>JAVGWX010000005.1:106308007-107508007 GCA_036924085.1 Ariolimax columbianus
GGGAGTAGATTTGGGAACATGAGTCTGTGTGGGGAGTAGATGTGGGAACATGAGTCTGTGTGGGAACATGAGTCTGTGTGGGAGTAGATGTAGGAACATGAATCTGTGTGGGGAGTAGATGTGGGAACATGAGTCTGTGTGGGAGTAGATGTGGGAACATGAGTCTGTGTGGGGAGTAGATGTGGGAGCATGAGTCTGTGTGGGGAGTAGATGTGGGAACATGAGTCTGTGTGGGAACATGAGTCTGTGTGGGAGTAGATGTGGGAACATGAATCTGTGTGGGGAGTAGATGTGGGAACATGAGTCTGTGTGGGGAGTAGATGTGGGAACATGAGTCTGTGTGGGAGTAGATGTGGGAACATGAATCTGTGTGGGGAGTAGATGTGGGAACATGAGTCTGTGTGGGAGTAGATGTGGGAACATGAGTCTGTGTGGGTAGTAGATGTGGGAGCATGAGTCTGTGTGGGGAGTAGATGTGGGAACATGAGTCTGTGTGGGGAGTAGATGTGGGAACATGAGTCTGTGTGGGGACATGAGTCTGTGTGGGAGTAGATGTGGGAACATGAGTCTGTGTGGGGAGTAGATGTGGGAACATGAGTCTGTGTGGGGAGTAGATGTGGGAACATGAGTCTGTGTGAGGAGTAGATGTGGGAACATGAGTCTGTGTGGGGAGTAGATGTGGGAACATGAGTCTGTGTGGGGAGTAGATGTGGGAACATGAGTCCGTGTGGGGAGTAGATGTGGGAACATGAGTCTGTGTGGGGAGTAGATGTGGGAACATGAGTCTGTGTGGGGACATGAGTCTGTGGGGGAGTAGATGTGGGAACATGAATCTGTGTGGGGAGTAGATGTGGGAACATGAGTCTGTGTGGGGAGTAGATGTGGGAACATGAGTCTGTGTGGGAACATGAGTCTGTGTGGGAGTAGATGTGGGAACATGAATCTGTGTGGGGAGTAGATGTGGGAACATGAGTCTGTGTGGGAGTAGATGTGGGAACATGAGTCTGTGTGGGGAGTAGATGTGGGAGCATGAGTCTGTGTGGGGAGTAGATGTGGGAACATGAGTCTGTGTGGGAACATGAGTCTGTGTGGGAGTAGATGTGGGAACATGAATCTGTGTGGGGAGTAGATGTGGGAACATGAGTCTGTATGGGGAGTAGATGTGGGAACATGAGTCTGTCTGGGAACATGAGTCTGTGTGGGAGTAGATGTGGGAACATGAATCTGTGTGGGGAGTAGATGTGGGAACATGAGTCTGTGTGGGAGTAGATGTGGGAACATGAGTCTGTGTGGGTAGTAGATGTGGGAGCATGATTCTGTGTGGGGAGTAGATGTGGGAACATGAGTCTGTGTGGGAACATGAGTCTGTGTGGGAGTAGATGTGGGAACATGAATCTGTGTGGGGAGTAGATGTGGGAACATGAGTCTCTATAACAGTAGATGTGGGAACATGAGTCTCTGTGACAGTAGATGTGGGAACATGATCCGTGTGGGAGTAGATGTGGGAGCATGAATCTGTGGGGAGAGTAGATGTGGGAACATGAGTCTGTGTGGGGAGTAGATGTGGGAACATGAGTCCGTGTGGGAGTAGATGTGGGAACATTAGTCTGTGTGGGAGTAGATGTGGGAACATGAGTCTGTGTGGGGAGTAGATGTGGGAGCATGATTCTGTGTGGGGAGTAGATGTGGGAACATGAGTTTGTGTGGGGAGTAGGTGTGGGAACATGAGTTTATGTGGGGAGTAGATGTGGGAACATGAATCTCTGTGACAGTAGATGTGGGAACATGAATCTGTGTGAGAGTAGATGTGGGAACATGAATCTCTGTGACATTAGATGTGGGAACATGAGTCTATGTGACAGTAGATGTGGGAACATGATCCGTGTGGGAGTAGATGTGGGAGCATGAGTCTGTGTGGGGAGTAGATGTGGGAACATGAGTCTGTGTGGGGAGTAGATGTGGGAACATGAATATCTGTGACAGTAGATGTGGGAACATGAATCTGTGTGGGGAGTAGATGTGGGAACATGAATCTGTGTGGGGTGTAGATGTGGGAACATGAATCTATGTTTGGTGTAGATGTGGGAATATGAATCTATGTTTGGTGTAGATGTGGGAACATGAATCTATGTTTGGTGTAGATGTGGGAACATGAATATATGTTTGGTGTAGATGTGGGAACATGAATCTATGTTTGATGTAGATGTGGGAACATGAATCTATGTTTGGTGTAGATGTGGGAACATGAATCTATGTTTTATGTAGATGTGGGAACATGAATCTATGTTTGGTGTAGATGGGGGAGCATGAATCTATGTTTGGTGTAGATGTGGGGGCATGAATCTATGTTTGGTGTAGATGTGGTAACATGAATCTATGTTTGGTGTAGATGTATGAATATCAACTTGTGATGGGTGCGGGCGGCATGTTGATGTCAGAATATCAATTTGTGATGGGTGCGGGCGGCATGCTGATGTCAGAATATCAATTTGTGATGGGTGCGGGCGGCATGTTGATGTCAGAATATCAATTTGTGATGGGTGCGGGCGGCATGTTGATGTCAGAATATCAATTTGTGATGGGTGCGGGCGGCATGCTGGATTCAGAATATCAATTTGTGATGGGTGCGGGCGGCATGTTGATGTTATAATATCAATTTGTTTGCTGTGTAGACGTAGGAACCTAAAGAATGAGGGAGGAGAGGAGGGTGGAGGGGCGCGATTGGGAGGGGGGACGATAGGATAGATATAAGAGTAGTAATGTCTGTGTTAGAGATGTGCTTGTAAACTGTACAATGATTTCTTGATTCAATAACATATGTTCGCCTTCATTCGTAATCATATATAATTCCATCATAATCTTGGCAGACTGCCATAGGCTTTGTACCTCACCGTACAACTGACTTGGAAAGGATCGAATAAAGTAATTGACTTCTGGACTTCCTACGATGATCTGAAGAAAAAACCAAACATGTTTAAACTGTTGCCTGTGAGCTCGCATGTTCTTCTTTGTCCTTGTTTGTTGAACATATGTACATACGTTTGTAGTGTCTTGTCAGCCCTCACTTCATGCTGTCAATGAATCTTTTCTTGGTAAGTAGTATTATGTCTGTGTTATACCAGATTACTAAAATGTCAAATCTATCTAAATGATGGCCAAATCACGAGTCTACACATGAGTACTAGGGACATATCAGTTATTAGGATCTGACAGGGGCATTTAAACTTCTCAGATATGATAGGAAACATTATCAACCTCATATATGATACAGAATATATTAGCCTCTCAGATCTGATGCACGACATATCAGTCTCCCAGATCAGGCAGGGGACACATCAACCTCTCAGATCTGACACAAAACATATCGGATTAGACAGTCGACGTATTAACCACTCAGACCTGATACAGGGCAAATCAGTCTCTCAGATTACTCAGGGTCCATATCAACCGCTATACCTGATCCAGGACATATTCTCACAGATTAGGCAGGGGACATATCAGCCTCTCAGATCTGATACAGGACATACCCGTCTCTCAGATCAGACAGTGGGCATATCAACCTCTCAGATCTGATACAGGACATTCCAGTCTCTCAGATCAGGCAAGGGACATGTCAACCTCTGAGATCTGATACAGGACATACCAGTCTCTCAGATCAGGCAAGGGACATATCAACCTCTCAGACCTGATACAGGACATTCCAGTCTCTCAGATCAGACAGGCAACATATCAATATCTCAGATCTAGTAGATCATATGTGAACCTATTAGATCTGACCCTCATAATTAATTCATTTCCTGTTATACTCCAAGTGGAGCATAGGTCTGCATCTGACACCCTTGCTGTAAGAATTTATCCGAGAACATAATGAAAGTTTTAACATCAATAGCTTTACATCACAGAATTACTAGTCCCAAACAAAACCTTCTTTAGTCGACTTTTACAACATGATGGAAAGGTTTCAGTGGTCCCATTCTTCTCACCCTAGGTAGCACCTTGGAGGAATCTGACCGTCTGAACATGCATAAGTGATTACATATCCTCTCTCTCTCTCCCTTCCTCTCCTCCCCCCTCCCCTACCCTCGCTCATATCATCAACCGTTCGATGCACTTAAATACAGCACCTATATTCTGAATGAAAAACACTGTGCGTTAGAAGTGCTGATAAGCTCAAATGTTGCGGAATGAAGTGATCGTCAACGTCGCACGGCACGGCAATTGATCATGATGATGATGATAGAACGGTATAAAGAATATGTCATGTCAAGGACGTTGTATTTGGTGTCCTTCCCTCTTCATGTTCGGGTCGGACATTAGTCCATCGACCTACATTAGGAAACTCCACAATTGCACCAGGAATGAGTACATGCGCATCGCGTGATCTCTAAATTGTGCACAATTACACAAGAACTGGTGACGCTAAACGCTGATGTCCTTAATATAATAGAGAAGACTTCCCTGCAACCACTCGGTTCTGTCAGACACAAACAATAACAACAATAAAACGACGTCACATATGCTATTGTTAGTGTTCTGCCGACTGGAGTAGGCGACCAGTGCTTTGCACAACTTTCTTCCACAAACACAGTTTATGTTAGATGCGAACTTTATTTCTTGCCATAGTGTTCTCCTCCTTACTGCCCTTCCGTATATATCAGTAAATCGGGTACCAGTTTACAGATGAGTTGATTTGAGCTTTCTAGTAACGGGGATCGAACCTGATACATTAGCGTGAGAAGAGAGCACTTTGCAACTTAACTGTTCTGTATATGCTCTAGGTCTTGTCCTCTAGCTCTCATACCAGGAACACTACCTGTAGACACTGACTCCACCAACCCTCCCGCTCCAATAATATATTTAAATAAACAATATTCTCAATCCAACGAATTAATAAACTTCATTTGTGCACCAATGTCTCGTGTCTAGTTTCTCTCATCACATCTTCCTGTCTAGTTTCTGTAACCACATTCTCGTGTCTTGTTTCTCTCATCACATCTTCCTGTCTAGTTTCTGTAACCACATTCTCGTGTCTAGTTTCTCTCATCACATCTTCCTGTCTAGTTTCTGTAACCACATTCTCGTGTCTAGTTTCTCTCATCACATTCATTTGACTGGTTTCTCTCATCCCATTCACGTGTCTGGTTTCTCTCATCACATTCACGTGTCTGGTTTCTCTCATCACATTCACGTGTCTGGTTTCTCTCATCCCATTCACGTCTCTGGTTTCTCTCATCATACTGTCGTGTCTGGTTTCTCTCATCATATTGTCATGTCTGGTTTCTCTCATCATATTGTTGTGTCTGGTTTCTCTCATCCCATTCACGTGTCTGGTTTCTCTCATCATATTGTTGTGTCTGGTTTCGCTCATCATATTGTCGTGTCTGGTTTCTCTTATCATATTGTCGTGTCTAGTTTCTCTCATCATATTGTTGTGTCTGGTGTCTCTCATCATATTGTCGTGTAGTTTCTCTCATCATATTGTCGTGTCTGGTTTCTCTCATCATATTGTCGTGTCTGGTTTCTCTCATCATAGTGTCGTGTCTGGTTTCTCTCATCATAATGTCGTGTCTGGTTTCTCTCATAATATTATCGTGTCTGGTTTCTCTCAACACATTCTAATCTCCCCCTTCAGAAAGAATCTGGAAACATTACAGTACACTGTGCTGAAACCCACCCGGAAAGAGTCGAGTAGGGAAGACCAATAAAAATCTGGGGAACAACAATGGAAGAAAAGTCATCGGCGGTCTCGAGAGAGGAACTCAGGAGGAGTGCACATAAAAACAATAGGTGTACATCATTCGTTGCGACCCTTTACTCTAGAGCCAGATAGATGGATGGTGAATGATAATGATGGTGATGATGCAGATTGATGTATCATGTTTCGTGGTGCCGCTCATTTATTCAAAAAATAACACGTCTTTTTGAACACTAGCGGAGCGTTTAGCCACGTGGACAGTGAGCTGGCTTGCTAAGACTGGGATTACACTGTGCCAGGGTTCGAAATCACGGACGGACAGAAACAAATCAAGGCTTGGTTCGTTCCTGGTACGACCGCTCCTCCAGTTGACCAAGCTGTAAATGGGTACCTGACGTATGCATTTGGGGAAGGTGTAAACAGCAAGGAAGGGAACTAGCCACCCCATCTCACATAGACTGCGGCGTAGTCCAGAAAAAATTATCTTCATCTCCAACGGCAACTGTTATCATGGGACCCACCTTTCCCTTTACTTGACTTCCCTCTTCCCGGTCCCATTGTAATGCCATCACATATATTTCCATAGTGTTTTCCTTTACTTCTTTTGCCACTGTTATGTCTACATTGTCCCACAAATTTGCTAGATTCCAGGAAAACACACACAACTAGGAAGGCGAAGCGTAACATAAAACAGACATGTGTTACCGAGGAATAAATCAGCCACAAAATATATAATTACTACGTCTAATCTGATTGCCCGCGTATACCTCGAGAGTATATATATATATATATATTCGAGGAATTGAAGCAGCGCGTTCTTGCAGTCGCTACGCAGTGTGCATGCTAGGTTTTGATTTTACTTACGATTTAAAACAAACACCCTGCTTGAGCAGATTTAGAACGCTTGCTCCTTAGAGAGGAGATATAAATGCGAAGGGATCGGCAACTCGTCGCACCACTTTTACAGTACAACACTGCCGAAGACGGATGTGTCGGACAGAAAGGTGAAAATATCGCAGCCAAGCTGTAAACTAGCTACACAACGCATTCCGTTCTCCGGACTACATCCTGCTACTTGCAAAGCCTTGTTCGCGGCTTCGTAGCGGGAGATTGAGAGCGAACGCAGAAGAAGTAGTAGAAGAACAAGAAGAAGAAGACGAAGAAGAGTACAACAACAAAACATGTTTTCTTTAAGAGGTCGTTAACACGCAGCCACAATCAGGTAGAAGATGTGATGGGTTGATTCTTGATTTGGGAACAGGAATTATCGAGTATCTGGTCTCGGCACTCATATGGCCCGAGTCATCTGGCATAACGAGGACACTGCAGAATAACTAGTGACAAAGTAAACATCGGTCTGAGAGTATTTGTCTCGCCTCGAGATTGTTTGTTTCGTTCTTTAAACAACAAACAACAAAAAATCACCATAGGAACACTAGCGACACACATGGAATCCGATTTCTGCTGGCTCGCTGTTTATAGAGAAGCAGGACCTAACGAAATAAGACTGCTGTGTTACCTTGGTGTTTGTAGCAGATTTCGTCCACACCTTGGGCTCACTTTAACAATATATTCGTTCTTTAGATATCTGTGGTGAATTTAGCAGTCTGCTTTCATTTTATAAACAAAAAAAAAAGTGATATCATGAGTATACTTTGTTTACTAATTGTTTTCTATATTGAATAACATGCTTTTTTTGTGACTGTTTGAAATATATTTTTTGGGATAAATCTATACCTTTCTTACTTGTACAGACTCCATGTTACATCTTCTTCTTCGTCTTCTTCGTCTTCTTCTTCTTCTTCTTCTTCTTCTTCTTCTTCTTCTTCCTCTTCTTCTTCTTCTTCTTCGTCTTCTTCTTCTTCTTCGTCTTCTTCTTCTTCTTCGTCTTCTTCTTCTTCTTCTTCTTCTTCTTCTTCTTCTTCTTCTTCTTCTTCTTCTTCTTCTTCTTCTTCTTCTTCTTCTTCTTCTTCTTCTTCTTCGTCGTCTTCTTCTTCTTCTTCGTCTTCTTCTTCTTCTTCGCCTTCTTCTTCTTCTTCTTCTTCTTCTTCTTCTTCTTCTTCTTCGACTTCTTCTTCTTCTTCTTCGTCTTCTTCTTCTTCTTCTTCTTCTTCTTCTTCTTCTTCTTCTTCTTCTTCTTCTTCTTCTGCTTCTTTTTCTTCTTCGACCCTTTGCAAATGACGAGTAAATCGATCCGTGATTATCTGATGGTATCTATAACAGCAGCAACTAACTACCCCCGCCTGTTAGGTCCTTGGTAAATGATTGACAAAGTGATCAGTGACGATCGTGTCTGATAATGTTTTTAAGGACAATAATACTCTCTCTCAATCTCACCTGTCTGCGGTTATGTTGCGTTCGGTCCCTAAACTCTGGTTCATGATTTCCAATTCGGCTTCTACAATTCTTGCTCTGGTGTGAGCTGGATGTAGTCGGAAGGAGGATTTCCTGCCTAGCGGGCTAGGCTCGAGCAGCTTATTACTCCGCTGCGTTGGGACATGTGCCGTGTAACGTGATTAACCGATGAGCAAGTCCAACTAAATAGACTAAAATACTAATTCAAAGTAAACCCGCAGTAAACACATCTAAGCTGCTCTTAACAAACCACCTAACCATGGGGGTGTTATGCCATGTCACACAGTTAGTTGCCTCTTACAACATGCTATCCGTGGGACAGTGGTTCTATTCTTGGCCTTGTCATACACAAAGACCCCAGCGAATAGTGTTCGGCCAGAAAATTAATGGACTCTTTCTTGGAGATGTTGTGTGGGAAGATGACCGTTTGGACATTTTATTTCATCATGAAGCACATATATTAAATGTTATTTATAGGACACACTATATAATAATTACTTTACTGTATCCTTCTATTGATGTCATGAGCTGAAGGGCACACTATATATTGTTTTGGTTAAATGCTGGTTTGCTGTGTTATATATAACGATCATACATAACATAAATGTTTCTCTATACATCTTCATATACCCAACGTCTGCACAAGACATAAGAATGATATAATTTCTTTAGCTCTGAGCTGGTAGCTCTTGACAGTCCAATGCCTCCCGGGCAAAAGTCGTCTTCTTCAGTTGCTATGGAGATGTGCAGAGTGTGCTGACCCCTCGTGGTGACATAATCTACTAAATTTGGTTCACCCAGTGGGATATTCTATTCAGATGTTTGTTGAGAGGAGCTTGGCTTGTTCTCAGATTGGAGATCAAACACTCGTCTCTTCTTTTCAATTGCTTGGTTGAGTCCTGCGGATCTTTTTTTTTTAGTGCATACAATGTATCCGGTTTATCTGGGATGTAATCTACTAATTTTACTCTTCACGTATGTAGTTGTTTCTCATGATCTACCTACAGGCGTGTAGTGTGATGCTAGGTAGTCGCTGTGGTAGTGTTGTTCCGCCTTTGGTCAATCTTATCAGCTTTCTCGGTTCTTGAGACCCCGACATGGTCAGGTATCCACTGGAACACCGTTTCCGATTCATAAGAGGTCAATTAATTTGTAAAACTTATTGGCATCTAGTGACATCGTTTTCCAAGGCTTGAAGCGCACATTCTTGTAATGAAAATATAACGAAAATATAATCTACAGTTGTCTGACGGCGTTTTCAAAATCTGAGTTTACTTAGCACATATATTTTTCTGTTGCTGGAACAGTTCTCTCCTCAAGGGCCATAGAGGCAGGGGTTGGCTTCTCAGTGCAGGTTTAGGGTATTCAATCACTTCGTCATATCCATCGTTGGTGGTTGCCCAGGTAGCAGATTCATCTGTGTATAAATGAATGTTTTGTGCATACGAGTTACTTAGTTTCCAAAGCAATAGTTTAAAAAAAATGATATGCTTGTGGTGCTAATGTGCTAGCATTTTCCTACCCTCCTCTGTAGTGTCCATTCTTAAGTCACTTTCACATTATTCCACAACAGAGCGTTCTCTCCTTACTTTCAGAGGTTCGATACTGGTATTGATTTCGCGTGCAAATGTCAGTGTTGTTTTCATGGCGCCGCATATGTACCACAGAGCATAATCGTGTACTCTGTTGAGCTTTTGTAAGAGACTGACGGGGAGAGAATAATCGATTACTGAGTGTACATATCCAAAATATAGTTGGCGTTGTGAATGTTGATCTACCTTCTTCCCCCTAACCTCCAACCACCAACAAGTAGAAAGATGCTTGATGAGTCCAAATCTCATGGACGCTGTTTCAATCAGCGTGTCTAAATGAGGTTTCAAAGTGATACTACGGCCAAGCTCGGTTCCAAGGTTTCTCAGAGTTTTGAGGTATGTTCATTTCACTTCCTTCATTCGAACCTAATGCTGTTCTCGTTAACCATTGTATTTAATTTGAACAATCTGTACACGGTTTTCTCTGCATCAATTTCACATTTCCAGAACTGTCATATGGCAGAGATGGTTGTCAGATTCATGTGATATTTTTGGTGATGGGTTGGATATGTTTTCATTTTGTCCAAGGTCATACGCAAAGAGTGTCTTTTTGCTGGGACAATCTTAGTCAGTGTCAGGTGAAACATACTGATCAGACAATATTAGTCAGGGTAGGTGATGCATTTAGATCAGAAAATCTTAGTCAGTGTCAGGTGAAACATACTGATCAGACAATATTAGTCATGGTAGGTGATGCATACGGATCAGACAATCTTAGTCAGTGTCAGGTTAAACATACTGATCAGACAATATTAGTCAGGGTAGGTGATGCATACGGATCAGACAATCTTAGTCAGTGTCAGATTATTTGTACTGATCAGACAAAGTTTGTCAGGGTCATGTGAAACATACTAATAGTACAATGTTAGGGTCAGATGAAATATTCTGATCAAGAACCCCACCTCACCTACCTGCAGTTCTACATGGATACAGGCGGTTTCATGGCAGCCTGGTCAATGAGGTACGCATCAACGTGATTCTGGTAGTAGTGAGTGTCACGCAGATAAAGCCACACATTGCAAACAGTCTGGATGACTCCGGTCTCCCTTCATCAGCACGCTCGGGATGTGAGGCACGCTACAGCAGCCCGCCATATTTAGGGCCCACGAAAGAGTAAACATGCTCAGCGTGGGCATAAAACAACAAGAAATTCAGGGCCATCCACCTCCCCCCCCCCCCCCACCACCCCCACCACAGTTAACCTCTTTTAGGAGAAAGAAACTGCGCGTGCTGTATTGGCGGTTTTGCTGTCGAAGCAATTTGTTTGAGTAGGTCAGGTCTACATTTATATGTTTTGCGATTTTTGTCTGCAAGATATTTGCAGCAGCTAGGAACCAAGGTTAGCCTCACGGTCAGGGGCAACAAACTAACCAAGACCCTAACTCCCGCCTGCACCGTGTTTCGGTAACAAGTTGTGTTACTGTTGCCTTACCAACGCGTTAGGGATCGATACCCTGTTAACCACATATTTAGAAGCATCGTTTTGCACCACGGAAAGCCCATGTCGATCTTGTCCAGCACGAGTTAGGATACAAGAAGAGCTACTGTCACACGCTAGCAAAGTAACATCGTGGAGAACGAAGAATTCATAGCACGAGTAGATTCGAGTAACACCACTATTGGAGGACAACAGTTCCTGTCATCAAGTACTTCACTGGAGATGGTGGTGCTAAACTAGGTATGACATACATTTAACATTGCGGATAGTGGAAGTGGGGCTAAAATATGGATGACAGACATTTATCATGGCGGATAGTGGATGCTAAACTATGGACGACATATATTTGACATGGCGGATATTGGGGCTAAACTATGGATGACAGACATTTGACATGGCGAATATTGGGGTTAAACCATGGATGACAGACATTTGATATGACGTATAGTGGGGGCTAAACCATGAATGACAGACATTTGACATGGCGAATAGAGAAGATAGTTGACTAGCAAACAACAACAAAAACAACAAATCGATTTCCGACTACCTGTGAGCCTTGAATGCCTCTGTGGTGTGCCGCGTTATGTCTCCGTTAGCCTGTGGGGGTCAGAATGCCAACATTTTAAACTAGTCAGAGACGACGTGACATCGTTAAACGTAGGCCAAACCGCTTGCTTTTCCTTTAAATGCAATACAGCCTGGCGCGGGCGATCATGTTTCATAAAGATAGCATCTCGTTTGTTCTCTAATTAGCTTGTTGTTGGCTCTAACCCATACACGGAAGTAGGAATGTCTTAACATGCTCACACTCATCTCTGACTCACCGTTAGTTGTCCCTAATTTTTTCAATTTTGTACGAGTACGACAATCAAGCGCCTTTGAGGTAGACAATGAGTACTAACCAGAACCAGCGGTCATTCTTGTGAATTAAACAAATACTCGTTTAATGACAATAAGAGAACAGTTCCACAAAACAACAAAACTCCAACAACATGTTATAAGAACTTGGTCCTAACATAATAAGGACTAGCAAACTCTAAAATTACCAACATAATGTCAACACTATGGTTGGTTATTATTGATCCAGTGGCATAAGGGCTCCTGCCTTTTAGCCCAATGTGGTATCTGCAAGTGTTTGTGAGTTGTTATTTAGTTCCGTACGAAATGTTTTATTTGTCTGGTATCGGAGGACGAAGTTTATTCCTAACACCGGCAAGCTCTGGACATTCAAAAAGATGATGTACAACAGTTTCATAGGGCCGTCACTCTGGACTATTGTCCTGGTTGGATTCTGTTTAAGTGCTGTTGAGTATAAGTTGTATGTGTATGGCGAAAAATGGTGCTTTTGTCTCTCCTTTTCAGGAGGTTGATGTTGTCTTTGGGATGACAATATGTTTGTAGATTTATGTCCCATTATTCCCAATTGTCCATCTATTCAGCATGCCTCTTTAGTAGTTGATTGACTGTCTGTAGGGTTGTTGGGTGTGTATTGTTGTTCTTGACTTGATTCCAGTCTTAGCCAGTCAGTCTGCCTTGTTATCCATTGCTTAACTATTCTGATTTCATTTCATGGGATGTGATTAGTTGGTTGGCATCTAGGGATATTTGGGTTAGTTCAAGCTTACACTGACCACCATCCAGAGCTTGGAGGGCAGATAATGAGATAACAATTACCTTGCTTTGTGCTTTTGATATCAAAGCATCAAATACAGTCCTCAAGTGGTACAGATCTACTCCCAGTGCTGTTATTTCTGCCTCATAGTTTGACCATATCTCCCTACAGGCATCAACCAGCTCAACAGATGTTCTGTCTGGATACTCTTTGTAAAGTAAAGTAAAGTAAAGTATAGCATTACTGCCGTAGGGGTGTGGCGTGTTAGCGATCTCACATTTCAAAGGCTCGGCTATATGAGGGCGGTAGCCATCTCCTCTCCCTTGCCGCTTTTACTTCCCGGACTGAACCGGTACCTATTTAAAGCTGGGTCGACCCGGGAGCCATTGCGGTCTGAAAAAAACATTACCGCCTCAACTGGGGAATGAACCCAGGACCACTCAGATGCGAAGCCAGCGCGCTAACCACTGCGCTACGCGGCTCCCTACTCTATGTAGACTCCATTTAATGGACGAGAAGTGGTCTGACCATGGGCAGGCCAAAATATTATTAAAGTTGCATTTCCGGCATAACGTGCTCAGTCAATGGAGCGTGGATGTAGCCTGTCAGTTTAACGGTTCGTTGTGTAGGTGGACTGTGCTACTGCTAGATGATTAACTGATGAGCTTCTGTCGTGACTAGATCTGGACATCAACGTTTCTGTGTAGCTATAATGTATACGCCAGGTTGATCAAGCGGTTTGAATGTCGACAATAGGACTAAGAGGACGTGCTTTCCAACCTTTGCTAAACCATCGCATTTTAAAAATTTCGGATGGAAATTAAAACGAGATAGCGCAGTGGTTGGTGCACTGGCTTACCAATCAAGCGATCTGGATTCGTCCCCAGCTGATGAGAGATTTTTCCGATTGCAAAACGGCAAATGGGTGCGACTCAGCCTAAAAGAATGTTATGTACCAGAATAATCTTGGACAGCAAAACGGTCTGTGTGATGTTGGCACATCACCCCCAGTGTGCTGTCACGATATTGATCCCATTACCCCCAGTGTGATGACATGATATTGATCCCATTACCCATAGCGTGCTAGCATGATCGTGACCCCATCACCCCCAGTGTGCTGGCATAATGTTGACTCCATCACCCCCAGTGTGCTGTCACGATATTGATCCCATTACCCCCAGTGTGATGACATGATATTGATCCCATTACCCCAAGTGTGCTGGCATGATGTTGATCCCATCACCCATAGCGTGCTAGCATGATCGTGACCCCATCACCCCCAGTGTGCTGGCATAATGTTGACTCCATCACCCGCAGTATGCTGGCATGATGTTGACTCCATCACCTCCAGTGTGCTGGCATTATGTTGACTCCATCACTCCCAGTATGCTGGCATGGTGTTGCCCCATCACCCCAATGTGCTTGCATTATGTTGACTCCATCACCCCAATGTGCTTGCATTATGTTGAACCCATCACCCTAGTGTTCTGGAATGATGTTGACCCCGTCAACCATAGTGTGCTGAACTTCTTCTTCTTCTTCTGCGTTCGTTCTCAATCTCCCGCTACCAAGCCATGAACAGGGTTTCGCAAGTAGCAGGTTGTAATCCGGAGAACGAAATGCGTTGTGTCGCTAGTTTCCAGCTTGACTGCGATATTTGCACCTTTCGGTCCGACACATCCATCTTCGGCGGGTGTGCTGATCTGATGTTGACCCTATTACCACTAGTGTGCTGACCTGATGTTGACTACATAGCCCCTAGTGTGCTGGCATGACGTTGACTACATAGCCCCTAGTGTGCTGGCATGATGTTACCCCATCACCCTATTGTGCTGACGTGATGTTGACTTCATTTCCCTATTGTGCTGGCATGATGTTGACCCCATCACCTCTAGTGCTGACCTGATATTGACCCCTATCACGCCATTGTGCTGGCATGACGTTGACCCCATCACCTCTAGTGCTGACCTGATATTGACCCCTATCACGCCATTGTGCTGGCATGACGTTGACCCCATCACCTCTAGTGCTGACCTGATATTGACCCCTATCACGCCATTGTGCTGGCATGATGTTGATCCCTTCACCCTAGTTTGCCGTTGGTCAAGAAAAACATGAGCCTAACACCATATTCCGTTTTTGTTACTTAAGCCTGTAAACGGGATCTCTACTTCCTTGTACAGTCCGCCCGACTGTGGGGGCAAGTTGCTTTTATTCCCAAACCGTATAAATCTCCCTCACCCTACGGTTGAAGTGAGCAATGAGAATAAACATTATCACGATAAATGTAGTTTATAACGTTTGTTTATGACCTTCTATTCGCGTGTTTAACATTATCTACCTCAGTTCGCAGCATTTCATAATTGTGTACCTAACGACGTGGACAAATGTGTGTTGTATGTATCAACTGTCCAGGAGTTATTTTAACGACGTGGACAAATGTGTGTTGTATGTATCAAATGTCCAGGAGTTATTTTAACGACGTGGACAAATGTGTGTTGTATGTATCAAATGTCCAGGAGTTATTTTAACGACGTGGACAAATGTGTGTTGTATGTATCAAATGTCCAGGAGTTATTTTAACGCCGTGGACAAATGCATGTAATATGTATCAGACATTTCTGCGCCAAAGCTTAAACGTTAAAACATATGAGAGACTGGTACAACTCAACAATCAAAATCGTTGAAATACGAGTCAGACCCTCTTTGACAACCCATGGAGGTTAACGCACACAGTCACTTATTATTGTCGTCTCTTGTTTGCTTTATCTGTTCATATTGATATTCATTTAACTTGGTTAAATGTGTGTGTGTTTGTGTGTGTTGTTTCCCTTTGTCCTGTCCCTGATAACGAACTGCTTAAGTGTACCGTCGGTACCACATGTTGGTGTTGAGGGGGGGGGGGGCGCACTCTCACTGAGTTAATTTAACTTTTGGCGAGAAGGAGGGGGGTTACAGTGGCCCTTCTTACATCATTAGGCGTACTCCTGGCAGCAATGATGTAGTGCAATGCGAGACTGTTACATGAATTATAGTTGGTCAGACTACGGTCATGCTAGGACGTGAGATAGGGACCCTCATCATTATCTTTCCTCTGATGTTATTTCCCCTATCCCACTGCTCTCGCCTATAACTGCCCCTTTACCGCTGCTTGCGTGTTCGGCCATTACTACCATGGCTGTTTCGAGTGGCACCACATGTTGGACATCCTGTTGTAGCAGAGTGAAAACCTGTTACTTTGACTGTAGTCTTGATTGTTGATTATTTACAATATCTATGAGATCACTCGTGGATTTGTGGCCATTGTAAATCATTTCTGGTAGTCATTCTCCCTCGCATATTTCTGCTCAGGTAGCACAGACAGGCAAAGAGAGAGAGAGAGAGAGAGAGAGAGAGAGAGAGAGGAGAGAGCGAGAGAGGAGAGAGAGAGAGAAATGGTTGGTTGTGGTATTTATCCACCGGCCTATGGGCTCCTCCACTTTGGCCCAATGCCATATAGTGATATCAGCAAGTGTTTGTAAGCTGTTGTTTAGTTCCGTACAAAGTGTTCCGTTTGTATGGCCTTGGAAGAAGAAGTTCTTTCCTAACACCGGCGAGCGTCAAACATTAAAAAAGATGATGTTCAACAGTTTCCTAGGGATGTGTACACAGACAGCAATCTGAAGTATGTTCTGGTTGGATTCTGTTCAAGTGACTGTTAAGTTGTATGTGTTCAATGCTAAGTCGGAAAATTGTGTCTTGGTCTCTTCCTTTCAGGAGGTTGATATCATTGGGATGGCCATATGTTTGTAGATTTCTCTCCCAGTATTTCCCATTGCTCGTCTATTCAGCCAGACCTCATTGTTCGCAGTCTCCAGTAGTTATTTGACTATCTGCAGGGTTGTTGGTGTGAAATGTTGTTCTTGACTTGATCCCTTCTTAGCCAGTTTGTCTGCCTTGTCCATTGTCATGTGTATTTGGGTGACCAGGGATTCATTGTATAACTTCATGGGATGTGAAAAGTTGGTTGGCATCTGGGGATATTTGGGTAAGTTCAGACTTACAATGACCACCATCTTCCAGATCTTGAAGAGCAGATAGTGAGTCTGTAAAGATTACACTGCTTTGGGCTTTTGATGGGAAAGTGAAATGGGAAGAAAGTGGCCGTCAAAAAAGATTAAAAGCGTATGGCAGCATGTGATAAGTGGTAAAGGTGATTCCATAGTAGCTGCTTTGTGGATGAAGTGTTATAAATTTCATTGTACGAGGCATTTCCTTCTTTTCTTTCTTTTCGTTTGTGTGTGTGTCCTGCTTGCGCCTTTCAGCTTATGAAGAGATTTCTTGATCGGACCTAATTTAGGCTCTGTACACGGCGAGCTTTACTGTTTCTGTTATCCATCTGTCAACGTGTCACATGGCCAAACCATTTGGTTTGTTGTCTTTTGATGATGGTCTAGCACTGGTGTTGTGCCTACTTGTCTTTCCTTTCATTCCATAACAGCAAGCCATGTACAGCCAAGTCTACTGTGGCAGGACAGCAATGTGAGTTGAACCCAGTGTAAAGCGAGCGCTCTGCCACTGCGCTAATCATCATGTGAGCAGGAACGCCTGAGGTAAACGAGGGCATTGATTGATTGAGACTGATGGACGCGACACACTCACGGTATTCCCTAACTTTCATCGCGTAAGTCAAACCGTATAACTGTCCTGTGGGAAAAGTACGTAAAAGTCACTCTACTCTGACAGACTGGAAGTTTCAACATTTTGGTAGAAATGAACATTCCTTGCTTACTTCCTTAGTCTTTTTTCAAAAATCGAAAAGAATAAAAAAAAAAAAAAAGCACGCTTTGATTGGATCAGCCTACAGATCCAGCCCACCTTGCATTTGCGTACTACGTAACGCGAGGTATCGCCCGTACTGGTGGAGGCACGCAACGTTCAAATAATAAAAATACTTGATGTGCTTGACACAGTAGTCGAAGTATCCTGTCTGACGATAACTGTAGGTTTTCTTTCAATATGGCTGTTTTTTTTTGTTTGCTACTTTATTATTTGAGAGTATATAATATCTGGCTATATTTGTTGATCAGTAAGATTAGCTGTAAAATTGTATCAATAACAGGAACACTGTGTTTAACTGCGATTCTATCTGCTCGTCGTGTCTTCGTATTCGAATATGGCCACCTGTGTCAGCACCAGGTAAGAGACGAGTTATTTCAATGACCCAGTTGTTAATACGACACAAGTTGTGTATGCGGATAACTAGGTAAGACTTGTATCTGTCTGGCTGTTTGTGTGTGTCAACATGGGTCATCTTGAGTTATATTGCCATGAAATTATTCTTGAATAATTTTACACAATGTTTGGTAGATTCGTGTGGTTATTACTCTGTGTCCAAATTTGTAATTTATAAAAAACCTCTCGTATACTGGTGTACACTGTACACTGTGACCAAGCCAAAGGCTGGATACACTCCGATACAGGTAAACCCGGAAGAGCTGTTGTTTCTGTCTGCCTGTGGCGATCAAACGTTTATTTATTGGGATGAAACTAGAAAATGTAGCACAACTGCACTAGAATATGATTGTAACACGGAACGAAAAGAACATTTTGACAGAAGCAAAACCTTTTCGCTGCACAAGTGAACGCAATAAACCACCATTGTTGGTGACACTACTAGCTAGCGTCGTAGCGTTGACTGACTCAAGACACTCAGTCTGAGACCGTTACTTAGATACACTTACACGATTCCCTACGGTCTTATTTGGTTGACTTGCTTGAACTTTAGAAACGAAATATTTCTCAAACTTTCTGTCCCACTCACTTATCACTGAACCTCAAATAATCACACTATTAGCAATAATATCATCAACTTTTAAACTACTTTCAAACGAATCAGCTGCCTTTACTTTATTATTTATTTCATCATTGTAAATTTTAATGAAAACAAGGTGAAACGTATCTTTCTTTTATAATCAAACCTGACGTACTGGTGGTATTGTTATCTTTATAACGTCATTATCACCCCCCAGAACATACATAATTAATTTCATCTCCATGACACCATCATTATTGTTACCATAATTATTTATACAATATTCCTCATTATTGTCACTCTAATTATTTATAAAATACTCCTCATTATCGTCTCCATAAAAAATTATTTAACACTCACTATCGTCACCATAATTATTTAATCCAATCCATGTCACTTACTTTTATCTGCTGGACGTGGTACCACCTAATCCATGTCACTTACTTTTATCTGCTGGACCTGGTACCACCTAATCCATGTCACTTACTACAATCTGCTCTCATCACTTTATCCAATCCATATCACCTTCTTTCCATTGCTCCTAATTCCATCTAGACCTACCATCAAGCATTGCGACGAATCTTTCTATAACCAGATGCCCAAGACCAACTTCATGCACTCTTAGTAGTGTATTCTATCGTTTAAAGTCTTATATAAAAGACCTTCATATTTGAGTATATTTTGATTACAAATTATGTAAACCTTCTCTCAGAAATTCGCGTCTATCAGTCTGTCGTTTGATTTGGCATTAAGGCTTTAGTTTCATACTTAAGAATTCGTATATAAATACACACATACACACACACACACATACATACATACATACATATATATATATATATATATATATATATATATATGGAGAGAGAGAGAGAGGAAGCCAGGTGATTAGGTAGAAAGATAATGTAAATATATTTCATAGTTCATTTTACCTATCAGTCCATTTATATGACACAATAAATGGGAAGATGCAACCAGAAGATAGGATCAGATAGAGATACATGCTCAGACAACCTTACAACAGTATCAGGATTGATCAACCAGAAGATAGGGTCAAAGGGAGAGACATGCTCAGATAACCTTACAACAGTATCAGGACTCATCAACCAGAAGATAGGGTCAAAGGGAGAGACATGCTCAGACAACCTTACAACAGTATCAGGACTGATCAACCAGAAGATAGGGTCAAAGGGAGATACATGCTCAGACAACCTTACAACAGTATCAGGACTGATCAACCGGAAGATAGGGTCAAATGGAGAGACATGCTCAGACAACCTTACAACAGTATCAGGACTGATCAACCAGAAGATAGGGTCAAAGGGAGAGACATGCTCAGACAACCTTACAACAGTATCAGGACTCATCAACCAGAAGATAGGGTCAAAGGGAGAGACATGCTCAGACAACCTTACAACAGTATCAGGACTGATCAACCAGAAGATAGGGTCAAAGGGAGATACATGCTCAGACAACCTTACAACAGTATCAGGACTGATCAACCGGAAGATAGGGTCAAATGGAGAGACATGCTCAGACAACCTTACAACAGTATCAGGACTGATCAACCAGAAGATAGGGTCAAATGGAGAGACATGCTCAGACAACCCTTCAACTACTCTTAGGTGTGACAAACCAGATGATGATGAAGATATGGGAGTAATTGTGTAGCTAATTTGATGGTCGTTTAACATGTACAGAAGAGATCATGTACATATGCACGATGTACATACATGAATCCTTAACTTGTACATAAAGGGGAAAGTACACACATACTTCTGCTGCGAATGGAACAACTGACGTGCATAAAGAACGCAGTATGTACATAATTATGTCTCTGGGCAGTTACGCCTGTTAAACTGAACAGATGCATATCACCAGCGACAACCTGTATGGAACATCAGGTCCCACACACCCGATATAGTCCGTAAAGAGACCGTCAATATTAAAGACACGTACAGGTACACAGCTGTCTACAATATACCAATAACCTGATTGAGATGAGGTAATTTGGCGGCGAGCTAACGGAAAGTCAGAGGGAAACAGGTTAAAGACATTATTCAAGCTTTTTATGTATATATATATATGAACAGGCAAAGGAACGCGTTGTCCGAGTGGTGTTGGGGGCGAATAGAATATTACAACTGAAACCTCTCCAAGCATGTCGAAAAAAGACGACTAAAGAAGTATGTGCATTGAGCTAGCAATACCATCTTGAAATACTACTTGAATCACCACCGCAAGAACTAGAATACAGGTCTCCTGTAATGGAGAAGGGGGGGGGGGGGGAGGAGGGGCAGCTATTGTGGTGCCACATACTTCACTAGGAGCGAAAGAAGAAAAGAACACCATAATTATTTCATACTTAAAATATACTGCACTAAATAATTAAACAAGATGAAACATAAAGAAGTGCTGAAAACGTTATAAAACTTCAATATTGACATCAATTATACGAAATAAATGAACAAAACATAAAAAAAGCTATGAAAATGATACAAGACTCCAATATTTACATCAACGATGCGAGATAAATGAACAAAACATGAAGAAATTATGAAATCGTTATAAGACTCCAATATTGGCATTGACAAGAGGAGATAAATGTAGAAAATAAATACAAATATATCGGTAGTACAGCACAAAGAACAACAAAGTGGGTTATTTTTACAGTGGATAAAATGAACGTATAGTCTCGCCTGTTCTGATCGTTCTACTACTACTATTGTTACTATATTATATCACTTCTCAGTGACAGACCATGCGATCAGTGATCATCACGCCTGATGGCCTCGTTAAAAGCAGCAACAAACTATCTCCACTTCACCTGGCCTTCCCCCCCCCCCCCCCCCCCCCCCCCCCCAAACCAGCTCTGGTAAATGATCTTCATGTCGGCTTCTATGGTTCTTCACCAAGGTGTCTTAGATCTAGCTCTCGCTAGCCTTTCCTTTGTTACTCGTAACAACGTACTTCTGGTGATTTCCAGGTTCTCTTCTTAGGTAAGGTGTATCTCATTCTACCGTCGACCGGTTGTGATGGTGTGCATGTCTACTGCGCAATCAGTTGTTGTTGGTGACGTTGATCGACCAGACAATTATTTGGCTTCCATCCGTACACAAGCTGTAGAGAAAAGATGGCACTTTGCACATTTCCTGTTCTGCTGCACTCTATTACCCAGTTTCTCTTTGTCCAAGTCCAATATGTCAGAATCTGGTAATATCATAAACAATTTACGACATTTTGATTGAAACATATTCATATTGAAAGAACGAAAGTTAAGTAAAGATCCCGTACGTGAATATAGTGTAAAGGTTGTTAGTTACAACGCATAGAATAGGAGCACCTCGCCCCATAGATACTAACTTTAAAACCATTTATTTAATGCACTGACATTGCCCTCTATGTCCTAACATAATTTCAATCAATATAAATACACGTATCGCATCGTTTTACCAGTGCACCAAAATATGCAGCATAAGGGACTTTGATCTGATGCCTTACTGCATTTTAAATTTGTCTTCGATTTCTTCGTCATTTGCAAAAATTTACCGGCCATGGTCGGATCATGCATTATGATGTAGGCTAAACCATGCGAACACACTATTACAGTTGCTATAATGTTCATAGTTGTTCATCTGTCAGCTGGAATAATCTTCTCCATCCACATAAAATATCCCTACTGTTGGTTTCAATCAACATCGATCGAGTAACTCTCTAACAACAAAGACACATTACTGTCTGGCATACGTACTCAGCACAATCGTTGACCGAAGACCACATAAATGTAATGCAGCTTGCTGCGGAGATTCCATATGAGCAGCATGGGAGCGACATTGTTGTCCCACCTAAACATAATCTCAGTGAGCCATACCTCCAAAGAAAATAAAAAGATTCTCACAATTAAAACTCAATTCGTAACATCAATATATAACCCTCCCCCACACCTTTCTAAACAGACACAGCAGCAACAAACAACTTTGTCTTCGTAGAGCCTGCTAACTACAGGTAACAAAACAATAAGATAGTCATGAGAAAATTAAACTGTCACATCACTGCATCCGGGTACAATAAACTAGAAGGTAATGGCGAGGAGCCTGAGAGCTGCGCAAAGTGGAACGAATTATAGCTCTTAAATGACCCACGATTTCCATTTGTTAATAGTTTTAGACGGCTACCAGGATACAAACACGGCAAAATATTTGTAAGCGACAGGATAGTATATCAAGTGATGAAATCTGTAGAAGGGACTATACCATGGATACAACATTTGCCCATCTCGTGTCGCTCACAGCAGTTGTCAAACCGGAGAATGTACCCTTCAAAAGATACTTTAACTTTAAACGAGCCAACTGTTAACCGTTTGGCTGTGATGTAGACGAAGACGTGTTGAAACTAGTACCACCCCCGGCAAAGTAAGTACGAGGCTTTTGTGGAGCTAACGAAAAGGATCTCAGGTTGCCACATACCAGGAAGAGGTTGCAGAACCCAGTATATTTCTGAGCTTACAGAGGACTCAAAACCACTATACGAGCAATACCAACAGCTTTCTGAAAGTGAACGTTCTCTGAGGAGATCATCCAGGTTGGGGAAGACCTATATGCCATTCCAAACTCGAAAACAAAAAAGGTGCCACTTTTGTGAAAGACTTTCACATGAAACAAAAGACAGTCTAGAGTCTGGACATTTATCAAGAACCTAAGTAATGACCAAGCATGTCCTCCTTCAGGTATAATACAAGTTACCCGAAGCCACATAGTCCACCACTATCCACCCACCACTACCCACAGCCAGATAGTCCACCACTACCCACCCCCTCTACCCACAACCAGATTTCCCACCACTACCCACAGCCAGATAGCCCACCACTACCCACAGCTAGATAGCCCACCACTACCCACAGCTAGATAGCCCACCACTACACACCCACAACTACCCACCCACTACTACCCACAGCTAGATAGCCCAGCACTACACACCCACCACTACCCATAGCTAGATAGCCCACCACTACACACCCACCACTACGCACAGCTAGATAGCCCACCACTACACACCCACCACTACCCACAGCTAGATAGCCCACCACTACCCACCCATACCTACCCACCCACCACTACCCACAGCCAGATAGCCCACCACTACCCACAGCTAGATAGCCAACCACTACCCACCCACCACTACCCACCCACAGCTAGATAGCCCACCACTACCCACAGCTAGATAGCCCACCACTACCCACAGCTAGATAGAACACCACTACCCACAGCCAGATAGCCCACCACTACCCACAGCTAGATAGCCCACCTCTACCCATCCACCACTACCGATAGCTAGATAGCCCACCACTACCCACACAACATTACCCACAGCTAGATAGCCCACCACTAACCACCCACCACTACCCACAGCTAGATAGCCAACCACTACCCAGCCACCACTACCCACAGCCAGATAGTCCACCACTACCCACAGCTAGATTGCAAACCACTACCCAGCCACCACTACACACAGCCAGATAGCCCACCACTACCCACAGCTAGATAGCCCACCTCTACACAGCCACCACTACCCATCCACCACTACCGATAGCTAGATTGCCCACCACTACCCACCCACCACTACCCACAGCCAGATAGCCCACCACTATCCACAGCTAGATAGCCAACCACTACCCACCCACCACTACCCACCCACACCTAGATAGCCCACCACTACCCACAGCTAGATAGCCCACCACTACCCACAGCCAGATAGCCCACCAATCCCACAGCTAGATAGCCCACCACTACCCACCCACAGCCCACCACTACCCACCCACAGCTAGATAGCCAACCGCTACCCACCCACCACTACCCACAGCCAGATAGCCCACCACTACCCACAGCTAGATAGCCAACCACTACCCACACACCACTACCCACCCACAGCTAGATAGCCCACCACTACCCACAGCTAGATAGCCCACCACTACCCACAGCTAGATAGCCCACCACTACCCACAGCCAGATAGCCTACCACTACCCACAGCTAAATAGCCCACATCTACACACCCACCACTACCTATCCACCACTACCGATAGCTAGATAGCCCAGCACTACTCACCCACCATTACCCACAGCTAGATAGCCCACCACTACCCACCCACCACTACCCACATCTAGATAGCCCACCACTACCCACAGCTAGATAGCCAACCACTACCCACCCACCACTACCCACAGCCAGATAGCCCACCACTACCCACAGCCAGATAGCCCACCACTACCCACAGCTAGATAGCCCACCTCTACCCATCCACCACTACCGATAGCTAGATAGCCCACCACTACCCACACAACATTACCCACAGCTAGATAGCCCACCACTAACCACCCACCACTACCCACAGCCAGATAGTCCACCACTACCCACAGCTAGATAGCAAACCACTACCCAGCCACCACTACACACAGCCAGATAGCCCACCACTACCCACAGCTAGATAGCCCACCTCTACACAGCCACCACTACCCATCCACCACTACCGATAGCTAGATTGCCCACCACTACCCACCCACCACTACCCACAGCCAGATAGCCCACCACTATCCACAGCTAGATAGCCAACCACTACCCACCCACCACTACCCACCCACACCTAGATAGCCCACCACTACCCACAGCTAGATAGCCCACCACTACCCACAGCCAGATAGCCCACCAATCCCACAGCTAGATAGCCCACCACTACCCACCCACAGCCCACCACTACCCACCCACAGCTAGATAGCCAACCGCTACCCACCCACCACTACCCACAGCCAGATAGCCCACCACTACCCACAGCTAGATAGCCAACCACTACCCACACACCACTACCCACCCACAGCTAGATAGCCCACCACTACCCACAGCTAGATAGCCCACCACTACCCACAGCTAGATAGCCCACCACTACCCACAGCCAGATAGCCTACCACTACCCACAGCTAAATAGCCCACCTCTACACACCCACCACTACCTATCCACCACTACCGATAGCTAGATAGCCCAGCACTACTCACCCACCATTACCCACAGCTAGATAACCCACCACTACCCACCCACCACTACCCACATCTAGATAGCCCACCACTACCCACAGCTAGATAGCCAACCACTACCCACCCACCACTACCCACAGCCAGATAGCCCACCACTACCCACAGCTGGATAGCAAACCACTACCCAGCCCCCACTACCCACAGCCAGATAGCCCACCACTACCCACAGCTAGATAGCCAACCACTACCCACCCATAGCTAGATAGCCCACCACTACCCACATCCAGATAGCCCACCACTACCCACAGCTAGATAGCCCATCTCTACCCAGCCACCACTTCCTATCCACCACTACCGATAGCTAGATAGCCCACCACTACCCACCCACCACTACCAACATCTAGATAGCCCACCACTACCCACCCACCACTACCAACATCTAGATAGCCCACCACTACCCACAGCTAGATAGCCAACCACTACCCACCCACAGCTAGATAGCCCACTACTACCCACAGCTAGATAGCCCACCACTACCCACAGCTAGATAGCCCACCACTACCCACAGCTAGAAAGCCCACCTCTACACACCCACCACTACCGATAGCTAGATAGCCCACCACTACCCACACAACATTACCCACAGCTAGATAGCCCACCCCTACCCACATCTAGATAGCCCACCACTACCCAGCCACCACTACCCACAGCCAGATAGCCCACCACTACCCACAGCTAGATAGCAAACCACTACCCACCCACAGCTAGATAGCCCCCCACTACCCACAGCTAGATAGCCCACCTCTACCCATCCACCACTACCCACAGCCAGATAGCCCACCACTACCCACAGCTGGATAGCCAACCACTACCCACCCACCACTACCCACAGCCAGATAGCCCACCACTACCCACAGCTAGATAGCCAACCACTACCCACCCACCACTACCTACCCACAGCTAGATAGCCCACCACTACCCACAGCTAGATAGCCCACCACTACCCACCCACCACTACCCACAGCTAGATAGCCCACCACTACCAACCCACCACTACCCACAGCTAGATAGCCCACCACTACCCACAGCTAGATAGCCCACCACTACCCACCCACCACTACCCACAGCTAGATAGCCCACCACTACCCACACAACACTACCCACAGCTAGATAGCCCACCACTACCCACCCACCACTACCCACACAACACTACCCACAGCTAGATAGCCCACCACTACTCAACGCTAGAAAGCCCACCACTACCCACCCACCACTACCCACATCCAGATAGCCCACCACTACCCACAGCCAGATAGCCCACCACTACCCACAGCCAGATAGCCCACCACTACTCAACGCTAGAAAGCCCACCACTACCCACCCACCACTACCCACAGCTAGATAGCCCACCACTACCCACCCACTACTACCCACCCACCACTACCCACAGTTAGATAGCCCACCACTACCCACAGCTAAATAGGTCACCACTACCCACCCACCACTACGCACAGCCAGAATGCCCACCACTACCCACCCGCCACTACCGACAGCTAGATAGCCCACCAGTACCCACAACCAGATAGCCCACCACTACTAACGGCTAGAAAGCCCACCACTACCCACCCACCCCTACCCACATCTAGATAGCCCACCACTACCCACCCACCACTACCCAACCACCACTACCCACCCACAACTACCTACCCACCACTACCTACAGCTAGATAGCCCACCACTACCCACAGCCAGATAGCCCACCACTACCCACAGCTAGATAGCCCACCACTACCCACAGCCAGATAGCCCACCACTACTCACAGCTAGAAAGCCCACCACTACCCACCCACCACTACCCACAGCTAGATAGCCCACCACTACCCACAGCTAGATAGCCCACCACTACCCACCCACCATTACCCACAGCTAGATAGCCCACCACTACGCACAGCCAGATAGCCCACCACTACCCACAGCTAGATAGCCCACCACTACCCACCCATCACTAGCCACAGCTAGATAGCCCACCATTACACACAGCCAGATAGCCCCCCACTACCTACCCGCCACTACCCACAGCTAGATAGTCCACCACTACCCACCCACCACTATCCACAGCCAGATAGCCCACCACTACCCACCCGCCACTACCCACAGCTAGATAGCCCACCACTACCCACAGCCAGATAGCCCACCACTACCCACAGCCAGATAGCCCACCACTACTCACAGCTAGAAAGCCCACCACTACCCACCCACCAATACCCACAGCTAAATAGCCCACCACTACCCACCCACCACTACCTACCCACCCACCACTACCCACAGCTAGATAGCCCACCACTACCCACAGCTAGATAGCCCACCACTACCCACAGCTAGATATCCCACTACTACCCACAGCTAGATAGCCCACCACTACCCACCACTAACCACCCACCACTACCCGCCCACCACTACCCACCCACCACTACCCACAGCTAGATATCCCACCACTACCCACCCACTACTACCCACAGCTAAATAGCCCACCACTACCCACCCACCACTATCCACAGCCAGATAGCCCACCACTACCCATCCACCACTATCCACAGCCAGATAGCCCACCACTACCCACCCTCCACTATCCACAGCCAGATAGCCCACCACTACCCACCCACCACTATCCACAGACCACCAATTACTAATAAACTGGAAAGCCACTGAAACAAACAGAGCAAACCAGATCAGACAGGATTGTACAAATGAGAATGACTTAATGGCGTCACCCTCTCCATAGAGGAATGAAATAATCCAATTCTTAAAATGAAAAACAACAAAGCAGCTGGCAGACCCTGATAATTTGATAGGGGGGGGGGGGGGGAGTCGGGAGCATGTCCTTTGCAGAACGTGGATTCTTACAACCGCCAACCTATTTGGTTGTAATACGTTTCTTGACAAGTGTGCAGTACGGTAGGTTACATCACTTTCCGTACGTGGATGAGCAACAAAAAAACTCATGTCTCCCAAAGTGAACACGAGCGTGATTCGAACCGGGTGCGTTGGGAATGTGAACTTTGGACCAGGCATCATCAAATTACTGTTAATGGTTTTAACGCATGCATCGAATATATGCAAATCCCTAACATCTGGAGAAAATACTACGTGACTGCGCTGATAAAACCGTTATAAACCCAAATAGAACCTAACAATTTCCGACCGGTATCATGACTATGCCATCTATATTAGGTTTTTGAAAGACTGATTCTGCACTAAATCGTCCCCTCGATAGACAAGAAGCTTATTACGGAACAAGCAGGCTTCAGATCTGGCAGATCATGCTGCTGCCAAATTCTGAACCTGGCACAACTAATCGATGACGGGTATGCAAGCATATCACGGGAGATAAGGTTATCGACCTAAGTTCATACGCCACTATAAACCACCAGAAGCTGCTGACAAATCTATATTCCATAACAAAGGGCTGGTGGCTCACCAACCTCATCAAATGTCTATTGCAGAATCGACAGTTAAATGTCACTTTGGTTAGTAAATACAAGTCGATAACGAAAGAAACAAATAACGGCCTGGCACAAGGGAGCATCCTATCACCTATGTTGTATAACAAATATACCAACGACCAACCTATGGACAAATGGGACTAAATTCATTTATGCCGACCACACAGCAGTCGCTGCCCAAGGAAAGGTTTTGAAGAGGTTGAACACACATTCACAAGCGTCCTTGTTGACCTTGCCTTTTATTACCACAAAAGATCACATCAAACCAAACCCCAGCAAAACCCAAAATATGTGCTTTCCACCTCAGAAATAGAGAGGCAAAAAGACAACTGCAGACCAAATGACAAGGTCAGAAGCTGGAACACAGTGCGGCTTCCTAATACCTAAACGCAAAGTTGGATCGCACACTGTCCTATGCGATACTATCAGAAAATAAAATACATACGAGGAATATCATGAGACAACTGACTGGCACAACATAGGCAGCAACCCAGGTGTCACCCAAAACATCAGCACTAGCCGCGTGTTTCTCGGTAGCTGAATGCGCCGTGCCAGTTTCGAAGCTATACATATGTATAATGTATTTATGCAGCAATAAACGAAACTGGTTGAATAGCTACTGGCTGCATTAAACCTTCTTCAGCTAAAAAAATATACCGAAGATCTGCATTGTATTACCTGAGGCACGAAGAAGTGTCACATCAGAAATTGATAGCGAGAAACCGGTAAGCGACCCAAGGCATCCTATATTTAGACACCCGGCTAGCAACCCAAGGCACCCTATGTTTAGAAACCGGGTGAACGACCCAAGGCGCCCTATGTTTAGACACCTGGCAAGCGACCCAATGCACCCTATGTTTACACACCAGGTGAACGACCCAATGCACCATATGTTTAGACACGCGGCAAGCGACCCAAGTGCCCTATGTTTAGACACGCGGCAAGCGACCCAAGTGCCCTATGTTTAGACACGTGGCAAGCGACCCAAGGTGCCCTATGTTTAGACACCCGGTGTAGTGCACACTACTGAAATCTAGAAGAAGTTTCTTACAATCAACTCAGCTTATTCGGACTAATCCCGGGAAACGTATAAAAAAAATGTAATCAACAGACGCAGGTCCCCTGGATCGAGCTGAACCTCCTGGAAGAACCTCCGCACAGACACCACTTGCCGTATGCGACACGGACGTCACTAAATAGGCACTGAACTGATGTATCACGATGCAGGAAGAACTTAAAGAGATAGGGGGTAAAGGAATTATAAGACATAGGACTGTAGAGTAACACAAGCCTCAGACCACCAGATGATCTGCCAAACTTTCTGGAAACATGTAATATATGTGAAATGTTGAAAGGGAATGACAATTCAATCCATGTGGCTGATCATTGAGAACATTGCATCTGTCGAGTTGTTCAGGACAAAGTAAGCATCTCCCACACACGCCGCACATAATCTATTGTTGTATCTGTCGAGTTGTTCAGGACAAAGTAAGCATCTCACACACACGCCGCCCAGAATTTACTGTTGCATCTGTCGAGTTGTCCAGGACAAAGTAAGCATCTCCCACACACGCCGCATATAATCTATTGTTGTATCTGTCGAGTTGTCCAGGACAAAGTAAGCATCTCCCACACACACCGTACACAGAATCGACTTTTGCATCTCAACAGGACGACCAGGTCAGATTTCATCAGCAATTTTGAGCGTCTATGAGAAAATGTATCGCCTCACATATGCACCCTTCCACGCAACAAACAGTTCTCACCTTAAATTGTATCTCAGCCCCTCACGTGGTTGCGACACCTAGCGTCTGCTACCTATAATAATGACAAAGCTGGCTATTGCTGCCACATAATGACACCTTTAGAAACTAACAACTACATTTTTCAGCTACCCCATTAAGTTTGTGACCTACTTACTAATTTAGCCTCCCGCGCTAGTGTATGTATGTATATGTGTGTATGTATGTATGTATGTATGTAAACAAAGTAACATAAATGTCTTGCTGGCTTTACATCATTTTATTTTCTGACATCACTGACTCAATTAAGTGTCATCTTCCCATGGAACGACTCAATTAAGTGACATCTGCTTCTGGAACGACTCAATTAAGTGACATCTTCCAGTGGAACGACTCAATTAAGTGACATCTTCCTCTGTAACTTGTTCGTTTTTGCTGTAATGTCTGAAAGTGGGAGACTACTCCTGCATCTCGAATCTATAACGTTAACAGTTTGTATAGAGCCAGACAAATCTTTCAAGTCTTTCTGCTCTATGGAGCATGTAAGGCTGGGCTTTGATATACCTGTCAAACCTGTGTCAGCCCTTCCCGTTTTGCATCAGTGGATGTCCTGAATAGTTTCACAGAGGTGTTTTTGCTTTCTAAAAGTCCGTCTTTATTAATAGTCTGCACATTCCTGTCTTCATTTCATTACATTAAAGCCGTGCGTTATGTTTGGTGATATTATAGGTTTGAACATTAAAAAAGTTGTGTACCTAATAGTAAGTAAACATCATGACGACATTTAATCAACATATCGATATTTTGAAGAGATTGATTGATAGCTTTTCCAAATGTGTCTAAGGTGTAGTGTTCATCAATTTTCTATGTGTAACAAGTTTGATCGACGATTCTAAGATCCCAGTGCATTATAGGTCATACGTTTCTTGTTCCCTGAGGTATTAATTGGACTAATTGTATTTTAATTAAATTGTTTCTAACAAACATTTGTAGAGAGTCGAGAATAGCTTCAGGGCCAGGTGAAACATACTGATCATGATATCAGCTCACACAATGGTCAGGTCAAACATACTGAACAAGATATCAGCTCACACAATGGTCAGGTCAAACATACTGATCAATATATCAGCTCACACAATGGTCAGGTCAAACATACTGAACAAGATATCAGCTCACACAATGGTCAGGTCAAACATACTGATCAATATGTCAGCTCACACAATGGTCAGGTCAAACATTGACTATGACATCGACCTCACAGTGGGGTCAGGTAAAACATACTGATCACGACATCATCTCTCGTCAGGGTCAGGTAAAACATACTGACCACGACATCATATCTCGTCAGGGTCTGGTGAAACATATTGACCAATAAATATACCACAACTTCTTGTGGTGGTCAGATAAAACATACTGATTAAGATATCATCTCTCGTCAGGGTCAGGTGAAACATACTGACCAATATACCACAATCTCTCGTCAGGGTCTGGTGAAACATATTGACCAATATACCACAACTTCTCGTGGTGGTCAGATAAAACATACTGATTAAGATATCATCTCTCGTCAGGGTCAGGTGAAACATACTGACCAATATACCACAACTTCTCGTGGTGGTCAGATAAAACATACTGATTAAGATATCATCTCTCGTCAGGGTCAGGTGAAACATACTGACCAATATACCACAACCTCTCGTGTGGGTCAGATGAAACATACTGATTAAGATATCATTTCTCGTCAGGGTCTGGTGAAACATACTGATAAATATACCACAACCTCACGTCAGGGCCAGGTGAAACATACTGACCAATATACCACAACTTCTCATGGGGGTACGATAAAACATACTGATTAAGATATCATCTCTCGTCAGGGTCTGGTGAAACATACTGATTATACCATAACCTCACGTCAGGGTCAGGTAAAACATACTGACCAAGATACCATCTCTCGTCAGGGTCAGGTAAAACATACTGACCAAGATACCCAGATACACACTGGCCAACGAGGCATTGATCAATACTGTGATCCCCTTGCATTGTACTACATGGAGGAGACTCGAGGTCCATTCTTTAAGTTGGTCCGGTGATGGGAAAGGCTGAATCTGTGGTTGAACGAGTGGTGCTTCACCAAAATTAGGAAAAGTAGCTGAATACTCAGCAAGAGCCGTTACAAACCCAGCTAGCCACAATAGAGAAATACTCAGATACAAGTAGCTTCGTAAACAAAAAACAAAGACATTATCAGAGCATCTATTATCTCTTATTTTCACTGGTCGTCTGGTCATACCTTCTTGGCCCATCTATTATCTCTTATTGTCGGGGTCGTCTGGTCATACCTTCTTGGCCCATCTGTTATCTCTTATTGTCCGTGGTCGTGTGGTCATACCTTCTTGGCCCATCTGTTATCTCTTATTGTCCGTGGTCGTCTGGTCATACCTTCTTGGCCCATCTGTTATCTCTTATTGCCAGTGGTCGTCTGGTCATACTTTCTTGGCCCATTTGTTATCTCTTATTGTCCGTGGTCGTCTGGTCATACCTTCTCGGCCTATTTGTTATCTCTTATTGCCAGTGGTCGTCTGGTCATACCTTCTCGGCGTCATTTTTGCCGCTCACCATTTCGCTCCCAGTGGAATACGGGGGCCATTGTTATTGTTTCTCACGGGGTTAACATGTTAGGGAAGGTGTGGCCCTTTCAGCCACAGACAGTACTTTTGGTGTGTGTTTGTGAACCATCAAGAAACAGTGGACATACAAGTCTAAACTCTTGCTCAGCGCTTAAAGAAAAACTAATTACTTGTCTCATATGAAGTCTGAGTTTGCCGATAACAATGCAATTATTTTTTTACATAATCAGGTTGCTAGCCTCCTGCGCAACTCTTCCCCACCGCCGCTCATAACATCTTTTAAAGATTAATTTGGACCTATTCTTTTCGCCCAGTGTACCACTCGGCCAGACCTGCCCAAATTCGTTTGCATTTTCGACTCAATGTGAAGCTAGACCACAGATGAATGCCGTGTCCGAATTTCTATCGTTGTTAATTGTAATGTCATTTTATTTTTACACGATAAACGCCATTTACGACATTCTTGGGAACTGACGTGGGCCTGTTCTTTCCTCGCCAGTAAGGCATTCCTGTATCACTTTGACCTGCCCTGCCATAAATTCCTAAGCTCTGTATTTACGGCTTGCCGGCTCACCCAATTTTCCTGACGTGACTAACTTATTCTAAAAATAGAATGGGAATGTCCTAAAATCGATCAGCTGGTAAAACCTATATGGTTTAATTTGTGCATTGTAACTTCTTCATCTCTACTAGCCTGTTAACATCACATTGTGCAGTCAGTTGGGACAATCTTCAGGTGAGACAAGGCGCTAGATTCTCGTCTTGGGATATTAAGGTGAGATTCGCTGTTTTGTTACAATCAATCTATTTTTAGCGACAACAGTCGCAGAAACTATATTATTTATACTAATAAAACCGGTTTCCGACCACGGACCTGCAGGTAAAATGTGTTAGGTAATTGGACAACTAGATCTCTCTCTCTCTCTCTCTCTCTCTCTCTCTCTCACTCGCATTCTTTTCCTCCATTTTATATAAATTTCAAAGAAGAAGTGCTGGTTGATAATGTCATTAAAATCGACATAAATATCAAACATGGGTTCCACCTGTTTTCTGGTGAATCAAAATATACAAAATATACAAATATTTATTGTGAAGTAAGCTTCTAAAACAGTGTATTTTTACTTTGATGTCAGTATGGTACAATGATATTCTAAGACATAGACTGTATACTGCGTGACGACTACTAGGGCAAGCGAACTTTACTTCATAAATACCTTCGGTCAGCTAGGTCAGTGTACGACACGGTCAGCTAGGTCAGTGTACGACACGGTCAGCTAGGTCAGTGTACGACACCGTCAGCTAGGTCAGTGTACGACACGGTGAGCTAGGTCAGTGTGCGACACGTTCAGCCAGTTGACAACATATGCTGTCACACACTGTGCTAGGTCAGTGTACCACACACGAGACAGTTCGAGAACAGATGCTGTCACACACGTTGCGTAAGAACACACCTAATCAGTAACAGTTTACAGTGGCTCTTCTTAGATTTTAATGTGCACTTTAAGTGTGTTTCATCTGACGGCAAGTGGGGGTCTTGATCAGTATGTTTCACCTGGCCCTGTCGTGAGGTGGCGTGTTGGTCATTATACCTCATCTCTAATATACTACATTACTGACTTATCTCTTCCTACTGCAGTACATGGGATACCTCTTTGGTATATAAAAGCACCAGTCTACTCTGCTGCAAATCGGGTTTGACTTGCAGTTAGGGAAGATAAGCGACAAGAAAGGTAACATAAATACTCTTTAAAAACAAAGCCGAGACCTCCTTTAATGAGATCTCTAACATCTCATCTCTGACGACATTGTGTTCTGTAAGACAACCAATGCTGACATGCAAGAACTACATTTCTCTTTATTCGGGGGTTCGTCCTGAAAAGGACGTGACATGGCGTAGTTTATAGCGAGGCTGTGGTATCTGCGGGTTCTGCCTGACACATACTGTTTCAGGAGAACATTTTTGGGACCTTCCTTCTTCTATTCCTATTCCTTTCGCCAGGCTGCATGGTTTGCGGTCTGTTTCCGGGGCCACCAGTTAGAGGCACAATAAGATCTTCGTCAGCTATGGGTCGCTGACCCTGATGCAAGCAGCCAGCTATGGGTCGCTGACCCTGAATGCACGCTGCCAGCCATGAGTCACTTGTTGATATTGTAAACTCTTTGGCTCGAACTAGATTTAAAGTGTACATTATTGTGACACAATCATAAAGTGAACATTGATTTTGCATGTGAACAAACTTTTTACACGAGAGAAGCAAAAGGCATGGACAGGTTTTATCTAAGACTGAACAAAGAAAAACAGAACAAAGGAAAATCTCAACCTAAACTAAAAAAAATATGCTGATGCAATTCTAGATCCAAGCATACACAATTGTAAAATCACGATCAAAATCAACAATTGTGAACAAATTTAAAACTAAATGAATAAATTTAAAGCCAGCCAATTAGGGTGACTAAATTCTTCAGCATTGACATACTTTCCTTTGTCCTCCATCGTGCCCGTCTTGATTATGATCGTGTAGGCTTCATAAATGTTTTATTATTGTTGTGTTTGGAATTCGTCAAATCTGCATTTTTTTGCTGTTTCTTATTGTGCGCACAGTAACACGAGACAAACCTACTGCAATAAAATTTGCGAAGTAAATCACCGTTTTCTTTGTTCGAGCCGTTGTCATAACAACTAGAGATTGCTGGCGTGGGAGAGGATATCGAAATCATGACAAAGTAATAATAACAATACGAGAAAGAAAATCCCAGAGCAGACACTGTCGTCGTGGATAAGGTGTTAGACACTTGCTTGTACTAGGCCTCAGCGATCTCTCAAAAAGGAGGTGGGGAAGGTGGGTTACCCGTTCTGTGTCTTGCTGTCTCATCTTACCTAACTGTAAGACGGGTACCTTTTAATAGGTACGTAGACTGAGGCACTAGAAAGATCGGAGATCGAACCTAATTCTTTTGTCACAATAGGCAAGCGCTCTAACTTTTTTTCAATTCACTATGTGAATACGAAATAAAAATTAAATCATTTTCAAATATAAGATAGAAGACTCCCACACGCATGATATTGCACGTCTTGTCATTCGCTCAGACCAACGTCCTGGGAGTGTCTTCCGGGTTAGAAACGAAAGGCGTAGAAACGTCAACCCTATATATGCGCGTTAATACAAGAGGGGATAACTCTTTTACCCCGGGATCAGAAGAATACCAAAGGTATACTTATCTGTGGTCTAGTGTGACATGCCATCGCCAAAACTGTCAACAGTGTTTTTGTGATTTCTACAGAGTTCTGTTCTTTCTTGTTTGGTTTGAAGTCCAGAACACGTTAACGTCATAAAATAATGTTTTGTCTACAATATTTCCTTTATCTAAGCCACCATCACTCAAAATGAGTTCGTGTCATTGGAAAAATAACAAACTTATTATCCCTATGTATTTATTGCTAGGAAAGGCTAAATTGTATCAAAGCAAAACACGTGCATTTACTAGCAGTTGAAACAAACACAGCAGTCACATACCGAGTGAGCTTCACAAACACAGCAGTCACATACCGAGTGAGCTTCACAAACACAGCAGTCACATACCGAGTGAGCTTCACAAACACAGCAGTCACATACCGAGTGAGCTTCACAAACACAGCAGTCACATACCGAGTGAGCTTCACAAACACAGCAGTCACATACCGAGTGAGCTTCACAAACACAGCAGCCACATTCCCAGTGAGCTTCACAAGCACAGCAGTCACATACCGAGTGAACTTCACAAACACAGCAGTCACATACCGAGTGAGCTTCACAAACACAGCAGTCACATACCGAGTGAGCTTCACAAACACAGCAGTCACATACCGAGTGAGCTTCACAAACACAGCAGTCACATTCAAAGTGAGCTTCACAAACACAGCAGTCACATACCGAGTGAGCTTCACAAACACAGCAGTCACATACCGAGTGAGCTTCACAAACACAGCTGTCACATACAGAGTGAGCTTCACAAACACAGCAGTCCTCAGTGTGAGGCCCTAACTAGCATGGGTACATACAGACGCACACACGTATCTAGCACTGGTTAATGCGTTCTGATATCTTCTAAGAGAATACGGTCCGGTGTGGAAAGGAGCCTGCCTCCGCCAGTAAAATATATAGAGGTAAACCTTTTACGGAAACAAAGTATGTAACAGGTCAACAAGGTTACAAACGAAATCTTACGAGAGAGAAAAGGACAAAGACAAGTGGGACGGGAACTCTTAGCAAGAAGGCATTGGATAAACCACACATTATTAAAGCCCCAAGTCAATACCCCATGCAATATCTGTCTGGGATGAAGTCAATACGACCATGCAACATCTGTCGTTGGATGAAGTCAATACGACCATGCAATATCTGTCTGGGATGAAGTCAATACGACCATGCAATATCTGTCTGGGATGAAGTCAATACGACCATGCAACATCTGTCGTTGGATGAAGTCAATACGATCATGCAATATCTGTCTGGGATGAAGTCAATACGACCATGCAATATCTGTCTGGGATGAAGTCAATACGACCATGCAACATCTGTCGTTGGATGAAGTCAATACGACCATGCAATATCTGTCTGGGATGAAGTCAATACGACCATGCAATATCTGTCGTTGGATTAAGTCAATACGACCATGCAATATCTGTCGTTGGATTAAGTCAATACGACCATGCAATATCTGTCGTGGGACGTCCTTGAAAAACATAGACCAAGGAACACATAAGGAAAAGACTTAGATGCAAGAATAACAGACAGGCTGGATGGAACTGGAGGGCATTGATCATGACATTGTTCTTTAGTCGCATCTAGCGACGTGTCTCTCAGATTGACATGGTTCTTTAGTCGCATCTAGCGACGTGCCTCTCAGATTGACATGGTTCTTTAGTCGCATCTAGCGACGTGCCTCTCAGGTTGCAGTGTTACTATTACTTTCTCTCTATTCAAGTCTCAGCAGTACGGGTATTCTGAATTTATTTTAAGTTATTTTAATAAGCCTGGCAAAGATGGCTGTGTAAATTGGAATCCGTGTGAATGAACCTCACTGACGGGGTTGAGTGTAGAGTGGCTTTGTTTGATGTTTTTCGGTGCGGAGTTCTTATCCAAACTAGTCAGCATTCATCATCTTGTCAATGCCAACAGCAGTTAAAGAAATGCAGTGTTAATAAATCACAGCTTATTACATGTGTTCTAGAACTATACTCTATCCTACAAACTCATAAATACGCACATAACAGAACGTGTCTGGTCATATTATGAGCTTGCATCCGGCAGGGTTTGTGTCCTGTCCTGTACACATCTTCTATCTCGTCACATCCGTCGGTAGAGGTTAGCCTTATTCTCTTCCAAAGTCGGTGTACTGTCCGGAGTCTTCCATAGAGTCGGCCAGCCATTGTATATACGTGTTCTTATTGCAATGGTTGTAAGTTGTTTAAAATATGTAAGTATGTTTTCCGGGCTCCGAGTAGCTTCAATAAACAACATTCGGCAAATACATTTATTGAAATGCAGAAGAAAAGACCATGATTAACTCTCTGCCCACATTGCAGACGATGCTAATATTTGAATGGCTGCAGTTCAGGTGTCGTCAAGGCAAGCAGTATGTAATGTGTGCCTGTTATTACACCTGAGACATGTTTATAACTTCCTGAACAAAGCTTCATCCGTGGAATGTGCATACTATAACAGCAATCAGCCTGATGAATCACTAAAACTTAAGCTTACAGTTATATGGCAAATATGTTTTTAAAAGTGACATGATTTATATGTACAGACCAGTTTACTTAGACGGAATAGGGAGAGAGCATAAGAATCAATGCTGGCTTTTAGAATACAGATTGAAGAATTAAGCGAATCACTACCTCCTTTTTTACCTTTCGAATGTATATAGCGACAACATGACATGTTACGATTGTTATATATCAAGTGTACAATAGTGCTTGGCTTGTACAAGAAAGATACGAAAACAACAGACAGACACTGCTGATCTTAAGATAGCGGTGTCACTTGGCTTGTACTGACATACGAAAATAAATGTTCACATCGATTTATTTATTACACAAATCAAGAAGGAAATGTTGATCACATGGACTCCTAGACGAATCTGATTTATTATGGAGACAAACATGTTGATGAACAAGGTGTTTCAATTGCTGCTGATGTTGATGGTAGGTTTGCTGTTGGTTGATGGTAGGTTTGTTGTTGGTTGATGGTAGGTTTGTTGCTGGTTGATGGTAGGTTTGTTGTTGGTTGATGGTAGGTTTGTTGCTGGTTGATGGTAGGTTTGTTGTTGGTTGATGGTAGGTTTGTTGTTGGTTGATGGTAGGTTTGCTGTTGGTTGGTAGTAGGTTTGTTGTTGGTTGATGGTAGGATTGTTGTTGGTAGATGGTAGGTTTGTTGTTGGTTGATGGTATTTTTGCCCTTGGTTGATGGTATTTTTGCTGTTGGTTGATGGTATTTTTGCTGCTGCCATGAAAGCTTGAGAAGATACATTATTTAAGTAGAAAAATAAAGAATAATTTCACTTGTGGAGCTGTCGTCTCTGCTCTGTTAAACTTTCGTTATAACAACCAATATGGTTTCATGGCTAATATGAACATTATAAACTCTATAAAAATGATGGTCCGCTCGTGACAGGATGTGGTTTATAGCTGCAGAACAGTGCGTAGTCAAAATGCCTAGTAGTAGTAGCCCCTTTCAGTCATGACTGACTATGACCTAAAATGTAACAATTTCAGTGTTGTGTATGACATTTCGAAGATGCTGCCAGGTCTCTGTAACAGTGGTTTCATGATGTTGGATAGAGTTTCCTGAAAAGCATTGTGAAATCTCCTGATCAGGGCAGTATCCGACATTGTACTTGCGTCGATGCCTGGCTTGTCTTTGTTTCTGTTGTAATGGAACGTCTTCGGCTGCAATTCTATTTTATAGTGAACCAAAGAATGATCAGAGTCACAGTCTGCACTATGGTAAGTGCGCGTTAGGAGCACACACTCAAGTAGAGATCTTCTGACAAGAATTAGATCCAGCTGATGCCAATACTTTGATCGTGGGTGCATCCACGATACCTTATGTTGTGTTTGGTCTGAAAATAAGAGTTGGTCACACAAAGTTCATAGTAGGCACATAACTCTAGGAGCCGCTGGCCATTTTCATTAATTTGTCAAACTCGTTTGACGTCTTTTTAGCGAATCGCAGAATAACTGTACTGCTGTGTGAAGGTTCTAAAGTACACATTATATTAAGATAATTGATTTACCGGTACTATATTAGAACTTGCCGCAGTCTGTTGTGAATCATTGTTGAATTCTACATTTTCGACTATGAGTTCCACTACAGTCATACATACATTGAAAGCCTCAAAGATATGTAATCAGATGGGACAACACCAATCAGTCAATATTCTCTATTTGTAGCAGTAACAGGAATACAGAACAATCAGAATACAATTACTAGGGAGACATTTATTCCAATTGCGGAGGTCCACTCATTGATTTTTAGGACTGAGGATTAACTGCCGCTGACCGTGCAGTTGTCGCGCAGAATGCAGTCTAGAATTTTATTTCGTTCTCTACATTAAAAACAAGAAAACTATACGGTAACATACTGGGGTTTTGAACCCATGCTCAATTAGTCAGGCGACCATGCCAACGGCAAACACAGTCTTAGGTTGGTGAGCCTTTGCCACCACGGGGGCTTTTAAAGTTATGTTACTGGACAAAGGGCCGATTACAGTTATGTTACTGGACAAAGGGCTGATTACAGCTATGTTATTGGGCCAAGGGCCGATTACAGCTATGTTATTGAACCAATAGCTGATTACAGTTATGTTATTGGACCAATAGCTGATTACAGTTATGTTATTGAACCAATAGCTGATTACAGTTAAGTTATTGGACCAATAGCTGATTACAGTTATGTTATTGGACCAATAGCTGATTACAGCTATGTTATTGGACCAATAGCTGATTACAGTTAAGTTATTGGACCAATAGCTGATTACAGTTATGTTATTGGACCAATAGCTGATTACAGCTATGTTATTGGACCAATAGCTGATTACAGTTAAGTTATTGGACCAATAGCTGATTACAGTTATGTTATTGGACCAATAGCTGATTACAGTTAAGTTATTGGACCAATAGCTGATTACAGTTATGTTATTGGACCAATAGCTGATTACAGCTATGTTATTGGACCAATAGCTGATTACAGTTAAGTTATTGGACCAATAGCTGATTACAGTTATGTTATTTGATAAAAAGTCTATAAAAGTTGTTTTGCTACACGTCGAGGACATGAGCTGCTTAGAGACTGTCTTAAGGGCATTTCTAATAAAACTTGAATCTGTGCTTGATTAAACCGGTTTGGTCTAAACGTGTTTTACTAGTAATTTATATTTATACATTGTTTTAGAGCTTGTTTTCGTGATACGTTATTTAACATTGCCTTTTGTCAATAGTGACCTGTATAAATACCTGTACTTCTAACATCATTTCGCACATGTCAATAGTTACCTGTATAAATATCTGTACTTCTAACATCATTTCGCACATGTCCACGTGCTTTCTTAGTTAACCATTGTTTATCTTTAATGAATATTTAGATTTGGTCCAATAGTGGCAACACTACTGACCTGGGTCACATCACAACTCGCCTGTCAGTTAAAATACTCCAGTTGAAATAACCGAATACGATAGCTATTTCATCATGGTTTTGTAGATTCGATCTGTAGACGACATTAGATATATATCACTCACAAAAGTATATAATTTTGGTCTCAATTTCGCTGTGGTCGCCTCTCAAAGCAATGAACAGAAACGGTGTACCATCCAATTTCACAAGTTGCAAGTGTTCCCTGGTCTCAAGGGAGGTGGGACCAGAGTGCCTGCATTCTGAGTTACCTCCAGTCGTCTTGACTTACGTCTTGCCACTGGTCCATGGTAGCTATGGACCAGAGAGTGAGGTTGGTGACCAGTGCGGTTTCTTCTTCACTGTAATTCTAAAACAGCCCAAGTTATTAAGACAAGCACCGTCTGATGATGTCGCCATTATCGCTTTGGAGGGACAACTAACTTTTGTATGGTCACGGGCTGTGTCCACCGTCTTGTTATAAGCCGCCCTACCCTTCCACTGAGGGGCCTGCCAGTATTGGTAGCGTGACTTAGAGATGTAGGAGATCCTTGAGATAGTTTTGCTAGCTGAATCGGATTCTACCCAAGGTGTGTCTCCCGCCATTCGCCAGTGTAATGCTATTCACTGTGCAGGTCATAAGGCAAAGATTGACGGCATCGCCACGAACTGTACTAGCTAGACTGTATTTTACCTCCGACAGAATGAAAACAAACATGTCCTAGCAATGTTTTTAACGAATATCATCGTGTTGAGGAGACTAGCAACTAAACTGTTGGGTCTGCCTGTCCTCTGCCAACAATACACGTGCAGTGTAAGGTGTGGTCTTGTCTGTCATATTGTGTCAGACCTTAGCATGTATCACCAGGATGTTTCGCCTTTTGTTTCCAAAGGAAGTATAGGGGCACAGCTACAACTGGCCTAATCAGGAAGCCTGTCTCAGAATACTTGCAGCAGTGGTTCTAAAACAATGTTGAAGTTACTAGCTCCATCCACAACCCTTGTTAATCTCCTTTTACATCATGTTGGGAAAGTTCACGAGACCCAATTATTTTAGACCAGTGCACCATTTGGATAGAGGGCAGATGTGACGGAAAGTGACATGACATATTACCACAAAATACATTTTACAACACCAGAACAGATTATTTTGATATATCATTAATTAACATGCAACATAAAACTGCGAATGCCGCTGTGCACATGCGTGTATCGTATGTATGTATGTATGTATGTATGTATGTATGTATGTATGTATGTATGTATGTATGTATATGTATGTATGTATGTCTGTCTGTGTGTATATATATATATATATATATATATATATACATAAATAAGCATGCCACTAAAATAGCAATGCTACATGTTTAGTGAATAAGGAGCCGAAACTGACAGCGCGTATGAAAAAAAAAAAGCAGGAAAATGTCGATTTTAGGGTTGGTTGCTATAACAGTAAGAAATACCATCAACCGCCTCACGCGAACTAAGAACTGGAATGTAGCGGCAAAACAATGTTGGCCGTCGAAACAGAATACGTAAGTGAATATCTAGTACGCCTACAAGCAGGAAGTGGAAAGAAAAGACATCGATAGAATAGATAGGAATAAACTCTGGACAGGACGCGGTGACGTTGTGTCGTTGTTTACAGCTAAACTGCGATATTTGCGCATTCCGGTTTGACACATCCGTGTTAAGCTGACGTTCTTGGATACTGGGAGTGCCTTTACACTGATCCATATTTTCTTAGCCAGACTAGATTAGTGCAACCTGTTTCCAGGTCGCAAATTGGAGGTGGAATAGGATCTTAGTCAGTTCAGGTTCGCTAACCTTGATACAAGCAGTCTGTCAAGTCGCTGTCAGCTGATCCACTGCTGCAGATGGAACACGAGAAAAACTATTATATATTTTGAGAACAATGTACCATATGAACACAAGGACAAACTATTCGATACCGTGAAAACATTGTACAGCTGATTGAATCACATATCATTTTGAAATAACTACAGGGGTACGAAGTGAATGAGTGCTGTTAGCATTGACGTTCAAGCGTACATGGACACAATAACAGACGTCAATCTCGTACTTGCATCACTAGAAGTGGATTTCCACACGCGAAGCGAAAAGCTCAGCACGATACTTGACTTATTCTTTGCAGACGACGAAAGCCTAATATATGTAGACAAAGATATACTTCTAAATCGTTTGAATGCACTGGCACATCCTATTCAAGATATCATATGAAGACTGGCACATCCTGTTCAAGATATATGAAGAATGGCACATCCTGTTCAAGATATCATATGAAGACTGGCACATCCTGTTCAAGATATATGAAGACTGGCACATCCTGTTCAAGATATCATTTGAAGACTGGCACATCCGGTTCAGGATATCATATAAACATTGGCACATCAGACTAAAACTGTGAATGTGAGATCACCGAGTTTACTAAACATATGTGTATACAATGTACAACTTAAACTAGCCCGAGAGTTCAAATGCCTGTGGAATATTTTGATGGAAGATGGAAGCCTTGATAGAGAAATCGAAACAAGATGGAACCCTTTCCTGTTACTTATCAACTGTCATCACTATTTCATCAGATTGACAACAACAATAACATCAACTCTGTGCTACCAATGCCAAACTTAGTCCTTATTCAAGGATCGTGAGAGGAACATTGCAACGTGTGAGATGTAGGGGCCAGGATAGGTCACTGGTTTCAAGAGGAGAGTTCAAATAAAAAATGACGACAAAAGAAATATAGACAAAAGTAGCTGAATACATATATAGTTGCTGAATATATATCAAGTCATAAAACACAATGGTTCGGCCATTCCATTGGAGTGCAACCTGAGCGACTACATTCTGTACGCTTACAACGGAAGTGGATCTGCGTTAGAAAGACCACGTTGCAGATGGATAGATGACGCAACATAAATCCTACAACAACCCTACGCAACACACTTGACCCAAGAAAGACAACGTAAGCTCCCAGCGATGCTTTAAGCCGCCATTGGACAGATACGTAAGTAGGTAAGTACTTGTTTAATGAATTGACATGGCTGTTGAACAAACAGTTAAACAGAGTATATAAGATCATTGGTATTCAATAAAGAAGCATGGAGAACATTTCATGTAGACAGAAGAAAACATAACAATTTTAGAACCTCCTCGGCCACAGACGGACAAAACGATTAGTGACAGTCATCTCAGAATGAAACTTTCAACAAACTCCCTCACCCTACAAGTCTTAGTCAATGATAGACAACGCTTTCGGTGACGACCGAGTCGGATAAGAGTACTTAATGACAGCAACACAGTCCTTTCGCGTCACTCGGTCTACAGTATTCCTTCTTAGTGTTTCAGCTCTGATTCATGCTGTTTATTTCCGCTTCCTGTATGGCTTTTTCAGTTGTTTTATGTCGGCCTCTATTTCGTTTCCATCTGTTATTCATAGCATGGCGAGTCTGATGATGGTATAATGCTCTCTTAACTTAACTTAACTTAACGTCTTTATACTGGTTTGGAAGACTCTGCAGAGTCTGTATACAATAAGTTTTATTTACATTTCAATGCTCTAAATGATATGCGCATCCAATCTATTCTTAAATACATTAATTGTCATTGCCTCCACTACTTCCTGTGGCAATGCATTCCAAGCATTTGTCACTCTCTGACTAAAAAATATTTCCAAATATTTGTCTGTTCCTTTCTTCAGTTAATTTGTAGCTATGCCCCCTTGTTCTTGTAGGTGGTTGTATTTTGAAAAAAACAACTTGTTATAGTGTAATTTATCCTTTCCTTTGATTCTCTTATAAACCTGAATTCTCACCTCGAATTCTTCTCTTTTCTAGACACTATAGGTCGGTTTTTCTGAGTCTTTCCTCGTTACTGGAATTACACTATCAACTGTGTCGCTCTTCTTTGTATCCTTTCCAGTAAGTTTATATCTCTTCTACGATAAGGGCTCCACACCTGTACACAGTACTCCAATCTAGGTCTAACTAATGCTTTATACAGTTTGACAATCCCTTCCTTGCTCCTATGTTTAACATTTTTTAAATATCATACCTAAAATTGCATTTGCCTTATTCACTGTTAACCTGGACTTGCTCACTCACCTTACCTGTATGATCTATTATAACCCATAGGTCCTATTCCTTTTCTATCATTCTAATGTTGTTCTCTCTCATTCTGTAATTATGTTCCATATTGGGTCTACCCATGTGAATCTACATTAAACTCAATTTGCCAGCTCGCAGACCATTCTCGAATTTTATGTAAATCCTACCTCAATATACCCACTTCTGCTTTAGATGAGACACTCCTGCATAATTTTGTGTAATCAGCGAATTTTGCAATCATGGATCCGATAACAATGTCAAAATCGTTTATATTATATCTCAAGAACAAAATTGGTCCAAAAACCGAGCGCGATGCACTCCACTTTTTAATTCACACCATTCAGAGTACTCCTTTTTTATGCCCACCTTCTGGCGTCTTCCCGTTAACCAACGGGAATCCATTTGGCAACTTTCCCACCTATTCCATGTGATTTTAACTTCACTCCTACCATGATCTGTATGTTTAACCTGACCCTGATGTTACTCTTCACTCCTACCTTGATCAGCATGTTTAACCTGACCCTGATGTTACTCTTCACTCCTACCTTGATCTGTATGTTTAACCTGACCCTGATGCTACTCTTCACTCCTACCTGGGTCAGCATGTTTCATCTTCTTCGCTCCCAGCTGTGAAATTGATATGACATGTATTCCGCCCAGAACTCATTGTGGTATTTCAAAACAAACCTTCCACCGTTTATTCTTTCTTCAGTACCAAGGCATGCTCCTATGCCATTGTTTCACCCCTTTCCTTACAGTCTTGTCGTCACATCTCCTATGCTGTTATCAGCACAGTTTAGACAGGGGCTGCTTTTTGTATTTTTGTTATCTCGACCGAATCGAGCGTCGCCGCTTTATGAAAGCTTGTGTGGGCAGGAAAATGTGCATTGGAATGAATAGTGAGTGATCTAAAAGTACCCCCGGTGTCACTTGAAAAAAAGGGGGGGGGGGAGGTGGAATGTATACATGCATGGGATAACACGGGGGAAAAAGAGGGTCCTTACAATAGTAGGGCAACCGTAGCGATATGACATTATCAGAAGTGGTAGATCCAGTGGGAGAAGGAATCACAGTCTGATATAATGGAGGACCAGTTCTGTAGCTATTCGAATCTGTATGCCTTGATTTAGACTGTGGAATGTAGGATTTATGTTGTCGATAATATACCGTCCGCAGGAAGTTGTATGCAATGTTGCAACATTTATGATGATGTACATACAACAATGCAACGTTAGGGATGTTGTACATACAGCATTACATCGTTAAGTTATGGAAGGACAAATCTCGGAGGATGAGGAAGTACATACAGCATTACATCGTTAAGTTAGGGAAGGACAAATCTCGGAGGATGAGGAAGTACATACAACATTGCATCGTTAAGTTAGGGAAGGACAAATCTCGGATGCTATGGCGCCTAAACTTTCAGGAACAATGTCGTATTTGCTCTCATAATTTCTCCCATGGTGGTTGTTCCATTTCATGCAGCACTACGTCTGGCTTCTACATTTGTGACCTGGCCATCCGTATATCCTAAAGAAATGTGCCAGCCCATGTTACATGGATAGCTAGGAGCGACCCCTGAATACCGCCTACTATATCCAGCCAATTGAATATATGTTGCATGCGACTTTTTTTAGTTGTTTTTTTTTGACAATTGTTACAAAGATTGATGCTTTCCGGGGCAACAAAATGTTCAGACTTTAGAATAATTAGTCTGATGGGCTACACGGCTAAAATTCTGTCCAAGATCATAGAAGAGTGAATAAGACAAACAGTGGAGAGTGGGCTTGCTTCATGCACTATCAAAAGGCCTTTTATAGTCCAACATGGGAAATTAATTAAATGTCTCAAAGAAAAAGGTCTAGATAGTAAAAACATACGACTACTCAGTAATCTGTACTGGGAACAAACAGCTACAGTAAAATCAGGAAAGTTATGCTCACCAAGTATATATGTGAAAAGACGAATGAGACAGGCATGTGTATTATCCCATTGTCTTTTTAATATCTACACAGATGATATTTTCTAACAGATAGGAATACCTAGGCTTTTCATTGAATGAATGGCAACGAATAGCCTTATACATATGGATGATAAAGTTTAGATAACAAAAAGTAAGCAAGAATTGCTTGTGGCAACAACACACAAAATAAATCAACATTTGAATTAGACATAAACGTTAAGAAAACAAAAACTTGAATACTTTTCAAAAGTGACAAGAAATCAAGTAAAATGATAAAAATAATAGATCTATTACTGGAACAGGTACAGAGTTCCCACTTTCTATGTCATTTAATAACGAGAGAAGGCAGCTGTGAAAAATAAATCAGAACAAGAATAAGTATAGTAAACATGGTATTCAGCAACATGCGACACGTACTGACATTCAAACAGATCAATCATCAATTGAAAACGAGAGTGTATACTCTTCACTTGTGGCGCAGAAACATGGACAATAAATAACAATTTGGAAACGAGTATTGAAACATTCGAAATGTGGATATATAAAAATTGGGTCGCATTTCTTGGAAAGATAAGGAAACAAATGTGAAGGTATTGAAGGCGTTGAGGGTTAAAAGAGAATTAATGACAGTAAAGTTATTTTGATCATAGTACAAGACTTGTTTTTGTTGAAGAACAAAACTAGATGGTAGAGTGGAAGGTAGTCGTTCAAGAGGCAGACAAAGTTATAAGCGGGTGGATAACACCAAGAGGGCAGGAAAAAGCCTTTCAGGCTGCACCATTATGACAAGAGACACTAGAGGTTTATTGCAGCCGACCTTCGATGCGGAGATGGCAAGTGAATGCAGCGGGTGTTAGCGTGCTGTTAAATAATGGGCCGTAAGAAATGCCAAGATAGAGACGCATCATATACTACTGTCGGGGATGAAGTGTTAGAGAATTCGTTGTGCTAGATCACAGTTTGTTTATGAGGTGGCGGTCAGTTCACTTCCTTAAATAGCAGTAAGACGGATACCCATTTTCTGCTGGAGCGTGCCGGTAAGGGACATTGAACTCCGTACCTTCACCGAGACAAACGAGTGCTCTACATTTACGCCAATTAGACGCTCTAATGGACCATGTAACTTTTCTTCACTCTCGACCGAGAACTCGGTCTTGCGTATCTCCGTGCCTGGTACGTTTGTTTGAAAGACATTTTTTGTAGTCCACAAACAGAAAGCCGGTCTTGATGTCCACAGCTTAGCCTTACGTGCTTCTCCTCAAACCCTCATCCCGATATTGGTGAGGAGAATCACTCAAACCCCCATATTGGTGAGGAGAATCACTCAAACTCCCATCCCCATATTGGGGAGGAGAATCACTCAAACCTCCATCCCAATATTGGTGAGGAGAATCACTCAAACCCCCATCCCCATATTGGTGAGGAGAATCACTCAAACCCCCATCCCCATATTGGTGAGGAGAATCACTCAAACCCCCATCCTCATATTGGTGAGGAGAATCACTCAAACCCCCATCCCCATATTGGTGAGGAGAATCACTCAAACCCCCATCCCCATATTGGTGAGGAGAATCACTCAAACTCCCATCCCCATATTGGTGAGGAGAATCACTCAAACCCCCATATTGGTGAGGAGAATCACTCAAACTCCCATCCCCATATTGGTGAGGAGAATCACTCAAACCTCCATCCCAATATTGGTGAGGAGAATCACTCAAACCCCCATCCCCATATTGGTGAGGAGAATCACTCAAACCCCCATCCCCATATTGGTGAGGAGAATCACTCAAACCCCCATCCCCATATTGGTGAGGAGAATCAATGTGCTCACATGGAACAGGAAGAAGACATTTTGTGAAGATCTACCCCCCCCCCCCCCCCCCCCCCCCTTCCCCCGTTTGCTTAGGCCAAACTGCGGCGAGACACGCCATGTTTACGTACAGACAGAGCTTTTCTGGTTATGTTAGCGTGAACTGTTTATAGACAATTACTATTCATATAGAAACTTTTATCCCGTGCAGCTCTTTTTTAAAATAACGTCATGGGCCTAGAGAGATATTGAACTTTGACCATCGTCTTTGAATTGAACAATTCTGTGATGAGAGCAGATGGTATGGTCTCCCAGGCGTAAACCTGTCTGAACACTGTAGCCTGCAGTTCCAGGATCGGATAGTTCTTCTTGATCATGGCGAAAATAAGCAGCCTGCAGATGACCCAAGTTCATACAACTCACGTCCACTTCTTGCAGCTTTGAATGAGCTGACAGGAATAAGCTGTCACAAGTTGAACAGGGCCATATCCCGCTCCTTAGAAGCGGCACTAAAAACATACTGGGTTCGTGTAGTCTGGCTATAAGAATAGAAATAGAAGAGGGAAGGACAATCTAGTCCTACATATGCCGTGCTGAAACCGGATGTGTCGGACCGAAATGCGCAGATGTCACAGACCCACTGTAAACTACCATACAACGTTACAATTTACTTTTTAGCAGGAACTATAGAAAGAAACACACACATTAACACTAGATGGTCGTAGAAGCAAACACACACATTCACACTAGATGGTCGTGGAAACAAACACACACATTCACACTAGATGGTCGTGGAAACAAACACACACATTCACACTAGATGGTCGTAGAAACAAACACACACATTCACACTAGACAGTCGTGGAAACAAACACACACATTCACACTAGACAGTCGTGGAAACAATACTGAAGAGGTGAAATAGTCAATAGTATGTATTGCTAGCAAATTATTAAGTTGATGTCGGGTACCAGTTGAGTGATTTGGAAGATCTTCTAGAGATTAATGTCGCTGATTCCGACAGGAGTTTAAGAAAAAAAACCTCCAACTCAGTACGAGTAGGTTCAAAAACAATGTCGCTGATGGGTGTATAGTGATACACGTTTGTTTTGTCCACAACAGAGACCTGACGCATCATACAAGATTGGAGAGATAGCACATTTGTTGCGTTACCTTACTTAAAGCGGTGTACGCAGTAGTGTTTTTGCGTCTAATGAATCAGCACATTAGAATTCAGCCATAGTTTTTAAAGCTCTGTTTGTAATTGAAGGAATACATTGCTGATTGGAGAATCCAAACAGGGCAAATTTGAGTCGTGGTCCATGCGACTAAGCGTTACAAGACGCGCGTGCGTTCCCAACCAGTGTTCAGTGATTGAGAACATTGATCCGGGTCTCCAACAAATGATACGTCTACTGGGACACATATACTCTACATTCAAAGTCTCGTGCTACGCGTTGTGGTGGCGGGTGTCGGGCGTCAGATGTCTCTCTTCTCTATGGACTACTGCACAGTCGAATTGCACAAGCTATGTGATGTCTTCTCCCAGTTTCCGTGTGTGGATCATGGAGCTGATTTTGTCAATGAATGAATAAGCCCACTGCACCTTGATCAACATGTAAAATCCGACTACGGATGCGCATGCACCTAGCAACCTCATCTTATAAAACATAGTACAACAAAAACCTCCGCTGCCAGAGACACATAGCACAGGATGACGGGACGTTGTGGGGGTTGCTGCAAAGGGAGAATAGCGGGATGAAAGATAACTCCTTCTGTCAGTTCCTGCATAGTTTATGTTCCTTCGAATCAATTTTACTGCACTCCGGGCATACCTACAGGTGCTCAGCTCCTTTCAGGAAATGACGAAGGGTCTGGATGTACATTTTGTTCCTGTAGCTTGTTGGTTGTACCCACTCCTGCTCCGCCCTCTCATGGACCACACTCTGCATGAACCTCGTTTGATTTCAATTCTCTAGTCTGTGTATTGTTGATTCATCTTTTGAGGATTGATGATCCAAGAGACGGTCATTGATGGACTTCAATATCTTGTCCCTATCCATGTCTATTGTGTTGACAACGGGGGCTTGTGAGGTAAGGTACGGGTGATTGTGAGGTAAGGTACGGGTGATTGTGAGGTAAGGTACGGGGGCTTGTGAGGCAAGGTACAGGTGATTGTGAGGTAAGGTACGGGGGCTTGTGAGGTAAGGTACGGGGGCTTGTGAGGTAAGGTACGGGTGATTGTGAGGTAAGGTACGGGAGCTTGTGAGGCAAGGTACAGGTGATTGTGAGGTAAGGTACGGGGGCTTGTGAGGTAAGGTTCGGAGGCTTGTGAGGCAAGGTACGGGGGCTTGTGAGGCAAGGTACGGGGGCTTGTGAGGTAAGGTACGGGGGCTTGTGAGGTAAGGTACGGGGGCTTGTGAGGTAAGGTAGGGGTGATTGTGAGGCAAGGTACGGGTGATTGTGAGGCAAGGTACGGGGGCTTGTGAGGCAAGGTACGGGGGCTTGTGAGGTAAGGTACGGGGGCTTGTGAGGCAAGGTGCGGGGGCTTGTGAGGCAAGGTGCGGGGGCTTGTGAGGCAAGGTGCGGGGGCTTGTGAGGTAAGGTGCGGGGGCTTGTGAGGTAAGGTACGGAGGCTTGTGAGGTAAGGTACGGGGGCTTGTGAGGTAAGGTACGGGGGCTTGTGAGGCAAGGTACGGGGGCTTGTGAGGCAAGGTACGGGGGCTTGTGAGGCAAGGTACGGGGGCTTGTGAGGTAAGGTACGGGTGATTGTGAGGCAAGGTACGGGGGCTTGTGAGGTAAGGTACGGGGGCTTGTGAGGTAAGGTACGGGTACTTGTGAGGCAAGGTACGGGTGATTGTGAGGTAAGGTACGGGGGCTTGTGGGGTAAGGTACGGGTGATTGTGAGGTAAGGTACGGGTGGTTGTGAGGTAAGGTACGGGTGGTTGTGAGGTAAGGTACGGAGGCTTGTGAGGCAAGGTACGGGGGCTTGTGAAGCAACGATGTCAGCACTTTTGTTGTCCTCAACTCCATCATGACCAAAACAGTAGATCCACACCAGCTTTTTGTAGTTTACGAAGTCTGACACGATGACTGTCCGTGTTAAAGAGGTTTCAGGAAACCACCTCAGAGTTGATGTCACAGCTTTCATCTTCATGTTCGTGCTGGTGGATGTGGTCTGTATGCTTCACTCTACACAGCAACAACCTGACGCCCGCAGTCTAGCAGAGTAGCCTCAACCTGGTATCTCACCGCGCAACACCGATCCATCGATATATATGGCATCATCACTATCCCGAGTGTTTTCATTTATGACGAGAAGCCTAGCTCGAGGTAAATCCTCCTTCAATCATTAAGTAGCATGAGCCTCAAGGGCAACTGTCTTCTTGCAAGAAATCAGCACACAATACGGTAGTACTTCGTGTGCTCGTTAGCTGTATTTTACTTGAGAAAACTGCTAGCTACATGCACTAGCTTCCGTAGGAGCTATTTACGACATGCAAAGTGGGGTGTGTCAGTTCATCTCAGCGTTTCCAAGTATATGAGTAAAAAACCTTGAAAATATTGCATTAACAGCCAGAACAAGCAGCATTTATGTTCAGGGAGGAATTAGAAGGCAGGAAATAGTCAACGTCTGGCAGGCCGTGGCAGACTGACATTGCATTGACGCCCCTTCTGGTGATGTTTGCTCTACGGATCCTACAAAACGGTGGTACCTTTTGAAACAAGCAGTTGTCGTTGGTCTTTCTGGCTTGGAATATACAAACATAAATTGAAAATAGATAATTGGGTGAGGGGGGCGGCGGTGGTATATCTGATTGAAAGCTCTGCTTTAAGTTTCTCCAATTATCTTTTCAGAACGGCGACAAAATAGGCAGGTGAAGTGAAGTTAAATCCGTTTACGCTCAGAACGTTCGAATCACACACATACATGCCCAGGTGAAGAGACCATATACTTCTGTCATATCCCTATCATTTATTGATGCGTAACGCCCAGGTAAAGAGCCCATATATCTGGACAATGCCTAAAACGTATTGGCTTGTAACATATTTCGTGCGGTACTTTACTCTAGGTCCAGCTTTAGTGTTCGGTATCAGCACCATGCCCGCCGAGCTGCCTGTCGCACTTATGACCCAACATAAACGTAATAGAGGATATACTGGCACATTGCCAGCAGCAAACAAACAAAACTGAAACTGTTCATACTTCAGTCATTTATTGTCCTCGTACGGTGAGATGCCCTGCAGCCGTTAGCGACTGTCAGTGCGATCGCGAAGGGTTGGGACGAATACAAGACACCCACACATATCCCCCCTCCCACACATTGACTGGGCTGCCCCCCTCCCCCCTCATACACACACACTCGCGATTAGATCACCCATTCACCGACAACAATTATTTGTGTTCACCTGTGGAGTGTCGCACTTTTCACACAGACTGCAGGGCTAGACCAATGATCCCGATCACCAGCACCGATAGAAATTACAGACAACATTTGGACTAGTCGCTCTTCCTTGGTTCTACCATGGGGTGTAGACGTCTTCTGATCATTATCTTGAGGCTTACCGCGTTTGCAGATTGAGACTTGATATCTGCATGAAGATAATCAAACAAATTCAACAACACTATTAGGGGTCCGGCGGGGTCTTTGTGAATAACAAGGACAAGAATAGCACCACTGCCCTACAGAGAGCATGTCGAAAGAGACGACTAACTGTGTGACATGGCATAACACCGGCCATGGTTAGGTGGTTTGTTAAGAGAAGTATATATGGCGTCTAACAGGCTGCGGTGGACTTGCACATTGGTTACCCACCCTCTAAGTCCACTTGTTCCAACGCTGCGGAGTAATAATCCTAGCCCGCTAAGCAGGAATTCTTTTTCCAGCTACATTCAGCTCACCCCGGAGCTGGAACCTGCACAGGAGCGGATCCACCACTGTAGAAGTACAGGTCGACTAAGACTATTATCGGCAGCAATGAACCGATCATGCTGGAGGGAGAGCCGTTGAAAGAAGTGGACACATATACCTATTTGGGCATCACAATTGACACATCAGAAGGTACAGATCGAGATGTAAGGACCAGAATTAGAAACGCACGAGGAACATTCCGGACACTGAACAACAAATGCAAAGAGATCAAGATTCACGCCGGAATTAAAATATTCAACGCGTGTCAAGTCGGTGTTGTTGTATTGAGCTTAACTATAGAGAACGACCAAAGCCATTCAACACAGACTCGAGTCCTTCATTAACATATGCTTACGAAGGATGAGCCAAGTGGTTGGATTGTAAGGTATGAAGACACATGGGAAAGGAGCAAGCAGCAGCCACTGAAATAACACATTAAGCGAAAAAAAGAAACGAGGCTGGATATGGCATACGCTACGAAAGGCGCCGTCCAACATGGGCTCTTACTTGGAATCCTCAAGGGAAAAGAAAGAAAGGCAAACACAAACATACACGGAGAGGACAGAATGTGAGAAGGAATACGATTAAATGATGACACCTTGAGAGTGGCACAAAGAGCAGCCCAGGACCGTGTATGCTGGATGGCGTCAATGGTCGGTGCACCGAGAGGAGCGACATGGTGTATCCCAGCCACGTTTTACGAGATACACGCTCTTGTTGGTGTTGCTATGTTCGAAGCTAATCGTACTCTATTGTCCATGTTTCTCTATCAGCGTGTTGCACTAGCTCTTTTTATAACCAAAGTGAGACGTACTCAGGGCGGTGACATAAGTCTTCCTGGCTGTAGTGCTATGCTAGTCTTCTTAGTAGAACAAAGATTTCGTTTGCCCGCCATGTTACATATTAGGAGTGTGATGTTAGGCCCACACTTTCTTGCCAACGACACGCTGTGGTGATCTATGCTTCCCAGACTTGCACTGGTACACAATTTTTGAGGCTGAGTAAACCCCTGTGTCGTTTACAAAGCAAAATATATCAAGAGTCACTAGGGTATTAAACCTAGATCGATCGATTGGGCAGACAGTGCACTAACCACTACACTGCCGCGGCTCCTAAATAGGCTCATCACTGGATCAATGTGTCGATCCCCACCTCCGTAGCTATACTACACATTGTTTCCATAAGTACTTCAAGGACGAGAGCTGGGGTCTTCATTACCATGTTTCACCTGATCCTGATGTACGTCTTGACTGTCGACATATCTGGCAGACTCAGTTCAGTTCAGTTCATCCCGTAACCCATCAGGTCGTCGGGGCACACATGAAGACATGAAAATCCCACGCCAACCCTCTCTGTCTGTCACCGCCTGACGTATCTCACCGGGACGAAGGCCTGACCACTCAGTGATGCTGTCAACCCATCTCTTCCTTGGACGTCCACGTCCTCTCTGTTCCGGTACGGATCCAAATAGTATCGAGTTGGAAATTCCGTTGGATCTCGCGACGTGCCCGCACCAGGCCATCTTTCGTCTTTTGATAGCTGTGAACAGATCTTCAAAAGGACCAATAGCGTCTTCAACTCTCTGACGGATGTCTACGTTCGTGACACGATCTTTATATGTAACATTTAGGAGTTTTCTATAGCACCGCATTTCCATTGCACGTATCCTGCCCTGGATATCTGCTGTAATGGTCCAGGTCTCGCAGGCATACAGAAATATTGATAGCACCAAAGAGCGCAGTAGTCTAACTTTTATACCGAGGGCGAGGCGCTTGTCTCGCCATATAGGTTTCAGCTGAGTCAGCGCCGCTGTTGTTTGTGCTATTCTTGCAATTACCTCTGACTTCGAACCCTCTTCGCTGATCAATGATCCAAGATATTTGAAACGTTTCACCACCTCAAGTACCTGCCCATTTGCCTCTATGACAGATTGAAACCACCATTTATTTCCATACCAAAACTCAGGGCCGTTCTATCCAATCTACCAATCAACTCCTGGAGTTCCCTTTCTGTGCCTGCCAATACATCAATATCACCAGCAAAGCGGAAGTTTGTGATAAGCCTGCCACCTATTTTAACCGTGCCAACATGTCCTTTTAAGGTCGTCTCCGTTATTCTTTCCAAGAAGATATTGAAGAGTGTGGGGGAGAGTATACAACCTTGTCGCACACCCACCGTCGTACGGAACCAATCGCCTAGCGTTCCCTCTACTGAGACAGCGCTGGTCGCCTGCTGATAAAGGTTTGCAATTACCCTCACAATATCACTGTTGAACTTATAATGCTTCATTGTTGACCATAGCGCCGCATGCCACACTCTGTCAAACGCCTTTCTAAAGTCAATGAAGGCATGGTAGAGTGGTTGATGATACTCTGAGTACTTCTCATTCAGTAGACGAAGATTAAATATTTGCTCGATGGTACTCCTTCCCGCTCGAAAGCCCGCTTGTTCTTCGGCAATGATACTCTCCGCCTGAGGATTCAGTCTGTTAAGTAATATCCCCAAGAGAACTTTACTTGGATGACTTATTAGACTGATTGTTCGATAGTTCTGACACATATTTAGGTTTCCTGATTTAGGCAGTGGTATAATGACTGATTTTGTCCAGCAGGTGGGCCACACTCCTGTCTGCCAAATTCTATTGCAGATGTAAGTCAGGGTAGTGATTGTCGCCTCACCTCCCACTTGTAGGAGCTCTGATGGAATATTATCCACACCGACAACCTTCCCTCTCTTCAGCATTTTCACGGCTTCATATACTTCTTCCCTTGTTATCGTTTGATTTTCCTCTAGCAGACTCACTTTAGGGGACATTGCAATTCTTGGATCACCTCGATCTTCATGCTTATATAGCTCCGAACAGAACTCTGTCCAGCGCTCACGAATGTCGTGAGCTTCTGTGAAACATTTCCCACTCTTGTCCTGAATCGTCGTGTTTCGACTTTGGACAGGTCTTACTAAGTCCTTGACTAATTTATATGCTCCCTTGGCATCATTTCAACCCAGATTTCGTTCGATATCTGCGCACTGAGCCGTTATCCATTCCACCTTGGCCTGTTTCATCATGGTCTTTATGGATCCATTTATCTCTCGATATCGCTGAATCCCATCTAGTGTTTTCTTCGCTCCCTTCAATTGTCGTCTCTTGTCACATAAATCCAGTATTTCACTCGTGATCCATGCTTTCTTCTTAACCCTGCACCTACCTAGAACCTCAGCTGCCGTGGAGAGAAAACCAAATTCAAGGCTTGAGTCATCGTTTCAACATCTGCCTCCTCGTTTAGAACCAAGAGAGATGCGAATCGTCCCCCCATCACCGCTCCAAAGGTCTCCACTAGGTCCGGGCACTTCAACTTCTCCAAGTCAAATCTCAGTCGAGTTATCTCTCTTTTCAGAACTTTCTTTAGCCGGAGATGCATGGTCATCAGCACTAAGTCGTGGCTGCTCCCTATATCGGCCCATGGGAAACTTCTTGTCCGGGCGCTATTGACGCTAGATCTGAATCTCCTTTGGACCAAAATATAGTCTATTTAACTATGAAGCGTACTATTTGGGCTGTGCCACGTCCACCGCCTCGACATTTTATGTGGTCCCAGCGTATTCGCTACTATCAGCTTATTATAATACGCAAATTCCAGGAGTCTCAGTCCTCTATCGTTCGTAGTCACATTTCCATATGCTCCACATGTGCTTTCCAGACACGTACCATGTCTTCTCCAATTTTGGCATTCCAATCGCCCTGTACCACCAGTATATCCTTCTTCAGTACCTCGTTCACCAAAGCCTGCAGACTACAATCGAACTATTCTTGTCCTGAATTTGGGCCCAGTAACACATGGGTGTACAACATCATGAAGGTGTATAGATAAGAGTCCTATTGATCTGTAATGTATAGTCCCATAACCCAGCACACTAAAATGGTGGCACATGTAGACGACATAAAGAAGAAAAGAAAAGCCTTATTCACTCGTTGTTCTTCCTAGCTCTTCAGGGAGGTTCTTTTTATTCCCTTGACTAATCAATCTGGTTCTCAATCCCGAGTAGCAGGGGAACCCTCTTTCTTGCACTTGCATATTACATTTGGGTCCTCATTGCCAGCTATTAGAACCGCTGTAATATCTACTATTGACGTATATCATATGTGGGCGTAGGTGCCCACGCCTGCTTGGCAAGGTTTAAACAACTTACACAGCATTGCATTCCCCGGTCCAGCGTTGCTCCATATCAAGTTTTGAAAACTTAAAAACTATGTTTAGTGATTTTGATGTATGGGTACAGCTGTGTTCATCCCTGTCGAATGTTATCAGTTTTTGTGTGCACGTTGCAGATATGTCTATTCATGTCTCACGTTACCATTTATCGCATTAAAAAAGCAAAACCCGACCCCATTACATGTTTGCTAAGATATTTCTGCACGTTTTGATGATATATTTCTTCACGTTTTGCTGATGTATTTTTGTGTATTTGTTGATATATTTCTTCACGTTTTGTTGATATATTTTTGTGTGTTGATATATTTCTTCACGTTTTGTTGATATATTTTTGTGTGTTGATATATTTCTTCACGTTTTGTTGATATATTTTTGTGTATTTGTTGATAAATTTCTGCGGGTTGTTCTTTAACCAGAGGTAGAATATGTCTTTAGTTGCGCCTCTTGTGTGCATTTGAAACAAGAAATAAAACTTCTTTTTGTGTTTCCGGCGTTCTCACTGCGCCTTTATAACGGCCACATTTGTGGTCTGTAATACTTGTGTGGATGACTCAACAACTGAGCAGGAAGTGTACACACACAAACAATGCACATGGACTTTTCGGTTGTTGTTTGACAATACAAACTCATTGCAATGTTTGAGTTCACTCGCTCCTCTGTCTCCACGTCGTCAGCAGCAATATATTTGACATCAATTTTCTATAAAAAAATAAATGGTAAATGCATTTTTGCAACCCCCTTTCCCCGTCTAATTGACGATCTGACACGCTGTACTGTCCTGACTGCACTAAAAGCACCTACTCTCAGCATGTCCCTTCACACACGTAAACCAGCTAGTCAACAGGTGATTGTCCCTCGCGCGGATCTGTTTGAGCGCGGAGTAGCCATAGCTTTATCCACGAAGCGTGGGATAGAGTAGAACGAATATTTTCTATAAACCCAACGTGCTCATGTTTATATTACTTCCATTATTTGGCAACTAGGACGCTTGTTGATCATAATAGCTCGAGCCGACAGGTAACTCAGGGGTGGTATATAGTAAATTGTGTGTGACCTGGTGTCCTAGATCGATATCGGGACGCTTACAGTATCTTTTGTTACCCTTAGCCAGAAGCTAGTATATGCAATATGCCATATTTGTAATAACTTGCCAGTCGTATAGGTTTTATAGGAGGTCTAGCATTCAGTTCGTGGCCACAGTGTGTCGCTGATTCTAGGGATACTGCTGTTCTAAAAGGCATTATAACATTTTGTTTTTATACAGGACAAGGTTATAGAAGTCATTGTACAATTGTTTCTGAATTTAGAAAGTATTCACGGCCAGTCTAGAATGATATTTGCTTACGGTTATCTAGTTGAACCAGATGATTAATTAGTGGAACAGACCTAAACGCTTTTAGTCAACCATCATATTTGTTACTAAAGTTAACGGTCAGTCAAAACGTCAAAGAAAAATGAAAGTCACCAGTGCATTTTCACCTGCCAGAAATATGAAACAAAGGAGACCACACCTCCCCACTACGTCTAACGACAAAAGTGGAATGTAGATAGATAGATATATAGATAGATATATAGATAGATAGATAGATAGATAGATAGATAGATAGATAGATAGATAGATAGATAAGATAAGATAAGATAAGATTAGATTAGATTAGATTAGATTAGATTAGATTAGATTAGATTAGATTAGATTAGATTAGATTAGATTAGATTAGATTAGATTAGATAAGATAGATAATATTAGATAAGATTAGATAAGATTAGATAAGATTAGATAAGATTAGATAAGATTAGATAAGATTCGATAGATTCGATAGATACGATAGATACGATAGATAGATAGATTAGATTAGATAGATTAGATAGATTAGATAGATTAGATTAGATAGATTAGATTAGATAGATAGAAAGATAGAAAGATAAGATAGAAAGATAAGATAGAAAGATAAGATACGATAGATAGATAGATAGATAGATAGATAGATAGATAGATAGATAGATAGATAGATAGATAGATAGACAGACAGACCTACTAGGCTCCCCTTCAATCCTGTCATGTAGAGGTTTGCGAGAAAGGGCGTCATACTATCTGTGGTCTTCCTTTCGGCATGGTTCCAGTCTAATCATTGTTTGTTTTCCTAGATGTTAGCCTCACTAGTTTCTACTGACAGAGGCGCGCATATTCCACGCCAGACCGTAGTGAATTGGGCGATATCAAGACACATAAACCAGTGCTTGGATGTATGTGTGTATCTGTATGTACCTAACTTAGTGTTTCAGTGATGTATGTGTGTATCTGTATGTACCTAACTTAGTGTTTCAGTGATGTATGTGTGTATCTGTATGTACCTAACTTAGTGTTTCAGTGATGTATGTGTGTATCTGTATGTACCTAACTTAGTGTTTCAGTGATGTATGTGTGTATCTGTATGTACCTAACTTAGTGTTTCAGTGATGTATGTGTGTATCTGTATGTACCGAACTTAGTGTTTCAGTGATGTATGTGTGTATCTGTATGTACCTAACTTAGTGTTTCAGTGATGTATGTGTGTATCTGTATGTACCTAACTTAGTGTTTCAGTGATGTATGTGTGTATCTGTATGTACCTAACTTAGTGTTTCAGTGATGTATGTGTGTATCTGTATGTACCTAACTTAGTGTTTCAGTGATGTATGTGTGTATCTGTATGTACCTAACTTAGTGTTTCAGTGATGTATGTGTGTATCTGTATGTACCTAACTTAGTGTTTCAGTGATGTATGTGTGTATCTGTATGTACCTAACTTAGTGTTTCAGTGATGTATGTGTGTATCTGTATGTACCTAACTTAGTGTTTCAGTGATGTATGTGTGTATCTGTATGTACCTAACTTAGTGTTTCAGTGATGTATGTGTGTATCTGTATGTACCTAACTTAGTGTTTCAGTGATGTATGTGTGTATCTGTATGTACCTAACTTAGTGTTTCAGTGATGTATGTGTGTATCTGTATGTACCTAACTTAGTGTTTCAGTGATGTATGTGTGTATCTGTATGTACCTAACTTAGTGTTTCAGTGATGTATGTGTGTATCTGTATGTACCGAACTTAGTGTTTCAGTGATGTATGTGTGTATCTGTATGTACCTAACTTAGTGTTTCAGTGATGTATGTGTGTATCTGTATGTACCGAACTTAGTGTTTCAGTGATGTATGTGTGTATCTGTATGTACCTAACTTAGTGTTTCAGTGATGTATGTGTGTATCTGTATGTACCGAACTTAGTGTTTCAGTGATGTATGTGTGTATCTGTATGTACCTAACTTAGTGTTTCAGTGATGTATGTGTGTATCTGTATGTACCTAACTTAGTGTTTCAGTGATGTATGTGTGTATCTGTATGTACCTAACTTAGTGTTTCAGTGATGTATGTGTGTATCTGTATGTACCTAACTTAGTGTTTCAGTGATGTATGTGTGTATCTGTATGTACCTAACTTAGTGTTTCAGTGATGTATGTGTGTATCTGTATGTACCGAACTTAGTGTTTCAGTGATGTATGTGTGTATCTGTATGTACCGAACTTAGTGTTTCAGTGATGTATGTGTGTATCTGTATGTACCTAACTTAGTGTTTCAGTGATGTATGTGTGTATCTGTATGTACCTAACTTAGTGTTTCAGTGATGTATGTGTGTATCTGTATGTACCTAACTTAGTGTTTCAGTGATGTATGTGTGTATCTGTATGTACCGAACTTAGTGTTTCAGTGATGTATGTGTGTATCTGTATGTACCTAACTTAGTGTTTCAGTGATGTATGTGTGTATCTGTATGTACCGAACTTAGTGTTTCAGTGATGTATGTGTGTATCTGTATGTACCGAACTTAGTGTTTCAGTGATGTATGTGTGTATCTGTATGTACCGAACTTAGTGTTTCAGTGATGTATGTGTGTATCTGTATGTACCGAACTTAGTGTTTCAGTGATGTATGTGTGTATCTGTATGTACCGAACTTAGTGTTTCAGTGATGCATGTGTGTATCTGTATGTACCGAACTTAGTGTTTCAGTGATGTATGTGTGTATCTGTATGTACCGAACTTAGTGTTTCAGTGATGTATGTGTGTATCTGTATGTACCTAACTTAGTGTTTCAGTGATGTATGTGTGTATCTGTATGTACCGAACTTAGTGTTTCAGTGATGTATGTGTGTATCTGTATGTACCGAACTTAGTGTTTCAGTGATGCATGTGTGTATCTGTATGTACCTAACTTAGTGTTTCAGTGATGTATGTGTGTATCTGTATGTACCGAACTTAGTGTTTCAGTGATGTATGTGTGTATCTGTATGTACCTAACTTAGTGTTTCAGTGATGTATGTGTGTATCTGTATGTACCGAACTTAGTGTTTCAGTGATGTATGTGTGTATCTGTATGTACCGAACTTAGTGTTTCAGTGATGTATGTGTGTATCTGTATGTACCGAACTTAGTGTTTCAGTGATGTATGTGTGTATCTGTATGTACCGAACTTAGTGTTTCAGTGATGTATGTGTGTATCTGTATGTACCTAACTTAGTGTTTCAGTGATGTATGTGTGTATCTGTATGTACCTAACTTAGTGTTTCAGTGATGTATGTGTGTATCTGTATGTACCTAACTTAGTGTTTCAGTGATGTATGTGTGTATCTGTATGTACCTAACTTAGTGTTTCAGTGATGTATGTGTGTATCTGTATGTACCGAACTTAGTGTTTCAGTGATGTATGTGTGTATCTGTATGTACCGAACTTAGTGTTTCAGTGATGTATGTGTGTATCTGTATGTACCTAACTTAGTGTTTCAGTGATGTATGTGTGTATCTGTATGTACCGAACTTAGTGTTTCAGTGATGTATGTGTGTATCTGTATGTACCTAACTTAGTGTTTCAGTGATGTATGTGTGTATCTGTATGTACCGAACTTAGTGTTTCAGTGATGTATGTGTGTATCTGTATGTACCGAACTTAGTGTTTCAGTGATGTATGTGTGTATCTGTATGTACCTAACTTAGTGTTTCAGTGATGTATGTGTGTATCTGTATGTACCTAACTTAGTGTTTCAGTGATGTATGTGTGTATCTGTATGTACCGAACTTAGTGTTTCAGTGATGTATGTGTGTATCTGTATGTACCTAACTTAGTGTTTCAGTGATGTATGTGTGTATCTGTATGTACCTAACTTAGTGTTTCAGTGATGTATGTGTGTATCTGTATGTACCTAACTTAGTGTTTCAGTGATGTATGTGTGTATCTGTATGTACCTAACTTAGTGTTTCAGTGATGTATGTGTGTATCTGTATGTACCTAACTTAGTGTTTCAGTGATGTATGTGTGTATCTGTATGTACCGAACTTAGTGTTTCAGTGATGCATGTGTGTATCTGTATGTACCTAACTTAGTGTTTCAGTGATGCATGTGTGTATCTGTATGTACCGAACTTAGTGTTTCAGTGATGTATGTGTGTATCTGTATGTACCTAACTTAGTGTTTCAGTGATGTATGTGTGTATCTGTATGTACCGAACTTAGTGTTTCAGTGATGTATGTGTGTATCTGTATGTACCGAACTTAGTGTTTCAGTGATGCATGTGTGTATCTGTATGTACCTAACTTAGTGTTTCAGTGATGTATGTGTGTATCTGTATGTACCGAACTTAGTGTTTCAGTGATGTATGTGTGTATCTGTATGTACCTAACTTAGTGTTTCAGTGATGTATGTGTGTATCTGTATGTACCTAACTTAGTGTTTCAGTGATGTATGTGTGTATCTGTATGTACCGAACTTAGTGTTTCAGTGATGTATGTGTGTATCTGTATGTACCTAACTTAGTGTTTCAGTGATGTATGTGTGTATCTGTATGTACCTAACTTAGTGTTTCAGTGATGCATGTGTGTATCTGTATGTACCTAACTTAGTGTTTCAGTGATGTATGTGTGTATCTGTATGTACCTAACTTAGTGTTTCAGTGATGTATGTGTGTATCTGTATGTACCTAACTTAGTGTTTCAGTGATGTATGTGTGTATCTGTATGTACCGAACTTAGTGTTTCAGTGATGTATGTGTGTATCTGTATGTACCGAACTTAGTGTTTCAGTGATGTATGTGTGTATCTGTATGTACCGAACTTAGTGTTTCAGTGATGCATGTGTGTATCTGTATGTACCTAACTTAGTGTTTCAGTGATGCATGTGTGTATCTGTATGTACCTAACTTAGTGTTTCAGTGATGTATGTGTGTATCTGTATGTACCTAACTTAGTGTTTCAGTGATGTATGTGTGTATCTGTATGTACCTAACTTAGTGTTTCAGTGATGTATGTGTGTATCTGTATGTACCGAACTTAGTGTTTCAGTGATGTATGTGTGTATCTGTATGTACCGAACTTAGTGTTTCAGTGATGTATGTGTGTATCTGTATGTACCTAACCTAGTGTTTCAGTGATGTATGTGTGTATCTGTATGTACCGAACTTAGTGTTTCAGTGATGTATGTGTGTATCTGTATGTACCGAACTTAGTGTTTCAGTGATGTATGTGTGTATCTGTATGTACCGAACTTAGTGTTTCAGTGATGTATGTGTGTATCTGTATGTACCTAACTTAGTGTTTCAGTGATGCATGTGTGTATCTGTATGTACCTAACTTAGTGTTTCAGTGATGCATGTGTGTATCTGTATGTACCGAACTTAGTGTTTCAGTGATGTATGTGTGTATCTGTATGTACCTAACTTAGTGTTTCAGTGATGTATGTGTGTATCTGTATGTACCTAACTTAGTGTTTCAGTGATGCATGTGTGTATCTGTATGTACCTAACTTAGTGTTTCAGTGATGCATGTGTGTATCTGTATGTACCGAACTTAGTGTTTCAGTGATGTATGTGTGTATCTGTATGTACCTAACTTAGTGTTTCAGTGATGTATGTGTGTATCTGTATGTACCTAACTTAGTGTTTCAGTGATGTATGTGTGTATCTGTATGTACCTAACTTAGTGTTTCAGTGATGTATGTGTGTATCTGTATGTACCTAACTTAGTGTTTCAGTGATGTATGTGTGTATCTGTATGTACCGAACTTAGTGTTTCAGTGATGTATGTGTGTATCTGTATGTACCGAACTTAGTGTTTCAGTGATGTATGTGTGTATCTGTATGTACCGAACTTAGTGTTTCAGTGATGTATGTGTGTATCTGTATGTACCTAACTTAGTGTTTCAGTGATGTATGTGTGTATCTGTATGTACCTAACTTAGTGTTTCAGTGATGTATGTGTGTATCTGTATGTACCTAACTTAGTGTTTCAGTGATGTATGTGTGTATCTGTATGTACCTAACTTAGTGTTTCAGTGATGTATGTGTGTATCTGTATGTACCGAACTTAGTGTTTCAGTGATGTATGTGTGTATCTGTATGTACCGAACTTAGTGTTTCAGTGATGTATGTGTGTATCTGTATGTACCTAACTTAGTGTTTCAGTGATGCATGTGTGTATCTGTATGTACCTAACTTAGTGTTTCAGTGATGTATGTGTGTATCTGTATGTACCTAACTTAGTGTTTCAGTGATGCATGTGTGTATCTGTATGTACCTAACTTAGTGTTTCAGTGATGCATGTGTGTATCTGTATGTACCGAACTTAGTGTTTCAGTTATGTATGTGTGTATCTGTATGTACCTAACTTAGTGTTTCAGTGATGCATGTGTGTATCTGTATGTACCTAACTTAGTGTTTCAGTGATGCATGTGTGTATCTGTATGTACCGAACTTAGTGTTTCAGTGATGTATGTGTGTATCTGTATGTACCTAACTTAGTGTTTCAGTGATGCATGTGTGTATCTGTATGTACCGAACTTAGTGTTTCAGTGATGCATGTGTGTATCTGTATGTACCGAACTTAGTGTTTCAGTGATGCATGTGTGTATCTGTATGTACCGAACTTAGTGTTTCAGTGATGCATGTGTGTATCTGTATGTACCTAACTTAGTGTTTCAGTGATGTATGTGTGTATCTGTATGTACCTAACTTAGTGTTTCAGTGATGCATGTGTGTATCTGTATGTACCTAACTTAGTGTTTCAGTGATGCATGTGTGTATCTGTATGTACCGAACTTAGTGTTTCAGTGATGTATGTGTGTATCTGTATGTACCGAACTTAGTGTTTCAGTGATGTATGTGTGTATCTGTATGTACCTAACTTAGTGTTTCAGTGATGCATGTGTGTATCTGTATGTACCGAACTTAGTGTTTCAGTGATGTATGTGTGTATCTGTATGTACCTAACTTAGTGTTTCAGTGATGTATGTGTGTATCTGTATGTACCTAACTTAGTGTTTCAGTGATGTATGTGTGTATCTGTATGTACCGAACTTAGTGTTTCAGTGATGTAAACGTGTTTCATGTTATCTGTTGATCCTCTTGTTGATCCGTCTTGTCGTTGATAGATGGTGTCCATTTTTTATTTGTGTGTGCGTGGGTGCGTGCGTGGCTTCAGCATTCTCATTACCTGGACCACCTCCCTTAGACCTATTTTTTGTCAGATGCCTAGACTAAGTGAAGAGGTTTTCTCCCGAAGCCTCTTTTGTGAACAGATAACCGGCTACCGATAACATTATTAATACTAATCTGTTTAGACAATGACCAATCTTTTATTATAAGAACACATATATCAATAAAGTCGTTAACCCTCGAAGTGTGAACTGTAAGTAGCGACGGTCCGGTCATAGCTGCAGAATTCTTATGTTCTAAGAAAATACATACTCTCCTGCCTTGACCAATCTTTTATTATAAGAACACATATATAAATAAAGTCGTTAACCCTCGAAGTGTGAACTGTAAGTAGCGACGGTCCGGTCATAGCTGCAGAATTCTTATGTTCTAAGAAAATAAATACTCTCCTACCTTGACCATTCTTTTCAAAAAGCAGAACAAACCCACCTTTATCAGTCTCATGTAAAGCCATTTCCTTTTTATAGAGCATAATAAAAGCAGTTTCCAATCTTTAACAAAACCGTTAACATTTTATAGATAAGAGCAAACGCCACCGCCTACATACCTCTGCAGACGTATTTCTGTTTGAATGTATTGCCACGTAGGCGGACATCATTTCAACATAGCAGACCATGCCAGTTGTTCATGATTTACAAAGCCTTTGGTAGAATGTGCTCGATGGTGTGGGCACGCCGTGGCATCAGCGTCAAGACCAAACTCAAAGTCTACCGTGCAACCATCATTCCAACCCTACTATACGTCTGCGAAAGATGGACTGTATACTCTGGACATGCAAGGAGGTTAAACCACTTCCACACAGGTTGCCTGAGGCGAATATTCCACATCCAATGGTAAGATCGTGTCACTGACATCGATGTTATCTCGAGGGCTAACATGCCCAGCACCCATGCACTGTTTGAAAAAGTACGACTAGGATGGGCCGGACATCTCGTCCGTATGTCAGACGAGCGGGTCCCAAAGAAGCTTCTCTACGGCGAGCTGAGAGAGGGATGGCGCGAGAGAGGGCGCCCAAAAAAAACCTTTTAAAAGACTGTCTCAAGGACCGAAACGTTGCCAGATAGACATCGACACCTGGGAATGTATTGCGCAAAACAGATCTGACTGGAGAAGCGCAGTCAAATCGGGTGTAGCTACCGGCGAAGACGACCGTGTTGTGAAAGCCCAGAGCAGACGCGAGACCCGGAAATCCCGAACAGCGGGAACACCATCACCTTCTACAAATCTCGTGTGCCCGATATGTAGCAGATGTTTTCGTGCTCGCATTGGCCTGTTCAGCCACATGCGCACCCACACCCAACAGGGAAATCTGTGACAAGGATGATGTCGGCGGTCCTCATCGACAACGATGGACAGCTATTATTATTATTATTATTATTATTATTATTATTATTATTATTATTATTATTAAAAAGCATATAACCTATGTTCCATAAATAATATTGCGAACAAAATGACTGCATGTGACACATACTGATCAAGACCTCACATCACATCATCACAGTTATAGAAACATGCTGTGTTACATCAGTCTGGCCAACGAGGTGGAAATCGACATTTGTATTCGCATAGTGTGGGCTTACTGAAAAACATCGAAATGCTCAACAGCAAGGAGAATACAGGTCCAAATCTGCTACACGCTCTTGGATTTAAGAAGAACCACTGTAACCTGCTGGCAAATAAATATCGATATGAGTGATAGCCCAACACGAGCAGCTTGAAGCAACTCGAGAAGAAGATGCTGTTCTAAACACACATGTTGTGTGAGGAGAAGTTTGGGTGGATAGCTCTGACAGAAAGAGAGAGAGAGAGAGAGAAAGAGAAAGAGAGAGAGAGAGAGAGAGAGAGAGAAGCGCAATCATTGAGATTGAGAAAGATACTGTTTATCACTGGCAGGTCTCAGTCCATTCTTTTGGAAGATACAAAGTGATAGTTACAGATAGATTAGTATATACAGATGCCTCCGGCTTTTAGAGGTTTGTGTGGATCTACTGCCCTGGTCGGAAAGGAGAGCTAACGTCTGGTCAGGCAAAACATACTGATCAGGTATGTTAGTCAGGGTCATGCATATTAGTCAGGGTCAGGCAAAACATACTGATTAGGCATGTTAGTCAGGGTCAGGCAAAACATACTGATCAGGCATGTTAGTAAGGTCAGGCTTGTTAGTCAGGGTCAGGCAAAACATACTGATCAGGCATGTTAGTCAGGGTCAGGCAAAATATGCTGATCAGACATGTTAGTCAGGGTCAGGCAAAACATACTGATCAGGCATGTTAGTCAGGGTCAGGCAAAACATGCTGATCAGGCATGTTAGTAGGGTCAGGCATATTAGTCAGGGTCAGGCAAAACATACCGATCAGGCATGTTAGTAGGGTCAGGCATATTAGTAGGGTCAGGCATGTTAGTAGGGTCAGGCATGTTAGTCAGGGTCAGGAAAAACATACTGATCAGGCATGTTAGTAGGGTCAGGCATATTAGTAGGGCCAGGCATGTTAGTCAGGGTCAGGCAAAACATACTGATCAGGCATGTTAGTAGGGTCAGGCATATTAGTCAGGGTCAGGAAAAACATGCTGATCAGACATGTTAGTAGGGTCAGGCATATTAGTCAGGGTCAGGAAAAACATACTGATCAGGCATGTTAGTAGGGTCAGGCATGTTAGTCAGGATCAGGAAAACATACTGATCAGGCATGTTAGTCAGGGTCAGGCATGTTAGTCAGGGTGAGAGATCGACGTGATTCCCCTAGTAGTGACCGACATGCAGATGCAGCCAAGTATAGCACAACCGCCTGGAATACCCCGGCCCCCTTTCATCAGCAGGCTCGGGATGTGAGTAAAGTTACGACAACTTGCCAGTTAACGCCCTTCTCCTAGCGCACAAAAAAGTAAACATACTCATCGTGGGAATTCAACAACAACAATAACAACTGTCCTGGTCATTCTGGGATTCAAGATAATGTAACAGCTGATAACAGTCGCAAAGACCCATGGGCCTTCGAAGATCAGCTGTGCTGGTCGTGCTAGGGTCCATGGTAATGAAAGAAGAGATATCAGACCTAACGACCTCATGGTAATGAAAGAAGATATATCAGACCTAACGACCTCACGGTAATGAAAGAAGAGATATCAGACCTAACGACTTCACGGTAATGCAAGAAGAGATATCAGATGTAACGACCTCACGGTAATGAAAGAAGAGATATCAGACCTAACGACCTCATGGTAATAAAAGACGAGATGCCAGACCAAACGACCTCACGCCTTAAATGATTTACGTGAGACTGCTGTCCTAGCCTTGCTAGGGTCCAGTCAGTGAAAGGGCTTACATGTTGATGTAGACAGCAAGCATGCGCGTACACGCACGTTCACACACAATAACACACGCACACACCAGAGAGAGAGAGGGGGAGGGGAGAACAACGGATACGGATAATGGAGATCACTGAAACCACACAATGGCCAGTTGGTCCATCAGGGTGTCTTAACCTGTGTTCTGTCGGACCCTAGGCTTCTTCGCACTATCTCTGTCTCTTTGGAGGGCAAGGGTGGTCCTTGTATCATATCTAGGGGGTTCCTCGTACCATCTCTAGGGGGTTCCTCATACCATCTCTAGGGGGTTCCTCGTACCATCTCTAAGGGTTCCTCGTACCATCTCTAGGGGGTTCCTTGTACAATCTCTAAGGGGTTCCTCGTACCATCTCTAGGCTGTTCCACATGAGCTCTTGAGTAAAATAGAAGTAAAGCATGTCAGAGAACTATCCACAGGACACATTTTTTTAAAATTCCTGCAGTGTGACATATTATGTTTAGTAGCTTCAGTATTCAGCATTACCAATACATGGGTATGATGTACAATGGTAAGTATTAATTAAAATCGATACACATATGATAAAGAAATAGTACTAGATCATTACATATACAGCATACTGATCATGCTAACGGACTGTGAGATGCTGGTATAGTCGATTGCATGTTCGGGCTGTCCCAGACCTCAGCATGATTTCACGAATTTCTCCATAATGGAGATGGTTTAGAAAAACTGTGTTATACGATTAGTTAGTTTTTTTCATTCATGAACAAGTATGTCATTGAGAGACGTGGGAAACGTGTCTTTTGTCCTGGATCAAGTGCATTGCGTCGGTCGTTGTTAGTCTGTGGTCGTGAAGTTGCAAGATCTGTCTAATCCCATCGCTGAGAACCTGATAAAGGTTCAAGAAATAGAAAGGGCTGTGCAGCACAACCACTGAAACAAGTTTATTCATGCGGCACAACAAGAGAGACAATTGTGGGAAAACAAGCTAAAATTGTGTCCGATAAGATCAATCAAACGGCAGGAGTTTGGAGAACAAAAATGTGTGTCCAACAGGGCCAGATGATTGCAAGGCATGTTATTCAATGTGTGGAATAAGCGATGCAAAAAACTATCAGTTCACTATCTGAAAATGAAACAGCACTTATGAGTCTACCGTGAGGGATTTATTCTCTAAACCGATCACACAACACGCTGTTCTCCATTATTCCCATCAAACGACATTCTGTTCTCTCCGTTATTCCCATCACACGACATTCTGTTCTCCGTTATTCCCATCACACAACATTCTGTTTTCCGTTATTCCCACCACACGACATTCTGTTCTCCGTTATTCCCATCACACGACATTCTGTTCTCCGTTATTCCCATCACACGACACTCTGTTCTCCATTATTCCCATCACACGACACTCTGTTCTCCGTTATTCCCATCACACGACATTCTGTTCTCCGTTATTCCCATCACACGACACTCTGTTCTCCGTTATTCCCATCACACGACATTCTGTTCTCCGTTATTCCTATCACACGACACTCTGTTCTCCGTTATTCCCATCACACGACATTCTGTTCTCCGTTATTCCCATCACACGACATTCTGTTCTCCGTTATTCCCATCACACGACATTATGTTCTCCGTTATTCCCATCACACGACATTCTGTTCTCCGTTATTCCCATCACACGACATTCTGTTCTCCGTTATTCCCATCACACGACATTCTGTTCTCCGTTATTCCCATCACACGACATTCTGTTCTCCGTTATTCCCATCACACGACATTCTGTTCTCCGTTATTCCCATCACACGACACTCTGTTCTCCATTATTCCCATCACACGACACTCTGTTCTCCGTTATTCCCATCACACGACATTCTGTTCTCCGTTATTCCCATCACACGACACTCTGTTCTCCGTTATTCCCATCATACGACATTCTGTTCTCCGTTATTCCTATCACACGACACTCTGTTCTCCGTTATTCCCATCACACGACATTCTGTTCTCCGTTATTCCCATCACACGACATTCTGTTCTCCGTTATTCCCATCACACGACATTCTGTTCTCCGTTATTCCCATCACACAACATTCTGTTCTCCGTTATTCCCATCACACGACATTCTGTTCTCCGTTATTCCCATCACACGACACTCTGTTCTCCGTTATTCCCATCACACGACATTCTGTTCTCCGTTATTCCCATCACACGACATTCTGTTCTCCGTTATTCCCATCACACGACATTCTGTTCTCCGTTATTCCCATCACACGACATTCTGTTCTCCGTTATTCCCATCAGTTCGAGATGTTGCCACCTGGACAACTATTGTAGGAACATGAGCACTTTACATGCCCCACCAGTCACACGGTTATTTGTGCCAAGTTAATTAAATATTGTCACTTGTTCATCGTATTTTTATTGTTGGCCTGTCTGGCAGATAAAGTTGTTAACTATTTGACATTTAGCGTATTCATCCGAGTGGTACCGGGATGACAAGAATAGAACAACTGTCACCTTACAAGCATCTCGTAAAAAAGGTTTTGTTTGGGCTGACAAACTCATTATGTAAAAAAACCTTGCCATTATAATCAGCCAAAGCGAAAGCTGAGATGCAGGCTTCCTTTAAATGGGCCTGCTGCTGTTTAAACCAATGGTTCACGTTAGAACAAAAATGTAAATGTTTGCAGAAATCAAGCTTCCTGTAAAATAGACCAGCCAGCAGTGGTGGCTTATATGATTCACATTGGAGAAAACAGGTTAATGATGGTCATTTGCCGTGTTACAACAGCACGGTCTTACAACGATCGGAACAAAACGCTTGGTCCGAGACAGGCAGCTTCAGCTTCTCACGTCTCTTACTTGTTCAAATGGGCGGGAAATTATGAAAGTAGTTCACGTGTGTAGCCAGTGTATATATGTGATGCTTGTGTTTTACCAAGATGGGCAGCTGTTTCAGTTCCCACACATACTCGTATCTGCATCCACCTTTGTTCCTGTTTGTATTTGCTGCCTCTCTAACTATATTGTTCTTTCTCGTTCCCAGCAACTGAGTACATAAGGTCAAGGACGATCATTCACACTGTGATTCACAGAATCGTTATGGCCAATCTGGCAGTTTCTGGATTCCTGATAATGCTGCTATTTGTCCGGACATCTGGTCAGGATGAGGGTAAGAGTGTATGTTGTGTTGTCGGGACGATGGTAAAGGTGTATGTTGTGTTGTCAGAACGATGGTAAGGGTGTATGTTGTGTTGTCAGAACGATGGTAAGGGTGTATGTTGTGTTGTCAGAACGATGGTAAGGGTCTATGTTGTGTTGTCAGAACGATGGTAAGGGTGTATGTTGTGTTGTCAGAACGATGGTAAGGGTCTATGTTGTGTTGTCAGGACGATGGTAAGGGTCTATGTTGTGTTGTCAGAACGATGGTAAGGGTCTATGTTGTGTTGTCAGGACGATGGTAAGGGTGTATGTTGTGTTGTCAGGACGATGGTAAGGGTGTATGTTGTGTTGTCAGAACGATGGTAAGGGTGTATGTTGTGTTGTCAGGACGATGGTAAGGGTGTATGTTGTGTTGTCAGGACGATGGTAAGGGTGTATGTTGTGTTGTCAGAACGATGGTAAGGGTGTATGTTGTGTTGTCAGAACGATGGTAAGGGTGTATGTTGTGTTGTCAGGACGATGGTAGAGTGTATGTTGTGTTGTCAGAACGATGGTAAGGGTGTATGTTGTGTTGTCAGGACGATGGTAAGGGTGTATGTTGTGTTGTCAGAACGATGGTAAGGGTGTATGTTGTGTTGTCAGGACGATGGTAAGGGTGTATGTTGTGTTGTCAGAACGATGGTAAGGGTGTATGTTGTGTTGTCAGGACGATGGTAAGGGTGTATGTTGTGTTGTCAGAACGATGGTAAGGGTGTATGTTGTGTTGTCAGAACGATGGTAAGAGTGTATGTTGTGTTGTCAGGACGATGGTAAGGGTGTAGTGTTGTCAGGACGATGGTAAGGGTGTATGTTGTCGTTTAAGTATTGCTTGAAAGCTTTTAAGACCACTCTCTTGATGCTGTATACAATAAAACACATTGTACACGCGCTCGCGCGCACACACAGAGAGAGAGAGAGAGAGCAAGAGAGAGACCTAGACTGCAGACACGATCCGGTCTGGAGTAATTTCCGGAAGGACTGTTTGGAACATACGAGATTAGGACTACTGTTGAACTACCAAGAGCGCAAGAGGCAACCAACAGTGCGAGTTAACACCTCTGGGTAGGAGACTCCATGGAACATCGCGCCATTAGCAAAGGCTGAAAGCCTGCTGATTGTGGGGTAGCCCTTTATGTTAAAAAAGCCCTAGAAGCCCTTGTCAGTTACAGGAATACATTCCATAGAAGGATCAGGAAAATAAGACAATTTTAAGCCCTGTAAATACAGAGACACGTTGATCAGCTCAAAAACTCATCCAGCACAACAAACTCAACCAGCTCAACAAACTCATCCAGCTCAACCAGCTCAACAAACTCTACAAACACAACCAGCTCAACAAACTCAACAAACTCATCCAGCTCAACAAACTCAACCAGCTAAAAAAACTAATCCAGCTCAACAAACTCAACCAGCTAAACAAACTCAACAAGCTCAACAAACTCAACCAGCTAGACAAACTCATCCAGCTAAACAAACTCAACTAGCTCAACAAACTCAACCAGCTCAACAAAACCAGCTCAAAAAAACTCATCCAGCTCAACAAACTCAACCAGCTAAACAAACTCAACCAGCTCAACAAATTCATCCAGCTCAACAAACTCATCCAGCTCAACCAGCTCAACAAAGTCAACAAACTTCAGCAGCTCAACAAACTCAACAAACTCAGACAGTTCAACAAACTCAACAAACTCAACAAACTCAACCAGCTCAAATAACTCATCCAGCTCAACAAACTCAACCAGCTCAACAAACTCAACCAGCTCAACAAACTCAACCAGCTCAACAAACTAAACCAGCTCAACAAACTCATCCAGCTCAAAAAACTCAATCAGCTAAACAAACTCAACCAGCTCAACAAACTCAACCAGCTAAACAAACTCATCCAGCTAAACAAACTCAACCAGCTCAACAAACTCAACCAGCTCAACCAGCTCAAAAAACTCATCCAGCTCAACAAACTAAACCAGCTCAACAAACTCAACCAGCTCAACAAACTCAACCAGCTAAACAAACTCATCCAGCTCAACAAACTCATCCAGCTCAACAAACTCAACCAGCTCAACAAACTCAACCAGCTCAAGAAACTCATCCAGCTCAACAAACTCAAACAGCTCAACAAACTCAACCAGCTCAACAAACTCATTCAGCTCAACAAACTCAACCAGCTCAACACACTCAACCAGCTCAACAAACTCAACCAGCTCAACAAACTCAACCAGCTCAACAAACTCATCCAGCTCAACAAACTAATCCAGCTCAACAAACTCAACCAGCTCAACAAACTCATCCAGCTCAACAAACTCATCCAGCTCAACCAGCTCAATAAACTCTACAAACACAACCAGCTCAACAAACTCAACAAACTCATCCAGCTCAACAAACTCATCCAGCTCAACAAACTCAACCAGCTCAACAAACTCATCCAGCTCAACAAACTCAACAAACTCAACCAGCTCAACAAACTCAACAAACTCATCCAGCTCAACAAACTCAACCAGCTCAACAAACTCATCCAGCTGAACGAACTCAATAAGCTCAACAAACTCAACCAGCTCAACAAACTCAACCAGCTCAACAAACTCATCTAGCTCAACAAACTCAACCAGCTCAACAAACTCAACCAGCTCAACAAACTCAACCAGCTCAACAAACTCATCCAGCTCAACAAACTCATCCAGCTCAAAAAACTCAACCAGCACAATAAACTCAAACAGCTCAACAAACTCAACCAGCTCAAAAACCTCATCCAGCTCAACAAACTCAACCAGCTCAACAAGCTCAACCAGCTCAACAAATTCATCCAGCTCAACAAACTCATCCAGCTCAACCAGCTCAACAAAATCAACAAACTCCAGCAGCTCAACAAACTCAACAAACTCAGACATCTCAACAAACTCAACCAGCTCAACAAACTCAACCAGCTCAAAAAACTCATCCAGCTCAACAAACTCAACCAGCTCAAAAAACTCAACCAGCTCAACAAACTCAACCAGCTCAACAAACTCAACCAGCTCAACAAACTCATCCAGCTCAAAAAACTCAACCAGCTCAACAAACTCATCCAGCTGAACAAACTCAACCAGCTAGACAAACTCAACCAGCTCAACCAGCTCAACAAACTCATCCAGCTCAACAAACTAAACCAGCTCAACAAACTCAACCAGCTCAACAAACTCAACCAGCTCAACAAACTCAACCAGCTCAACAAACTCATCCAGCTCAACAAACTCATCCAGCTCAAAAAACTCAACCAGCTCAACAAACTCAAACAGCTCAACAAACTCAACCAGCTCAACAAATTCATCCAGCTCAACAAACTCAACAAGCTCAACAAACTCATTCAGCTCAACAAACTCAACCAGCTCAACACACTCAACCAGCTCAACACACTCAACCAGCTCAACAAACTCAACCAGCTCAACAAACTCAACCAGCTCAACAAACTCATCCAGCTCAACAAACTCATCCAGCTCAACAAACTCAACCAGCTCAACAAACTCATCCAGCTCAACAAACTCATCCAGCTCAACCTGCTTAACAAACTCTACAAACACAACCAGCTCAACAAACTCAACAAACTCATCCAGCTCAACATACTCTTCCAGCTCAACAAACTCAACCAGCTCAACAAACTCAACCACCTCAACAAACTCATCCAGCTCAATAAACTCAACCAGCTCAACACACTCAACCAGCTCAACAAACTCAACCAGCTCAACAAACTCAACCAGCTCAACAAACTCAACCAGCTCAAATAACTCATCCAGCTCAACAAACTCAAAAAATTCAACCAGCTCAAAAAACTCAACCAGCTCAACAAACTCAACCACCTCAACAAACTCATCCAGCTCAACAAACTCAACCAGCTCAACACACTCAACCAGCTCAACAAACTCAACCAGCTCAACAAACTCAACCAGCTCAACAAACTCAAACAGCTGAACAAACTCATCCAGCTCAACAAACTCAACAAACTCAACAAACTCAACCAGCTCAAATAACTCATCCAGCTCAACAAACTCAAAACATTCAACCAGCTCAACAAACTCAACAAACTCAACCAGCTCAACAAACTCAACAAACTCAACAAACTCAACCAGCTCAAATAACCCATCCAGCTCAACAAACTCAAAACATTCAACCAGCTCAACAAATTCAACGAACTCAACCAGCTCAACAAACTCAACCAGCTCATCAACCTCAAAACAGCTCAACAAACTCAATAAGTGCAACAAACACAACCATCTCAACAAACTCAACCAGCTCAACAAACTCATCCAGCTCAACAAACTCATCCAGCTCAACAAACTCAACCAGCTCAACAAACTCATCCAGCTCAAAAACTCATCCAGCTCAACCAGCTCAATAAACTCTACAAACACAACCAGCTCAACAAACTCAACAAACTCATCCAGCTCAACAAACTCATCCAGCTCAACAAACTCAACCAGCTCAACAAACTCATCCAGCTCAACAAACTCAACAAACTCAACCAGCTCAAAAAACTCAACAAACTCATCCAGCTCAACAAACTCAACCAGCTCAACAAACTCATCCAGCTGAACAAACTCAATCAGCTCAACAAACTCAACCAGCTGAACAAACTCAACCAGCTCAACAAACTCATCTAGCTCAACAAACTCAACCAGCTCAACAAACTCAACCAGCTCAACAAACTCAACCAGCTCAACAAACTCATCCAGCTCAACAAACTCATCCAGCTAAAAAAACTCAACCAGCACAATAAACTCAAACAGCTCAACAAACTCAACCAGCTCAAAAAACTCATCCAGTTCAACAAACTCAACCAGCTCAACAAGCTCAACCAGCTCAACAAATTCAACCAGCTCAACAAACTCATCCAGCTCAACCAGCTCAACAAAATCAACAAACTCCAGCAGCTCAACAAACTCAACAAACTCAGACAGCTCAACAAACTCAACCAGCTCAACAAACTCAACCAGCTCAAAAAACTCATCCAGCTCAACAAACTCAACCAGCTCAAAAAACTCAACCAGCTCAACAAACTCAACCAGCTCAACAAACCCAACCAGCTCAACAAACTCATCCAGCTAAAAAAACTCAACCAGCTCAACAAACTCATCGAGCTGAACAAACTCAACCAGCTAGACAAACTCAACCAGCTCAACCAGCTCAACAAACTCATCCAGCTCAACAAACTAAACCAGCTCAACAAACTCAACCAGCTCAACAAACTCAACCAGCTCAACAAACTCAACCAGCTCAACAAACTCATCCAGCTCAACAAACTCATCCAGCTCAACAAACTCAACCAGCTCAAAAAACTCAACCAGCTCAACAAACTCAACCAGCTCAACAAACTCAACCAGCTCAACAAACTCATCCAGCTCAACAAACTCAACCAGCTCAACAAACTCATCCAGCTCAACAAACTCATCCATCTCAACAAACTCAACCAGCTCAACAAACTCATCCAGCTCAACAAACTCATCCAGCTCAACCTGCTTAACAAACTCTACAAACACAACCAGCTCAACAAACTCAACAAACTCATCCAGCTCAACATACTCTTCCAGCTCAACAAACTCAACCAGCTCAACAAACTCAACCACCTCAACAAACTCATCCAGCTCAATAAACTCAACCAGCTCAACACACTCAACCAGCTCAACAAACTCAACCAGCTCAACAAACTCAACCAGCTCAACAAACTCAACCAGCTCAAATAACTCATCCAGCTCAACAAACTCAAAAAATTCAACCAGCTCAACAAACTCAACCAGCTCAACAAACTCAACCACCTCAACAAACTCATCCAGCTCAACAAACTCAACCAGCTCAACACACTCAACCAGCTCAACAAACTCAACCAGCTCAACAAACTCAACCAGCTCAACAAACTCAAACAGCTGAACAAACTCATCCAGCTCAACAAACTCAACAAACTCAACCAGCTCAAATAACTCATCCAGCTCAACAAACTCAAAACATTCAACCAGCTCAACAAACTCAACAAACTCAACCAGCTCAACAAACTCAACAAACTCAACAAACTCAACCAGCTCAAATAACCCATCCAGCTCAACAAACTCAAAACATTCAACCAGCTCAACAAATTCAACGAACTCAACCAGCTCAACAAACTCAACCAGCTCAACAACCTCAAAACAGCTCAACAAACTCAATAAGTGCAACAAACACAACCATCTCAACAAACTCAACCAGCTCAACAAACTCATCCAGCTCAACAAACTCATCCAGCTCAACAAACTCAACCAGCTCAACAAACTCATCCAGCTCAAAAACTCATCCAGCTCAACCAGCTCAATAAACTCTACAAACACAACCAGCTCAACAAACTCAACAAACTCATCCAGCTCAACAAACTCATCCAGCTCAACAAACTCAACCAGCTCAACAAACTCATCCAGCTCAACAAACTCAACAAACTCAACCAGCTCAAAAAACTCAACAAACTCATCCAGCTCAACAAACTCAACCAGCTCAACAAACTCATCCAGCTGAACAAACTCAATCAGCTCAACAAACTCAACCAGCTCAACAAACTCAACCAGCTCAACAAACTCATCTAGCTCAACAAACTCAACCAGCTCAACAAACTCAACCAGCTCAACAAACTCAACCAGCTCAACAAACTCATCCAGCTCAACAAACTCATCCAGCTAAAAAAACTCAACCAGCACAATAAACTCAAACAGCTCAACAAACTCAACCAGCTCAAAAAACTCATCCAGTTCAACAAACTCAACCAGCTCAACAAGCTCAACCAGCTCAACAAATTCAACCAGCTCAACAAACTCATCCAGCTCAACCAGCTCAACAAAATCAACAAACTCCAGCAGCTCAACAAACTCAACAAACTCAGACAGCTCAACAAACTCAACCAGCTCAACAAACTCAACCAGCTCAAAAAACTCATCCAGCTCAACAAACTCAACCAGCTCAAAAAACTCAACCAGCTCAACAAACTCAACCAGCTCAACAAACCCAACCAGCTCAACAAACTCATCCAGCTAAAAAAACTCAACCAGCTCAACAAACTCATCGAGCTGAACAAACTCAACCAGCTAGACAAACTCAACCAGCTCAACCAGCTCAACAAACTCATCCAGCTCAACAAACTAAACCAGCTCAACAAACTCAACCAGCTCAACAAACTCAACCAGCTCAACAAACTCAACCAGCTCAACAAACTCATCCAGCTCAACAAACTCATCCAGCTCAACAAACTCAACCAGCTCAAAAAACTCAACCAGCTCAACAAACTCAACCAGCTCAACAAACTCAACCAGCTCAACAAACTCATCCAGCTCAACAAACTCAACCAGCTCAACAAACTCATCCAGCTGAACAAACTCAACCAGCTAGACAAACTCAACCAGCTCAACCAGCTCAACAAACTCATCCAGCTCAACAAACTAAACCAGCTCAACAAACTCAACCAGCTCAACAAACTCAACCAGCTCAACAAACTCAACCAGCTCAACAAACTCATCCAACTCAACAAACTCATCCAGCTCAAAAAACTCAACCAGCTCAACAAACTCAAACAGCTCAACAAACTCAACCAGCTCAACAAATTCATCCAGCTCAACAAACTCAACCAGCTCAACAAACTCATTCAGCTCAACAAACTCAACCAGCTCAACACACTCAACCAGCTCAACACACTCAACCAGCTCAACAAACTCAACCAGCTCAACAAACTCAACCAGCTCATCAAACTCATCCAGCTCAACAAACTCATCCAGCTCAACAAACTCAACCAGCTCAACAAACTCATCCAGCTAAACAAACTCATCCAGCTCAACCAGCTTAACAAACTCTACAAACACAACCAGCTCAACAAACTCAACAAACTCATCCAGCTCAACAAACTCTTCCAGCTCAACAAACTCTTCCAGCTCAACAAACTCAACCAGCTCAACACACTCATCCAGCTCAACAAACTCAACAAACTCATCCAGCTCAACAAACTCAACCAGCTCAAAAAACTCATCGAGCTCAACAAACTCAATCAGCTCAACAAACACAACCAGCTCAACAAACTCAACCAGCTCAACAAACTCATCTAGCTCAACAAACTCAAACAGCTCAATAAACTCAACCAGCTCAACCAGCTCAACAAACTCATCCAGCTCAACAAACTCAACCAGCTCAACAAACTCAACCACCTCAACAAACTCATCCAGCTCAACAAACTCAACCAGCTCAACAAACTCAACAAGCTCAACAAACTCAACCAGCTCAACAAACTCAACCAGCTCAACAAACTCAACCAGCTCAACAAACTCATCCAGCTCAACAAACTCAACAAACTAAACAAACTCAACCAGCTCAAATAACTCATCCAGCTCAACAAACTCAAAAAATTCAACCAGCTCAACAAACTCAACAAACTCAACCAGCTCAACAAACTCAACCACCTCAACAGACTCATCCAGCTCAACAAACTCAACCAGCTCAACACACTCAACCAGCTCAACAAACTCAACCAGCTCAACAAACTCAACCAGCTCAACAAACTCAAACAGCTCAACAAACTCATCCAGCTCAACAAACTCAACAAACTCAACCAGCTAAAATAACTCATCCAGCTCAACAAACTCAAAAAATTCAACCAGCTCAACAAACTCAACAAACTCAACCAGCTCAACAAACTCAACCAGCTCAACAAACTCATCCAGCTCAACAAACTCATGCAGCTCAACAAACTCATCCAGCTCAACAAACTCATCCAGCTCATCAAACTCAACAAACTCATCCAGCTCAACAAACTCAAGCAGGTCAACAAACTCAACCAGCTCAACAAACTCAATCAGCTCAACAAACTCAACAAGCTCAACAAACTCAATAAACTCAACCAGCTCAACAAACTCAACCAGCTCAACAAACTCATCCAGCTCAACAGACTGATCCAGCTCAACAAACTCAACTAGCTCAACAAACTCATCCAGCTCAACAAACTCATCCAGCTCAACCAGCTTAACAAACTCTACAAACACAACCAGCTCAACAAACTCAACAAACTCATCCAGCTCAACAAACTCTTCCAGCTCAACAAACTCAACCAGCTCAACAAACTCATCCAGCTCAACAAACTCAACAAACTCATCCAGCTCAACAAACTCAACCAGCTCAAAAAACTCATCCAGCTCAACAAACTCAATCAGCTCAACAAACTCAACCAGCTCAACAAACTCAACCAGCTCAACAAACTAATCTAGCTCAACAAACTCAACCAGCTCAACAAACTCAACCAGCTCAACCAGCTCAACAAACTCATCCAGCTCAACAAACTCAACCAGCTCAACAAACTCAACCACCTCAACAAACTCATCCAGCTCAACAAACTCAACAAACTCAACAAACTCAACAAACTCAACAAACTCAACAAACTCAACCAGCTCAAATAACTCATCCAGCTCAACAAACTCAACCAGCTCAACAAACTCATCCAGCTCAACAAACTCAACAAACTCAACAAACTCAACAAACTCAACCAGCTCAAATAACTCATCCAGCTCAACAAACTCAAAAAATTCAACCAGCTCAACAAACTCAACAAACTCAACCAGCTCAACAAACTCAACCAGCTCAACAAACTCAACCAGCTCTTCAAACTCATCCAGCTCAACAAACTCATCCAGCTCAACAAACTCATCCAGCTCATCAAACTCAACAAACTCATCCAGCTCAACAAACTCCTCAACAAACTCAACCAGCTCTACAAACTCAACCAGCTCAACAAACTCAACCAGCTCAACAAAGTCAACAAACTCAACAAATTCAAAACAGCTAAACAAACTCAACAAGCTCAACAAACTCAACCAGCTCAACAAACTCAACCAGCTTAACATACTCATCCAGCTCAACAAACTCAACGAGCTCAACAAACTCATCCAGCTCAAAAAACTCAATCAGCTCAACAAACTCAACCAGCTTAACAAACTCAACCAGCTCAACAAACTCATCCAGCTGAACAAACTCAACCAGCTAGACAAACTCAACCAGCTCAACAAGCTCAACAAACTCATCCAGCTCAACAAACTAAACCAGCTCAACAAACTCAACCAGATCAACAAACTCAACCAGCTAAACAAACTCATCCAGCTCAACAAACTCAACCAGCTCAAAAAACTCATCCAGCTCAACAAACTCATCCAGCTCAACAAACTCATCCAGCTAAAAAAACTCAACCAGCTCAACAAACTCAACAAGCTCAACAAACTCAACCAACTCAACTAGCTCAACAAACTCAACAAACTCAATAAACTCAACCAGCTCAACAAACTCAACCAGCTCAACAAACTCATCCAGCTCAACAAACACATCCAGCTCAACCAGCTTAACAAACTCTACAAACACAACCAGCTCAACAAACTCAACAAACTCATCCAGCTCAACAAACTCTTCCAGCTCGACAAACTCAACCAGCTCAACAAACTCATCCAGCTCAACAAACTCAACAAACTCATCCAGCTCAACAAACTCAACCAGCTCAAAAAACTCATCCAGCTCAACAAACTCAATCAGCTCAACAAATTCAACCAGCTCAACAAACTCAACCAGCTCAACAAACTCATCTAGCTCAACAAACTCAACGAGCTCAACAAACTCAACCAGCTCAACCAGCTCAACAAACTCATCCAGCTCAACAAACTCAACCAGCTCAACAAACTCAACCACCTTAACAAACTCATCCAGCTCAACAAACTCAACCAGCTCAACACACTCAACCAGCTCAACAAACTCAACCAGCTCAACAAACTCAACAAACTCAACCAGCTCAACAAACTCAACCAGCTCAACAAACTCAACCAGCTCAACAAACTCAACCAGCTCAACAAACTCATCCAGCTCAACAAACTCATCCAGCTCAACAAACTCATCCAGCTCATCAAACTCAACAAACTCATCCAGCTCAACAAACTCAACCAGCTCAACAAACTCAACCAGCTCAACAAACTTAATCAGCTCAACAAACTCAACAAGCTCAACAAACTCAACCAACTCAACTAGCTCAACAAACTCAACAAACTCAACAAGCTCAACAAACTCAACCAGCTCAAAAAACTCAACAAACTCAACAAACTCAACCAGCTCAACAAACTCAATAAACTCAACGAGCTCAACAAACTCAACAAACTCAACCAGCTCAACAAACTCAACAAGCTCAACAAAGTCAACAAACTAAACAAGCTCAACAAAGTCAACAAACTCAACCAGTTCAACAAACTCAAAACAGCTCAACAAACTCAACAAGCTCAACAAAGTCAACAAACTCATCCAGCTCAACAAACTAAACCAGCTCAAGAAACTCAACCAGCTCAACAAACTCAAAACAGCTCAACAAACTCAATAAGTGCAACAAACACAACCATCTCAACAAACTCAACAAACTCAACCAGCTGAACAAACTCAACAAACTCAACCAGCTCAAAAAACTTAACAAACTCAACCAGCTCAACAAACACAACAAACTCAACCAGCTCAACAATCTCAACAAACTCAACCAGCTCAACAAACTCAACCAGCTCAACAAAGTCAAGAAACTCAACCAGCTCAACAAACTCAACCACCTCAACAGACTCATCCAGCTCAACAAACTCAACCAGCTCAACACACTCAACCAGCTCAACAAACTCAACCAGCTCAACAAACTCATCCAGCTCAACAAACTCAACAAACTCAACCAGCTAAAATAACTCATCCAGCTCAACAAACTCAAAAAATTCAACCAGCTCAACAAACTCAACAAACTCAACCAGCTCAACAAACTCAACCAGCTCAACAAACTCATCCAGCTCAACAAACTCATCCAGCTCAACAAACTCATCCAGCTCAACAAACTCATCCAGCTCATCAAACTCAACAAACTCATCCAGCTCAACAAACTCAAGCAGGTCAACAAACTCAACCAGCTCAACAAACTCAATCAGCTCAACAAACTCAACAAGCTCAACAAACTCAACCAACTCAACTAGCTCAACAAACTCAAGAAACTCAAACAGCTCAACAAACTCAATAAACTCAACCAGCTCAACAAACTCAACCAGCTCAACAAACTCATCCAGCTCAACAGACTCATCCAGCTCAACAAACTCAACTAGCTCAACAAACTCATCCAGCTCAACAAACTCATCCAGCTCAACCAGCTTAACAAACTCTACAAACACAACCAGCTCAACAAACTCAACAAACTCATCCAGCTCAACAAACTCTTCCAGCTCAACAAACTCAACCAGCTCAACAAACTCATCCAGCTCAACAAACTCAATAAACTCATCCAGCTCAACAAACTCAACCAGCTCAAAAAACTCATCCAGCTCAACAAACTCAATCAGCTCAACAAACTCAACCAGCTCAACAAACTCAACCAGCTCAACAAACTAATCTAGCTCAACAAACTCAACCAGCTCAACAAACTCAACCAGCTCAACCAGCTCAACAAACTCATCCAGCTCAACAAACTCAACCAGCTCATCAAACTCAACCACCTCAACAAACTCATCCAGCTCAACAAACTCAACCAGCTCAACACACTCAACTAGCTCAACAAACTCAACCAGCTCAACAAACTAAACCAGCTCAACAAACTCATCCAGCTAAACAAACTCAACAAACTCAACAAACTCAACCAGCTCAAATAACTCATCCAGCTCAACAAACTCAACCAGCTCAACAAACTCATCCAGCTCAACAAACTCAACAAACTCAACAAACTCAACCAGCTCAAATAACTCATCCAGCTCAACAAACTCAAAAAATTCAACCAGCTCAACAAACTCAACAAACTCAACCAGCTCAACAAACTCAACCAGCTCAACAAACTCAACCAGCTCTTCAAACTCATCCAGCTCAACAAACTCATCCAGCTCAACAAACTACTCCAGCTCATCAAACTCAACAAACTCATCCAGCTCAACAAACTCCTCAACAAACTCAACCAGCTCTACAAACTCAACCAGCTCAACAAACTCAACCAGCTCAACAAAGTCAACAAACTCAACAAACTCAAAACAGCTCAACAAACTCAACAAGCTCAACAAACTCAACCAGCTCAACAAACTCAACCAGCTTAACATACTCATCCAGCTCAACAAACTCAACGAGCTCAACAAACTCATCCAGCTCAAAAAACTCAATCAGCTCAACAAACTCAACCAGCTTAACAAACTCAACCAGCTCAACAAACTCATCCAGCTGAACAAACTCAACCAGCTAGACAAACTCAACCAGCTCAACAAGCTCAACAAACTCATCCAGCTCAACAAACTAAACCAGCTCAACAAACTCAACCAGATCAACAAACTCAACCAGCTAAACAAACTCATCCAGCTCAACAAACTCAACCAGCTCAAAAAACTCAACCAGCTCAACAAACTCATCCAGCTCAACAAACTCATCCAGCTAAAAAAACTCAACCAGCTCAACAAACTCAACAAGCTCAACAAACTCAACCAACTCAACTAGCTCAACAAACTCAACAAACTCAATAAACTCAACCAGCTCAATAAACTCAACCAGCTCAACAAACTCATCCAGCTCAACAAACACATCCAGCTCAACCAGCTTAACAAACTCTACAAACACAACCAGCTCAACAAACTCAACAAACTCATCCAGCTCAACAAACTCTTCCAGCTCGACAAACTCAACCAACTCATCAAACTCATCCAGCTCAACAAACTCAACAAACTCATTCAGCTCAACAAACTCAACCAGCTCAAAAAACTCATCCAGCTCAACAAACTCAATCAGCTCAACAAACTCAACCAGCTCAACAAACTCAACCAGCTCAACAAACTCATCTAGCTCAACAAACTCAACCAGCTCAACAAACTCAACCAGCTCAACCAGCTCAACAAACTCATCCAGCTCAACAAACTCAACCAGCTCAACAAACTCAACCACCTCAACAAACTCATCCAGCTCAACAAACTCAACCAGCTCAACACACTCAACCAGCTCAACAAACTCAACCAGCTCAACAAACTCAACAAACTCAACCAGCTCAACAAACTCAACCAGCTCAACAAACTCAACCAGCTCAACAAACTCATCCAGCTCAACAAACTCATCCAGCTCAACAAACTCATCCAGCTCATCAAACTCAACAAACTCATCCAGCTCAACAAACTCAACCAGCTCAATAAAACTCAACCAGCTCAACAAACTTAATCAGCTCAACAAACTCAACAAACTCAACCAACTCAACTAGCTCAACAAACTCAACAAACTCAACAAGCTCAACAAACTCAACCAGCTCAAAAAACTCAACAAACTCAACAAACTCAACCAGCTCAACAAACTCAATAAACTCAACCAGCTCAACAAACTCAACAAACTCAACCAGCTCAACAAACTCAACAAGCTCAACAAAGTCAACAAACTAAACAAGCTCAACAAAGTCAACAAACTCAACCAGTTCAACAAACTCAAAACAGCTCAACAAACTCAACAAGCTCAACAAAGTCAACAAACTCAACCAGCTCAACAAACTAAACCAGCTCAAGAAACTCAACCAGCTCAACAAACTCAAAACAGCTCAACAAACTCAATAAGTGCAACAAACACAACCATCTCAACAAACTCAACAAACTCAACCAGCTGAACAAACTCAACAAACTCAACCAGCTCAAAAAACTTAACAAACTCAACCAGCTCAACAAACACAACAAACTCAACCAGCTCAACAATCTCAACAAACTCAACCAGCTCAACAAACTCAACCAGCTCAACAAAGTCAAGAAACTCAACCAGCTCAACAAACTCAAAACAGCTCAACAAACTCAACAAGCTCAACAAACTCAACCAGCTCAACAAACTCAACCAGCTCAACATACTCATCCAGCTCAACAAACTCAACGAGCTCAACAAACTCATCCAGCTCAACAAACTCAACCAGCTCAACAAACTCATCTAGCTCAACAAACTCAACCAGCTCAACAAACTCAACCAGCTCAACAAACTCAACCAGCTCAACAAACTCATCCAGCTCAACAAACTCATCCAGCTAAAAAAACTCAACCAGCACAATAAACTCAAACAGCTCAACAAACTCAACCAGCTCAAAAAACTCATCCAGCTCAACAAACTCAACCAGCTCAACAAGCTCAACCAGCTCAACAAATTCATCCAGCTCAACAAACTCATCCAGCTCAACCAGCTCAACAAAATCAACAAACTCCAGCAGCTCAACAAACTCAACAAACTCAGACAGCTCAACAAACTCAACCAGCTCAACAAACTCAACCAGCTCAAAAAACTCATCCAGCTCAAAAAACTCAACCAGCTCAAAAAACTCAACCAGCTCAACAAACTCAACCAGCTCAACAAACTCAACCAGCTCAACAAACTCATCCAGCTCAAAAACCTCAACCAGCTCAACAAACTCATACAGCTGAACAAACTCAACCAGCTAGACAAACTCAACCAGCTCAACCAGCTCAACAAACTCATCCAGCTCAACAAACTAAACCAGCTCAGCAAACTCAACCAGCTCAACAAACTCAACCAGCTCAACAAACTCAACCAGCTCAACAAACTCATCCAGCTCAACAAACTCATCCAGCTCAACAAACTCAATAAACTCAACCAGCTCAACAAACTCAACAAACTCAACCAGCTCAACAAACTCAACCAGCTCAACAAAGTCATCCAGCTCAACAAATTCAACAAACTCAACCAGCTCAACAAACTCATCCAGCTCAACAAACTCAAAAATTTCAACCAGCTCAACAAACTGTACAAACTCAACCAGCTCAACAAACTCAACCAGCTCAACAAACTCAACCAGCTCAACAAACTCAACCAGCTCAACAAACTCATCCAGCTCAACAAACTCATCCAGCTCAACAAACTCATCCAACTTGACAAACTCAACCAAATTCATCCAGCTCAACAAACTCAAGCAGCTACACAAACTCAACCAGCTCAACAAACTCAACCAGCTCAACAAAGTCAACAAACTCCAGCATCTCAACAAACTCAACAAACTCATCCAGCTCAACAAACTCAAGCAGCTCAACAAAATCAAGCAGCTCAACAAACTCAACCAGCTCAACAAACTCAACCAGCTGAACAAAGTCAACAAACTCAACCAGCTCAACAAACTCAACCAGCTCAACAAACTCAACCAGCTCAACAAACTCATCCAGCTCAACAAACTCATCCAGCTCAACAAACTCATCCAGCTCATCAAACTCAACAAACTCATCCAGCTCAACAAACTCAACCAGCTCAACAAACTCAACCAGCTCAACAAACTTAATCAGCTCAACAAACTCAACAAGCTCAACAAACTCAACCAACTCAACTAGCTCAACAAACTCAACAAACTCAACAAGCTCAACAAACTCAACCAGCTCAAAAAACTCAACAAACTCAACAAACTCAACCAGCTCAACAAACTCAATAAACTCAACCAGCTCAACAAACTCAACAAACTCAACCAGCTCAACAAACTCAACAAGCTCAACAAAGTCAACAAACTAAACAAGCTCAACAAAGTCAACAAACTCAACCAGTTCAACAAACTCAAAACAGCTCAACAAACTCAACAAGCTCAACAAAGTCAACAAACTCATCCAGCTCAACAAACTAAACCAGCTCAAGAAACTCAACCAGCTCAACAAACTCAAAACAGCTCAACAAACTCAATAAGTGCAACAAACACAACCATCTCAACAAACTCAACAAACTCAACCAGCTGAACAAACTCAACAAACTCAACCAGCTCAAAAAACTTAACAAACTCAACCAGCTCAACAAACACAACAAACTCAACCAGCTCAACAATCTCAACAAACTCAACCAGCTCAACAAACTCAACCAGCTCAACAAAGTCAAGAAACTCAACCAGCTCAACAAACTCAACCACCTCAACAGACTCATCCAGCTCAACAAACTCAACCAGCTCAACACACTCAACCAGCTCAACAAACTCAACCAGCTCAACAAACTCAACCAGCTCAACAAACTCAAACAGCTCAACAAACTCATCCAGCTCAACAAACTCAACAAACTCAACCAGCTAAAATAACTCATCCAGCTCAACAAACTCAAAAAATTCAACCAGCTCAACAAACTCAACAAACTCAACCAGCTCAACAAACTCAACCAGCTCAACAAACTCAACCAGCTCAACAAACTCATCCAGCTCAACAAACTCATGCAGCTCAACAAACTCATCCAGCTCAACAAACTCATCCAGCTCATCAAACTCAACAAACTCATCCAGCTCAACAAACTCAAGCAGGTCAACAAACTCAACCAGCTCAACAAACTCAATCAGCTCAACAAACTCAACAAGCTCAACAAACTCAACCAACTCAACTAGCTCAACAAACTCAAGAAACTCAAACAGCTCAACAAACTCAATAAACTCAACCAGCTCAACAAACTCAACCAGCTCAACAAACTCATCCAGCTCAACAGACTCATCCAGCTCAACAAACTCAACTAGCTCAACAAACTCATCCAGCTCAACAAACTCATCCAGCTCAACCAGCTTAACAAACTCTACAAACACAACCAGCTCAACAAACTCAACAAACTCATCCAGCTCAACAAACTCTTCCAGCTCAACAAACTCAACCAGCTCAACAAACTCATCCAGCTCAACAAACTCAACAAACTCATCCAGCTCAACAAACTCAACCAGCTCAAAAAACTAATCTAGCTCAACAAACTCAACCAGCTCAACAAACTCAACCAGCTCAACCAGCTAAACAAACTCATCCAGCTAAACAAACTCAACAAACTCAACAAACTCAACCAGCTCAAATAACTCATCCAGCTCAACAAACTCAACCAGCTCAACAAACTCATCCAGCTCAACAAACTCAACAAACTCAACAAACTCAACCAGCTCAAATAACTCATCCAGCTCAACAAACTCAAAAAATTCAACCAGCTCAACAAACTCAACAAACTCAACCAGCTCAACAAACTCAACCAGCTCAACAAACTCAACCAGCTCTTCAAACTCATCCAGCTCAACAAACTCATCCAGCTCAACAAACTCATCCAGCTCATCAAACTCAACAAACTCATCCAGCTCAACAAACTCCTCAACAAACTCAACCAGCTCTACAAACTCAACCAGCTCAACAAACTCAACCAGCTCAACAAAGTCAACAAACTCAACAAACTCAAAACAGCTCAACAAACTCAACAAGCTCAACAAACTCAACCAGCTCAACAAACTCAACCAGCTTAACATACTCATCCAGCTCAACAAACTAGACGAGCTCAACAAACTCATCCAGCTCAAAAACCTCAATCAGCTCAACAAACTCAACCAGCTTAACAAACTCAACCAGCTCAACAAACTCATCCAGCTGAACAAACTCAACCAGCTAGACAAACTCAACCAGCTCAACAAGCTCAACAAACTCATCCAGCTAAACAAACTAAACCAGCTCAACAAACTCAACCAGATCAACAAACTCAACCAGCTAAACAAACTCATCCAGCTCAACAAACTCAACCAGCTCAAAAAACTCAACCAGCTCAACAAACTCATCCAGCTCAACAAACTCATCCAGCTAAAAAAACTCAACCAGCTCAACAAACTCAACAAGCTCAACAAACTCAACCAACTCAACTAGCTCAACAAACTCATCCAGCTCAACAAACACATCCAGCTCAACCAGCTTAACAAACTCTACAAACACAACCAGCTCAACAAACTCAACAAACTCATCCAGCTCAACAAACTCTTCCAGCTCGACAAACTCAACCAGCTCAACAAACTCATCCAGCTCAACAAACTCAACAAACTCATCCAGCTCAACAAACTCAACCAGCTCAAAAAACTCATCCAGCTAGACAAACTCAATCAGCTCAACAAACTCAACCAGCTCAACAAACTCAACCAGCTCAACAAACTCATCTAGCTCAACAAACTCAACGAGCTCAACAAACTCAACCAGCTCAACCAGCTCAACAAACTCATCCAGCTCAACAAACTCAACCAGCTCAACAAACTCAACCACCTCAACAAACTCATCCAGCTCAACAAACTCAACCAGCTCAACACACTCAACCAGCTCAACAAACTCAACCAGCTCAACAAACTCAACAAACTCAACCAGCTCAACAAACTCAACCAGCTCAACAAACTCAACCAGCTCAACAAACTCATCCAGCTCAACAAACTCATCCAGCTCAACAAACTCATCCAGCTCATCAAACTCAACAAACTCATCCAGCTCAACAAACTCAACCAGCTCAACAAACTCAACCAGCTCAACAAACTTAATCAGCTCAACAAACTCAACAAGCTCAACAAACTCAACCAACTCAACTAGCTCAACAAACTCAACAAACTCAACAAGCTCAACAAACTCAACCAGCTCAAAAAACTCAACAAACTCAACAAACTCAACCAGCTCAACAAACTCAATAAACTCAACCAGCTCAACAAACTCAACAAGCTCAACAAAGTCAACAAACTAAACAAGCTCAACAAAGTCAACAAACTCAACCAGTTCAACAAACTCAAAACAGCTCAACAAACTCAACAAGCTCAACAAAGTCAACAAACTCATCCAGCTCAACAAACTAAACCAGCTCAAGAAACTCAACCAGCTCAACAAACTCAAAACAGCTCAACAAACTCAATAAGTGCAACAAACACAACCATCTCAAAAAACTCAACAAACTCAACCAGCTGAACAAACTCAACAAACTCAACCAGCTCAAAAAACTTAACAAACTCAACCAGCTCAACAAACACAACAAACTCAACCAGCTCAACAATCTCAACAAACTCAACCAGCTCAACAAACTCAACCAGCTCAACAAAGTCAAGAAACTCAACCAGCTCAACAAACTCAAAACAGCTCAACAAACTCAACAAGCTCAACAAACTCAACCAGCTCAACAAACTCAACCAGCTCAACATACTCATCCAGCTCAACAAACTCAACGAGCTTACAAACTCATCCAGCTCAACAAACTCAACCAGCTCAACAAACTCATCTAGCTCAACAAACTCAACCAGCTCAACAAACTCAACCAGCTCAACAAACTCAACCAGCTCAACAAACTCATCTAGCTCAACAAACTCATCCAGCTAAAAAAACTCAACCAGCACAATAAACTCAAACAGCTCAACAAACTCAACCAGCTCAAAAAACTCATCCAGCTCAACAAACTCAACCAGCTCAACAAGCTCAACCAGCTCAACAAATTCATCCAGCTCAACAAACTCATCCAGCTCAACCAGCTCAACAAAATCAACAAACTCCAGCAGCTCAACAAACTCAACAAACTCAGACAGCTCAACAAACTCAACCAGCTCAACAAACTCAACCAGCTCAAAAAACTCATCCAGCTCAACAAACTCAACCAGCTCAAAAAACTCAACCAGCTCAACAAACTCAACCAGCTCAACAAACTCAACCAGCTCAACAAACTCATCCAGCTCAAAAAACTCAACCAGCTCAACAAACTCATCCAGCTGAACAAACTCAACCAGCTAGACAAACTCAACCAGCTCAACCAGCTCAACAAACTCATCCAGCTCAACAAACTAAACCAGCTCAACAAACTCAACCAGCTCAACAAACTCAACCAGCTCAACAAACTCAACCAGCTCAACAAACTCATCCAGCTAAACAAACTCATCCAGCTCAACAAACTCAATAAACTCAACCAGCTCAACAAACTCAACAAACTCAAACAGCTCAACAAACTCAACCAGCTCAACAAAGTCATCCAGCTCAACAAACTCAACAAACTCAACCAGCTCAACAAACTCATCCAGCTCAACAAACTCAAAAAATTCAACCAGCTCAACAAACTGTACAAACTCAACCAGCTCAACAAACTCAACCAGCTCAACAAACTCAACCAGCTCAACAAACTCATCCAGCTCAACAAACTCATCCAGCTCAACAAACTCATCCAGCTCAACAAACTCATCCAACTTGACAAACTCAACCAAATTCATCCAGCTCAACAAACTCAAGCAGCTACACAAACTCAACCAGCTCAACAAACTCAACCAGCTCAACAAAGTCAACAAACTCCAGCATCTCAACAAACTAGACAAACTCATCCAGCTCAACAAACTCAAGCAGCTCAACAAAATCAAGCAGCTCAACAAACTCAACCAGCTCAACAAACTCAACCAGCTGAACAAAGTCAACAAACTCAACCAGCTCAACAAACTCAAAACAGCTCAACAAACTCAACAAGCTCAACCAACTAAACAAACTAAACTAGCTCAACAAACTCAACAAACTCAACACACTCAACCAGCTCAAAAAACTCAACAAACTCAACCAGCTCAACAAACTCAACAAACTCAACCAGCTCAACAAACTCAACAAACTCAACCAGCTCAACAAACTCAACAAATTCAACCAGCTTAACAAACTCAACAAACTCAACTAGCTCAACAAACTCAACAAACTCAACAAACTCACCCAGCTTAACAAACTCAACAAACTCAACCAGCTCAACAAACTCAACCAGCTCAACAAACTCAACCAGCTCAACAAAGTCAACAAACTCAACCAGCTCAACAAACTCAAAACAGCTCAACAAACTCAACAAGCTCAACAAACTCAACAAACTCAACCAACTCAACCAACTAAACAAACTCAACCAGCTCAACAAAGTCAACAAACTCATCCAACTCAACAAACTCAACAAACTCAACCAGCTCAACAAACTCAACCAGCTCAACAAACTCCAAACAGCTCAACAAACTCAACAAACTCAACCAACTCAACCAGCTCAACAAACGCAACAAACTTAACAAACTCAACAAACTCAAAAAACTCAAGTTACACAACCAGCTCAACAAACTCAGCAAACTCAATCAGCTCAACAAACTCAACAAACTCAACCAGCTCAACAAACTCAACAAACTCAACCAGCTCAAGAAAATCAACAAACTCAACCAGCTCAACAAACTCAACCAGCTCAACATACTCATCCAGCTCAACAAACACAACCAGCTCTACAAACTCAACCAGCTCAACAAACTCATCCAGCTCAACAAACTCAACCAGCTCAACAAACTCAACCAGCTCAACAAACTCAACCAGCTCAACACACTCATCCAGCTCAACAAACTCATCCAGCTCAACAAGCTCATCCAGCTCAACAAACTCAACAAACTCATCCAACTCAACAAACTCAAGCAACTCAACAAACTCAACCAGCTCAACAAACTCAACCAGCTCAACAAACTCAACCAGCTCAACAAACTCAACCAGCTCAACAAACTCATCCAGCTCAACAAACTCATCCAGCTCAACAAACTCATCCAACTTGACAAACTCAACCAAATTCATCCAGCTCAACAAACTCAAGCAGCTACACAAACTCAACCAGCTCAACAAACTCAACCAGCTCAACAAAGTCAACAAACTCCAGCAGCTCAAAAAACTCAACAAACTCAACCAGCTCAACAAACTCAAGCAGCTCAACAAACTCAACAAACTCAACCAGCTCAAGAAACTCAACCAGCTCAACAAACTCAACAAACTCATCGAGCTCAACAAACTCAAAATAGCTCAACAAACTCAACAAGCTCAACAAACTCAACCAACTCAACAAACTCAACAAACTCAACAAACTCAACCAGCTCAACAAACTCAAAAAACTCAACCAGCTCAACAAACTTAACAAACTCAACCAGCTCAACAAACTCAACAAACTCAACAAACTCAACCAGCTCATTAAACTCAACCAGCTCAACCAGCTCAACAAACTCAATCAGCTCAACAAACTCAACAAACTCAACCAGCTCAACAAACTCAACCAGCTCAAGAAAATCAACAAACTCAACCAGCTCAACAAACTCAACAAACTCAACCAGCTCAACAAACTCATCCAGCTCAACAAACTCAACCAGCTCAACAAACTCATCCAGCTCAACAAATTCAACCAGCTCAACACACTCAACCAGCTCAACAAACTAAACCAGCTCAACAAACTCAACCAGCTCAAAAACTTAACCAGCTCAATAAACTCATCCAGCTCAACAAACTCAACAAACTCAACCAGCTCAACAAACTCATCCAGCTCAACAAACTCAAAAAATGTAACCAGCTCAACAAACTCAACAAACTCAACCAGCTCAACAAACTCAACCAGCTCAACAAACTCAACCAGCTCAACAAACTCAACCAGCTCAACAAACTCATCCAGCTCAACAAACTCATCCAGCTCAACAAACTCATCCAGCTTGACAAACTCAACAAACTCATCCAGCTCAACAAACTCAAGCAGCTACACAAACTCAACCAGCTCAACAAACTCAACCAGCTCAACAAAGTCAACAAACTCCAGCAGCTCAACAAACTCAACAAACTCAACCAGCTCAACAAACTCAAGCAGCTCAACAAACTCAAGCAGCTCAACAAACTCAACAAACTCAACAAACTCAACCAGCTCAACAAACTCAACAAACTCATCCAACTCAACAAACTCAAGCAACTCAACAAACTCAACAAGTTCAACAAACTCAACCAGCTCAACAAAGTCAACAAACTCCAGCAGCTCAAAAAACTCAACAAACTCAACCAGCTCAACAAACTCAAGCAGCTCAACAAACTCAACAAACTCAACCAGCTCAAGAAACTCAACCAGCTCAACAAACTCAACAAACTCATCGAGCTCAACAAACCCAAAATAGCTCAACAAACTCAACAAGCTCAACAAACTCAACCAACTCAACAAACTCAAACAGCTCAACAAACTCAACCAGCTCAAAAAACTCATCCAGCTCAACAAACTCAACCAGCTCAACAAGCTCAACCAGCTCAACAAATTCATCCAGCTCAACAAACTCATCCAGCTCAACCAGCTCAACAAAATCAACAAACTCCAGCAGCTCAACAAACTCAACAAACTCAGACAGCTCAACAAACTCAACCAGCTCAACAAACTCAACCAGCTCAAAAAACTCATCCAGCTCAACAAACTCAACCAGCTCAAAAAACTCAACCAGCTCAACAAACTCAACCAGCTCAACAAACTCAACCAGCTCAACAAACTCATCCAGCTCAAAAAACTCAACCAGCTCAACAAACTCATCCAGCTGAACAAACTCAACCAGCTAGACAAACTCAACCAGCTCAACCAGCTCAACAAACTCATCCAGCTCAACAAACTAAACCAGCTCAACAAACTCAACCAGCTCAACAAACTCAACCAGCTCAACAAACTCAACCAGCTCAACAAACTCATCCAGCTCAACAAACTCATCCAGCTCAACAAACTCAATAAACTCAACCAGCTCAACAAACTCAACAAACTCAACCAGCTCAACAAACTCAACCAGCTCAACAAAGTCATCCAGCTCAACAAACTCAACAAACTCAACCAGCTCAACAAACTCATCCAGCTCAACAAACTCAAAAAATTCAACCAGCTCAACAAACTGTACAAACTCAACCAGCTCAACAAACTCAACCAGCTCAACAAACTCAACCAGCTCAACAAACTCAACCAGCTCAACAAACTCATCCAGCTCAACAAACTCATCCAGCTCAACAAACTCATCCAACTTGACAAACTCAACCAAATTCATCCAGCTCAACAAACTCAAGCAGCTACACAAACTCAACCAGCTCAACAAACTCAACCAGCTCAACAAAGTCAACAAACTCCAGCATCTCAACAAACTAGACAAACTCATCCAGCTCAACAAACTCAAGCAGCTCAACAAAATCAAGCAGCTCAACAAACTCAACCAGCTCAACAAACTCAACCAGCTGAACAAAGTCAACAAACTCAACCAGCTCAACAAACTCAAAACAGCTCAACAAACTCAACAAGCTCAACCAACTAAACAAACTAAACTAGCTCAACAAACTCAACAAACTCAACACACTCAACCAGCTCAAAAAACTCAACAAACTCAACCAGCTCAACAAACTCAACAAACTCAACCAGCTCAACAAACTCAACAAACTCAACCAGCTCAACAAACTCAACAAATTCAACCAGCTCAACAAACTCAACAAACTCAACTAGCTCAACAAACTCAACAAACTCAACAAACTCACCCAGCTTAACAAACTCAACAAACTCAACCAGCTCAACAAACTCAACCAGCTCAACAAACTCAACCAGCTCAACAAAGTCAACAAACTCAACCAGCTCAACAAACTCAAAACAGCTCAACAAACTCAACAAGCTCAACAAACTCAACAAACTCAACCAACTCAACCAACTAAACAAACTCAACCAGCTCAACAAAGTCAACAAACTCATCCAACTCAACAAACTCAACAAACTCAACCAGCTCAACAAACTCAACCAGCTCAACAAACTCCAAACAGCTCAACAAACTCAACAAACTCAACCAACTCAACCAGCTCAACAAACGCAACAAACTTAACAAACTCAACAAACTCAACCAGCTTAAAAAACTCAAGTTACACAACCAGCTCAACAAACTCAGCAAACTCAATCAGCTCAACAAACTCAACAAACTCAACCAGCTCAACAAACTCAACAAACTCAACCAGCTCAAGAAAATCAACAAACTCAACCAGCTCAACAAACTCAACCAGCTCAACATACTCATCCAGCTCAACAAACACATCCAGCTCTACAAACTCAACCAGCTCAACAAACTCATCCAGCTCAACAAACTCAACCAGCTCAACAAACTCAACCAGCTCAACAAACTCAACCAGCTCAACACACTCATCCAGCTCAACAAACTCATCCAGCTCAACAAGCTCATCCAGCTCAACAAACTCAACAAACTCATCCAACTCAACAAACTCAAGCAACTCAACAAACTCAACCAGCTCAACAAACTCAACCAGCTCAACAAACTCAACCAGCTCAACAAACTCAACCAGCTCAACAAACTCATCCAGCTCAACAAACTCATCCAGCTCAACAAACTCATCCAACTTGACAAACTCAACCAAATTCATCCAGCTCAACAAACTCAAGCAGCTACACAAACTCAACCAGCTCAACAAACTCAACCAGCTCAACAAAGTCAACAAACTCCAGCAGCTCAACAAACTCAACAAACTCAACCAGCTCAACAAACTCAAGCAGCTCAACAAACTCAACAAACTCAACCAGCTCAAGAAACTCAACCAGCTCAACAAACTCAACAAACTCATCGAGCTCAACAAACTCAAAATAGCTCAACAAACTCAACAAGCTCAACAAACTCAACCAACTCAACAAACTCAACAAACTCAACAAACTCAACAAACTCAACCAGCTCAACAAACTCAAAAAACTCAACCAGCTCAACAAACTTAACAAACTCAACCAGCTCAACAAACTCAACAAACTCAACAAACTCAACCAGCTCATTAAACTCAACCAGCTCAACCAGCTCAACAAACTCAATCAGCTCAACAAACTCAACAAACTCAACCAGCTCAACAAACTCAACCAGCTCAAGAAAATCAACAAACTCAACCAGCTCAACAAACTCAACAAACTCAACCAGCTCAACAAACTCATCCAGCTCAACAAACTCAACCAGCTCAACAAACTCATCCAGCTCAACAAATTCAACCAGCTCAACACACTCAACCAGCTCAACAAACTAAACCAGCTCAACAAACTCAACCAGCTCAAAAACTTAACCAGCTCAATAAACTCATCCAGCTCAACAAACTCAACAAACTCAACCAGCTCAACAAACTCATCCAGCTCAACAAACTCAAAAAATGTAACCAGCTCAACAAACTCAACAAACTCAACCAGCTCAACAAACTCAACCAGCTCAACAAACTCAACCAGCTCAACAAACTCAACCAGCTCAACAAACTCATCCAGCTCAACAAACTCATCCAGCTCAACAAACTCATCCAGCTTGACAAACTCAACAAACTCATCCAGCTCAACAAACTCAAGCAGCTACACAAACTCAACCAGCTCAACAAACTCAACCAGCTCAACAAAGTCAACAAACTCCAGCAGCTCAACAAACTCAACAAACTCAACCAGCTCAACAAACTCAAGCAGCTCAACAAACTCAAGCAGCTCAACAAACTCAACAAACTCAACAAACTCAACCAGCTCAACAAACTCAACAAACTCATCCAACTCAACAAACTCAAGCAACTCAACAAACTCAACAAGTTCAACAAACTCAACCAGCTCAACAAAGTCAACAAACTCCAGCAGCTCAAAAAACTCAACAAACTCAACCAGCTCAACAAACTCAAGCAGCTCAACAAACTCAACAAACTCAACCAGCTCAAGAAACTCAACCAGCTCAACAAACTCAACAAACTCATCGAGCTCAACAAACTCAAAATAGCTCAACAAACTCAACAAGCTCAACAAACTCAACCAACTCAACAAACTCAACAAACTCAACAAACTCAACCAGCTCAACAAACTCAACAAACTCAACAAGCTCAACAAACTTAACAAACTCAACCAGCTCAACAAACTCAACAAACTCAACAAACTCAACCAGCTCAACAAACTCAACCAGCTCAACCAGCTCAACAAACTCAATCAGCTCAACAAACTCAACAAACTCAACCAGCTCAACAAACTCAACCAGCTCAAGAAAATCAACAAACTCAACCAGCTCAACAAACTCAACAAACTCAACCAGCTCAACAAACTCATCCAGCTCAACAAACTCAACCAGCTCAACAAACTCATCCAGCTCAACAAATTCAACCAGCTCAACACACTCAACCAGCTTAACAAAGTCATCCAGCTCAACAAACTGTACAAACTCAACCAGCTCAACAAACTCAACAAACTCAACCAGCTCAACAAACTTAACCAGCTCAACAAACTCAACAAACTCAACCAGCTCAACAAACTCAACAAACTCAACAAACTCATCCAGCTCAACAAACTCAACAAACTCATCCAGCTCAACAAACTCAACCAGCTCAACACACTCAACCAGCTCAACAAACTCAACCAGCTCAACAAACTCAACCAGCTTAACAAACTCAACCAGCTCAACAAACTCAACCAGCTCAACAAAGTCATCCAGCTCAACAAATTCAACAAACTCAACCAGCTCAACAAACTCATCCAGCTCAACAAAATCATCCAGCTCAACAAACTCATCCAGCTTGACAAACTCAACAAACTCATCCAGCTCAACAAACTCAAGCAGCTACACAAACTCAACCAGCTCAACAAACTCAACCAGCTCAACAAAGTCAACAAACTCCAGCAGCTCAACAAACTCAACAAACTCAACCAGCTCAACAAACTCAACAAACTCAACCAGCTCAACAAACTCAACAAACTCAACCAGCTCAACAAACTCAACAAACTCAACAAACTCAACCAGCTCAATAAACTCAACAAACTCATCCAGCTCAACAAACTCAACCAGCTCAACACACTCAACCAGCTCAACAAACTCAACCAGCTCAACAAACTCAACCAGCTTAACAAACTCAACCAGCTCAACAAACTCAACCAGCTCAACAAAGTCATCCAGCTCAACAAACTCAACAAACTCAACCAGCTCAACAAACTCATCCAGCTCAACAAACTCAAAAAATTCAACCAGCTCAACAAACTGTACAAACTCAACCAGCTCAACAAACTCAACAAACTCAACCAGCTCAACAAACTTAACCAGCTCAACAAACTCAACAAACTCAACCAGCTCAACAAACTCAAAAAACTCAACAAACTCATCCAGCTCAACAAACTCAACAAACTCATCCAGCTCAACAAACTCAACCAGCTCAACACACTCAACCAGCTCAACAAACTCAACCAGCTCAACAAACTCAACCAGCTTAACAAACTCAACCAGCTCAACAAACTCAACCAGCTCAATAAAGTCATCCAGCTCAACAAACTCAACAAACTCAACCAGCTCAACAAACTCATCCAGCTCAACAAACTCATCCAGCTCAACAAACTCATCCAGCTTGACAAACTCAACAAACTCATCCAGCTCAACAAACTCAAGCAGCTACACAAACTCAACCAGCTCAACAAACTCAACCAGCTCAACAAAGTCAACAAACTCCAGCAGCTCAACAAACTCAACAAACTCAAGCAGCTCAACAAACTCAACAAACTCAACCAGCTCAACAAACTCAACAAACTCAACCAGCTCAACAAACTCAACAAACTCAACAAACTCAACCAGCTCAACAAACTCAACAAACTCATCCAGCTCAACAAACTCAACCAGCTCGACACACTCAACCAGCTCATCAAACTCAACCAGCTCAACAAACTCAACCAGCTTAACAAACTCAACCAGCTCAACAAACTCAACCAGCTCAACAAAGTCATCCAGCTCAACAAACTCAACAAACTCAACCAGCTCAACAAACTCATCCAGCTCAACAAACTCAAAAAATTCAACCAGCTCAACAAACTGTACAAACTCAACCAGCTCAACAAACTCAACCAGCTCAACAAACTCAACCAGCTCAACAAACTCAACAAACTCATCCAGCTCAACAAACTCATCCAGCTCAACAAACTCATCCAGCTTGACAAACTCAACAAACTCAAGCAGCTACACAAACTCAACCAGCTCAACAAACTCAACCAGCTCAACAAAGTCAACAAACTCCAGCAGCTCAACAAACTCAACAAACTCCAGCAGCTCAACAAACTCAACAAACTCATCCAGCTCAACAAACTGAAGCAGCTCAGCAAAATCAAGCAGCTCAACAAACTCAACAAACTCAACCAGCTCAACAAACTCAACCAGCTCAACAAAGTCAACAAACTCAACAAGCTCAACCAACTAAACAAACTAAACTAGCTCAACAAACTCAACAAACTCAACACACTCAACCAGCTCAAAAAACTCAACAAACTCAACCAGCTCAACAAACTCAACAAACTCAACCAGCTCAACAAACTCAACAAACTCAACCAGCTCAACAAACTCAACAAACTCAACCAGCTCAACAAACTCAACAAACTCAACTAGCTCAACAAACTCAACAAACTCAACCAGCTTAATAAACTCAACAAACTCAACCAGCTCAACAAACTCAACCAGCTCAACAAACTCAACCAGCTCAACAAAGTCAAAACAGCTCAACAAACTCAACAAGCTCAACAAACTCAACAAACTCAACCAACTAAACAAACTCAACCAGCTCAACAAAGTCAACAAACTCATCCAGCTCAACAAACTCAACAAACTCAACCAGCTCAACAAACTCAACCAGCTCAACAAACTCCAAACAGCTCAACAAACTCAAAAAACTCAACCAACTCAACCAGCTCAACAAACTCAACAAACTTAACAAACTCAACCAGCTCAAAAAGCTCAACAAACACAACCAGCTCAACAAACTCAACAAACTCAACCAGCTCAACAAACTCAACAAACTCAACCAGCTCAACCAACTCAACAAACTCAACCAGCTCAACAAACTCAACAAACTCAACCAGCTAAACAAACTCTACAAACTCAACAAACTCAACCAGCTCAACAAACTCAACAAACTCAACCAGCTCAACAAACTCAACCAGCTCAACAAAGTCAACAAACTCAACCAGCTCAACAAACTCAAAACAGCTCAACAAACTCAACAAGCTCAACAAACTCAACAAACTCAACCAGCTCAACAATCTCAACAAACTCAACAAACTCCACCAGCTCAACAAACTCAACAAACACAACCAGCTCAACATACTCATCCAGCTCAACAAACACAACCAGCTCTACAAACTCAACCAGCTCAACAAACTCATCCAGCTCAACAAACTCAACCAGCTCAACAAACTCAACCAGCTCAACAAACTCAACCAGCTCAACACACTCATCCAGCTCAACAAACTCATCCAGCTCAACAAGCTCATCCAGCTCAACAAACTCAACAAACTCATCCAACTCAACAAACTCAAGCAACTCAACAAACTCAACCAGCTCAACAAACTCAACCAGCTCAACAAACTCAACCAGCTCAACAAACTCAACCAGCTCAACAAACTCATCCAGCTCAACAAACTCATCCAGCTCAACAAACTCATCCAACTTGACAAACTCAACCAAATTCATCCAGCTCAACAAACTCAAGCAGCTACACAAACTCAACCAGCTCAACAAACTCAACCAGCTCAACAAAGTCAACAAACTCCAGCAGCTCAAAAAACTCAACAAACTCAACCAGCTCAACAAACTCAAGCAGCTCAACAAACTCAACAAACTCAACCAGCTCAAGAAACTCAACCAGCTCAACAAACTCAACAAACTCATCGAGCTCAACAAACTCAAAATAGCTCAACAAACTCAACAAGCTCAACAAACTCAACCAACTCAACAAACTCAACAAACTCAACAAACTCAACCAGCTCAACAAACTCAAAAAACTCAACCAGCTCAACAAACTTAACAAACTCAACCAGCTCAACAAACTCAACAAACTCAACAAACTCAACCAGCTCATTAAACTCAACCAGCTCAACCAGCTCAACAAACTCAATCAGCTCAACAAACTCAACAAACTCAACCAGCTCAACAAACTCAACCAGCTCAAGAAAATCAACAAACTCAACCAGCTCAACAAACTCAACAAACTCAACCAGCTAAACAAACTCATCCAGCTCAACAAACTCAACCAGCTCAACAAACTCATCCAGCTCAACAAATTCAACCAGCTCAACACACTCAACCAGCTCAACAAACTAAACCAGCTCAACAAACTCAACCAGCTCAAAAACTTAACCAGCTCAATAAACTCATCCAGCTCAACAAACTCAACAAACTCAACCAGCTCAACAAACTCATCCAGCTCAACAAACTCAAAAAATGTAACCAGCTCAACAAACTCAACAAACTCAACCAGCTCAACAAACTCAACCAGCTCAACAAACTCAACCAGCTCAACAAACTCAACCAGCTCAACAAACTCATCCAGCTCAACAAACTCATCCAGCTCAACAAACTCATCCAGCTTGACAAACTCAACAAACTCATCCAGCTCAACAAACTCAAGCAGCTACACAAACTCAACCAGCTCAACAAACTCAACCAGCTCAACAAAGTCAACAAACTCCAGCAGCTCAACAAACTCAACAAACTCAACCAGCTCAACAAACTCAAGCAGCTCAACAAACTCAAGCAGCTCAACAAACTCAACAAACTCAACAAACTCAACCAGCTCAACAAACTCAACAAACTCATCCAACTCAACAAACTCAAGCAACTCAACAAACTCAACAAGTTCAACAAACTCAACCAGCTCAACAAAGTCAACAAACTCCAGCAGCTCAAAAAACTCAACAAACTCAACCAGCTCAACAAACTCAAGCAGCTCAACAAACTCAACAAACTCAACCAGCTCAAGAAACTCAACCAGCTCAACAAACTCAACAAACTCATCGAGCTCAACAAACTCAAAATAGCTCAACAAACTCAACAAGCTCAACAAACTCAACCAACTCAACAAACTCAACAAACTCAACAAACTCAACCAGCTCAACAAACTCAACAAACTCAACCAGCTCAACAAACTTAACAAACTCAACCAGCTCAACAAACTCAACAAACTCAACAAACTCAACCAGCTCAACAAACTCAACCAGCTCAACCAGCTCAACAAACTCAATCAGCTCAACAAACTCAACAAACTCAACCAGCTCAACAAACTCAACCAGCTCAAGAAAATCAACAAACTCAACCAGCTCAACAAACTCAACAAACTCAACCAGCTCAACAAACTCATCCAGCTCAACAAACTCAACCAGCTCAACAAACTCATCCAGCTCAACAAATTCAACCAGCTCAACACACTCAACCAGCTCAACAAACTAAACCAGCTCAACAAACTCATCCAGCTCAACAGACTCAAAAAATTCAACCAGCTCAACAAACTCAACAAACTCAACCAGCTAAAGAAACTCAACCAGCTCAACAAACTCAACAAACTGAACCAGCTCAACAAACTCAACCAGCTCAACAAACTCATCCAGCTCAACAAACTCATCCAGCTCAACAAACTCATCCAGCTCAACAAACTCAACCAGCTCAACACCCTCAACCAGCTCAACAAACTCAACCAGCTCAAAAAACTCTACCAGCTCAACAAACTCAACCAGCTCAAAAACTTAACCAGCTCAACAAACTCATCCAGCTCAACAAACTCAACAAACTCAACCAGCTCAACAAACTCATCCAGCTCAACAAACTCAAAAAATGTAACCAGCTCAACAAACTCAACAAACTCAACCAGCTCAACAAACTCAACCAGCTCAACAAACTCAACCAGCTCAACAAACTCAACCAGCTCAACAAACTCATCCAGCTCAACAAACTCATCCAGCTCAACAAACTCATCCAGCTTGACAAACTCAACAAACTCATCCAGCTCAACAAACTCAAGCAGCTACACAAACTCAACCAGCTCAACAAACTCAACCAGCTCAACAAAGTCAACAAACTCCAGCAGCTCAACAAACTCAACAAACTCAACCAGCTCAACAAACTCAAGCAGCTCAACAAACTCAAGCAGCTCAACAAACTCAACAAACTCAACCAGCTCAACATACTCAACCAGCTCAACAAAGTCAACAAACTAGACCAGCTCAACAAACTCAAAACAGCTAAACAAACTCATCAACCTCAACCAACTAAACAAACTAAACTAGCTCAACAAACTCAACACACTCAACCAGCTCAACAAACTCAACAAACTCAACCAGCTCAACAAACTCAACAAACTCAACCAGCTCAACAAACTCAACCAGCTAAACAAACTCAACAAACTCAACCAGCTCAACAAACTCAACAAACTCAACAAACTCAACCAGCTCAACAAACTCAAAAAATTCAACCAGCTCAACAAACTGTACAAACTCAACCAGCTCAACAAACTCAACAAACTCAACCAGCTCAACAAACTTAACCAGCTCAACAAACTCAACAAACTCAACCAGCTCAACAAACTCAACAAACTCAACAAACTCATCCAGCTCAACAAACTCAACAAACTCATCCAGCTCAACAAACTCAACCAGCTCAACACACTCAACCAGCTCAACAAACTCAACCAGCTCAACAAACTCAACCAGCTTAACAAACTCAACCAGCTCAACAAACTCAACCAGCTCAACAAAGTCATCCAGCTCAACAAACTCAACAAACTCAACCAGCTCAACAAACTCATCCAGCTCAACAAAATCATCCAGCTCAACAATCTCATCCAGCTTGACAAACTCAACAAACTCATCCAGCTCAACAAACTCAAGCAGCTACACAAACTCAACCAGCTCAACAAACTCAACCAGCTCAACAAAGTCAACAAACTCCAGCAGCTCAACAAACTCAACAAACTCAACCAGCTCAACAAACTCAACAAACTCAACCAGCTCAACAAACTCAACAAACTCAACCAGCTCAACAAACTCAACAAACTCAACAAACTCAACCAGCTCAACAAACTCAACAAACTCATCCAGCTCAACAAACTCAACCAGCTCAACACACTCAACCAGCTCAACAAACTCAACCAGCTCAACAAACTCAACCAGCTTAACAAACTCAACCAGCTCAACAAACTCAACCAGCTCAACAAAGTCATCCAGCTCAACAAACTCAACAAACTCAACCAGCTCAACAAACTCATCCAGCTCAACAAACTCAAAAAATTCAACCAGCTCAACAAACTGTACAAACTCAACCAGCTCAACAAACTCAACAAACTCAACCAGCTCAACAAACTTAACCAGCTCAACAAACTCAACAAACTCAACCAGCTCAACAAACTCAAAAAACTCAACAAACTCATCCAGCTCAACAAACTCAACAAACTCATCCAGCTCAACAAACTCAACCAGCTCAACACACTCAACCAGCTCAACAAACTCAACCAGCTCAACAAACTCAACCAGCTTAACAAACTCAACCAGCTCAACAAACTCAACCAGCTCAACAAAGTCATCCAGCTCAACAAACTCAACAAACTCAACCAGCTCAACAAACTCATCCAGCTCAACAAACTCATCCAGCTCAACAAACTCATCCAGCTTGACAAACTCAACAAACTCATCCAGCTCAACAAACTCAAGCAGCTACACAAACTCAACCAGCTCAACAAAGTCAACAAACTCCAGCAGCTCAACAAACTCAACAAACTCAAGCAGCTCAACAAACTCAACAAACTCAACCAGCTCAACAAACTCAACAAACTCAACCAGCTCAACAAACTCAACAAACTCAACAAACTCAACCAGCTCAACAAACTCAACAAACTCATCCAGCTCAACAAACTCAACCAGCTCAACACACTCAACCAGCTCAACAAACTCAACCAGCTCAACAAACTCAACCAGCTTAACAAACTCAACCAGCTCAACAAACTCAACCAGCTCAACAAAGTCATCCAGCTCAACAAACTCAACAAACTCAACCAGCTCAACAAACTCATCCAGCTCAACAAACTCAAAAAATTCAACCAGCTCAACAAACTGTACAAACTCAACCAGCTCAACAAACTCAACCAGCTCAACAAACTCAACCAGCTCAACAAACTCAACAAACTCATCCAGCTCAACAAACTCATCCAGCTCAACAAACTCATCCAGCTTGACAAACTCAACAAACTCAAGCAGCTACACAAACTCAACCAGCTCAACAAACTCAACCAGCTCAACAAAGTCAACAAACTCCAGCAGCTCAACAAACTCAACAAACTCCAGCAGCTCAACAAACTCAACAAACTCATCCAGCTCAACAAACTGAAGCAGCTCAGCAAAATCAAGCAGCTCAACAAACTCAACAAACTCAACCAGCTCAACAAACTCAACCAGCTCAACAAAGTCAACAAACTCAACAAGCTCAACCAACTAAACAAACTAAACTAGCTCAACAAACTCAACAAACTCAACACACTCAACCAGCTCAAAAAACTCAACAAACTCAACCAGCTCAACAAACTCAACAAACTCAACCAGCTCAACAAACTCAACAAACTCAACCAGCTCAACAAACTCAACAAACTCAACCAGCTCAACAAACTCAACAAACTCAACTAGCTCAACAAACTCAACAAACTCAACAAACTCAACCAGCTTAATAAACTCAACAAACTCAACCAGCTCAACAAACTCAACCAGCTCAACAAACTCAACCAGCTCAACAAAGTCAACAAACTCAACCAGCTCAACAAACTCAAAACAGCTCAACAAACTCAACAAGCTCAACAAACTCAACAAACTCAACCAACTAAACAAACTCAACCAGCTCAACAAAGTCAACAAACTCATCCAGCTCAACAAACTCAACAAACTCAACCAGCTCAACAAACTCAACCAGCTCAACAAACTCCAAACAGCTCAACAAACTCAAAAAACTCAACCAACTCAACCAGCTCAACAAACTCAACAAACTTAACAAACTCAACCAGCTCAAAAAGCTCAACAAACACAACCAGCTCAACAAACTCAACAAACTCAACCAGCTCAACAAACTCAACAAACTCAACCAGCTCAACCAACTCAACAAACTCAACCAGCTCAACAAACTCAACAAACTCAACCAGCTAAACAAACTCTACAAACTCAACAAACTCAACCAGCTCAACAAACTCAACAAACTCAACCAGCTCAACAAACTCAACCAGCTCAACAAAGTCAACAAACTCAACCAGCTCAACAAACTCAAAACAGCTCAACAAACTCAACAAGCTCAACAAACTCAACAAACTCAACCAGCTCAACAATCTCAACAAACTCAACAAACTCCACCAGCTCAACAAACTCAACAAACACAACCAGCTCAACAAACTCAACAAACTCAACCAGCTCAACAAACTCAACAAACTCAACCAGCTTAACAAACTCAACAAACTCAACCAGCTTAACAAACTCAACCAGCTCAACAAACTCAACCAGCTCAACAAAGTCATCCAGCTCAACAAACTCAACAAACTCAACCAGCTCAACAAACTCATCCAGCTCAACAAACTCATCCAGCTCAACAAACTCATCCAGCTTGACAAACTCAACAAACTCATCCAGCTCAACAAACTCAAGCAGCTACACAAACTCAACCAGCTCAACAAACTCAACCAGCTCAACAAAGTCAACAAACTCCAGCAGCTCAACAAACTCAACAAACTCAACAAATTCAACCAGCTCAACAAACTCAACCAGCTCAACAAACTCAACCAGCTCAACAAAGTCAACAAACTCAACCAGCTCAACAAACTCAAAACAGCTCAACAAACTCAACAAGCTCAACAAACTCAACAAACTCAACCAACTAAACAAACTCAACCAGCTCAACAAAGTCAACAAACTCATCCAGCTCAACAAACTCAACAAACTCAACCAGCTCAACAAACTCAACCAGCTCAACAAACTCCAAACAGCTCAACAAACTCAAAAAACTCAACCAACTCAACCAGCTCAACAAACTCAACAAACTTAACAAACTCAACCAGCTCAAAAAGCTCAACAAACACAACCAGCTCAACAAACTCAACAAACTCAACCAGCTCAACAAACTCAACAAACTCAACCAGCTCAACCAACTCAACAAACTCAACCAGCTCAACAAACTCAACAAACTCAACCAGCTCAACAAACTCTACAAACTCAACAAACTCAACCAGCTCAACAAACTCAACAAACTCAACCAGCTCAACAAACTCAACCAGCTCAACAAAGTCAACAAACTCAACCAGCTCAACAAACTCAAAACAGCTCAACAAACTCAACAAGCTCAACAAACTCAACAAACTCAACCAACTAAACAAACTCAACCAGCTCAACAAAGTCAACAAACTCATCCAGCTCAACAAACTCAACAAACTCAACCAGCTCAACAAACTCAACCAGCTCAACAAACTCCAAACAGCTCAACAAACTCAAAAAACTCAACCAACTCAACCAGCTCAACAAACTCAACAAACTTAACAAACTCAACCAGCTCAAAAAGCTCAACAAACACAACCAGCTCAACAAACTCAACAAACTCAACCAGCTCAACAAACTCAACAAACTCAACCAGCTCAACCAACTCAACAAACTCAACCAGCTCAACAAACTCAACAAACTCAACCAGCTCAACAAACTCTACAAACTCAACAAACTCAACCAGCTCAACAAACTCAACAAACTCAACCAGCTCAACAAACTCAACCAGCTCAACAAAGTCAACAAACTCAACCAGCTCAACAAACTCAAAACAGCTCAACAAACTCAACAAGCTCAACAAACTCAACAAACTCAACCAGCTCAACAATCTCAACAAACTCAACAAACTCCACCAGCTCAACAAACTCAACAAACACAACCAGCTCAACAAACTCAACAAACTCAACCAGCTCAACAAACTCAACAAACTCAACCAGCTTAACAAACTCAACAAACTCAACCAGCTCAAGAAAATCAACAAACTCAACCAGCTCAACAAACTCAACCAGCTCAACAAAGTCAACAAACTCAACCAGCTCAACAAACTCAAAACAGCTAAACAAACTCAACCAGCTCAACAAACTCATCCAGCTCAACAAACTCATCCAGCTCAACAAGCTCATCCAGCTCAACAACCTCAACAAACTCATCCAACTCAACAAACTCAAGCAGCTCATCCAACTCAACAAACTCAACCAGTTCAACAAACTCAACCAGCTCAACAAAGTCATCAAACTCCAGCAGCTCAAAAAACTCAACAAACTCAACCAGCTCAACAAACTCAAGCAGCTCAACAAACTCAACAGACTCAACCAGCTCAAGAAACTCAACCAGCTCAACAAACTCATCGAGCTCAGCAAACTCAAAACAGCTCAACAAACTCAACAAGCTCAACAAACTCAACCAACTCAACAAACTCAACAAACTCAACAAACTCAACCAGCTCAACAAACTCAACAAACTCAACAAACTCAACCAGCTTAACAAACTCAACAAACTCAACCAGCTCAACAAACTCAACAAACTAAACCAGCTCAACAAACTCAACAAACTCAACCAGCTCAACAAACTCAACAAACTCAACCAGCTCAACAAACTTAACAAACTCAACCAGCTCAACAAACTCAACAAACTCACCAAACTGAACAAACTTAACCAGCTCAACAAACTCAACCAGCTCAACCAGCTCAACAAACTCAACAAACTCAACCAGCTCAACAAACTCAACCAGCTCAACAAAGTCAACAAACTCAACCAGCTCAACAAACTAAACAAGCTCAACAAAGTCAACAAACTCATCCAGCTCAACAAACTCAACCAGCTCAACAAACTCAACCAGCTCAACAAACTCAACAAGCTCAACAAACTCAACCAACTCAACCAGCTCAACAAACTCAACAAACTCAACAAACTCAACCAGCTCAAAAAACTCAACAAACTCAACCAGCTCAACAAACTCAACCAGCTCAACAAACTCAACAAACTCAACAAACTCAACCAGCTCAACAAACTCAACAAACTCAATCAGCTCAACAAACTTAACAAACTCAACCAGCTCAACAAACTCAACTTTACTGATTCATTCCGTAGAGTGAGTTACATTGGCTCACAGACTTGCTTACAAAAAGCCATACAGCTAATATTTTGGCTTTATCAACTGTCATACCTAAACATATTGTCTCTCCATACTGAGTATTCTTAAATATATAAATATACCAGTACTTTTTAGTGGCAGTTTTACATTACAAGAATAAATTTGTTCACAGGTCCAAATATATTCCCAGTGATTGAGTTAATTTCATCTATATGGAGTCGTGATCCCTGAAATTTATAGGTGCTAGGGATCTTGTATTGAATACAATGGTGATTACTTCTAAATATGATACAGTTGTGTTTCACTTGTTCAGAATAAATTTAAACAAAAAATGTATTTACAGTTTTCATTTGTAGCACCCTCGTATAATCACAACAACAATCACAATGAAAAAAGAGACGTGGCAACTAACATGTTCTCGGGAAAGTCAAGGTTTACACATACTGTCAGTCTTTGTGTATCTATCTAGAGCCGATGTCATATAATGACAACTGGGAGTCATACGGTTACTGATATAACTCAACACTACCCATAGCTGCACTGACACACAAGTACACACTAGTCACTTAACAGTACTCACACTTACACACAAGTACACACTAGTCACTTAACAGTACTCACTCTGACACACAAGTACACACTAGTCACTTAACAGTACTCACTCTGACACACAAGTACACACTAGTCACTTAACAGTACTCACTCTGACACACAAGTACACACTAGTCACTTAACAGTACTCACTCTGACACACAAGTACACACTAGTGACTTAACAGTACTCACACTTACACACAAGTACACACTAGTCACTTAACAGTACTCACTCTGACACACAAGTACACACTAGTCACTTAACAGTACTCACTCTGACACACAAGTACACATTAGTCACTTAACAGTACTCATTCTGACACACAAGTACACACTAGTCACTTAACAGTACTCACACTGACACACAAGTACACACTAGTCACTTAACAGTACTCACACTGACACACAAGTACACACTAGTCACTTAACAGTACTCACACTTACACACAAGTATACATTAGTCACTTAACAGTACTCATTCTGACACACAAGTACACACTAGTCACTTAACAGTACTCACACTGACACACAAGTACACACTATTCACTTAACAGTACTCACACTGACACACAAGTACACACTAGTCACTTAACAGTACTCACACTGACACACAAGTACACATATGACTTAATACTGCTCATAGACGCACTGACACATATGACATAATACTGCCCATAGATGCACTGACACAAAAGGATACATATCACTTAATACTACCCATAGACACACTGACACAAAAGAATTCCTGTTCGTTTTACTAACATTAAGCTCATTCGTGCTTATACATTCACATTAATATCCCTTATTAATCTCTTGCTCTCTCTTTCTCTCTCTCTCTCTCTCTCTCCTCGCTCTCTATCTCTCTCTCCTCGCTCTCTCTCTCTCTCTCTCTATATATATATATATATATATATATATATATATATATATATATATATATATATATATATATAAGAGAAAGAGAGACAGGGAGAGAGAGGGGTCTATAAGGAATATCAATGTATCTGAGCCTGCATGCTCTGTGTAAACATATCACTAAATTGAAAAATACCTTCAGAAGTGGTAGCGAGATAATATTGCCTAGAAATAAGTGCATGAAGCTGACCTTACAAGAGTGAATGCCTATGGTAACAAAGAATGGACATTTCCTTTAATGCTTTACAATTTTAGAAAGTGTATAGCTTTGGTCATGTTAAATGTCACCGTTGACAAATGTACATCTCTTCGAGTTATAAACACATTTATTTCAATTGTTTTTGTAGAGAGATAAGACTTTACATTTTCGTAATTTCCTATCTTTCTGTTTCAGCTCGCCAGCCACCAATTATTAACACTCCTCAAACTGCAACTGACTTGTACTATTCCACGAATGAGAATGCTGGATACATTTGTTCTGCTGAGGGCATACCTCAGCCAACGTGAGTCTCTCCGTGTAATGAAAACATGCGGTCTCACTCCAGTAAAATACACATTTTTAAAGTGGTCAGGTGAAATATAACATCCTCATGTCAGTGTCAGGTGAAATATAACATCCTCACGTCAGTGTCAGGTGAAATATAACATCCTCACGTCAGTGTCAGGTGAAATATACTACGAGATCACACCTTGTGTTAACATCATGCTCCTGGAAACAGGCTGTGGTACAGCAGCCTGGCCAACGAGGTGGGGCTAATACTGTGATTCTTATAGTGGTGAGTTTACTAAGTAGCTTTGTACTAAATTATCAGGAGTGAAGCAGCTTTGAGCAACAATAACAACCAGTACAATCAGTTGTAGACCTCAATGAATATTTCATGTTGTGGTCAGTGTTTAGTCCTGTCAGTACAATCAGTTGTAGACCTCAATGAATATTTCATGTTGTGGTCAGTGTTTAGTCCTACATATGTGCTGGAGAACAACATGGATTTGATGATAACCCAGACAAGCTTAATAAAAAAAATGCAGATCAGATGACCAACCTTTTCATTTTGTGGAGAAAATGTTATATGGTTTCCAATAGGGGAAAACTCATCCCTGCACTATTCATTGAGCTGCAGCAAACAAAATATGGAGACAATCACATTTTAATAAAATGACAGGAAAGAGTGTCCTCTGAAAAATATTCCTTTGAATTAAAAAAAAAAAGATAAAACAAGTAAACAAAATCATAAGGCATTACATAAACCAAACAAACACTAGATGAGAGGTTAGCACATTGATCTGCAGTTAGCAGCATCATCTTCCTCATCTATGAAAACGACCTTCTTCAAATCATAAGTGTTCAAAAAGCACTGGACACCATCTGGATAACAGACAAATAAAATACAACTGGCCCAAGCAAAATTAAATAGGGACCTAACTACAATAAATTTGTATTGCAGGCTTTGGAAAGTAAAAATAATAACACTAAACTGTATACCAGAAGCATAAAAGAAAACGCACAAACTCCAACTCGATGGACAAATGCTGACCAAAGATGAAGATCCATCTTATTTAGGAGTCGAACTTGACAGTCAACTACTGCTGAACCCTTTTGTGCGTAAATGGAAAGACAAGACCAATAGGTGCCTGAACTTGGTCAAACATCTTGCAAGCGCCACCTTAGAAGCAGAAAAACGAAGTCTAAGGTGACTGTACCTGGGTTGCATTTGTACAATTATGGATTACAACCAGCTACTGCAAACCAAAATTAGCAAAACAACCCAGAAGAAATTAAACCAAATCCAAAGTCAAGGTCTCAGGTTTATATGTGGGGGCAGGAGAACCACGCCAACATAGATTGATGTCAACATAGATCCTATGGACTTTAGACATAAATGTGGAGTACTTGAAGCTACATCATAGTATAGAAGAATGGGACAAGAACACCCAAATAGACAAATGGTCGAAAAAGTTAAACAAATTAACAGATTAAAACCAGTCCCCATTACATACTACTAACTTTAACAGAACAAAATTATCTCCTGCAAATGTGAGAATAAACACATAATTGCCATTCTTTACCCAGGAAAGCAAAATTATCTCCTGCAAATGTGAGAATAAACACATAATTGCCATTCTTTACCCAGGAAAGGAAAATTATCTCCTGCAAATGTGAGAATAAACACATAATTGCCATTCTTTACCCAGGAAAGGAAAATTATCTCCTGCAAATGTGAGAATAAACACATAATTGCCATTCTTTACCCAGGAAAGGAGTTAAAACCACCTACAGTAACTGCTGTACTTTTGGAAAGTATAATGACAAGTGACATCAACCCCTTAATGCTAAAAACAGCAGTCTAGGAAACAATAGAAGGTTACCTAGGAAACAATAGAAGGTTACCTAGGAAACAATAGATAGCTAACCTAACACTATGATACATACATATATAAACTCTGCTTTCAAGGCCACTAAAAAGCACATGGCTTGGAGTTTTAATAAAATACCAACTGGTGGCTCATGAGCACAGTGGAAGAGCACTCACTGTTCATGACAAAGGTGTGATGTTCAATTCTTGCTACTGTCAGCTTTAAGTAGCTCATCTGTAAATGAGTATTTGGCTGACGGCTAGGGAAGGAAAATGGCAGCGAGGAAGGGAACTGGCCACACCACCTCACAAAACTGTAGCTTAGTACAATGAAAGCTCTAACACTTCACCCCCAACGGCAGTGTCTGCTATGGGACTGCCTTTACCTTTACCCAGATGGCAATACATTTGAACTATGAAAGCTGTGCTGAGTATACTGTAATAACCACCAAGCAAAAATTACAGCAATAAACCTAGGTAATACTCAAGCAATTCCAACAAGACAAACTTATTTAAGAATAACATTGCATACACCAGAGACATCTCTATAAACAGTGATGGCGTGGGCTTGTGGTTAAGGGACACGGCTCACAATCAAAGATGCTGGGTTCGATCACTATCACAGTACCGGCAGTTACCCCGAGGAAGCAAACGCTTAGAAAATGCAAGAGGAAGCAGACCCTCACATAAATGCATGCTGAAGTCAAATGCATTGGGCCAATAGGCGCAACATAAAAACCACAATGAAATGCACACTGCCTTGGAAAATAGATAAATAAGGCCAATGCCAAAAAAAAAAATTACAAAACCCCCCCAATCTCTACAAACTAAAAACTAAGGACACTAGAAACATCCCTACATACTAAGAACTAAAAACACTACAAACATCTCTACAAACTAAGAACTAAGAACACTAGAGACCTCTCTACAAACTAAGAACTAAGAACACTAGAGACCTCTCTACAAACTAAGAACTAAGGACACTAGAGACATCTCTACAAACTAAGAACTAAGAACACTAGAGACATCTCTACAAACTAAGAACTAAGAACACTAGAGACATCTCTGCAAGCTAAGAACTAAGGACACTAGAGACATCCCTACAAACTAAGAACTAAGAGCTAAGGACTAGAGACATCCACACAAAGTAAGAATTAAGGATGCTTGAGACATTCCTACAAACTAAGAACTAAGAACACTAGAGACCTCTCTACAAACTAAGAACTAAGGACACTAGAGACATCTCTACAAACTAAGAACTAAGAACACTAGAGACATCTCTACAAACTAAGAACTAAGAACACTAGAGACCTCTCTACAAACTAAGAACTAAGGACACTAGAGACATTCCTACAAACTAAGAACTAAGGACACTAGAGACATTCCTACAAACTAAGAACTAAGGACACTAGAGACATTCCTACAAACTAAGAACTAAGGACACTAGAGACATTCCTACAAACTAAGAACTAAGGACACTAGAGACATTCCTACAAACTAAGAACTAAGGACACTAGAGACATTCCTACAAACTAAGAACTAAGGACACTAGAGACATTCCTACAAACTAAGAACTAAGGACACTAGAGACATCTCTACAAACTAAGAACTAAGGACACTAGAGACATCCCTACAAACTAAGAACTAAGGACACTAGAGACATCCCTACAAACTAAGAACTAAGGACACTAGAGACATCCCTATAAACTAAGAACTAAGGACACTAGAGACATCCCTACAAACTAAGAACTAAGGACATTAGAGACATCCCTACAAACTAAGAACTAAGGACACTAGAGACATCCCTACAAACTAAGAACTAAGGACACTAGAGACATCCGTACAAACTAAGGACACTAGAGACATCTCTACAAACTAAGAACTAAGAACACTAGAGACATCCCTACAAACTAAGAACTAAGGACACTAGAGACATCTCTACAAACTAAGAACTAAGGACACTAGAGACATCCCTACAAACTAAGAACTAAGAACACTAGAGACATCCCTACAAACTAAGAACTAAAGATGCTAGAGACATTCCTACAAACTAAGAACTAAGAGCTAAGGACTAGAGACATCCACATAAACTAAGAACTAAGGACACTAGAGACATCTCTACAAACTAAGAACTAAGGACACTAGAGACATCCCTACAAACTAAGAACTAAGGATACTAAAGACATCCCTACAAACTAAGAACTAAAGATGCTAGAGACATTCCTACAAACTAAGAACACTAGAGACATCCCTACAAACTAAGAACTAAGGACACTATAGACATCTCTTCAAACTAAGAACTAAGGACACTAAAGACATCCCTACAAACTAAGAACTAAAGATGCTAGAGACATTCTTACAAACTAAGAACACTAGAGACATCCCTACAAACTAAGAACTAATAATGTTAGAGACATTCCTACAAACTAAGAACTAAGGACACTAGAGACATTCGTTCAAACTAAGAACTAAGGACACTAGAGACATCCCCACAAACTAAGAACTAAGAGCTAAGGACTAGAGACATCCACACAAACTAAGAATTAAGAATGCTAAAGACATTCCTACAAACTAAGAACTAAGGACACTAGAGACATCCCTACAAACTAAGAACTAAGGACACTAGAGACACCTCTACAAACTAAGAACTAAGGACACTAGAGACATCCCTACAAACTAAGAACTAAGGACACTAGAGACATCCCTACAAACTAAGAACTAAGGACACTAGAGACACCTCTACAAACTAAGAACTAAGGACACTAGAGACATCCCTACAAACTAAGAATTAAGGATGCTAGAGACATTCCTACAAACTAAGAACACTAGAGACATCCCTACAAACTAAGTACTAAGGACATTAGAGACACCTCTACAAACTAAGAACTAAGGACACTAGAGACATCCCTACAAACTAAGAACTAAGAATGTTAGAGACATTCCTACAAACTAAGAACTAAGGACACTAGAGACATCTCTACAAACTAAGAACTAAGAACACTAGAGACATCCCTACAAACTAAGAACTTAGGACACTAGAGACATCCCTACAAACTAAGAACTAAGGACACTAGAGACATCCCTACAAACTAAGAACTAATAATGTTAGAGACATCTCTACAAACTAAGAACTAAGGACACTAGAGACATTCCTACAAACTAAGAACTAAGGACACGAGACATCTCTACAAACTAAGAACTAAGGACACTAGAGACATCCCTACAAACTAAGAACTAAGGACACTAGAGACATCTCTACAAACTAAGAACTAAGGACACTAGAGACATCCCTACAAACTAAGAACTAAGGACACTAGAAACATCTCTACAAACTAAGAACTAAGGACTAGAGACATCCTTACAAACTAAGAACTAAGAACACTAGAGACATCCCTACAAACTAAGAACAACGAAGTTGTAAAGCTGGTTGAGACAATTGACAGGATACACAAAACACATTATATCAAAGTCACCTCCAGTGGATTCCAAGACATACAGGCAAATCAGGCAATGAGGAAAACAGACTAGTAAAACTAGGAGCAGTCATGGTTCAAATAAATACAACAGGCAACATGCAGACAACAAAACAAATACTTAAAGCAACAAGAAATTTAAAAAAAGGAATGACTGAATAAATGAACAGAAGAATCTACTGGGCATATAAAGAAATGACATTTGCCCCAAAAAATGATAACTTCAACAAACTGTAGTGTAGGAAACAAAGCATAATCTTCCAACTTGGGTCAAACACATCAGATTTAACAAATATATAAACAAGTTAGACCATGCACACAAATCTCACTTTCACAACCGCACCCACCCAAACGAGACAGGGCAGTATGTGTTGCTTACTTGCCCAGGACTCACCATAGAAAGACAAAAACTTATTGCTGGTCAGACCATCAATCACAAACACTTTATGTGGCTCTACTGACTAGCTAAATAAACCTGCATATTCCAAACTTGATATTGATTGCCAAATAGTTAGTTGAGATCTAAGATTAACATCTGCTACTATTCTCATGCTAAACTGTTTGGAAATCTAATTTGCATTTCAGCCATTACATATATTAGTTAGCAATGAGCTATGATATCAACATGTTGATATTTCAACAGGTACAAATGGACACAAAATGGAACATTAATTTCACCGACTGCTTTAATTACTTTTGATTCTGTGTCAGGAGCCTTGAAAATTCCTTCCTTTAGCAGACGTGAAGAGGGCATTTATATGTGCATCGCCAGCAATGTATTCAACGGTGGGCAAAACGGACAAATTACTGCAGTCAGCTGGTCAGCAAAGATCAGATTGCTGCTCAGAAGTGAGTGCAGTCAGTCACATAATTATCATCATCATGTGTTATGCATTATGTTGATAATCCACAACCATCTGTCCTTTTTAGCACATCAGATGATCTACGTTCTCCTAACAATTTAGTCAAACCATTCTATGTCTTTTGTCTCTGTCTGCCTCTTTCCCTCCTGCCCTCAATCTATCATTTTGTCTCAAGGTTCTTAAGGTCCTTCTTTCTGAGAATGTGTGTGATGAACCGAACATGTCTGCTTTTTTATTTTAGTTAGTGAAGATAATAGAATATTGTTTTCTTGTACATACTTCCATTGTGAAGCGTCTAGGTTAGTCGACAGCGAGTTGGCTTGCTAAAACTGGGATTACATCGTGTCAGGGTTTGAAATAACGGAGGGACAGAAAAAAATATGGGACGGGGTTTGTGCCTAGTATGGCTGCTCTCCTCCAGTCGACCCAGCCGTAAATGGGTACCTGACATATGTGTTGAGGAAAGGTAAAAAAAGGAAGGGAACTGACCACCCTCCTCACATAGGCTGCACCTTAGTACATGAGGAATTATCTTCAACCAAGACGGCAATTGTTGCCATGGGACTGACCTTTACCTTTTATATTTCCATTGGATACCTTGTAGCATTCTTTTCAGAATCCACATTTCTGCTGCTGCCAGTGATTTCTCAGTTTGTTTATTCCTTGTCCAGGAACACTCTTCAATCTCCTCCTCCTCTTATTCCTACAACTTCTCCTCTTCCTCCACCTCCTCCTTATTATCTTCCTTTTCATTTTTCTTCTTCCTTCTCATTATTCCTCTTTTTCACCATCTTGTTCTCCACCCTTTTCTCCATTGTGCTCCTTATGAAGCATATGGTAACAACTGTAGAGAGCTGCTGGTAGAAGGAAGACTATACCAGAATACTTTGTATGCTCTTACAGGTTTCCTTTGTGTAGCACTATGTGATGAGGTTGTTAGACCCATACCCTTTACATGAAGATGCAGTGTCCTATTCTATTGTACCGCCTACTGGCTCCAAGATCCATGATCAAAATATCAATGATAGCAGAGTGTAATTTTGGTTGCTACTAGGATATGATGCATGTAGTACTGTCAGATATAGTGACCCCATGACCTCTTAGGTTAAGGAGATGAAGAAAATATGAAAATTATATGCGGTACTTTGATACGTAGTCCTGGCAGGTTTTAGGAAAGACAGAGGGACCGGGACCACATATTCAATTTTAGGAATGTCTATGAAAAATGTAGAGAGTTTAATGTAGACCTGTACACATGTTTCATTGATTACACTAAGGCCTTCGACACAGTAAAACATCACAATCTGTGGAGAATCATGAAGGAAATGGGGTTTCCTTTGCATATAGTCCATCTCATTGAAACATTATACCAAGATCAAGAAGCCGCTGTCCGAGTATCTGGCCAAACATAAGATTGGTTTGCAGTACAAAAGGGAGTCCGACAGGGATGTATCCTCTCACCTTATCTGTACAACATATATGCGGAATGTATAATGAGAAATGTTCGAGAAGATGAGAACATTGAATGTTTCGACCCATTTACGATTGGGGGGTACGAGATTCCAGAGTTATGATACGCAGATGACACAGTGATACTATCAAGAAGAGCAGAAGGGCTAGAGCAGTTACTATCAGCCGTTAATGGACATAGTAAAGGTCAAAATCTGTTCATAAACATAAACAAAACAAAGATAATGACCACCGATAAAACACAATGTCAGCATAAATTTATAGTGGGTGGTGAGGAAATAGATCAGGTCACACATTTTGAATATCTGGGCTCCAGAATTGACAAAAATGGTGACTGCTCGAAAGAAATCAGAAGAAGACTAGCTATGGCAATGCAGAGACTGAACAGCCTGAAGAAATTATGGCAGGGCACCAACAAAACGATAAAAGTAAAAGTCTTGAGAGCCTGTGTTTTTCCTGTGGCAGCTTATGGTTGTGAAGCATGGACGATTACCAAAACTTCTAGACAAAGAATCGAAACCTTTGAGTCAAAATGTTACAGAAAGATCCTCAGAATACCCTGGACAGAGAAAAGAACAAATGTAGACATTCGGCAAGAGTTGAGCATAGAGGAGATTTGGTTTATCAATTCCATTTTGGCTAGAAAATGCAAATACTTTGGTCACATCAAGAGACACAACGGTCTTGAGAGAACGGTGATGGAAGGTATGGTGCCAGGCAAAAGAGGAAGGGGTAGACCAAGAAGACGATGGCACAAAGATATCCAGGAATGCCTGATTATGACAGTGGCGGAAGCTGGTGTTTTGGCAAGGAAACGAGTTTCTTTCAGACAGACTGTGATGGGAGCGACGTTCTACAAAGGACATGCTACATGATGATGACTTTGATATGGCAGACTGGGTATAAAACTTGTCCATATTCAGTACACATGACATTAACATGTCCACATACAGTACACATAACATTAACTTGTCCCCATGCAGTACACATAACATTAACTTGTCCACATGCAGTACACATAACATTAAACTTATCCACATGCAGTACACAATACATTAAACTTATCCACATGCAGCACACATGACATTAACTTGTCCACATGCAGTACACATGACATTAACTTGTCCACATGCAGTACATATTACATTAAACTTGTCCATATGCAGTACACAAAACATTAAACTTATCTCCATTCACCTCAGGGCATTGCAATTGTTCATATGTGGCCATCAGGACATTAAACTATGGCACACACAACATTAAACTTGTTCACATGTTGCCCTCAAACATTAAATTTGTTCACATGTTGCCCTTAAACATTAAACTTGTTCACATGTTGCCCCCAAACATTAAACTTGTTCACATGTTGCCCCCAAACATTAAACTTGTTCACATGTTGCCCCCAAACATTAAACTTGTTCACATTTTGCCCCAAACATTAAACTTGTTCACATGTTGCCTCCAAACATTAAACTTGTTCCCATTTTGTCCCAAAACATTAAACTTGTTCACATATTGCCCCCAAACATTAAACTTGTTCACATGTTACCCCAAACATTAAACTTGTTCACATGTTGCCCCCAAACATTAAACTTGTCCACATTTTGCTCCCAAACATTAAACTTGTTCACATGTTGCCCCCAAACATTAAACTTGTTCACATGTTGCCCCCAAAAATTAAACTTGTCCACATTTTGCCCCCAAGCATTAAACTTGTTCACATTTTCCCTCAAACATTAAACTTGTCTACATTTTGCTCTCATGTCTGTTTGAGTTTGAGAATCCTGCTGTAAACACTTTTTATTTTTGACTTTATTTATTACCCTTCACAATTCACTAACCATATATAAATGGTTGCGAAGAACAGGACTTTAGTTTGTTAGCTTGTTCTACCTTCATAATTTATTGTTTGTGTGTTGAATTTTGTATTTGCTCCTCTGGCAGTTACATATCTTATGATTTGAACATCTATTTCCAGGAACTGATTATTTTGGTACTAATAGGACAATTTCAAATACACTGACAGAATATGGGTATACTAAGTTTATATGTGGCAGCGAGGGATCTGCTGCAGGCTATAATATTAAATACAACTGGTATGTGGCTTCTGGAACTGGCATCACCATGGATGGAGATCGTATTTATATAGATTTAAAAGGTGAGTAAACTGCTGGTCAGATTGCAAAACTGATAACATCTTGGGAAGATAAATATCTGGGAAGTGAAATAAATAAATGAACATGTCCAGTGAATAACATAATAATTTGTCATGTAGATAATGTGGGGGGAGGAGACTTTAATGGCCTGAATCATTTGATAGTATGTGCATTTCTTTCATCTTCTCAAAATTATTTTTGAGATTTTACTCAATAGGCCAGGATGTTATAGGAGAGCCAACTAACAACAAATTTGTCAAATCAGTACCCCATTATATGTCGAGGTGAACCTTTATATTTATATTTAAAGATTTGACAAAGCATGACAAAATGGATGGGAAAACAAAGATTATCTGAAGTGCTGAAATGATTATCAAAGGGCAAATGGTTGTAGCCCTTTCCACACACTGGGCTTCCATGGCTCAAGACAGGGTCCACTAGAGATGAAGTTGAAACTCGCTGCTATGCCGAAGAATAGATCATTACGATCAAGATCAAGGAGATGGTGTGGACAGAATCTATCATCAATGCCACTTGATCAAGATCAAGAAGATAGTGTGGATGGAATCTATCATCAATGCCACATGATCAAGATCAAAAAGATGGTGTGGATGGAATCTATCATCAATGCCACTTGATCAAGATCAAGAAGATGGTGTGGATGGAATCTATCATCAATGCCACTTGATCAAGATCAAGAAGATAGTGTGGATGGAATCTATCATCAATGCCACTTGATCAAGATCAAGAAGATGGTGTAGAAGGAATCTATCATCAATGCCACTTGATCAAGATCAAAAAGATGGTGTGGATGGAATCTATCATCAATGTCACTTGATCAAGATCAAGAAGATGGTGTAGAAGGAATCTATCATCAATGCCACTTGATCAAGATCAAGAAGATGGTGTGGATGGAATCTATCATCAATGTCACTTGATCAAGATCAAGAAGATGGTGTGGAAGGAATCTATCATCAATGTCACTTTGTACGACACTTGATGATTATATATATCTTCTTCTTCTTCTTCGTTTGTTCTCAATCTCCCACTACTAAACCCTGAAAGGGTAAGTATCAGAATGTAGTCCAGAGAACGGAATGCGTTGTGTCGTAGTTTACAGCTTGGCTGCGATATTTGCACCTTTTGGTCCAACACATCCGACTTCAGCAAGCATTTTTGAGTACTGGGTTAGCATTCCCTCTTTGATCCCTTCTCCTTAGCCAGTCTGCCCTGCCGCAGCCTGTTATCCAGGATCACCGCGTGGAGGTGTAGAAGGGTCTTGGCCTTATATATATATATCTGTATGTGCATGATGATGACAATGTTCATCCATCATGTGGTATAATAACGACTCTCTCAATTTAGCCGTTAGATACATGTTCAGTCATGCGATGTCAGTTGATGTGTTTGAAAGTGACTGAGGAGCCCAATGTGCATCTGAAAATACCTTGGGCAGTGTGGGCAGGGAATGTGTACTTGTTAAGAAGGCTTAATTCCACATGATTTTGGAATCTGTCTCCATTGTTCAAGGGGGCTGCAGTAACGCAGTGGTTAGTGCACTGGCTTCCCAGTCAGGCGATCAGGGTTCAATTTCCAGTTGGTGCCGGATTGTTTTTCTGATCACAAACTGGCCGCTGTGGTAAACCCAGCCACAGAAATTGGGTACCAGAAAAATCTGGGAAGTAAAGGCGGCTGGCGTGATGCTGACCACATCATCCACTATGTGCTGTTTGTTATAAAATAATATGAGCTTAACACGATATTTCTTATGCTCCACATGGCATGATGGGATCTTTACTTTTTTTTTACTCCATTACTCAGCTGTTGATTTTATGGATGTCTTGCATGATGCTGCACCTTCCTAAAGAGATGTGTTCAGTCTTATACAGCAGCTCCTAAGTGTTGAGTATTATGCTAAAGGCTTTTAGTGAAGCCTTAAGCGTGTCTTTAAAGCACTTCTTTTGACCACAAAGGGAGCATGTGCCCTCCTGCATATCACAGTTAAAGAGTATATTTAGCAGCCGATTAGCTGACATACAGACTACATGACCTATCCAACTTATCTGTGACTGCATTAGAATAGTATTAATGCTAGGGATACCAGCTCTGTCAAGAATGGCGGTATCTAGGACCCAATTCTGCCATTTGATCTTCAGTACCCTTCTGAGGCAGACTGTGTGGAAGTGGTTCAAATTTTGTATGTGGCATCTGTATACAGTCTATGTTTCACAAGCATACATCAGCACTGGAAGTACCATAGCTCCATAAACCTTTAGTTTTGTCTGTAGACTAATCACAACTTTTAATTTCTCACCATTGGCCTTGATAATTGGCTCAGTAAAGCTACTGCCAGAAGCCAGTTGATACATGATTTCTGATTACCTCGTGTTGATTGCAAAACCAAAATTGAAATAGGCTTTTGATTTGCTGCAAAACTGCCCGACATACAAGGATCAGAGAGAGCAGATGTGGCCATCACCAGTGGCAACACTAGACAAGCTCTATGGCAGTGTCAACAGCCTCAGGATGAGCGCTGCTTTTTTCGAAAAAATAAAGGTTGATGTCTGACTGCGTACGATGAAAAAGAAGAAGAAGAAGAAATAGGCTTTGGAGAATCTATCCCCACTATTTTGTAGATCATCCTCTAAGCCAAGAATGAGAGCACAGTCATCAGCAAACAGAAGATCACTGATGATGTGTGATTTGACCTTGGATTTTGCTTGAACCCTTCTAAGGTTAAGTAATTTCCCATCAATACAATATCATGATTGATTTCTATCTCCTCGTCTCTGAAAGCATCAGTCAGCAGAGCATTGCAGAGAACATGATACTGAACAGCATTGATGCAAGCACACATACCTGTTGAACTGTATTTATGATGGGAAATGACTCCGATAGCTTACCATCATCCTGAACCTTTATATTTACTCTTATAAAAATGTATAATTGATGAATCTTTGAGATCTTGCGGGATGGTTTGAATCTGCCATATTTATTGGAAGATCATGTGAAGTTTCTCTATTGGAACTCTACCTCCATCTTTATAAACCTCAATAGGGATTGACTCTGAGACAGGGACTTTACCACTAGAAAGTTAGAGAATCGCTTTTTGGGTCGATAAATTGTGTAAGAATATCTAGTTCTTTTATTTGAACTTTGGGCAGGTGGTTGATGGCTTCGTTGTTTATGGATAATGATTGGTGCAGAATGTCATTAAAATGTTCAGCCCAGAGTTGTTGAATTTTACAGACATATCTATTTGCATGGATAAACACAAACATGCACATAATTTATCAAATGGTTGCCATGCCAATGTTCATCCTTTTAATATTTTAAAACTACATTTGCCGAACAAAGTGGATATCTACTATTCATGTTTGTCCATTATGGGTTAGTGTGTGCTGAAGAGGAATTGAAATGCTAATTTGCAGAAAATTTTTTCAGTAATTTCGTAAGATTGTTCCTCTTAATTCTATCAATTTTCCCATTACTTCAGGCTCTGTTTTATATGATAATAACGGCAGATGATCTTTTGCAATAGATTGACATCTAGCCTATCCAGCAGTATAGTACCTGCATTTTATTTTTGGTAGTGCTGGTAACTGTTAAGCTGTTGTTGTATGAGGACTTGCTACTGACAATTTCCCATCATCATCACAAGGAGGTATGTCACAATCAATGGCCAAACTAACATAAATTGTACAATTAATTTTTCTAAAATATTTTCAGGAAATCTTCATTTTACATATGTGATAATGAAAGATAATCAAATCACCTATCGCTGTGGTGTGTCTGTTGATGACGAAAAGGTGATTTCCCTTGGCACAGTAAATGCGTTGGTATTGAATTCAAGATGTACGTATCACAATAATTTATAAACATACATCTGTGTAATATTTAACTTTTGTACATTTTAACTTAGCACACACACTATGTGTTTTTGCAGTGTGAATATTTTCCTCTCTGGGCAAATCACTGTCTCTTTCTTCCCTTTGTGCTGATATTTGCGAACAATCAATTAAAACACTTCTTATTATCAAGCATATCAAAGAAGGTGACTAACGACTGTTGGACATGGTGCTAGGAACTTCATGGAAGGTGACTAATGGCTGTTGGACACGGAGCTAGTAACTTCATGGAAGGTGACTAATGGCTGTTGGACATGGTGCTAGGAACTTCATGGAAGGTGACTAATGGCTGTTGGACATGGTGATAGGAACTTCATGGAAGGTGACTAATGGCTGTTGGACATGGTGCTAGGAACTTCATGGAAGGTGACTAATGACTGTTGGACATGGTGCTAGGAACTTCATGGAAGGTGACTAATGGCTGTTGGACATGGTGCTAGGAACTTCATGGAAGGTGACTAATGGCTGTTGGACATGGTGCTAGGAACTTCATGGAAGGTGACTAATGACTGTTGGACATGGAGCTAGTAACTTCATGGAAGGTGACTAATGGCTGTTGGACATGGGGCTAGTAACTTCATGGAAGGTGACTAATGGCTGTTGAACATGGGGCTAGTAACTTCATGGAAGGTGACTAATGGCTGTTGAACATGGGGCTAGTAACTTCATGGAAGGTAACTAATTTGTTTTGGACATGGAGCTAGGAACTTCATGGAAGGTGACTAATTTCTTTTGGACATGGGGCTAGGAACTTCATGGAAGGTGACTAATGGCTGTTGGACATGGGCTAGGAACTTCATGTAAAATAGATTCTGGAAGCACCACTGTATAATCCCTTTACTATTCTTGCTCCCATATATTGCTACTTCCTCTCCCTCTTGAATATTCCTCTGAGGTCAAGGTTGCACATCACATAAATACATCTATAATCTGTATTCATTTCCGTTGCTATGACTTGTTAAAAGACAAAATAACAGTTAAAAAAAAATCATCCAAATAGATTTATAAACAAAAGATGTAGCCTTAGAATATATTCAAAAGGTAGATCCAGCAATAAAATGAACCCAATATAAACACAAACGGATCAGCAATGAGAGCTATACAAAATTCAGGGCACTGGTGTTGAAACAAAATGAAATAATGGACACGATATCCAAATCTCATTGGTTACTAAAAAGAGGCGAAAGAATAATAAGGATAAGGAGGAAAAATGGAAGAAAAAAGGAGGAGAACAAGAAAAAGAACAAAGTCTTTCGCAACTATTTTCACTATTTTAACACCTGTCGTCAGCATTTATTCCCATTGCTGGGGAGCAGGGAGAGGATTTATAAAAATTAGGAATAAAGACCACTTGCCCTTGCAAGTCACCAGATCATACTAGCTAGGCTTTTATTTTTCCTTAAATTGAAGAAGACAAATCTTTGCCTTATCAAGATCTTGAACACATGTACCCTTGATCAGGAGATGAGAATGCAAATAGCTCAACCACCCTCCCCTCAAAGTTGGAATACCTGAAGAAAGTTATAATTTCATTGAAGCTATTTTTCTTCTGCGAAAACAATTGTATTTTGATAGGTATGTCATATTCCTTATTCAAAATAATATGTCCCATTTTTGTGTAAAATTGTTCCGGTTGCATATATTATTTAACATAACCTACACATATGATGATCTTGAGTGAGCAAGTAGTATATAATTAAATAAAACCAATGTGTATAAAACTATGTGGATATGTTTTTCTCCTTCTTCTTAGTTGACCTGTACTTCTACAGGGGTAGATGCCCCTGTGCAGGTCCCAGCTTTGATATGAGCTGGATGTAGCCGGGAAAAGGGTTTCCTTCTTATCAGGCTAGACTCAAGCAATTTAATACTCTGCAGCGTTGGGACAAGCGCTTACGAAGGGTCGTTAACCGATGTGCGAGTCCATCTCAATAAACTCAAACACTAGAGCAAAGTAGACCCTCAGCCTGTTAGGTGCCATCTATGCTGCTCTAAACAAAGCACCTAACCATGGCACACAGTTAGTTGCCTCTTACGACACACTCTGTGAGGCAGTGGTGCTATTCTGTCCTTGTCATACACAAAGACCCCGGCAGACCACTCTCTTACACTTTCAACTTTGATTTGACTATATGCCCATCCACTACATGAGAAACTACTGTTGATCTTTCTGATTGAATGTTCTAAATTGCAATACTATTTCATGTTGTAAGTTAGTCATAGAGGGTCTAATATTTATGATAATATCTGGAGTAATATATTGGAGTCATTGACGCGGGTGACTGACAGTGAATTCATGAGATGGAAGATGAAAGATAGTCAGCTCTTATTTCTTCTAATCTGATAATTGTGTCATCTCATTTTGTCTGATAACCAAATAATATAGTACCACTATATTTTTAGCTCCAGTAGCAATTAAACCACAGATTCAGTCCAACAACAGTGGAGTTAAAGGTCTGATAAATCATTCAATTCAGCTGGAATGTGTCTTTTCTGGCTAGTAAGTACATTTAATTAAGTTTGGGGACATAAAATGTAGGGGCATTAAGAGTAGGGCCCGTAAATGTTAGTTCATTAAGTGTGGGGATATTAAGTGTAGGATCATTTAGTATCAAGATGTGGAGCAGCGCATGAGCTGCAGTGGTCAGCGACCCATAGCTGACTGCTAGCGTCAGGGCCAGTGAACCAAAGTTGCCTAGACCCTTCTACACCTCCACGCAGTGATCCTGGATAACAAGCTGCAGCAGGGCAGATTGGCTAAGGAGAAGGGATTGAAGAGGGAATGCTAACCTGATACTCAAAAAATGCTTGCTGAAGTCGGATGTGTTGGACTGAAAGGTGCAAATATCACAGTCAAGCTGTAAACTACGACACAACGCATTCCGTTCTCTGGACTACATTCTGCTACTTTAGCCCTTTCAGGGCTTGGTAGCAGGAGATTGAGAATGAACGAAGCCAAGCCATTTAGTATCTATTACTAAAGCGTGGGGTGGATTGTAATGTAGTGTGAAGTCAGTAAGTGTGGGGTCATTGTTTACTCCAATAGGTGCATGGAATCACTCCTACAGTTCATCCCTTTAATGGATGCATTGAAGGATGCCTGCACCAAAGCATTTATGTACTTTTGGATGGTTATGATACACTATTTAAAGTGATGAGATTATTGGCTACCATGTACAACTCTAATTAGTTGACTTTTATGACATACATAATAGGATGGAGTGCTTTTAATCTTTCCTCCTCAATAATGGTCCCCCACACAAGAACCAGAGTTCAGATGCCATCATGTGCCTATGTTATCTTTTGAAGATATCTAGCATATCCTGTGTTAATTCAGCTGTTTGGTTGTCATGACAATCTGCTAGTACCAGTAATGGTATTTTAACAAATAGTTTCCTGGCAGCTCATTTGCACACTGCCTAAGTGGGGTAATTAAGGGTGTTGTAATAAAGTGGGCAGTCATTAAGGGTGGAGTTACTGATTACTTCAATAGGGACATGGGATCAGGATGGGTTGATGTACTTTGCAAACTGTTTTATGACAAAGGTTTAAAGCAGTGTGAGAGGCATCCATGATTTTGTAAATTTTCGCCCACTCAAATTGCGATGTTTGCTCACATCCGATCGGACATCTACCAATCATCTTTGGCTCCGTCTAACTATTGACGGCCCAGCGTACTATTTTTGGACGCTTAAAGACAAAAGGAGCGTTCACTAGTACCCACATTGTCTCTCGCCTTCTCAACTCACAGCCACTATGTGGTAGTGCTTTTATCCTAGTTTTTTCAAACTTACGTGGGAATAAACTGTTGATTCTACCATTTATGCTTTTCCTGGTCGGTGGTCCTGTTATACACTCTCTGATACATAACACTGTTACACTTACTATGTCATAACCCCTTATCACTTCCCACACACACAATCATCATCTTCAATTCAAATACCATTCCACAGCAATGAAAAACCGACACTTTAATTAGACATGTTGTTTCACATGAGGTGTCACCTACTTGGGGTACTTTCTCTCACTGTAAACATGTTGTTTCACATGAGTTGTCACTTACTTGTGGTACTTTCTCTCATTGTAAACATGTTGTTTCACATGAGGTGTCACCTACTTGTGGTACTTTCTCTAAATGTATAAGTGAAATCAACAAGTGCTTATACAAAATACTATTTTTCATGTGTAAACTGAAAGTGACATATTTCTTCTTTGTGACAGTGATCCAACTCCGCCTAACATTCCAACAATTTCTTGGCGTGACGATTCTGGTCAGGTTATTCAGAATAATGACAAATATACTTTGTCAAGTGATAGACGATTACTTACCATTAAAAGGCTGGAAGAACAAGATGAAAAGTCGTATGTCTGTTCGGCAAGAAATACTGCAGGAGAGGCATCTCAGGAGGTGACACTCAATGTAACCTGTAAGTTTGTATGGCATATTTGTATATCGGACATGTATATTTATTTGACATGAATGTTATTTTAGCATATGAGTTTGTTTGAGATGTCTGTTTGTGTGGTATGGGAGTTTGTTTGAGAGATCTGTTTGTGTGGTATGTGAGTGTGTTTGAGATGTCTGTTTGTGGGGTATATGAGTCTGTTTGAGATGTCTGTTTGTGTGGTATGTAAGTGTGTTTGAGATGTACGTTTGTGAGGTATGTGAGTTTGTTTGAGATGTATGTTTGTGTGGTATGTGAGTTTGTTTGAGATGTCTGTTTGTGTGGCATGTGAGTCTGTTTGAGATGTCTGTTTGTGTGGTATGTGAGTGTGTTTGAGATGTATGTTTGTGAGGTATGTGAGTTTGTTTGAGATGTATGTTTGTGTGGTATGTGAGTCTATTTGAGATGCATGTTTGTGTGGTATGTGAGTTATTTGAGATGTCTGTTTGTGAGGCATGTGAGTCTGTTTGAGATGTCTGTTTGTGTGGCATGTGAGTCTGTTTGAGATGTCTGTTTGTGTGGCGTATTGGAGAGGCTGATGTCTCTTGTATTGGTCAACACAGACAAAAACCATAACTGTATTTTTCTCATATTTGGAATTTAACCAGCCTATTGTGGTGTAGCAAAAAACAATAGAGCAGATACAGGGTGTATTTTTCTGGAGTCACAGTGTAAATTTAGGTCTGGAAGATCAAAGGTCAACATGTTTTTTGTCTATTTGGCAACTTCAAGAAAAGTCACGTGAGCAGAATCAGTCCTTTAATGTTGCCTTCATTGAGCTCACAAAGACATTTGATTTTGTTAGCAGGGATGGACTCTTCAAACACCTCTTTACAATAGGCTACCTAAGTAAATTGCTACTTCTAATAATAAACTCCATTAGGCCATGAAAATAGTAGTCGAATTTGATGGTAGCATATTGTATTTATTTGGTATTCACCATGATGCTTAGCAAGGCTGTATCCTGGACCCAATTCTGTTTAGAATCTTCTTTGCTCTGCTACTGAAGCATGCATTTGGTAATGACAAAGAAGGAATCTGCCCTCACATCAAGTAGGATGGTCAGCTGTTTAACTTTGCAAAGCTCAGAGCTAAAATGGAGATCAGGAAGGTGATAGTAAGGGACTTGCTATTTGCTGTTTGATACTGCAATTGTCACCCACAGTCAGCAGGAATTTCAGAGCTTGATAGACTGCTTTGTCTAGGTGTACACAGATTTTGATCTCACAATAAGTCTCAACAAAACAAATGTACTAGGACAGAAAGTAGATGTCACACCAAATCCTAACATTGATAATTATGAATTGGCAGCTGTGTATCAGTTCACATACCTGGAGTTCCTATCAATGGCATGCTCTCTCTAGATCTAGAAATTCACAGTCACATTGGCAAAGCTGCTACTATATTTGCTTGTCTCACAACTTGTCTTTGGTGAAATTGAAAACAGCAGGTAAAAACAAGGCCATGGTTTACAATGCATATATCGTCAGGCACCTATATAGTAGCAAAACGTTGGCAATCTATGCCAAACAAGAGCATATGCTTAATACTTTCCATCTACAGCAGCTGCAATTTATCCTTGGAATTACATTTAGGGACAAATGTGGAAATGCACTTTTGCACCTGTCTCTCAAGAATGCACACTCACCTAAAAAAGGGAAGATTTTGATGGCGTGGTCAAGTTCACCTGATGGATGATGGTTGCATTCCCAAAGATATTCTCTATGTACTGTTAGCACAAGACAGAAATGCAGTGTCTATCTGTACTAGTATCAGTCTGTATTAGAGTCCATCTGCATTAGAGTCCATCTGCATTAGAGTCCATCTGCATTAGAGTCAAACTCTGTGTACAGTCTGTTTCTAGAAGCTTAACATGGATGAGAGGTGGTGTGTCTTGATCAGCATGTTTCACCTGACCCTGATGTTACTCTTGACTTCCACCTTGATCAGCATGTTTCACCTGACCCCGATGTTACTCTTGACTTCCACCTTGATCAGTATATTTTACCTTACTCTTGACTCCCACCTTGAACAGTATGTTTCACCTGACCCTGATGTTACTCTTGACTCCCACCTTGATCAGTATGTTTCACCTGACCCTGATGTTACTCTTGACTCTCACCTTGATCAGTATGTTTCACCTGACCCTAATGTTACTCTTGACTCCCACCTTGATCAGTATGCTTCACCTGACCCTGATGATACTCTTGACTCCCACCTTGATCAGTATGCTTCACCTGACCCTAATGTTACTCTTGACTCCCACCTTGATCAGTATGCTTCACCTGACCCTGATGATACTCTTGACTCCCACCTTGATATGTATGTTTTACCTGACCCTGATGATACTCTTGACTCCCACCTTGATATGTATGTTTTACCTGACCCTGATGATACTCTTGACTCCCACCTTGATATGTATGTTTTACCTGACCCTGATGATACTCTTGACTCCCACCTTGATCAGTATGTTTCACCTGACCCTGATGTTACTCTTGACTCCCACCTTGATCAGTATGCTTCACCTGACCCTGATGATACTCTTGACTCCCACCTTGATCAGTATGTTTTACCTGACCCTGATGATACTCTTGACTCCCACCTTGATATGTATGTTTTACCTGACCCTGATGATACTCTTGACTCCCACCTTGATATGTATGTTTTACCTGACCCTGATGATACTCTTGACTCCCACCTTGATATGTATGTTTTACCTGACCCTGATGATACTCTTGACTCCCACCTTGATCAGTATGTTTTACCTGACCCTGATGATACTCTTTCTTTTGAAAATGGAGCAAAGAATAGTAACATTGCAACCTGCCAGGCATTATGTAAGAGTTGACTATAGTGAATTGTGCATGGAGCTGGCAATGTCATCATGTAAAAACTATTGCTGTGAAACCTCACTGCTAATAAATGGAGTCAGGCTTTCCTAATAGCTGGATAGAAAAAGTCCCATGCTCTACTATATAAAGTGATGGAACATGAATGAACTGTGAATTTGAGCTGACTACATCATCATGAGGGAACTATAAGCCACTCTATAGCCCATGGTAGAAGAGGAGTGATTAAGTAGGTCGTTAACATTATGTGGTAAATATATTAGACAGTGTGCATATTACTAATCTACTAGCTCATTCACTTGATTTATAGGCCTGCTGTAGTTGGTGAATATATGTTTCGGTTTGCATTGAACCACCTACCGTTTCTTTTTAGCTGTGCCAATATTTCTTAATGGTGCTCCATTGGACCAGACAGTGCCAGAAGGTAAAAATGTCCAATTTGACTGTAGTGCCAGGTCTGCTTCTGGGGAAGACCCTCCAGGTCCGCCTACCTGGACCGTCAATGGTGCCAAGTTGGGAGGTTAGTCTAGATAGAATCAGATTGACCATTTTAAGAAATGTAATTGCTTATCGATTGCATTCTAAGCCATATTGTCTTGATTATATGTTACTTTGTACGTACAAGACAAGCTTATATTTATTCCTGTTCAGATATATTTGAGTTGTTTGAAAGTGTAATGGTTTAGTTCAGCTGTGGTATGCCCTGGGATGGAAAGGCAGACAGGCTTGCAAAAAGGAGATGGTAATATGGACAGGAAGACAGTGAAATCACACAATTTTAGGGAAAGGCTGTTTGAAGATCAGAATCAACCTAATAACGACTGCCACTAATTTTCCACATTTGAGCTGTTTGACCTTTTGTTGCATTTACAAATTGATACTTCTTGTCTGCCTCTTGCTGCTGCTATATTTGAACCAATTAGCTGATTTGGGAACCATATTGTGCTTCACAGTAAAATATTATGGAAACAAAATCTACATAGAGATAACTTGACATCATATTCTTGTATCTCTTCCCCAAATACCTATGTTTTCAAGATAATTAAATTTTCATATATATATATTGATAATTTTGATCAATATGTTAATAATGTGACTGATCAGGATGTTTGTTCTAAAATCTGAACATTTAAATGCATGATTATTTATGACTTAGTTGTTAGTTTGACCCGTTCTTCATCAAGGAGCTATCATCCTTGAGCAGATCCCAACTCAGCATCCAGTCTTTTCTGTCGTGGGTGCATGTCGTCTAGTGGGATAGTAGTCTGTCTGTTGTGGGGTCATGTGTGTTGTGCTTTTATAGTGAATCTCGCCAGCAAGTGGGGGGCTGTCCACAAGGTCTCTTTTTTGTTGCGCAGATACCACATGGCGATTATGGTACTCCATTTTTCTTGTCTTCTGAATGTATAAATGTATACTTCTCTTTCCATTTGTATCCAGCATGTGTTAGTTTTGTCCCTACTATATCAAGTATATCAAGATTGATATCCCTAGCCTCATTGATCAAATTGTCCAACTTTTTTAATCTGTTCAATGTCCTTACATCTTAGTCTTAGTCGACGTGTACTTCTATAGGAGCGTAAGCCCCTGTATAGGTCCCATCTCTGATTTGAGCTGGATATAGTCAGGAGGAGAATTTTCTATCTAGCGGGCTAGGTTCGAGCAGCTAATTACTCTACTATGAAGGGTGGTTAACTGATATGTAAGTCCATCTTAACAGACTCAAACACTAGAGCAAAATAGACCTGCAGCCTGTTAGGCGCCATCTATGCTGCTCTTAACAAACCACCTAACCATGGTCGGTGTTATGCCATGTCACACAGTTAGTCGCCTCTTACGACATGCTCTCTGTGGGGCAGTGGTGCAATTCTTGTCCTTGTCATACACATAGACCCCGGCAAACCTTACATTCCTAGTTTAAACTGTTAAGGTTCGTCTTTAAGTTTTTAGGTAGACTTTCTCAGAATCTGCTTAGCACTGAATTTGGGTTATTACATATGTCCTTACTCACTAGAGGAGTTAACCTTTTCCCTGTAAATATATACAACAGATTTTTTCCCCCGGGGACCAGGAAGTATTTGCACAACATAATTTATTTGTCCTCCTTCCATTGCATGCCGTAGACAGTATACATAATGAGACCCCAATCTCTTTCACAGTGGCCAGTCGTTATCTTCTTTAATGTGTTGACACATCTAGTGTGCCACACGCTTTCTCAACTTAGCTTAACTTAACTTCATTATACTGGTTTAGAAGGCTCTGCATTGTCTGTATACAATCAGTTTATTCCTCTCCTCTGATACTGAAAATAAATGAGCATCCAATCTATTTTTGAATGCATTAACTGACCACATCTCCACCAAATTTTGTGGCAATGCATTCCAGACATTAACCACTCTCTGACTAAAAACATATTTTGTAATATCTAATCTGGACCTTCCTTTAAGTAATTCGAAGCTGTGCTCTCTTGTTCTTGTAGCTGGTTGTTCTTTGAACAACTTAGTATAGTCTAATTTATCATTTTCATTGATTAATTTATAAACTTGTCTTTAGTCACGTTGAATTCTTCTCTGTTCTAGAAACTGTAGATCTCTCCTCATAACTATAATTCTGGAATCCAACAATCAGTTTTGTAGCTCTTCTCTGTGTTCTTTCTAGCATGTTTCAATCCACTCTATGATAAGTACTCAAAAACCTGAACACAGTACTCCAATTTAGTTTTGCTTTGGGAGCAGTTGATTTTGACAATTTATCTGCCTCAGTCTTTGTGTGCTTTGAATGAAAATTTCCATTAGTAGGATTCCCTCCTACTTTCTCCCGGGGAAATTTGATTTGATGCAACTTTCCTAATCTTTAGCTGTCTACCTAATCATCAGGGGAAAACTGTTTTTTTCGCCACATCGGTGAAATTTGTAATTTAATAAAGCTGTCCAATACAAATGGAAGATAGCTAACAAATGAACATGCCTCGCACATGGTGCAGCTTCTGAAAATGGTGACTCCATGCAAAGACGACCTGCCAATATATGAACCATCCTCAAACATGCCACATAAAGAATATCTGCATGATGGATGTAAGACCTGTTGTATGCTGGACATTTTGTATTATAGTATGACATTATTGATGATGAATAAAATTCAGTTTTACAACTTGGCAAGAAATCACAACATGGCTGCAAACCTCCAAAAACTACACAGCTGTACACTTTCAAAATACAAGATACACAGATGCATAAGAAGCACAAATGAGTCTGAAAGTCATCTGCTTGATACCTTTTAGCACCATAAACACATGAAATAGGCATCTGTTGGCTGTGTCGGTTTATGTCTTGATGTCATTCTACAATTGTCTGTGAATATGTCCTCAATAGAAGCTGCCATCTACTGGTGATTGCATTCAATCAATCATTCAATCAATCAATCAGTCAAGTAATCAATCAATTAATCAATCAAAGCCCATCGCTCCTCTCTGTGCATAAGCCATTGACAATATCTCGCCATCATGCACGGTCCTGAGCTGCTCTTTCTGTCTCTCCAGGTCTAATTATTTAATTTTAGTTCCTTCTCACATTCTCTTCTCCACATATTTTTGGGTATACCTCTCTCTCTTTTCCCCTGAGGATTCCATGAAAGAGTCTGTCTGGCTATGTTAGACTGTGCCTTCCGCAGCATATGTCCTACCCAGCCCCATTTTTCTTGTTAATTTGTTGTTCCTATGGCTGTTGTTGGCTCCTTTCCCACAAGTCTTCATTCCTCACCATGTCCTGCCACTATTGTTGAAGGTTATTGAATATTGTTGTCACACCTTGCCAACTTCATTCGTTCTGCAGCACAATTTATTTGCTTTAGACATGTTAAAAATAAAAGCTTTCATTTTTTAGAACTTGTTTGATAGTTTGACAGTTTATATGATAATGTTGATATTATGATAGTATAACAATTTGAATTATAGTATGACATTTTGTATGATTATATGACAGTTTGTAGGATTCTATGAGAACATGTAAGATAGTATGACAGTTTACATAATAGTGTGACATTATTTTGTGTCACAGTATGTCAGTTTGTATGATAGTATTGCAGCTTGTATGATAGTATGTCAGTTTGTATGATAGTATTGCAGCTTGTATGATAGTATGTCAGTTTGTATGATAGTATTGCAGCTTGTATTATAGTATGACAGTTTGTATGACAGTGTTGCAGATTGTATGATAGTACGGCAGTTTACAAGATAGTGTGACATTATTTTGTGTCATAGTGTGACAGCTTGTAAGATAGTATGACAGCCTGTATGATTGTATGACAGCTAGTATGATAGTGTGACTGTTTATATGATAGTATTGAAACCTGTATGGTAGTATTATAGCCTGTATGAATGTATGATAGCATATATGATAGTATTACAGCCTGTATAATAATATGACAGCCTGTATAATAGTATGACAGCTTGTATGATAGTATTACAGCCTGTATGAATGTATGACAGTTTGTATGATAGTATTACAGCCTGTATAATAGTATGACAGCTTGTATGATAGTATTACAGCCTGTATAATAGTATGACAGCTTGTATGATAGTATTACAGCCTGTATAATAGTATGACAGCTCGTATAATAGTATGACAGCTCGTATGATAGTATTGGATCGAAGATGCTGCACAGTAAATAGACTAACAGCAGCCAGTAACCCTTAGCTGGGAGCTTGGATCAGGGCCAGCAATCATCTAGAACTGTTGTTGTTGTTGTTTGTGGACGCCCACAATGAGTAGGTTACTCTTTTGTGCCCCCTGAAAAGGACATTAAGTGGCGGATTGCAGTAGCTTTCCTCACATCCCGAGCATGCGGATAAAGGTGGACCGGAGTCCTCCAGGTGGTTGTGGCATACTTGGCTTCATCTGTGTGTCACTCACTACTATGGGGATCACGTCGATCCCTCACCTTGTTAGCCAGGCTGCCATGAAAACAGCCCATTTCCAGGGAGAACTACTAGGAAGCCGAGGTGAGGGTTTTGGCCAGTATGTTTTACCTGACCCTGACTAACATGTCTGATCAGTATATTTTGCCTGACCCTGACTAACATGTCTGATCAGTATATTTTGCCTGACCAAATGTTAGTCTTCCTTTCCTATCTAGAACTGTATAAGACCCTATTCTGTCTCCAAATAGTAGCCCTGGAAACAGGCGGGCCTATAAAATAGGGATCGCAGTGCAGTGGAAAGACAAACCTGGTACCCAAAAAAGTCAGCTGAAATCAGATGTGTCAGGCCGCAAGGCGTAGATATTGCAGCCTTGCTGTAAACTATCACACAAGGTCCTTGTCAGGATGAGTGCAGAAGAAGAGCAAGCATGATAGTTTGTATAGTAGTACAACAGTTTTTGTGTCTGTATTATTTATATTGTAAAAGTACACTATATTCAAGTTGCACTCTGGACACAATAGACTGAGGTTCTTTCTTAAATATAATAATTTGTGACTGGCACAACGGATCTGTGCACATGTAGCTCTAGTTCCAGGATAGCTGTATTCTTGTTGCAGATCTGCCTAATATTCACTTGTCAAAGAAAAGGTACACGGTCACAACTTGTATCACTGCAGAAGAAACTGTACAGTAGTGTCTAAAGCCTTGAGCTAACTGGAATTCTTGTTCAGAGTCATTAGTTTGGATGTGTGATGGCAATTGAAGAAAAAGAAGATATAAAAGGCACCAAAAGTGTTCTGAAGTACACAATCTTCTCTTAGATTAAAGTTCTCTTTAAAAAAAAACAATCCTCTCTCTGCTAGCATAACAGATTTGTTGATTTCTAATTTATTACCAGACCCCAGCAAGTTCCAGCTGTCTCAAGGTGGCACAATCTTGACCATCATGAACGTGAAAAAAGCCACAGACATATTGTGTGTTCAGTGTGAGGTCACCAATTATATAGGTTCAATCTTGGCTAATGCTTGCCTCAATGTCATTTGTAAGTATGAGACACGGTGGTAATAACAGGGTAGAAGTGACGGGTGACAATGACAGGTTAACAGTGACAGGATGATAGTGACAGCATGGCTGTGACAATGATAAGGTGGGTGTTTAGACTGATCACATGATTTGTATCAGAATTTTCCTGTCAAAATTATTTATTATTTATTGCCGTGAGATGCATCAAGTGCTATATATTTTTGCTATGCAGACAGTATATGATAGCTGGACAAACATGAAAGTGCAACTAAAAAAACCAATAAATGTAATATTTTCAGGTTTGTAAATTTTAACAACTTAATAGCAGGTTGCATAAAAGCAACTGTTTATATATTTATGATCCTCTTAAAGTATTTTGCTCCAAATAATATAATTTAATTGTACATTAGATTGCATTTGATCTTTCTCTTCAGTGCCCATCACTATTCTGAAACAACCAGCATCAGTACAGAGTATTAGATATGGTGACTCAGTGGACTTCACAGTTACAGCAAGCACAGACGCTTCCATGACTTTAAGCTACAAGTATGTGTCACTATTGTATCTGTGAGTCTTTCATGTTACAGTCCATTCAAATCCTTTTAGTGGAGCACAGATCGTCAACAAACACACACCAAGTCCTCCTTTCCTGAGTCAACCACTCCAGCTCTGTTTTCTTTATGTTTGTGTCTCAAAGATCACTTCTCCATGAAAGTTTTTACCTGCTTCTAGTTCTCTTGCTCTGGGGATTCCAAAGCAGAGACTATCTTATAATGCTATCAGCTGGTTTTCTTAATGTCATATCCAATACCAGTGCATTCTCCTCTCATGTTCCATTGATATCTGTCGTCTGGTTCTCTCCAACTTTTCCCCAATAGTATTCTAATCATACCATTTCAATCTCTCTATTCTGTCTGGTTCTCTCCAACTTTTCCCCAATAGTATTCTAATCATACCATTTCAATCTCTCTATTCTGTCTGGTTCTCTCCAACTTTTCCCCAATAGTATTCTAATCATACCATTTCAATCTCTCTATTCTGTCTGGTTCTCTCCAACTTTTCCCCAATAGTATTCTAATCATACCATTTCAATCTCTCTATTCTGTCTGGTTCTCTCCAACTTTTCCCCAATAGTATTCTAATCATACCATTTCAATCTCTCTATTCTGTCTGGTTCTCTCCAACTTTTCCCCAATAGTATTCTAATCATACCATTTCAATCTCTCTATTCTGTCTGGTTCTCTCCAACTTTTCCCCAATAGTATTCTAATCATACCATTTCAATCTCTCTATTCTGTCTGGTTCTCTCCAACTTTTCCCCAATAGTATTCTAATCATACCATTTCAATCTCTCTATTCTGTCTGGTTCTCTCCAACTTTTCCCCAATAGTATTCTAATCATACCATTTCAATCTCTCTATTCTGTCTGGTTCTGCCCAAGAGTTCCCCATTAGTGATCTAATCATACCATTTCAATCTCTCTATTCTGTCTGGTTCTCTCCAACTTTTCCCCAATAGTATTCTAATCATACCATTTCAATCTCTCTATTCTGTCTGGTTCTGCCCAAGAGTTCCCCATTAGTGATCTAATCATACCATTTCAATCTCTTTATTCTGTCTGGTTCTGCCCAAGAGTTCCCCATTAGTGATCTAACCATACCATTTCAATCTCTCTATTCTGTCTGGTTCTCTCCAACTTTTCCCCAATAGTATTCTAATCATACCATTTCAATCTCTCTATTCTGTCTGGTTCTGCCCAAGAGTTCCCCATTAGTGATCTAATCATACCATTTCAATCTCTCTATTCTGTCTGGTTCTGTCCAACAGTTCCACATTAGTGATCTAATCATACCATTTCAATCTCTTTATTCTGCACATGCTCTCATTATAAAAGTTTGTATCTTTTTAGTTGTTGTTTTTGTTGTAATTTCTGTTGATTTCCAAAATTCCTTAATGAAATGAAAGACTTCTTCCTTGTTATATTCTTATTTTGATATCTTTATTTCTACCTCTTACTTTGTTTATATTGCAACCAAGATATATGAATTTGTGCATATCTTGTAAGGGTTTGTCTCCCAGCACAATCTGATTATTGTAAGTTGCATTTGCTCTAAAAATCTTTGCTTTTTCTTTATAAATTATCAGTCCCATCTTCTATTGTCTCTCATCAATTATGCATATCCCATTTTGCGTCTGAATATGGTTATGAAACAGAAGTGCCAAAGTCATCAGCAAAGTCCAGATTATCAAGTTGTTTTCCGTGAGTCCATTGAATTTCATTTTTTGTGGTTGATGTTGTTGTCTTCATAATCTAGTGAAAAGCCAGAACGCAGATAAATGGTGAGAAGAGACATCCCTGTATGTAGCATATCAGTTCTTATCTCAAAGGGCTCATAAAACTCCCTGTAGCCTGTAAGACTTCAACAAATACACAAATTCTTTCTGTCCCATGTAATCATTTCCAGCTCTGTCCATGTATTTCCTGTTGCCTTCATGTTTGTGGCAAGATCTTTTCTCAGAAATTTTAGGTGTGCCTCTGTTTCTCTTGCCTTGGCTATTCCAGAACAAAGACTGTATTGTAATGCTTTCAGCTGTTTTCCGTAATGTGTGTTGTTTCCAACACTAGTGTCTTCTTCTTACATCAAGTGCAACTGATATAGGTTTGGTTTTTTCCCCAAGTTTCACATTAGAGACTTTATCATACTATTTTAATGCCTATATTCAGCCTATAGACTTTAATTGATAAAAATATGATCCCTTTTTGTGGTAGTTTTCATTGTTCCCCACCTTACAGAGCCATACAATAGAAAGGACTTTGATTTTGAACTTTTGTGATAGACTTAATTTCTTTTGATTTCCATAAATTACTTAACACAATGATAGTCACTCTTGCCTTTTGTATTCTTAATTTGATATATTTACTTCCTACTTTGCAAATAATGTTATGAAGATACATGAAGGATTCCACCTCTTGTATTGTGCCTCACGATACAATCTGATTGTGGTTGGTGCCATCATTCTCATAATCTTTATTTTTTTTTCTCTATGTATCTTTAGTGTCCATTTTTGTGACTATTCATTAGTACACTTATATACATTTCGTCAAACGTTTTCTTAATTACGAAGTGTGATCCAAAAATAATTTGCATTGGCATCAAAATTTCTGAACCACAGGATGCAGTTTGAAATTGCTATGTACAAGTTCATCTCTGAACCTAATGTGCATATAACCTGAGCATGACTGCCCTGCTTGTTTGGTTTATTTGCAGTAGTGATATGTCCTTACATGTGTGAAATGCATTTGTCGAATTTGCAATGCCAAAAAAATCAATCTAACAAATTTGTATAAGATTTTGTTAAAACCTTGGTGAAACATGTAAGGACAAATACTGGGGTACTAAAAGTTACAGAGAGTCTACAGAGTGGATGGCAGACTTGGGAGACATAGTGCTTGGCAAGAAACCGCTTCACAAGTTACGATGCATGGGCAGGCTCATAACACGTTGCTTTTGTGATGAAGTGAGTGTCTCAAATGTGAAGACTGGCCCCTAGTTTTCAGGTCATACTCATAAACCCATGATTTATCCTCAGCTATGATTGTTTCTAAGAAAGTTTCCTTTTTGTAGCTAGATTTTAAACCTTCAGATACATATGGATCTACTGTCCTGTCTCATGAATGGTTTACCTGTATTGGATACATTCAATAGTGATAAGAAGAACATTGTTGAAATCACTCAATGATAACTTGTTAGACCATCAACACAATCATGATTGATGAAACATGGAATCAAAGGTAAGACAAGTAGAGAGGAATGCTTGTCAGGTGTGAAATCTTTAGGGACATGCAGAGTTAACATCAGTATACATTCTATGACCACATGATGCAAGAACATGGATCACTTTTGGGTCTGACTGGAGTGTAGCAATGTAAATTTTGTTTAACAGGCCGTTTTATTTATTAAAGATTATTTGCAAAATTGGACATGGGACTAGCTTTTCTATCCAATAGAAACTAAAAGCTGCAAGAATAAGAAAATAAACCTTACACTCCATTGTATAAGAGGAGCAACTATGTCAAGTCAGTTTCTAGAATATCAATGAATTCATATTTATAAGATCTGTGTACAATTTATACCATCAACATTTGTTTGTGTGATCTAGGTGGGAATTCAAAAATACATCATATAATGATAAAACTCCCTACATGGAATACAACCCCAGCACCTTGCTGGCACGCATCAACACCAGCGGGCTGTCTCAGGAGCAGTATGATACTGTAGCCGGACTTTACAGAAGAGTTATCTACCACCTTTATGAAACCAAAGTTGTGGAAATTGATGTAGTTCAAGCAGACAGACAAGGTGAGCAAAGTGTATGAGGTTTACTCAATTACTTATTTTTCCACCCACTTGTGCCATTATGTCTCGTGAGAAACTTAAGGTGTTCTTGTTGGGACAAGGGTTGCATTGGTCATTGTAAGCCAGAATTGTAATAGTATTTCAGTAAAATACAATGATAAACTGCTAGTACATCATTTGATGATAAATCCAGAACAATATCGCAGACAAGTAAAAAGCTTCCATCTAGAGATAGAAAGATAGAAATTTCTACTGTCATCTAGGTCTAGTACTTTAATTTGAAATAATTTCAACGAGGTGAAAACCAATCATTAAAGGGTAGAGATGCTGTTTAACTAAAAGGTTTTAACTATTCAATTGAAAGATAAGTATATGCATGAGTATATTTTAAAAATGACCAAAGATTAGAGATCAAAACTTACTCAAGATCAGAAAGTAGATCATTTTTGTTGTGTGTGGTTTGGGAAGATGAAAGTTAGAGACAGCGTGCACAATTGTAATCAGCAGAGATACAGGATTACAAGCAGATAGGCATAACAGAGTCAGAATAAGAGAATGGTAGATAATTGTGGTAGGCAGAGATAAATGAATAACAAGCAAATAAACATAACACATTTAGGATAGGAAATGGAAGATGAATGTGGTTAGTAGTGCTAAATGGATTACAATGTTATGAAACGGACAGACAGGATTGCCTAGGCTAGTGAATGTGACAGTTGAAAAAGTGAGTAAATACAATTTTTGGTATTGATATAATTGGATAGTAAAAGTAACTTTACAAGTTATTATTGGATAGTAAAAGTCACTTTACAAGTTATTATTGGATAGTAAAAGTCACTTTACAAGTTATTATTGGATAGTAAAAGTCACTTTACAAGTTATTATATTAGTGATGTCTACTTGAGAATAATTGTAAAGTTGAACATTTAAATATTTGTCTCTGCCCTTTTTGAGCTACCATAATTCTATGATCAACTAAATTCAGGTTTCACAAGTTTCAAAGTTCACAATGATCTATGCTCTCCACAGATTCAAAATTTGGGGAACTAGTGTCATTGTCTGTGCTAAATATTTAATGTTCGTTTAATTAATGAATAATTATTTTTGAGGTTCACAGAATGTAGAATGGAAACTGTAACAATTTTTTTGGCCAAGAGTTGGCAGATTGTGTGATTTTTCTCCCACTTTGTGTTCTTCTACATCCTCCCTGTGTTTAAAACAATCTCAACATTCATATCATTGACATTGATTTCACCTTCCAATCATATATTTAGTTTTGATGTATATCTTCCTTTGTCACTCTCTTTCTTCTCTTTCTTTCTTTCTTTCTTTCTTTCTTTCTTTCTTTCTTTCTTATCTTAACTTAACCTAACGTCTTTATACTGTTTTAGAAGACTTTGCAAAGTCTGTATACAACCAGTTTCCTTTGCATTACCTGCTCTAAAAGCTATGCACATCCAATTTATTTTTAAATGCATTAATTGTCCCCGCCTCCACTACTTCTTGTGGCAATGCATTCCAAGCATTCACCAGTCTCTGACTCAAAAAATATTTCCTAATATCTAATCTGGACCTTTCTTTAGTTAATTTGTAGCTATGCCCTTTGTTCTTGTAGGTGGTTGTTTTTTGAAAAACTTGTTTTAGTCTAATTTATCCGTTCCTTTGATTATCATAAACTAGTATTAAGTCACCTCGAATTCTTCTCTTTTCTAGACACTGTAGGCCGGTTTTTCTGAGTCTTTCCCCATAACTGTAATAGCTCTATCAGCTTTGTCGCTCTTTTTTGGTATTCTTTCCAGCATGTTTATATCCCCTCTATGATAAGGACTTCACACATGTACACAGTACTCCAATCTAGGTCTAAATTAAAAAAAACCATTTCCTCTGTAATACAGATTGATTTTAAACCGACTGTATCCATGTCTCTTTGAAAAATATCTATAGGCTCTGGGATCTTGGAGCAGTTGTCTTTTGTGTAGACTTTGCCAAAGTACTGATTGAGTAGATTAGCTGCCTCCCTATTCTCACTTATTATTTTTCCTGTGCTGTCTATGAGAGGGCCTACTCTGTCTTTTTTTTCTTTCTAACATAAGAAAAAAGGCTTTTATTATCAGAATTGATCTTCTGAGCAAGTTTCTGTTTGAATTCTTCTCTTTCTTTCTCTCTTCATCTCTCCCTCTCTCTTTCCTCTTTCCTTTTCTCTCTCTCTTTCTTTCTTTCTCTCTTTCTCAGCCTTCTTCTCTATCCACCTTTCTCTCTCACTCTCTCTCTCTCTCTCACTGTCACTTTCTTGCTCTCTGTCTTGCTCTCCCTGTCTTGCTATCTCTGTCTTGCTCTCTCTCTATCTATCTCTTTCCCTCTTTTAAAAATTTTGTTGTGTCCTACATTTTTAAGCATTTAGGATCTTGTGTTTGTGTTTTAAATCTAGAAGTTAATAATTTTAAGTGCGCATTTGATCAATATCAGTTAGTAAATTTTGATGTCTCTTTCTTCACATAATTGCTTCATTGTCAGCACAGCTTACTTACCATATTTATTTTACTCACACACAACTACAGTTTGTATGTATATTAATGTCACTAATACAATTCAATTTTTCTTGTGAAAGCAGCAGCCATTAAAGCTGGATCTGGATTTGATCTATGGATTATTGGCCTTATCATTGCCCTTATCCTCCTCATCATTATCATCATCATCATTATTTATATCATATGCCGCAAAAAACAGGAAGGAGATTATAATGGTGAGTCAAAAAACACGTCTTACGCAGGATTTTTTAATTCTGTGATATCTTTCAAAACTTGAACACTATGACTAAAATAATATATTTTTTAAAATTCTGTGATATCTTTCAAAACTTGAACACTATGTCTACAGCAGCGAAGGCGAACTTCGATAAAGTTAACAAACTTCAAAACCAAGCCATGAGAATTATAACAGGTGGCATGAAGTCAACACCAATTGTAGAACTTGAAAAGATTACAAAACTGCAATCCATGACAGATAGAAGAGACTGCAGAGCCCAGCTGCAGTCAGAGAAACTCCGAAGACTGACGGACCATCCAATGTACCAGAGACTAAACAATTTGGGAAATGGGAAACTAAAGCGGAGAAACTTTGCAGAAATAGCCAAAGCAAAGATGCACGAAGATCCCATAAACGCACTAACAACACCAAAACCCATCACTACTGTACGAAAACCTACCTGGAGGCAGGATATATTTCCAGAGGTGGTAGAAAATATACCAGGTATTGCAAACAAAAACTGCCAGACTGAAAAAGAAAGGAGAGACACTACCCTAAGCTTCATAACGAAAAGCTACCCAAGCATGGACTGGACCCATGCATACACCGACGGTTCTGTAACAAACACTACACAGAACGGAGGGGCAGGAGCATTCCTGAACCTACCAAATGGCAGAAAAATAACACTGTCATTTGCTACTGGTAAGTACACAAGCAATTTCAGAGCGGAGGCAGAGGCACTGAGGGCGGCAGTGGAAGAAATGGTGACACACAGTGAAAATGAGAGCCATATAGTCCTGCTGACAGATGCTCTCGCCGTAGTCACAGCGCTAAAAAGCCAGAAAAACACTGACTTAAGAGCAGCACTCTGCAAACTGTGCCAGCAGTCCGCACCAAAAAGGGTAGTGGTACAGTGGGTTCCGTCACACTGCAACATCCAAGGCAACGAGGAGGCAGACAGACTGGCAAAAGAAGGTGCAAGACTACCACAAACAGATACCAGTATGACGTACGAAGAGTCAAAACGGCTTATCAAAGCCAGATACATGACCAAATGGGAAACCGAACATACTGGTTACACCAAAAACGATGCCTATTACCAGTTGAACCGAAGAGAGCAGGTCGTTGTCTTCAGACTTCGCACTGGCCACAACAGACTGAGGTACCACCTATTCAACAAATTGAAGATAGGGTGTACCGACGAATGCCCGTGCGGTACTGGTAAAATGACCACTGAACATCTGCTGCAGAACTGCCCGACATACGAGGATCAGAGAGAGCAGATGGGGCCATTACCAGTGGAACTGCAAGACAAGCTCTATGGCAGTGGCGAGAGCCTCAGGATGACCGCTGCTTTTTTCGAAAAAATAATGGTTACTGTCTGACTGTGTACGCAGAAGAAGAAGAAGAAGAAGAAGAAGAAGAACACTATGTCTAAAATAATATTTATTTTTTAATTCTGTGATATCTTTCAAAACTTGAACACTATCTCTAAAATAATATTAATTTTTTATTCTGTGCTTTCTATCAATTTACCAAACAAAACTCTTTTTTTTAACAGTGTAGTACTTTAAAAATATACCGTTATTATAATTTTCTCAGCATTTGATCTGACCTGTATGTAATGTTTGTGGAAGTCCAACATACAGTTCAGCTGTTTTCGTTACTGTTATATGTTTTTCATAATAAAAAGGATTTGCTGGTCTAATACAATACATTTTCTAATTAATGTGCAAGTCATAATTATTTAGATAAAAAGTAGTTACAGTGAGTGCATTTTGTGTACATTAGAAACTCTAACATATCATTTGTCTGCAGTTGACAAGAAGGAGACTGGGGCAGGCCTTGATCCAGAAAAAGAATTGAAAGACAAAGATTTTAATGCCTACTCTAGACCGTAAGTTCAATGTTATTTCAGTTCATAGATTTATGTGCTAATTCAGTTACAGAAACAGATCAAAAGTCATTGAAATATTCAGGAATAGCATTTTGTGTGTGTCAATTTTTGTGTCAGCTAGCAGCTGCTAAGCTATCTCCTCTTGATTCCTTCAGGTCTTGTAACTCATTGTGAAGTTATGCTCATTGCTGCTGTTTTACAGAGTTTTAACATTGTCTAAAGTTTGTCCATACTGTTTTGTTAATTTCTAATATTGGAAGTTATGTAACCTGTGATAACCCTTTTCATCCCCTCCCACAGCCTCAAATTGAATGCAATGATTGTACTTGATTCTATGCAGCTAGTTTTTAAATTTGCAGCTGATTCTTTTTAAAGCCAATCCTATGTCATCTTCAATGTTTTGTCTGTTTCTTGCCTTTATTTTGATATGAAGAAGGGCTGAAAATCTACTCTCTCAAAGATATGTAGAGGCAAATTGATGTAAAACTTAAATTTGGATAAGACTAATGCACAGCACTCCAGATCTTTTTCAGCAATTTATCATCAAACAAATATCACAAATCATAAAAAATAATGAAAATGATATAAAAAGATATAAAAAAAAAAGAGATAAAAAGAGACATCAGATAACCCTGGGAACACAAGCACTGGAGCAGGTCAGCAACTTTAAATATCTAGGAGTGGTAATAGACAGCAGGGGAGGAATCAAAGAGGAGTTAACTGCACGAAGGGCAGCAGCAGGTAGACTGTTCCTTGCAATAAACAGAGGTTTCCTCAGTAGAAGAGAATTAAGCAGGAAAACAAAGATGGATGTATACCGCTCGACCTATGTGCCTGTCCTGACATATGGATGTGAGTCATGGGCAATGACTACAGCCCAAGAAAGGCAATTACAAACTTCAGACATGAGGTACCTAAGAAAGGCGGTTCAGGTGACGAAAAGGGACAAGATCCGTAAGCAGACAATACGTAGCAATCTGGAAGTTCAACCCCTGCAGACACGAGTGGAGCAGTCCCAACTACAGTGGTTTGGCCATGTCTGTAGAATGGAAGAAGATCGGATACCAAAGCGGTCATGGGAGATCAAAAGTCAAGGACGCAGACCCCGAGGACGTCCCAAAGTACGTTGAGAAGACAACATACGACAGTCCCTAAGTGATAGAGGGCTGGATTGGAAAGAGGCCAGGAAAAAGACGGCGGATAGAGCAGTGTTGCGTTCTCTTTGGCAAACCTCTACACCTCACGGTAGAAGAGGAGCGACTAAGTAAGTAAGCAAGTAAAATATTGCAGTGTAGCCATATTATTATGACCATTAGTAAAATATTGCAGTGTAGCCATATTGTTGTAACCATTAGTAAAATATTGTAGTGTAGCCATATTATTATGACCATTAGTAAAATATTGAAGTGTAGCCATATTATTATGACCATTAGTAAAATATTGCAGTGTAGCCATATTGTTGTAACCATTAGTAAAATATTGTAGTGTAGCCATATTATTATGACCATTAGTAAAATATTGAAGTGTAGCCATATTGTTGCAACCATTAGTAAAATATTACAGTGTAACCATTTAAAAAAAAATAAGTGTTTAAAACCCTCATGGTGAAATTTTCAATACAAATAATTGCAAATAAAAATAACTGAAGAAGAGAACTGGTCCATGCCCTTCTAAGCTACTATTCAGAGCAGTCATCCACAAACAAGAGTTTGCAAATCATATGCGTGGCCTAGTGGTTAAGTGGCACGGCTCACAACCAGAAGGTGCTGGGTTCGATCCCCATCACAGCACCGGCCGTTACCCCGGGGAAGCAAACCCTTAGAAAATGCAGGAGGAAGCAGACCCGTACATAAAATGCATGCTGAAGTCGGATGCACTGGGCCGACAGGCGCAAAATAAAAACCACAGTGTAACGCACACACGCCTTGGGGAATAGATAAATAAGGCGAACGCAAAAAAAAAAAAAAAAAATATAGTGCAAATCATATCAAACCTTGGTTTTCACATTCAGTCTGCACGTTTTGAATAGATCAGTGCTCTTCAACCAGGGTGCTAGCGCTCACTAGTGAGCAATTTTACCTTTCAGGTTGGCGGTAGCAGGATAATTACATTGTGCATTAAATTTATAATTATTATTATTATAATTATTATTATTGCAATGCACAGGCTACACTACCTGAGGAAACTATGATAGAATTCCAGCAAACCAACAAAAGTGAACATTTTTGTTAACCTGTGTTTTTCTTGTGACAATATGTGGCTGTGAAACATGTGCAGCTAACCTCAAGGAAAAGAATTGAGTCTTTTGAGTCAAAATGTTATAGAAGGGCCTTCAGAATACTATACACCGAAAAAAATATAATGCAGACGTCATCAAGAGTTGGACATAGAGGAGAACTGATTCATAAATTCCATCATGAACAAAAAAATTGAAATAATTTGGCCATATCAAAAGATACAACGACCTTGAGAGAATGGTAATGAAAGGTATGGTGTTGGACAAGAAGAACAGAGGCAGACCAAGAAGGTGATGGCACCAAGATGTCAAGGAATGTTTGTGCATGACTCTGGAGCAGTGTGGAGCAATAGCAAGAGATCAAGTTTCCTTCAGACTCTATCATGGGAGTGACGTTTTGCAAAGGACATGATGATGATGTATTAAAAACATTCAAAATACACAGACTCAGTAGATCTTCGCACAATTTGGTTCCATTTGGATTTTAGTGGGCAATAAGAAAAATTTACTTTCACAAAAAGGATAAAAGTATAGAAAGTTTTACGAGCACCGGAATAGATCATTCTTCATAGCTTTTATACATCAGTCATGTGACTTTTAAATAGGCCAGTCTCATTAAATTGTTAACTGGGTATGTAGTGTTTACCAAATATTGCCCTGATGTGTTTCAGAACTTTTGGGCTCTCTAAAAATAACTATTTTTTAATGTAATTCTTCCTATCAGTAATTTTTGTGTGTTATTTATTTGCATTTGTTGTGGAAATTGTGATTTTAGTTTCAGCAACTGACTGTGACAAACTGGTACATATTCAAAACAAAGAAAACCTATTTAACTAATTAAGGAAATCTATAAATTAGCATTGGACAACAATACTTCTACTCTGATTTAGTACTTTTTGATGATATACATTACGCTTTTAAAGGAGCCTGTTTACCTTAATATTATACACAGTTTAACAGCACAATAATATTTTGTTTTATTGATGGCTGATTTGTTATCAACCTTATGCTTAGAATTGTCAGCAAAACTCATTTTTAATTTTTGGTTCCTGTTTTCAGTGCCCATGATGGCTATTATAACTACCCAGATCCAGACACAAAACAACCTGGTATAGATCCAGAGCTTGAAGGTTCCTCTATTGGTGGTGATGATGAAAGTTTGGGAGAGTATGAGAAAGAAGGTCACACATACTTCAATGAGGATGGGTCCTTCATAGGAATCTATCAGAGTAAAAATCTTCCACCATCTGCACCAGCAGAATCAACAATATAATTATTAGGGGAATGAGGAGAGAGCGAGACAGTAGAACACAACAATATATTTGTTTCTTGAGAGAGCAGGACAATCAGGCACAACAATAAAGTTTTTAGATAGGAAAGGAGGAGAGTGAGACACAACAAAATAGTTTTTAAGTGGGGGAGCAGGACAACGAGGCACAACATTAAAGTTATTAGATGGGAAAGAAGGATAATGAGACACAACAATATAGTTGTTAAGGTGGGACAGGAGGATATGTAGATACAGTAATACAGTTTTTAGGTGGGAAATGCAGATAGTGAGATACAACAATATCGTTTTTAGGTGGGGGAGCAGGACAATGAGGTGCAACAGTATAGTTATTAGATGGGAAAGGAGTAAAATGAGACACAACAATATAGTTTTTATGGGGGAAAGGAGGCCAGCAATTGACATTAGTCAGTGCAGTAATTGAAGTGTAAAGATGAGCTATTGTACACAAGATATTGTTGAATGGAAGTTGAAAAGTTAGAAAACTAGGCTGGTAAAAACTGGTTCAGAATGAAAAAATAGTATTATGAGCGTACATGATAATGGACAGTATGAAAGCATTGTACCAGTAAGTCAGCAATAGAATTGATAGACACTAGGGGCAAAATTTAATTGCATTGATCAGTTGTTAACAAACAAATATAACATAGCATGTAGAACACTTCATAGAAAGTGTGTTTGCTAATTAACAGAACAATCTACAAGACTATTTTTCCCTTCTGCTCATCTCCTGTGTTGGTTAATATATTATGTAAGAAGGCACATACTTCAGTCTTTAACTTCAAATCCAGCTCATACAGAGACATGTCTACAATATAAACAAATACAGATAGTGAGAGAAGCTTCTAGACATGAACTATGTAAGACAATTTCAGGGTTGTAAATGCAAGCAACTTTAGTGTTCGAAAAATGATTCAGACAAAAGAACCAGAGACCAGACAGAAAGAAATCCTTGACCTCTGATTGAAAAAAAAAAAATTATTTAAATGATTAATGCATACTGCTGGACCCATAACAACAACACAATCATTTATGTATAATGGGGGTTTCACATGCAATGTGGAGAAAACAATTTTTTATTATTTTGTAAATATTATTTGATTGTTTAATATTAATTATCTGCTATGCAATACAATGGACAAACACACTAAGAGAGAAAGAGAGAGAGAGAGATAGTGAGATAGAGAGAAAGGAGGAAGGAGAGAAAGAGAAAGGGAGTGGTAGGACATACGAGTAAAGACACGATAAACTAATATTGAGATTCTTTGGCTCCATTTTCAGCATTTTTATGTGAGAGAGAATCTGTATGAGCAGTAGTATGTATGAAGTGTTATACAAGGTGTATTGTTGGTGTAAAATTATTTCACATTGCTGTCATTTAAGAATTGAGTGTTTCTGCTTAATTAGTTATAATGTGATACTGTCACAATGGAACATTTTATTTCCTGCCATAAAAATGTAAATCTTGGATGTATAGTTTTATTTTTACTTTTAGTACTATACTTTGCCTTTTTAAAATTCTGCATTTCTGCTTGAGCCTTAAATTTAGAAATGTTGAAGTCTGAATTGTCAGTTCCTTGATTGCAGTGCCAACATCCAAGAGAATGCTACAGTTGTGCCATATATGGCCAGCCTGTTTTGTACTCTGATTAATCTAGTACAGCTGTTTTATTATTTGTTGAAATTGTATGCTGTAACTCTTTCTACTGGAGAGTAGGAGGAGGAGAAAGGGGGGGGGGGGGGGGGGGGGGTAGAGTGGAAGAAATGTGTGTGTTGTATTGTTTGTTCCAAACAGGTTATATTGTTAATGTTAGCACACACTAACAGCATGGGCATACATCTCAAAGCATTGCTTCATATCTGAGTGTGGTGCTAATAATCTATTATTTATTGTATATTATCTGTTTCCTTCATTTTTAATTTTTGTGGTTGCATTGTTAATAAGTATGTTGTTATTAATGTAAATTATATCATGCCTTTTAAAATTTATAATTGGCAGAAAGTTTTTTAAATATTTACTTTTTCTTTTGTTTTTACATACAACATAAGAATACCACATTATGTGTGTGTGTGTGTGAATGCTGTATTTGTGTGCACTATGCGTGTGTGTGTGTGTGTGAATGCTGTATTTGTGAGCACTATGCGTGTGTGTGTGTGTGTATGTGTGTGTGTGCATGCTGTATTTGTGTGGGGTGTGTGTGTGTGTGTGTGGGTGGGTGGGTGTATGTGTGTGTATGTATTTGTTCTATTTAATGGGTCATCATATTGCATTTTATTTTTACAAAATTGAATCAAGTGACTGAATAGTTTGGCTACTAGTCTCTTGTAGACATGGGTGTCAAGGGTAAAACAAACAGTGCATCCTCAACAGTGCACAAGGACTGCAAGAGCAAGCAGACTTTATTGCTCAGCTCCATAAATCCCCCAAGTGTATTCCAGAAATAGGAAAATGATGTACTGTTAGTTTTTTGACTTGTGTGGAAAGTATCTTTTTTCAAACACTAGGTTGTATCAAACACTAAGATCCAGAAAGCAAGTAAAAATGACAGTTGTTTTTCACACAATCAATTTTTTGGTGGACAAACTCTAAAACAGATAACAGATATCCATTATACAGAGATGTTCTTTTTCATACATCTTTTCAGTGTAAAGCTTTAATTTCTTTATATTTCAAATAATATTTAGTTAGTGGGCCTAGATCCATGGCTGATGACTGACAAAGTAGTCAGTGATTATCATGTCTGATGTTGTCTTTCAGTACAGCAACATACCCACTACACTTCACCAAGTCTTCCGCTTTTCACCTTGCAGTGTGCCAGGATTGGTTCATGATTTTCATGTTGATTTCTATGTTGATTCTGCAAGTAATGTTTAGTCAACCTCTTTTTCACTTTCCTTCTAGGGTCCATAACATGGTGGTTCTGGTGATGGCATTCGGTTTTCTTTTTAGAACATTTTTCATCCATTTCCAATGCCATATTGTTGTGGTGGTGTGTATTGCTTTGTATGCAGTGTGTGGTTGGTGTTGGTATTTGACCAAGAAATTAATTGAACCTTTTTTAGAGCCAGTTTGTGTCAAAATTGACACGACCTGTCCTTTGTCCAGCATTCTACACCATGCAGTAGCACAGAAAGTAAGCAACCCTTGTATAATCTTAGTTTGTGGCGCTTGTGCTATACTCCAAAGAACTCCAAATACTGTTGGAGCTCTCAAACGATATTTTGACTTTGTTCATTTTGAATCTTAATATTATTCATAGGATGTCCCTGTGTATGATGTTAGAGGTATTTTTCAAAATGAACTAAATAAATGCACAGTGGCATTCTTTCCTAATGATTCTTAGGAATATATGTTTAAGCATCCTCTATTCCTTCTGAACCCTGCCTTTCTATTTTGTAACTAATGCTTTTGTAAAGCACTACTCGAATCAGTAAAGAACACAACAAATGAGGACATAACACATAAATCAGAACAAAGCTAAAGGACATACAAAAGATCTCAAAGATCACACCACAGTGGCACCCCTCTTATTGTGGAATTACGGGAAACGAGAGAGCTGTTGCACTATCCAAAGAAGGTGGAAAAATGGAACAATACACTCATAAAGTGCCATATAAGGGGGATAAAACCATCATTCGCAGCCAGTATAACATAAAATTGGAGAAAGAAATGGGAGAGAGTAACAGTCCAAACCCAATCCACCAGCTACAAAGACACCAGCAAACTGCAATCTTCTGCATGAGAATGGGCCACAGCAGACTACTAGGCCATCTTTATTGGCTCAAAATCTCCCAAACAAATGAATGTCCATATAGGACAGGAGTCCAGACCCCTGAACACGTACATCAAGAATGCCCGGCCTATGAAGAACTAAGATGCCAGACCTGGCCAGATGTATCTGGGTGATACACATTAAGGTTAACAGCTGATAGCATTACTTCTTTCTTTTTTGTCGTACACTTTCAGATGTCTACTGGAAAATAGTTAAAGAAAGCAGTGGTTACGGTGAGGCTATTTGTATCTCTGTATAGCTTGTCTAGGAATTGTATTTGGGATGGCCATTTGTGCTTTCTTTGTTCCTCATATGTTAAACATTTTTGTAGCAGATGTTCAGCTGTCGTTTTATCAGTGCTGCAGACACATTTCGCTGTATTTTCCTATCCTTATTTTCTTGCACGAATCGTATCTCAATCTGTTGTGGCCTGTACAAAGTCTTGCCACAGGGCCTGTCCTGGGTCTACCATCTGTCCACTTCTGTTGAGCGGGTAGTATGCGTCATTTAGATGTTGACTTGTATACTCTACTTTCCACTTCTTCTTGTATCTACACCTGGTAAAAATCTTGGCCTATTAATAAATTATACCTTACCTTGACAGTCTACCAGCCTCTTTATTGCAAAGAATCTTGCAATGAGATGAAATACACTGTAGCACAACTCACTTGAACAGGTCAAACCGCTTTTAGATTATCACTTAGTTCTCTTAGGTCTGTATTTATTTGTTCCCAAGTGTTGCAACCACTGACAGCACATCAGTGAAGAGTACATGTTTCTCTATGTTTTCATCTGTCATTAGAACTTCTGCTGTAGTTTTCAAGGCCTCTGTCTCTCTCTGAAGTTACTTTAACATTTTACAGTTGCCTCTGATAGCTTTCTTTGTGTACTGTTTTTAGGCTCAGAAAGACTAATCCTTCTCCATTCTTTGTTGCACATGTTTCTGATTCATATGTGTATACATGGATCCAACTGTTGCTTGGGTTGTGTTTCTCTGTGTGTATTCTTCTTCCTCTAAGATCTGTGTGCTGAGGCAGTCTTAAAGTACATGTGCTGCTGCAATGTTTGCCAGGCCGTAGTAACATAGGCTGCTGGAGGTACCAATCCTGAATTTGGTGTAAAGGTGGTGTCTTATTCTGCTGTGGCCAGCTTGGAGATGTAAGATAACTTGATATTTTCTGGACAGTTGATAGTATCCATCATCTGCTCATTCAACTGCTCTTTTATTATGGCTTTTGATTTTACATAGTTGACCTGGTATTCTTCCTGTATCAGTTTTTCTCCTTCTTTGGCGACTGTCGGCCTCCTGATATTCTTTGATGTGACAGTGCGATGGTATCTACTGTATCACTGCTTTCTGGAACTGGTGAGACCTTTTTTTCCAAGTCTGCCCTCAATTTGTTAAGTTCAGTTTTCTTGTGGGATTTGAGTGCCTTATAACTGTGTATCCGCCAGTATCACAATTTTCTGATGCACATGGTTTTTGTGTTGTATAGTAATTTGTGCTGCGACCATAAGAGCTTCAATTAAGAATCTAAAGATGCTTGAGAACTTGTCTGTGACTATAGATTTGGTTACCTTCTTCCCATTTATTTATCTGATCACCACTCTTTCTCCTTCTTCATATTGGGAGGCACCTGTAGTTGAGCAATCTATATAGACATGTGTCCACCTATCTGCTGGATTCTTAGTGTCTATGTATTCTTCTACGATGCATCTTCTCTTCAGGTCTGTCGGCACTCCATTTCTTTGACCCCTTGAATGTTTTCGAATAGCTCTTGGAGCATATATACCCAGGGGAGAGTAGTGCTAACTGGCTGTATGAGTCGTGGTTTTGTTTGTGACAGCAATTGGTCCTTGAGTGTCAATTCCTTTGAGTTTGCAGCAAAGTTACTTCTCTTTAGTCTGCCCTTTCCTTGGTTATTGTCTTTTCGGTTCAGGAGTCTCTTGTATTTCTCTATCTGTTGGATTACTTTTATGCCTTGTCTCTCTCCATTGACTGGAGGCCTGTCATTGTTTCTAGTGCCTCTATGGGTGTGGACTTCATGGCCACAGTGATGATGCGTTTGTCCTGGTTCTGGAATTATTTAACCAAAGTGTGTTCTCATTGCAGTAACCCAAGCCATGATGCCATATTCCAGTACTGGTCTGACTCTTCCTGTAAATAGTCTTTTCAGGATTTTGTTGTCTGTTCCCCAATTCATGCCTGCTAACTTTTTGTTTGTGCCCATTGGGCAACTGACGTTTGTTATTTGCTTAGCGCATGTCATTCTACCATCCAGGGTGATTATCAGGCACGTTGCATTTTGTTCTGGTGGGAGTAAGTAGGCATTTAGTTTTAGTGTCGTTGCCTGTTTCTTGTTTGATAAATTGAAAACTGTATGTATGGTTTTCTTCTCGTTGATGGTCAGCAACCATAATTTTGTTCTCAAGCTTTACCAGTACTTCTGTGTGTTTTACAGTTATAGCTCTTCTTTCGGTTTCTGTCTTGCTATTTTTTTTTTCGCAATTCCGGGAATGTCTTTTTTTTAGTTCTGGGAAGCGCTGTTTTCTTCAGGTGAAAAACATTAGTTTTTATTCATGCTACACAGTTACTCTGCTTGAGTCGTACACTTCCAAGCTCAGTTATTCTCTTGTACATTGACTGGTCTATGTCTTCTTAATTTCTCACCTTGTTGTTGAGACCTGTGGCTCCTTTTGTCTTCCATTGGTTGCTAGTTCATAATCTTTTCTAGTTCTCCAATAGATGGGGTCATCATATTACCTGTTATGATTCTTGTTGCTTGGTTTTGGATTCTATTTGTTTTGTCAAATTGGGAATTGACTGCAGCTCCCCATACTGCTACGCTATATTCTAGGGCTGCCTCACACATCCACTTTACAATTTCTTTAAAATGCTTTCATCTGCTCACCAAGTTGTGCCAGCAAATTCTTTCAGGAATGAAATTCTTTGCATTGAATGCATCCAGCTTTTCTATCTGTTTTATATGTCAGATGTAGATTAAATGTAATACATAAGATAGCAATACAAGGTAGCCTTTATTCCAAAATCTCCAGGTTAAGAGTGGTAGAGGGAGATCAAAGCACACACAGAGAAATAGCCAGAGACAAACAATAAGGAAACAGGAAAGACATAGACAGTTTTGGAGAGGGAGCTTAGAAAAGGATGACTTGACATGTATTTAATGAAGGTCTGTGCTTCACATAGAGCGGAACATGTTTTGATTGGTTGTGTTTTTGCATGATGATATGAACTGTGAGAATCATGTATGCAGTGTAATCACAATTTTGTTTAACTGAACAGTGTGCCTGACATATTTGTATTGAACTTAATAATTTTTGCGAATGTCAGAAAGCTCAATATTATTATTGCATATGAGACATCCTTGCTTTTTACTAAGCCTAGACATTGTTTACCTAATAGGGATGTCTTGTATATTTATTGACAAATTAAAATGTTGATTTCTTACACCTGTCATATTGCTATGCTATTGTCATGTTTTTAGTTTCTTTAAGTATTTTTTATTACTAAAAATATGTTGAAAATCTTGTATAGGGAGACTATTTGTAATATTTCAGTTTTGCTCTTAAACTTGTGGTGTATAGACCTTCCTGAAGTGGCACTGTACATCATTGTTTAACCTTCTGTTTTTCTAGCCAACATGTCATTGACAAAAATATCATTTTGAAAACAATAAGGACAAATAAATATTAACCATTGTACAAAATAATAAAAAAAGGGAACCTGTGATTATATTATTATGAAGCAAAATAACAGATACTTTAGAGCTTTGTGGCAACTTTCGGGCAAAGATGTTTATCTATGAGAAATCATCTTTCGTGCTGTCAGCTTTTGAACATTTCAGTTTTTTGTCAGCTGTAATTTGCTTAAAGACATTTTACAAATTCAGCTGCAATACAAATACAAGTTGCTACTGTTTAAGAAAGAAATATTATGTAGATACAATAAAAAATAAGATGCTGTGTGATTCAGGGATGCATTCATCTGAAGTTGAGTACTATATCAATCAGCTGTTATAACATAAAGTTAAACCAAATTTGTGCCTGTTTTAAAATGAACCATTGAACAAATTGATGTTATTGATAACTTTTAGGTCATCATTGTAGAAGCTTTTATCTTATCTGTAAATGTTGTAACCAATCTGATTGCTGATGTAGCATGTTTTAAAAATAAAAGGCATCAACATCATGCTCAACCTACCTTCACTGGAAGTTGATGGCTGTTTGCTAACTCTCAGTGGAAGTTGATGGCTGTTTGCTAACTCTCAGTGGAAGTTGATGGCTGTTTACTAACTCTCAGTGGAAGTTGATGGCTGTTTCCTAACTCTCACTGGAAGTTGATGGCTGTTTCCTAACTCTCAGTGGAAGTTGATGGCTGTTTCCTAACTCTCACTGGAAGTTGATGGCTGTTTGCTAACTCTCAGTGGAAGTTGATGGCTGTTTCCTAACTCTCACTGGAAGTTGATGGCTGTTTGCTAACTCTCAGTGGAAGTTGATGGCTGTTTTCTAACTCTCAGTGGAAGTTGATGGCTGTTTCCTAACTCTCAGTGGAAGTTGATGGCTGTTTCCTAACTCTCAGTGGAAGTTGATGGCTGTTTCCTAACTCTCAGTGGAAGTTGATGGCTGTTTCCTAACTCTCAGTGGAAGTTGATGGCTGTTTCCTAACTCTCATTGGAAGTTGATGGCTGTTTCCTAACTCTCAGTGGAAGTTGATGGCTGTTTCCTAACTCTCAGTGGAAGTTGATGGCTGTTTCCTAACTCTCAGTAGAAGTTGATGGCTGTTTCCTAACTCTCAGTGGAAGTTGATGGCTGTTTCCTAACTCTCAGTGGAAGTTGATGGCTGTTTCCTAACTCTTAGTGAAAGTTGCAGGTTGTTCACTAACCATCATTGGAAGTTGTTGGCAATTTTGTCAGACATTACGGGTGAAAGAAATGGATGTACAGTGTGAACTATGTTATTGGCAATGAGTGGTTTAGAGAGCAAGTCAAGTATTCTCATTGGTGGATTAAATGTTTACTGCAATGATAGGTGCATGAGAAGTTTTAAATATGAAGTTTTGTCATTACAAAAAGTATCAGCTAAAAATGTTATATAATTTAAAAATTGTGTTGTAATGAGTCAGTGCAGTGTACGGTAGTGTTTAGCATTGTATGTAACTAGTATCAGTTCTATTATGGAAAATATTAATTACACATAATTGTGTGATATAATGTGAACTTGTATGACATAATGTGAATTTGTATGTCTAAATGTGAAATTGTGTGACACAATTTTAATTTGTGTGACAGAATGTTAAGTTGTGTGACAGAATATGTATTTTGTCAAGTGGTAGACATGATGGCAAGATCGTGTCACTGACATCAAGGTTCTCTCGAGGGATAACATGCCCAGCATCCATGCACTGTTAGAAAAAGCATGACTAGGATGGGCCGGACACCTCGTCCATATGTCAGACGAGCGGCTCCCAAAGAAGCTTCTCTACGGTGAGCTGAGAGAGGGATGGCGCGAGAGAGATCGCCCAAAGAAACGTTTTAAAGATGGTCTGAAGGACTCACTGGAAAGTTGCCAGATAGACATCGACACCTGGGAATGTCTTGCGCAAAACAGATCTGACTGGAGAAGTGCAGTCAAATCGGGTGTAGCTACCGGCAAAGACGACCGTGTTGTGAAAGCCCAGAGCAGACGCGAGACCCGAAAATCCCGAACAGTGGGAACATCATCACCTTCTACAAACCTTGTGTGTCCGATATGTATCAGATGTTTTCGTGCCCGCATTGGCCTGTTCAGCCACATGCGCATCCACAACCAACAGGGAAATCTGTGACAAGGATGATGTCAGCGGTCCTCATCGACAACGATGGACAGCTATTATTTTTAGACACAGAACCCATAGTAGGACTGTTTGCTTAGCTGTGCTGTTTCCTGCTATTATATATATGTAGCGACAATTTTTTAATCTTTAGCTCTGAACACGTAGCCTGTACAGTCAATTTATAACCACAAAATTAAATAGCTTTTTCTGAATATTGTAGCAAATTGTTTTTCTGCTATTAAAACTACAATATATGTGTGTGCTTAAAATTTAAAAAAGAAATGAATTTTAGGATGAAGTATGCACATATTCTTTTGCTGAAGTGTATGCACCCCAGTAGTGTGAGTTAGGCTATTGCTTAGAATATATCATGCTAGTAATTTCAGAGTATTAAGGTCTTTTGTACTGCACCATGACTGTTTCACACACTTTCTACACATTGCAAACAACAGTGACCATCATATCGTAACTTAACTTAACTTAACTTAACTTAACTTAACTTAACGTCTTTATACTGGTTTAGAAGACTCTGCAGAGTCTGTATATAACCAGTTTCATTTGCATTATCTTGCTCTAAAAGCCATGCACATCCAATTTATTTTTAAATGCTTTAATTATCCCTGCCTCCACTACTTCTTGTGGCAATGCATTCCAAGCATTCACCACTCTCTGACTAAAAAAATATTTTCTTATATCTAATTTGGACCTTTCTTTAGTTAATTTGTAGCTATGCCCTCTTGTTCTTGTAGGTGGCTGTGTTTTGAAAAATTTGTTTTAGTCTAATTTATCCATTCCTTTGATTATCTTATAAACCTGTATTAAGTCGCCTTGAATTCTTCTCTTTTCTAGACACTGTAGGCCGGTTTATCTTTCCTCATAACTGTAATTCTGGAATTCCACTATCAACGTTGTCGCTCTTTTTTGTATCCTTTCCAGTATGTTTATATCCCCTCAATGATTAGGACTCCACACCTGTACACAGTACTCCAAGCTAGGTCTAACTAATACTTTATACAGTTTGACTATCACTTCATTGTTCAGATTGGCATTCGGTAGTCAATGTTCAAGTTCAATCCTTGTCCCAGACACTTTCCCTGTTGTACATTAGTATTATACTAGTTATAGTAGTGAGAAATACCTTGATTGTTTGTTCTATTTGTACAAGAACATATCCAGCAGAAAGGGATGGGACAGAAAGATCCCACAAGTTGTATTACTTATTTACTGTTTTCAAGTCTGGTCAAAACAAAACTTATTCATCTGACTAGCATGTAGAGGGGATAGCTATTTTATTTAACTGTTTGTGTATGAAGATGCTGTGAGACTACCTGATGGCTCTGATCACCGCTGCTATCTTACCGTACCAACTTAATTGGTGGTCACATTCCACTTATTTGTTAGTTATTTAATATTTCTTGGTATAAGTTAATTGGAAGGTTGTTTACTCTTAATATAAACTTTGTTGATAGTGTAAATATGTCAAGTTGAACACACTTAAAATGACAGTCCTGATAATTGTCAGTGCTTGTTGCACCACAGCTTCGCAGCTTGTCTGATGGAAATTTGCCATTGTTCATCTTGCGTTTGTTTGTTTTTGTTGTCCTGTTTATATGATGTTGATAATAATATTACAGGTCAACACATACACATACACACAAGCATACACACACACACATACACACACACAAACACACACACACAGACATGTATGTACACATATACACACGCAGATTTCTGTCTAACTACATAAATATGAAGTGACATCTTTTTCCCCCAAAATATATTCTGATCCGTGGTCTATATACAACCAGGGACAGACAATGGCAGGTCAAGTCTAATTGTAGGCCCTCCATGTATATAGAATTTATTTTGTGTTACTCTCTGAAGTTGTAGGTTTATTATAATCTCTCATTACTTCTAATACATGTGTGAAAGGTGTTAGACTGACTTGCCATATTTTTTGATAAGTTATATTTCTACAGAGTTTTGGCTTATTTACACAACATTTTTGTCTTTTGTAATCATTTGTTTTGTCAAAGTCTAATCGAATCGTCTTCACTGTTTTGTTTTGTATATTCGTAACCACATATTTTTTGTTTTTTTATTCATTGAATATCTTATGATAATCATTCCACTAATTGACAAATTCATTATTTCCACTCTTTCTACTGGTATCACCAATTCAATGGAAGGAATGGACTCCACCGTGAAACCCTGTCTCGCACCATGACACTTTTTATACACTTTACTTGTTACATAGTTTGTACCTCATTCACAGATTTGTCTTTTGCCTGTTTGGATAATTATAGATGTCGACATTTGGAAAAAACTTTGAACCTTTCATCATGTCTAATGACCATGACAAAAAAACATGAAAGAACATGCTTGAAATGGTGTCTCAAACAACAACCTTACCTTCATCAGATTAGAAATGTAATTTGTTTAGATTGTGTGAAATGAGACTGAAGTGGGCAGCAATAGGAATGCAGACGTGCAGGTGACCGGTAGTACAGGTGATACAATATATAACTGTATATATATAGAAAGTATCCTTCAAACAGTGATCCTTGCTAATCCAACATTTTGAGAAACATGTACATTTCTTTTATTGAGGTCAAGGTGTGTTTTGTTGACTTTATTTCCAACAAGTCATGGAAAATATAAAGTGCTGCCTCACGATTCAAGACATCAAAAGAAAAAGTAGAAATAAAGGTGGTCCTACAATCAAAGAGGTGTTTCATGGCATGCTATGTGTATATAGTTAGCAAGCTGGAACTGACCTTCCATGTTGTGATGGCAATGAAAAATTACATGTTTGCACCAAAAATAGTTTGTTTTTATTGAAAAAAATCTGGTTATTTATCATTGACCAAGAATGTTCCCACCCTGATGCCTTATTGCTAGCTTCACACTGTACATAAACATCCACAGAATTATCTTAAACTGTCTGATATGTTTAAAATTGCTGCAGATGTTGGTACAAATCGATGATTCCACAAATTGAACTGCTAGGGTCTTTTTAATTCTGTGTTTAATAGTCACTGATTTATATCATGGAGGCAACCTTTCACACATAAACTTTGTTGCCAGATGTATCTATCAATAAAATCTCTGTATCAACAATTGGGCGTTGCCTTATTTGTAAAAGTAGTGTGTGTGATATTTATGAATGTGGGATGTGTGTATGGCATATGCTTGGTCACCACCTGTAGGTAACATTTTTGCTTAGCTGAGTACGTCGCGTCAGTTTGGAAAATTTCTGCACGTGTCGATAAGGACAGCAATAAATAAGATGAGCTGAATTGCTGCTAGGTGTCTAAAACCTACTCAACTGAAAAAATATATCCCATAATAGGCATAGCACTTCCTGAGACACCAAGAAATGTCTAAACAGAAATTGAAAGAGAAAAATAGGTAAATGACCAAAGGTGCCTTTGTTTGAACACCTGATGCAGTGCACACGATTGAAAACTAAACATTTTACAGTCATACATTTTACATGATACATACTAGTACAAACAAATGTTGCACCAAAAAATGGAATGATTTGACGCAGATTTCCTGATTGAGCATGCACCTGGACACCACTTGCATTATGCAACATGGAAGTCACTAAATAGTCTCTTAATACTCAAGACCCTGATCACCTGATGATCTGCCCAAACTTTTAAGAAATATGCAAAATGGATGACATGGTGTGTGAGAATGACACGGCAATCCACGTAGCTAAATATTGAAAACGTGATCTCTGGCATGGTACCCAGGACCCCAAAAATAAGTAAGTTCCTGGAAGAAGAGCTAGCTTCTTATGTCTGATGGTCACCTGCAAGTAAAGCTAGCCTCTTATGTCTGATGGTCACCTGCAAGTAAAGCTAGCCTCTTATGTCTGATGGTCACCTGCAAGTAAAGCTTGCCTCTTATGTCTGATGGCTTCCTAGAAGTAGACTTAGCTTCTTATGTCTCATGGCTACCTAGCAGTACAGCTAGCTTCTTATTGTCTGATCACTAACTAGCAGTAGAGCTAGCTTCTTATGTCTGATGGCTACCTAGAAGTAAAGTTAGCTTCTTATGTTTGGTGTATGCAGTGAAGTAGACTTAGCAAGAACTTCTCCCTACATGGATAAATACTATCACCTGTAAAATTGAGGATGTCGAGCTACAAGGGATTGTAATAACAATCAACCACCAAGAATAGAGAATCTACAACGTGAAGGACGTAAAGTAGGAGTTTCTGTCGAACTTGTCAAAGTCGCAGAGCAAAAAGTTCCTCATTGCAGATGACTGTAATGCTAGGTCAAAGAAGTGAGGAAATGCCTCTGAAAATAGGCAAGAGGTCGCCTTGAGCCAGACATTAGTCCACACAAACCTCACTGTCGTGAATAACGGACGTCAAACTAGACTAGCATCTCGACCGGGAGATGCGGACGGGGTTATCGACCTGACACTTATATCCAGTGATGTTCTTCCATCTACACGCTGGGGCGTATTAGGGGCACAAATGAGCGACCACCTGCCATGTGTCGTATTTATACCCAGAGGAAAACACACCAGACATCGAAAAGCCAAACAGGTGTTCAGATATACGTACGAACAGGACAATGTAGTGAACAAGCTGCGCCAGACGATCGGACGCAGGACCACTAGATCCCCTTTTGTCCAACCACCCTGGTAGAATCAGATTGTTGATACGACCTGGAGAGAAAAGGAGGCGGCAACAAAGGATTGGCGTAAAGCCAGAAAGACACTGGTAATAATGTAGACGCGGTGAATGAGAAGAAGGGGGTAAAACGCAAAGCTACCAATTCCTTTAAAGCGTTAGCTAGGGAGTCCAAAAGCGAGCGATGGGAGGAGCTGATTACAGGTGTTGGCAATGATAATACCCTCCAGAAGTTCTGGCACATGTATCGAAAGATGAACGGAACGGTTACAAGCTAGCCTATCCCCAACATTCAAGACATCACAGGGAGTCTCATGAAGATAGGCGAAGAGAGTGGTTTTGTCAGTCGATATGTTGCCCAGACTGAAAAAGGCGACAGAGATGCCCGTCAGGAAACTCGGAATAGTATCTTAGACGCAGCCATCAGGGAAGAGCCTAATGTAGATCTTATCACCGATGCCGAGGTTGTAAATAGCCTACGTACCAGCAAAAACATTGTCATAGGTCCTGATGGAATACAGTATTGCCACATCAAGCAGTTGGATGAGACAGATATAAGAAATATGGTGAAGGAGTTCAACCACACTATAGAGAAGGCATATGTGCCTGAGGACTGGCTTCATAGCTATCTGTGCCCACTACCTAAACCTGGTAAGGACTCCACGCTTCTCAGCAGCTATCGAATAATTACCATACAGAATGTAAATGGAAAATTGCCCGAGAAGATAGTGGCCAGGAAAATAATGGTCTACCTTGAACGGGAGCAGATTCTACCCGATACGATGGGCAGCTATAGAACAGCGAAGAAGACCTGGGGTAACGCTGGAACTTTCGCGTTTGATGTGTATGAGGATTTTCAGTCAAAGCAAGAAACAGTCGCGGTGGCACTCGACCTGGAAGACGCATACAACCGTGTCGATTTTGGGACTTAATTACATGTCTGAAGCAGTGTGGTTTAAACCCGTGGCTGGTTAGTTGGATATTAGCTGCCCTGGTGGCAAGAACAGTTGCGCTACGCGTGGGATCGTGGACATCAGAACCGAGGCGAATATGTCCAGGACTGTCTCAAGGGTCTCCGCTTTCACCGGTGCTATTCAACATCTACACAGTAAAAGTGGTCATATTCGACCTACAGGGACATGGCGAACGTTGACATTTGCCGATGACATCCTAACGCACATGCTGGTTCAGACAGGCAAGAGTTGGTCAAAGACATCCAGGAAACCTTGCAAGCAATCTCACAGTGGTGCAGCGACTCAAGCTCCAAGATCAATCCGAACAAGGCCTGCATGATGTGGTGCTCTTTGAATAATTCCATAGTAAACTCCAGGGCATCACTTTTGATTGCTGCACCATTGACAGATGTGATAGGTTGATATACTTTGGAGTGACAATTGACCGTAGTCTCTCCTAAAATACCCATGTTTATTACATCGTAAAAAGATGTAAGAGAGGGTTAGGAGCACTCAAGACCATGGCTGCTGTCGACTTGGAACAACGCCTCCTGTTCATCCTATTTCGTCAGGTCGTGTTGTCTGTCATCGATTATGGACTAGGCATCCTCACACTATCAAGAACACAGTGTGAAAGGTTGGACCGCATTCAGAATGAAGTTATGCGACTGGTTCTGGGCTGCACGAGAGATACCCCGATTGTGATGATGCGATACATGTTGGTAATGTTATCGGTGACATCCAGACATAAACTGGCACAGGTCAAATCCTATATGCGTGTCACCACAGACACGCGGCACGCTCTGTACAGTAGTATCTCAGACATCAAGGGATCAAGAATCAAGAGAGGGGCGTCATGAATGGCACAGGCAGAGACAACAATGGGACACGTCATTTCAGCTGAGACAATAGCCAAAGGGGAAGAATGGGTCCACACTGATGATACAATTATAGAGTACCAGAGAGTCATCATATCCTTAGGCAAGGAATGCAGAGAATGGAGGAACGGGAGAGCAGAGTACGAGGTGAAATAGCTGATAACTGAGAACACTCAGGAGAGTGATGCCGTCATATACACCGACGGATCAGTGCTGCGCAGTGGGACATCAGGCTGCGGTTTCTTGGCTAGAGTGAGAGGAGAGGTCGTTGCTGAGCGCAGTAGGGCATACATGTCAACAACCTCCAGTATGAGAATGGAGACGGAAGCAGTGACCTCAGCACTTAAATGGATATCTGAGACTTCTATAACAAGGGTAATCATCGTGACAGACGCGCAAGACGTACTCCAGAAGGTCCAGAAGGGATGGCTTAGTTACGAGTGGATAGCAGCTGTTGAGGCCTCAAACCTCCAGGCGTTGACATGGATCTACTGTCTTGCTCATGCTGGGGTCAAGGGCAATGAAAGAGCTGACATCACGGCTTCACAAGCTCCCATCATAGGCATATTATTGATGGATTGAAGTGACATTTTGAAATCAATCAATGGTCGCCTGCTGGATGAGGACACCGCAATAGACGAAGCAACAATCCACAGACTGCAACGTTTCGACATTAAACGAGGTTCGAGCGGAGTATGGCGCATAAGAGGACGGCGCAGGAGAATGTACAACCAGCGAGCTACAGGGACCATCAGTATCCATACCTTACGTCATTTGATGAGAGAGACTGAGCACATATGGATATGCCCGGAGTGCAGTGACGTCGATTCTTAGAAACAGAAACAGATCTAGCTTCTGATATCTGGTAGCTAAATAGAAATATAGAGCCAATTCATGTTGAGGTTTGCAGTGAAGTAGACCTAGCTTCTGATCTCTGGTAGCTAAATGGAAGTATAGAGCAAACTTATATCCGGTAGCTTCCTGTAAGTAGATCTAACTGAATATGTCTGATGGCTACCTGAAAGTCAGTCAACTCAGATTCTTATGTCTGGTAGCTTCTTGGGAGTAGAGCTAGCTTCTAGTGTATGATGCCACCTGGAAGTAGAACTAGATTTTCATCTCTGATGGTAATCTTGAGTATAGCCATATTTTTATGAATGTCTAATGACTACCTATAAGTAAAGCTAGCTTCTTATGTCTGATGGCTACCTGGTATCGAGTTGGCTTCTTATTTCTGATGGCTACATGAAATTAGAATTAGCTTACGTCTGATGACTAGCTGAAAGTAGACCTGCTTTCTATGTCCGGTAGCTACATCGAAGTAGAGCTAGCTTTTTATGTTTGGACTCTGCCGTGAAGTAGACATAGCTTCTAATCTATGATACCAAATGACAATTTAGAGTCAGGTTTTTATGTCTAATAGATACCGGAAAGCAGAGCAAGCTGCTCATGTATGATGTCCACCTAGAAGTAAAGCCAGATTATCATGAATGTCTGATGGCTATCTGTAAGTAGAGATAGTTTCTTATGTCTGGTAGCCGCCTGGCAGTAGAGCTAACGTCTTTTGCTTAGCAGTTACCTGGAAGTAGAGCTGGAATCTTATGTCTGATGGCTACCTGGAAGTAGAGCTGGATTCGTATGTCTGATGGCTTCCTGGAAGTAGAACTGGCTTCTTATGTCTGATGGTCGGCCACCTGGAAGTAGAGCTGGCATCTTATGTCTGATGGCTACCTGGAAGTAGAGCTGGCTTCTTATGTCTGATGGCTTCCTGGAAGTAGAACTGGCTTCTTATGTCTGATGATCACCTGGAAGTAGAGCTGTCTTCTTATGTCTGATGACCGCCACCTGAAAGTAGAGCTGTCTTCTTATGTCTGGGCTCTACCCTAGAGTAAACCTAGCTTCTGATCTCTGTTACATAATGGAAATAAAATGAGCTATCTCATGCCAAACCTAAAAGACGGAGTTTTCGCAAGAGTGGGCACATTCCAACTTTAGAACTGAGAGAACGGGCTTAGATTAATTCTACAATTTCACCTGGAGAGACACGTTGAGCTTAAGATGGTTTCCAGTGAAGATAGAGCTAGCTGGGGGCCAATGAAATATTTGAAGACATTTCACTCATCCACACGCACGCACGCATCGTCACACACGCACACACAGAGAGAGAGAGAGAGAGAGAGAGAGAGAGAGAGAGTGTAGAATAATAAATAGGTAATTTGTAGTATAGAAGAAGCTGTTGATTGATATGTATAGTATTTATGTGGTTTTTAAAAAATGAATTAATAAACATTTTAAGCACATCGTGAGGTTCTGGTTAAAGTGTGTAGGATGAGAACTTAGAGAACTGTGTTAGAGTAGAAATAGATTGCGATGTGGCTCTTACATATGAGATGTAATGGTCCCAGTGACCATGACTCTAAAATAGATCTTGTAGTGTGGTGTTGATTGTATACTCAATCACATAGTTGTAATTGTGTAGTGTCCAGGATTGTAAACCATATCTTGTGGTATAGATTGTGTACTCTTTCACAGTGTGAAGTTATTTAGCCATGCTATTACTGCAAATAGGACCAGTATAGAAATGTGTTCAAGTAAAATGTACAAGTTGTGTACACAATAGCACATCAGCTATAACCATAGATTTAAGCTAATTCTAGTTATTTCTGATCTTTCAATGGAAATAGGTCCTATTTAGCTTTGAGGGAAATGAGAGAATAACAAATTGAAAAATAACAAATTAGTCATTAAAACTGCAGCATAACTGCACGTTTCTTCAGTTGTGAAGGTCAAGTGATGCACATAATATATTGTATGTGGTGTCCAGTGACATTCATATTACTATGACATATAGTCGGATCTTTACATATCGTCTTCTTCTTCTTCTTCTTCTTCTTCTTCTTCTTCTTCTTCTTCTTCTTCCTCTTCTTCTCCTACTTCTTCTTCTGCGTTTGTTCTCAATCTCCTGCTACGAAGCCCTGAACAGGGTTTTGCAAATAGTAGGATGTAGTCTGGAGAACAGAATGCGTTGTGTCACTAGTTTGCAACTTGGCTGCGATATTTGCACATTTCGGTCCGACACATTCATCTTTGACAGAAAACACACCTTATAAATATGGTGTCTCTGTGTGTTTTGTGTGATATAACTTAACCTTTTTTATGTCAATATCTGTGTGAATGACAGTTTGAATATATGAGGACATATAATGGCTTACAATGAGGGCTGCACTTATGTGTTCAAGTGATATCATTAACATTATATGTAAATGAATTTATGATATTACACATAATAATGACATATTCCAGTTATATAAATTTCAGCCACATTGTCTCCCTAACATACGTTTAATCTTCACAAAAAACATTTTATAAAAGACAGTTGTATAGTTTTATTAAATAAATATGTTCATCTTCTTCTTTGCGTTCAGGATCTTTTTTGTCACGCTATATCTGCAAGCCAGTCGCCATGATGAAGTCTGTAGTCTTCACCAGGTCGGAGCGGCTGCCCCACAGCTTTTGTCTCAGCTCCGCAGCCTCTGGCCAGGTCTGGCATCTCATTTCCCTATAGATTGGGAATTCTTGTAGAATATGCTCAGGGTTCTGGCATCCTGTTCCACATGGGCACTCATCGGTGTGGGAGATCTTCAGTCGGTATAGATGTTCTAGTTGTCAGCAGTGTCCAGTTCTCAGGCGAAATAAGGTAGTTTGTTGATTTCTTTTGAGATGGTGAATTGGGTCTGGTGTACTGCTTATGTTTCTGTCTTCTCTCCATTGGTGTGGTGTGAAAGTATATTCTATTCTAAATATATTATATGTGTATATATATATATATATATCACCATCATCTCAGTCTTTGTAGACCATGCGCGTGGCGCCATGCTAGTTTTGTCTAGCTCTGTCTCCTGTATTTTGACACTGTTTGCTATGATTGTAAAGGTAGATCCACAGGTGACAGGCCCTGCATCAGATCGTGCAAACATGATGTTAGGCTGGCTTGTCGGGGTGTTCCTTGATCTCTTCAGTCTCACTCTTTTATCTGTAGTCAGAAGACTTCTACAAGCGTCGGCAGTCACTATGCTCCCTCCAACCGACTGTCTCTAAACAGCTCGATCCTGAGCAATTGTTTCCTAGTCCTCGGATGGGATGTCCCTCTTGTATACGTCATTGAATCGCAGTGTGGGACGGCCGATTCTTCTAGCTCCAATGCTCAGCTGTCCATAGATGATATCCTTAGGCAGCCTCTCATCTTCCATGCGGTAAACATGCTCCTGCCATCGAAAACGTCGGTGGCTCAACAGCGAGTACATGCTGTGAATGCTCTCTTGCCACCCAATCCCAAATAAAAAGCCGTAGGCACCTCATGGGAAAGGTTGTTCCTGCTTAGTTTTAAGTGCTCCAAGTATCGCTTCCATACATGAGAGTGCCAAGAACTCAGGCCTGGCACACCTGGACCTTGGTGTAGTGAGACAGCACAATATTCTCACAGACTTTCTTCGCCAGGTAGGCCATGCCAATCCTACTGTCTATCTCCTTCTCCAGCGACAGTGTTGCTGAGGGCAGACCCCAAATAAGAAGCTGTTGACGACCTCCAGAGTGACACCAGCAATCTTTATATATATTCAGACACATCAATTTGTAATTGATGTATTTTATACTTTTTAAAAAGTAAATGTAAGCTGTATGTGTTGTTGTTGTTGTTATCCCATAGCCCCTGATCAAGCCTGCTATTGGCAGCCCAATGTCATTCTTTTAAAGATATAGGTCTTTTTCAGTTGTTTCACTGCTCCGTACAGTATTTTAGGAATTGTTGGCAGTGCTTGTAAGAATCTTGTCCTCATGTTCGCAAGCGCCTTGCACTCAATGAGTAGGAATAACTGTTTCATCAGTGTGAGAGCAATGTATGTCCAAGGGTAGGTGCTGGGGATTGATGCAGTTCAAGGGGTTATTGACTCTTGTATGTTCTATTCGGAGCTGAAAGATGAGACTTTGATCTTTTTATGTAGTTTATTTATGTCATCATTACTTTCTGGCTGTGACATTTCGCTAAATACACTGCGACCCGTTGTTCCCGTTACCCAGACGTCCACATTTCATTGGTATTATTCTTAATAGTTCGTTTTACTGTGTGGTTACTGCAGGTTCTATCCAATTGTTGTTTGTAGGCTCCTATGTTTGCCAATCTGTCAGCCGTCTCGTTTCCTGGCAGTCCGCTATGTCCAGGGATCCATCGCAAGGTGTCAAGAATATCGGGAACAGTGATAATGTTGTTGATCGCTCTCCCCACCAAGAATATCTCATTTTTTGTTTGATGGGATGTGATACAGCGCCTCCAGAACCGCCATGGAGTCACTAAACATCGCAGTGTTTATCGCCATTAATTCGCCCAAGTCAAACTTTTGGTATAAAATCTCAAATGCTGTTTCTAAAGCCTCGGTTTTTGCAGCATGAATCACAGTACTCATATATGGACCGATCCGGGTATTTCATATGGATACTACACCCTGCAAAAGAGGTAGATTTGAATGTTGATCTTATAGACCAGGACTTTCTATTCTGGGTAGCTAGTGACTCTAAGGCGCATGTTTTCAGGAAAGTAGGCATAGATTCTTTGGTGGCTTCCTTTTCGATCAGTTGTGTTCTAATGACCGACAGGCAACAATTTTCTCAAGAGGATCATCTAAAAAACCTATTTTCCGTTTCTTTTTTTTCTGGTAGATAGTGAATACAGCTTTCAACTTCTGCTATATCCAGTTGAGACAGTCGCTTCAGTCTTCTCTTTTGTTTCCAAATGTCTATTTGTACCTTATTTGGGTGGCCATTTCCTTGTCTCTTGTTTCCCTCTAGCGATTCAGTCAGTGCACCCTTTCTCCTGATATCTAGCGGTTGTTGACCTCTATCTCGCGCGCCGCTGTAGGTGGTGATATCACCGCTCTAAAAATTAGTCTGACAGCTTGATTCTGCACCCGGTAAAGAGATGAGATATGATATATTATTGATATTTACAGTTGTCTACACGAGAGGGCTATAGTCTATCACTAGTCGTACATATACAAGGTATAGTTACCGAAGAGTTTGTTTATCAGCTCCAAATTTGGGCTAGCGAGTCGAGTCTCTTGATTAAATTGAATCGCTTAGTTGTTTCAACTGTTTGTGCAGTGTTACTCTCAGATAAACTGTGGTATCCTCGTTTACTAGTAATTTCTATTCATTTTGACGTTAATGGATCTCTTGACTTCTTTATGACTGCGGAAGAAGATGGTGCATACGATTTTCTGTATATCCATTTTCAGTTTCCACAGCTCGCAGTATACTGACATTTTTCGTAAACAAATTATTAATTTAATTTAATTTGCTTGTACATTGTTCCTATAGATATTCCATTATTTTGCGTTGTACAGATATAAATGCATTTTTACATACACAAAATGACCATGAAACATAGCGTAAAAAAAGCAATCTATATTGTTCAACTTCAAATAGTCAAGCAATGGCTCAAATGATTCCTACTGCCAGCACATTCATATTTCCACAACTGATTTTCTTTTCATTGTATAATTTTCTGTGTCTTTAGTACTGCCTTATAGTGCCATTCCAGCCACATTCCAATGGTCACACACTGCACTGTTAACGCAGTTAATATAAAGGATTATGCAATAATGTACAATTCGTGACTTATGTTGTGTTATTGGCATTTGCATATATTTGAGTGTATTCAAGGGACGTAATTAAAAGACTGGAATATAACAGAGATGTACAACTCTCTCTCTCTCTCTCTCTCTCTCTCTACTGACCTGTGATCCCTGTCATACATCTCTCGCGCTCTTTTGCTCTGTCCTACATTTCTCTCACTCTCTCACGCCTCTATATCTTTTCTTGCACTGACTTATGTTAGCTGTTGCAAACATTGACCTCTTCCCAAGCATCCTGATGGCGTCATGTAAACTTTTATGTCGACCCTATTCAACACGCGCTTCATGGTCTCACAGACCAGTCATTTTTTCTTAAAAAACAAAACAAATTGTTGTGACATGTAACAGACAAAACTGAGACCATTTTGTTGATCATATTTTTCTTCTAAAATGTTTCTTGTCAACAACTAACATATACAGCATAATAGGAATGTTCCAGAAGGCATGTTATATCATATCATGTTATGGCTTCAATCATTAAACTCGTTTATAATAGACACCATCAACGCAACAACACGGCAGTATCATCTGAAATGTAGCGTACAGTATAAAAACAATTGGATTTGGTATTTCATTTTGGTTTCATTTGTCACCACAGTAAACACACACGGACATTGAGTGACATGAAAACCATAGTATTAAGTACACTAACCCTTATAATCTGACTTTGTAACAAAGCCTATTTCCACACTAAAAAGCGCACTGAAGACATTGTCTTTGTATGTTCATTGTAAGTCCTCACAACACATGCTACTCAAAATAATACAAGGGCTACGCTCATTTTTCAGTTGAATTTGGGAAACAGAATTATTGCTGTACATATTAAAACTATTCCAAATATACAAAATCTTGCCATTTTTCCCTTTCTATCTTTCTAATATTGTTCTCTCTCATTGTTTAGTTCCTTATTGGATTTATCCATGTGGATTACTGTACATTTATCTACATTAAACTCCATTTGTCAGCTCTCAGACCATTCCCATTCCATCTGTGCATCCACGAGTTGTGGTTCGATGGTGTAGTGAAATCTTTTTTCTAGGCTTCTACAAAATATTTTGTCGGGCTGAAAGCGATATTCCTCTGTATTGTGTACAGTCTCTCTTCCTACCCTTCTTTATCCATATTTGAATTATTATTGCATTTCTCAAATTTTCTGGAATTTCCTGTGTGGTCCATACTAGTTTATACAATATTTGTACCATCAATTTCCCTACCGCATTGGCTGCTTTGATTAATTCAACGGGGATTACATCAGGTCCTGGGCATTTGTTGAGTGGTGCAGCTTGTACAACATTCTGGATTTCTGAAAGCGTGGTGTTTGGTTCTAACTCCTTCCTTACGTTAAAGTTGGTATCCTGTGTGTCATTGTTACCAGTTGTTGATAAGTTGAGAAGTTTTTTGAAGTATTGCTGCCATCTGTTCAGGACCAGTTGTGGGTCGCTTATTGCGATTCAATTGTCGCCGTTTATAATTTCTGTTGGATTGTAACAATCATCTCTTCCTCTCATACTTTTGATCTTCTAGTAGAGATTTCTTGTTGCGTTTTTGTAATCCAGATTCTGAATTTCCCCATACTCTTTCCAAGATTTAGAAATTTAGCTTTTTATTATCAACTTTGCGTGAAAATTGACAAATTCCAACAAAAACCACGTTTTGTTTGGTTATTGCTTTGATTTGCCAGTTATTTTTGTTTGTTCTTTGTTCCTAGCGAAATTCTTGTGGCCGTAAAGTATGTTTTCTGTTGTTTTTGTCCTGGTGGGTTCACTAAGCCATTACTTATATAATGTTTCTATCGATATTGACTTTCAGTGCCGACACAATGTCGGTTGATTTATTTCCAAGTCCTTGTTTCATCTCATGAACTTCAGGCCTCTGACTGTACAACAAAACACAACGAAATGCATCCATATACATGATCATAAAGCTAAATAATAACAGATATCCGGGATATTCTCATATAAAGTCAGTCATCTGTTGTACTTATCGTACATTCTTGGCCAATGCGCGGAGGAGAACCAAGGATGGCATTCGTACTTGATGACACATTTCATGGCAGCAACGAACTCCACCGGTTGTACCGCCAGCCTTCGTGAGGTACTCTAGCTCTAGTGGCACCTTACAATTATCTCATGACACCTGCGGTTAACAATAAATTATAACATCACATTTGCGGTTGACAATCATCCGTTTTCTTCTGTTGCCCTTGAGAAGATATGACGGCATAAGGGTAATTTTTAGTATCCCTTTAACCACAATTGACCTCAAAATCTAAACAATTTCAAGCTGTCAAGAAACCATTCCGATATAGAAAATAAAACATACATAATAAAACGTGTGACAAGTTACTAAGGAGAAACACAAGAAGAACTGTATATAATGATATCATGTAACTAACTACGATATACGACATCTCCTCTCTGATGTTTCCCGACAATAGTTACTCGCTACACCACAGAAAACTGAGCTTGTCTCTTAGCTTCGCAACGTCTGCCTCAACTTTTCTGTAATAATTTGATGTACATCTGTAACACTTGACTTTGTCTATGTGGTGTAGTAACTTGATGTACATCTGTAGCACTTGACTTTGTCTATGTGGTGTAGTAACTTGATGTACATCTGTAGCACTTGACTTTGTCTATGTGGTGTAGTAACTTGATGTACATCTGTAACACTTGACTTTGTCTATGTGGTGTAGTAACTTGATGTACATCTGTAACACTTGACTTTGTCTATGTGGTGTAGTAACTTGATGTACATCTGTAACACTTGACTTTGTCTATGTGGTGTAGTAACTTGATGTACATCTGTAGCACTTGACTTTGTCTATGTGGTGTAGTAACTTGATGTACATCTGTAACACTTGACTTTGTCTATGTGGTGTAGTAACTTGATGTACATCTGTAACACTTGACTATTGTCTATGTGGTGCTGGTAGGTTTGATTTTTCTCCTATTATTTAACGGTTTTAGTTTGGCGAAACCCAAAAATGTCATGGGCCAGCTTAGTTGGATAAACTAGACAAATAGGGTATATGTAGGTACGAGTATATTTGCTATCAACTATTTATTAACTGTTCACAAAAGTCGTCACCTGCAGATTAGACAGGCATCTCGACGAGAACCATCCGCGAGCACAGGCAGGTTTCAGGAAGGGCTTCTCAACCAATGACTACCTCCACACAATCAACCAGTTGATGGAGAGAGCACGGGAAGTCGGTATGCCCCTATACGTTGTGTTTGTAGACTACGAAAAGCCATTTACAGCGTGGGACTAATTGCAGTTGCAAATGCCTTGAGGAGCCAAGATGTCAACGAAAAGTACGCCCAGCTTATAGAGACGATGAAAGAGGACTGTGATCACTATTTTCCACAAACCCCTTTCCATACCTATACACCGAGGAGTAGGACAAGGAGATACCATCTCCCCAAAACTATTCACAGCTGTACTTCAAAAAGTTTGTAGGGCAGAATCGAGGTGTCCACATAGATGGCGAGATATTCTCACTTAATACGTTTTGGGGACTACAACTGCCCACGCGGCCTCTGCCGACAAGATGGAAAGATGGGCTGCAGAACGCCTTGGGCCGTCATGGCACTTCAGGGCAAAGGAGAGGCACCCTTGCCTGATTTAATACCAGGATTTAAGTATTTATGTAAGTATGTAGGTATATAGATTTGGATGTACAGAGGTATATGAGTAAAGTAGAATAAATTAAAGAGCTATGGGGATATGAAAAATGGGGATATCAGGGTATGGGGCATATGGGATATTAGTGAGAAACTTGTGTACGCCAGTTATATGGGGACATGAGAGAAACTTGCGAAAGCTAGTTATATAGGGACATAAGAGAAAATTGTGAAAGCCAGTTATATAGGGACAAAAGAGAAAATTGTGAAAGCCAGTTATATAGGGACATAAGAGAAACTTGTGTACGCCAGTTATATGGGGACATGAGAGAAACTTGTGTACGCCAGTTATATAGGGACATAAGAGAAACTTGTGTACGCCAGTTATATAGGGACATAAGAGAAACTTGTGTAAGTCAGTTATATGGGGACATAAGAGAAACTTGTGTAAGCCAGTTATATGGGGACATAAATAGAAACTTGTGTAAGCCAGTTATATAGGGACACGAGAGAAACTTGTGTAAGCCAGTTATATAGAACCTGAGAGAAATTTGCGAAAGCCAGTTATATAGGGACATGAGAGAAATTTGCGAAAGCCAGTTATATGGAGACATATAAGAAACATGTCAATTGTGTGGGGTAGTTATGTGGGGACATGAGAGAAACATAACATTCTTGTTCGGTAGTTATGTTGGGTAGTTATGTTGGGTAGTTATGTGGGGTAGTTATGTGGGGTAGTTATGTTGGAACATGAGAGAAACAACAATCGTGTGGTGTAGTTATGTGAGGTAGTTATGTGGGGTACTTGTGTGGAGTATTTATGTGGGATAGTTATGTGGGCTACTTGTGTGGAGTATTTATGTGGGATAGTTATGTATGGTACTTGTGTGGAGTATTTATGTGGGATAGTTATGTGGGGTACTTGTGTGGAGTAGTTATGTGGGGTAGTTGTGTGGGGTGGTTGTGTGGGATAGTTATGTGGGATATTAGTGTGGGGTAGTAGTGTGGAGTAGTTATGTGGGGTGGTTGTGTGGGGTAGTAGTGTGGGGTAGTTGTGTGAGATAGTTATGTGGGGACATGAAAGAAACATGACGATTGTGTGGTTCTATTCTGGGGCCACACAAGAGAGACATAATGTCGATTTTTCAACGTTTGTGATTAGGAAATATAAGACACACAAGAACACTGAATACAAGTTAACACATTCCTGCCCACGCAACTGGGATAACATTGAGTGACGTTGTTCTGTGGAAGCCTGTCCCTAACGGTCGACCATAGTTTTGTGTCAGTTTTAATTCTGAAATGGAAAACATTATAAAGGGTCATACGATGTTGTTTCGTCTAATTATATAACATGTAATCAATTTTTTTTGGTTTAACCTTGTTCGACCTGTATGCTGTTATGGAGTGAGCTGTAATGTTTTCGCCCTAACAGCCTAGGACATTCGACTTTAGAGCGCATTTTAAAAATAGGAGCACAACCTTACTTTTTCATGAACTTAAACACACACCAGTTTGGTTGTGAGCCGTACTTCTATCCATTTCACCACGATCAACCCTCCACCCTCCCCCCGTCATACTCACTAATCGTTCGTATCCTTGTGTAGTACATGACCATGTTTTCTATTTGTAAATGGTTTCAACATTAAACTGTCAACAGTGTGTAGCTGAAGGCTGCATAAACCAGACATGCTATTCTACTGTGCAATGAAGCAAGCCATTTTGGTGAGGTATAGTGGAGTCTGCAAACTTGAACACATAACTACAGAAGCTACAATGTAAACGGTCGCTTAGCAACGAGCAATTGGACACACATCAAGTTAGCCCGAGTTTTGTTTTGAAAGTTAGTTAAATGTTTCCATAGCAACTTCGAAGTAAGAAATTCAGATGCAGCAAATCGCTGCTGATTCTACTGGTACCCAGGATGAAAATAATATGACCGCCGTTACCTGCCAAGGATGTCGCAAAGGTGACTAAAAAGAGCTGTGCATGGGGCTACCAACTTCGTCATGCAACATCACTGCTAAACAAGCCACCACTACAAATACTCAGATACCCTCTTCATGTAAAGGGGTCGGTTGTAGTGGTCTCTGTGTGCTTCACTTGGAGCGAAACAAGTGAACGAGGGACATGAGTGCCACGGTTAGTATTATCAAGAACACGAACAATACATTCCGGCAACGTCCATTCCGCATTATGTCAGTTACAAGAAAGGGGCAGAGAATGTAGTTTGGTGCAGAAGGAATTAACCGACAAATAGAAACATCTGTAACAGCCACGTGACTTAAAGATATGAGAAGTAACCACACAGGTCGACGTTTCCAGGTAGGCAGGTGAAAGTAGAACATGGCCGATTTATCGTCTTATTTCCTCTTTTTCACCCCAACATATCCACACCAACAGTGGATGTAGCCACAACAACAGTGGTACATAGCCACAACAACAGTGGATATAGCCACAACAACCGTGATTTATCCACAACAGCCGTGTATATAGACACAACCACAGTGGATATAGCCACAACAGTGGACATAGCCACAACAACAGTGGTATATAACCACAACAACATTGGATATAGTCACAACAACATTGGATATAGCCACAACAACCGTGGATATAGCCACAACAACAGTGGATATAGCCACAGCAACAGTGGATATAGCCACAGCAACAGTGGGTATAGCCACAACAACAGTGGATATAGCCACAGCAACAGTGGGTATAGCCACAACAACAGTGGCATCCTTAAGGAAGTCTGCGTCAAAGCACTTTTGCCGTGGTGGTTTTTGAACAATGTGTTGTACATGATGAGATTATGTGTGCCACGCACAACTCTCTTCGGCCGCATTTGACGACATGCGCGAAAACGCACTGGCCCGATTCTTTCATCCTAAGCAATGGACCCCCAGTATCCACTAGGGAAAAAGTGGACGGTTAGGCTCAACTAAAATCCGGAAAAAGTTACCCCAGCAAGGAGAAAGGGGACGGTTAGGCTCAACTAAAACCCGGAAAAAGGGGCCCCTGTAGGGAGAAAGTAGATGGTTAGGTTCAACTAAATCACGGATTTAACTTTGATTCCTTCAGATTTCCTGTAGACTTGAGCACGAGTGGGACTGAAAGCGCTGGACTAGTCATGCCATGTGAGCACAATTCAATGCAAACCTTCGCAGCTCAATATGGAACCCAGGCTTTCAGCCAATACACAGCACATCTTTCACTCTTTATACATCCGCTTGGGCTCATTCAATGGATTCAGATTCCTTTCAGCGTCATTGTTCTGTCTTGGATAGCTGAGTTATATTGCTCATTATAATTGATCTCTCCACATTTGTTGCAGCGTTTGCAGCTTAAAGATTATATAAAGATTCTTTTAAGATGATATCAAGCCCAATGTCCGACCCTCCTTGGTCATCTCGTAGGACAAGTCTGGCAGGTTACGGTGCAAGTATTCTTTGCTCCAATTCAAGCCCTGGAAATACTTGGCATTGTAAAAACAAATGTTTCCGTTTACTGTGATAGCCTGTAGCGAAAAGAAAGGGCGCTAGTGGGACACTCTAGAAGGCAGCTGACTTTGTTATTGCCACAGTAATACCACAGTAGGGCTTATTGTTTGTCGCGTCCTTTTCTTGACGGAAGAAAAACAAGAAACCCTAGAATTCTGTAGCACGAGAATGACATTGTACCTTACTGGCTCACCTAGTTGAGCCGATATATCGGGCATTAATTTTCATAAAAGCCGCAAATCCGATAAAACAACGTTGACGCAAGTTGTGCATACATCCACTCTATTTTGGGATAGCTCAGGCGGTTTCCTTTTAAACGTATAAATGTCCTCACATGTCAATGCCATCATTTGCCTGTATTCTGTTTTAACACATGAACTAGACTGAGCCGATCACAGAGATAGAGACGTAGACCCGCTGTCGCTAATCATTGCTAGTGCAAAGACTGGTACAGTGTTTAAACAAAATAAAAAGTTGCCAAATACATTTCAATCCTGTCCAAAGTTTTAATTTACCACAGCTTAATGTGTACATTTACCAGAGTGTTATCGATGTCCTGTAACAGTTCCCGCCGGAGCAAAGAGTTTAGGACAGGTATGATGTGGCTGCTGATAACAAATGTACCTGAATGCGTGTCAAGGTCACTCACCGTCTCAACAAAGGAGAACAGAATTGGGGCAAAGAATGTGGACAGGTAGGAGCTGACCACTGGCCTTCCGATTTGGGTAGAGGGAGAATGAGTGACAGACGGATTGGCAGTGGAGCTTACTGCGATAGATGAGTGACAGGTGTACAAAGTAGTTCGTTCCAATAAGACTGAATATAGCCATCCCCTGAGATTCATTGGTCAATCTCTGCTTTGCTTGAGTGTATATAACTCGAGACAAAGTTTAACTCAGGAGGCTGGATGGAGAGGAGGCTGGATAGAGAGATGAGAGCGAGAGAGAGAGAGAGAGACTGAATTTATATAGTATGTTTAGCTCACCGACTTAGATAGAGAGCGATTGATAGACTGATGCACGAATGTTAGTGATAGAACAGGATCGCTCAAGTAGGTGTGTGAGTTTTGTATTAAGTGATAATCTGAACGTTCTTTTGTAAGCAGGACACAATGTGAACGAGGTATGTCCAGATCGCCCGCCTGAGGGGATTTGAGTGAGGAAGTTTTTGATAAGGTGTGTCGAGGACGCAGTTAAGGAGATGTGTGTGAGATGGGAGTAAGAAAGGACACATTGTGAACGAGGTATGTCCAGATCGCCGCCTGAGGGGATTTTGAGTGAGAAAGAGTATTTGATAAGGTGTGTTGAGGACGCAGTTAAGGCGAGGTGTGTATTATTGGAGTAAGGCAATAGAACTGGGTTTTAGATAGTTGGGAATTCCATCAATAGCTAATGCTTAAAATTTCCGCTTTAGTTAATATGTATATTAACATATATATATAATAATAGAATACTTAGTTAAGATGATATGTATTGTATTGTGTTTGTAATTTCACTACTCATTTTTCCGTATGAGTATTATATAATAAATATGCCACCTGCTGTGTGATATGTCATTTACTGAGTATGGTCATGAATGATGTGGATGAGTGTGAGAATGTTCTAAGTTAGAATAACGGCCAGGGCAAAACAGTGAGGTCTGTTACAGTCCGACAAAGGAGCATATACTAGTAACACTGTAAACTGACAACTGTTAGAGGTGTATAAGGAGGGTGCAGTATGGGGCTAGCTACCCTATTCTGTAGCACTTTTAAGGCACAAAAACTTCAAAAGAAATGAGCAAATCGACGTCTTCGTGTATTTGTTGTAGACCAATGCTTCACATGGAGCTGTACATATTTTGATGACGATGTGCACAAATCGGAGTAAAAATTTGAACAATGAATTATAGTACGGCACGTCTGTAGATTCTGAAATGTATGTGTTAAGTTGTCAGCGAAGTGATATCTACTATGTGATACTTTAGTGAAACCTTTCCGAAGATGAAACTACAAGACACCGCATTAGATTGTTACATTGTCAAAATAAACGCCTTCATAAATACTGGATTGTATGAATTAAGGTTGAATATTGTAAACCTTCATTTTGGACAACTTAGACATGCATTTACTACATAAACAATCAAAGTACATTTCAAGACAAAAAACTAACACAATTAAGTTGATTTACATGCCATGGTAGGAAAGAAAACAGATGATGATCATTTTGGCGATGTGATAGTAAAAGTAGTCTCATAGATGACTGCCGCCATTGATCAAGTCTAACGTCCTACTTTGACATGTGATGGTCAGCTCCTATCCTCTACGATTGCCTAGACTTGTGCACGTAGAAACCGGTTAGCAGGTAAATACAGTAGAAGAACAAGTTGACGTACATATGTGGAATCAGGACCAGTCTCAAGTCTAGATGTGCAGAGTTATTTCTGGACACAACAGCACCCCCTCTCTCTGTCGTTGTCGCGTCATTTATCAAGTTGCATTTATAAACAGATATTGTCACTTTCCACTAATCTCTTTAAAAAATTAAAATTCCGTATTGCATTTAATGGTGTTTGTAAAAACGTTTGAGGTATTTTCAAGGAATAGCAATGTCCAGTATGTAAAAATATTGTTGATATATTCTTTAGAATCAGTCAAGTTTAAGTATGTAAAATTGTATTTATTTTCTAGAATCTGTCAAGTTCAGTATGTAATTGTGTTATTTTCTAGAATCGGTTAAGTTCAGTATGTAAATATGTTTTTATTTTCTAGAATCTGTCAAGTTCAGTATGTAATATTGTATTTATTTTCTAGAATCTTTCAAGTTCAGTATGTAAATAACTAACTTGTGCTCGGATTTACTGTCAACAATTTTACTGAAACCGTTATTTACTTTCCGTTTGAGAAGAGTCATACGTTTTTTCTCCTATTGGTAAACATGTCAGATGGGTGTTCAACTTGGTCAGTTGATAACTGACAGATATCCATATCATGTTGTTTGAATTTTAAAAAATAACTTACCAGGAGCACGGACACATCTAACTTCTATGGCCAGTAGTTATCACTAGGCTGAAAAAAAAGTGGAAAAACATCCTGTCTTAACATTAACACACGCGCACGCAAATAATTTGACACACACACGCAAAACATACTTGCAGTATCTGAGAGAAATCAGTCAAATCAAACCACTGGGCTATTGTGTATTCAGAAATACGGGCACATGGAATTTACACATTTATAATGGAATTAATAATTAATTGACATATAAACGTGAATTCTTTTACAACTACGACGTTAATGTATTTTGCAGAAATATTATGTAGAGCACCATGATTTATAGAAAAAGTACTTTTTAAATGATCATTTTCATTCAGCCGACAGTTATCGATTATACACACAAAACATTTAACTGCACTTCAGTAATTGTTAGAATATTAAGAGCCACAAGAGCATCTTTATTTATTAATGCAGTGTGAGTCAATTATTATTCCCTATAAATGAGCATTCCTGTTTATTATATATGGATCTCCAGTGTGTTGAAGGGAATGATGTGACTAATGTTTGTCGTTTTATGTTGGTGTTTAAAGAAATGGCATGTTATGTTCCAAGCTTTACGACACGTTCAATCGTGTACTATTAAATGTAAAGTGCGCTTAAAATACAAATATAATCAGAAAGTACTCATCTGATTCAGAATCAGATGACTCAAAGAAATTGATGACTGTTGTCGGCTGAATGAATCGCAAACCATGTTTCTGTCAGAAACCATCTTCTTCTTTCATTACTGTTCCTCCCATTTAATCCAGAATTGTGATTGTATGAGAGGGCAGCATTTGTAATGTTCTTTACATCTGATAGTTTGAAGTTCTTGTTATCGCTTGTCACCTCTTATTTTACCTTTGCCCAAACTCATTTTTAGGATTTAATTGTGAATGGTTCTGTGGCACTCTCAAACACCGATGACCATGCTCTTGGATTGCTCTGTTCATATGAAACGCCGTTTTTCTGTGTGTCTATTTTACAAGTGACAACAGTTCATGTTTTAGGTACATTTCCGTAAATTGAATGTGATCCTTCGGTAGCTAAAGTTTTATATCGTCCTTAGTACTTGCTGATGTCGGGACCTTGCCTTCCTGTGCCACTGCATTATGGTAAGAAGCATTGTCAATTACCATACAGGGCGGTCTATCTAACGATGGAAGTACAATTTTCAATCCCCTTACAATTTTCCATAATGTGGTTTTGGAAATATTAATGGTGTTGTTTTTTTAAAATTTCATCAGCGTCAATACTTCTTTAGAATCCAACAGTCTATTTATTTCTCGTTTAATAACGTATCTGTCAAAGCTATGAACTTGCTGTTGGGACCCGCTCAAGGGTGGTGATCACCCCTTGACGAAGAACGGGTCGAACTAAGAACTAAGATCAACTTTCTGTTCTCTTCCTCGGTCTCCGTTGGCGTTTGTAGAATGACTGTGAAAATCTAGTATCCAGAGTGAGAATGATATCCAGAGTGAGAATGATATCCAGAGTGTCACTTTTATCCATGGCATTCATTGTTTTTTTCTCTGTGTTTGAAATCCGATGGTACGAACTCACAAGTTTAGTCTCACAAGATACATTTTCAAACAATATTATTGATTTGTTTTTGAATGTAACGAGTTTAACTTTCAACACCATTCCAATAATAAAAACACTTTATATATCTCCTACCCGTTTGCAAATGTCAAAGAATTATGATAGCGACATAGTACCCTCAATGTGTGACGGATCTCGATACTTCTAGTGCAACAGTAGATGGCGTTTACGATTTTTCTTAAAAACATGCGCAATATTTGGTTCCATAAAGGACCGTTACTCCACATCGCTATGGGCTATGGATCACTTTAGAACTAAAATGTTATCCAGTGAAGATATTCATTTTTATATAAACCCCAAATAAGCTAAAATGGATTCAAATTACTTCATATGACTGAAGATATATGACTGCTTCAATATTACAATTACTAAAAAATATATTTGTTTTTATCAGTTTACATGTAAATCTCATAATTGCAGATATATTTTATTTCAAGATCGACACTATAGTTAAAACTATCATCTAAATGGCATACACAAATAGCAGGCAGCTAAGGTATCACATAAACGTAAGATTCTAATGAAAGCGATAGCTGAATCTACTGGCCTTCTACATCACAGCACTACAGTTAGCTAGATTTAAGTTCTATAATAAACTACATCTCCTCCCCACTATTCCTACCAACATCAACAACAACAACACACTATTCCTACCAACATCAACAACACACTATTCCTACCAACATCAACAACACACTGTTCCTACCAACATCAACAGCACACTATTCCTACCAACATCAACAGCACACTATTCCTACCAACATCTCCAACAAACCATCATCTTGCTTTCGTAAAGGATATAAAACAGTTGTGTGATACGATACAGGCGTCTCATGCCCCCGGGTGTAGCCCGTGTATGTGAAATATATGTCGTGTATGTGAAATATATGTCGTGTATGTGAAATATATGTCGTGTATGTGATATTTTTGCGATAGACCAGGGCATTATTGAAAGGAAGGATTGGGAAAGAAAGAAAGAATGGAATAGCTCGGTTAACTGGACACACTGCTATTCGGATAGCCTCATCAAATTTTAAAATCTGAACAGCAACATCTTCGAGCTTAAACAAGTGTACGCTGATGATTATTTTCTAGGTTTGAGAATGTTATTTTGTTAATCTATTTATTAAATGCACTTTGTTTTTTAATTTCCGGATCTCCAAAAACTACTTTAAATTTTTTTAAATTTTACGTGTTTGTCTCACTAGTTTCTATTGGCGGAGGCGCGCCTATTGCACCCTAGACCGTAGTCAATTGGGCGATATTAAGACGCATAAACCAGTGCTTGGATGTATGTGTGCGTCTGTATGTACCTATGCTAGGTTTGAGCGCTCTTAGAAGCCAGCCCAACGAAAGTGCAATAGAAGGGCCTCACCATGAAGGCACATGTGAAAGTTGTACAAGAATATGATTGTTGGACACAGTCAAATTAAACAGGAGTGTGTGGTAAGATGACGCCCAGTTCTAGAGTCCCAAAAACCACGCATCTTTCCCCCTCCTTATATAGCTCCTTACGAGTGTCCCAGTCTTATATGACGTTATAGTTCAGTAGTTGTATCCATGTACATAACTGTATGTGTGGATATATTAGTTGGAGATTTCTTAAACACTGAAGTCTTACTTTAATTTTATATATATACCCCCAAGTCCGGGAGGCATGACCAGTTAACTCAGCTACTTATAAATACCCCCAAACCCGGGAGGTATTACCAGTAAACTCAGCTACTTATATATACCCCCAAACCCGGGAGGTATGACCAGTTAACTAAGCTACTTATAAATACCCCCAAACCCGGGAGGCATGACCAGTTAACTCAGCTACTTATATATACCCAAACCTGGGAGGTATGCCAGTTATCTCAGCTACTTATATATACACAAACCTGGGAGGCATGACCAGTTAAATTAGCTACTTATATATACCCAAACCCAAGAGGCATGACCAGTTAACTCACTTATATATACCCAAACCTGGGAGGCATGACTAGTTAACTTAGCTACTTATATATACCCAAACCTGGGAGGTATGACCAGTTAACTCAGCTACTTATATACCCCCAAACCTGGGAGGTATGACTTAGCTACTGGTGCTATCACAGACTTCGAGATGTATTTGTAGGCCTGTGTATGTTTGAAACGTTCTAACCGCCGCTCTAATCTTAGCCTGGTTACCATCAGACTAACGACTGTTCTTTAACATTCAAACGTCCGTGCCAGGCGCCATGGAAGGGGCCTGTCTACGTCTAAGAGCTCCATCTTGCAATAGTGGAACTATGACGAACTAAGGAAGTTGCAAATATAAACTATTTGGTTAGCACGACGACTGCTGTATTTATTCTTTTCAAGCAGTGTCACCAGAGTGGTACTTGTGTCAGAAACGGAAAGGAGCACAGTCAAGCATGTCTTAAGAGGCGATTACTGAGGGTTGTTTACAGTTGTAATAATTTCATAATGTAAAACCATTGATATTCAGATCGCTTCTTCAAGTTCTCGAATTCAGGCGTCATGTAAAGGGATCATCTATAGTAGTGGCACTAAGCTTCACTTGAAACAACATCTGACAGTAAATCCTCATCTGACAGGTGAGTCATCATCTGAGAGGTGAATCATCATCTGACAGGCGAATCATCATGTGACAGGTGAATCATCATCTGACAGTGTCAAGCGGAATATTGACATTAACCTCCATAAAGTTGTACACATTTTTTGTCATTGTTGGGGCTATTCAATTCTCAGAGGTGTTTCCTACTTTACAATTGTTTAAAAAAAATTGAGTTATTTGTGATTGATATGAGTATTCTTAATGTAACAGGAGCTGCGGTGACAGACAACAAGCATTACGACCAGCACACACAAATGGGATATAATACAAACAACACTGATATGGCATCAACACATAATTATGTGTAGGCTGGCCCATACATTGCTTTCCCATTAAATAAATGTAATGTATTATCTTGTATTATAATTATTTGCATTGATGTTTTAAATATAATAAAGTACAGAATATGGGAAATATCTAATACTATTCATCTAAAATGATGTTCTGTAAATGACTTCAAGTTTAAGCTTCGCAACACGGAATTTTGTAATATGGGAAAGCGACTTATTGGTCACCCTGTGCAGCACAGCGTACCAAGACACGATACACGACACCAGCAGAGATTTCCAGCCTTTCAGTATAAGCACGATACGCACTGCAGCTGGAATCTCCCATATTTCTCATTTTGGGCCAAACTTGATTTATATTAATATAGTCCTGTATAATGATGAATCCCATTCAATAATAATGAGTGCTCTTTCATAACGGTATATTATACAATTAAAAATGGCTTGTACGCTTCAGGGAATGTGGCGACACACAAACCGCCACGTTCAGCAACACAACGGTCGCGCAAAGAAATGCATCAGCGTGCATGAGGCAGAAGTTTTTCTTATAGCTACATATCAAAAACAAAGAGAGATAGAGAGAGAGAGAGAGAGAGAGAGAGAGAGAGCGAGCGAGAGAGAGAGAGATAGAGTGAAATATAGCGAGAGAGATGTCCCAACACTAACATGATTCGAAAGATGGGGACATTAATGAACCAAAAGGGCAGGGAGCGTGTTAAGAGACTTGGTCAATATGTCAGCGATCTAAATGTGTCCATTTACAAAATATATAATCCAAAGCATGTCCCGCAATTTGTTATCTCTTTCCTTCATAAAGTTCTTGTCCATCTTCATTTACTTTATTTGTGTACCTTGTGTTTCCATCAAGTGATACTCATTTTTTTGTGATCATCAAAAGCCGTGCCGACTAGCTAATCATTTCTTCAAACAGCAGCCGGATAATGCTGCAGTCAGTTTCATAGCTGCTCCCGTTCTATGCAATGATATTCACCTGTCCATAATCCTTCTTCTCCTCCTAGACAAGTTACCTGCTCCTCCTAGACAAATTACCTGCTGTCGCTACTTGACAGCCCCTTTTCGCATGCGATAGCTAGGACAAATATATTGGTTCTGGCTTTTCCAATTTCGTTATTCCCATAATTTGTTGGCAGTTTGTCGATTAATGTACCGAAACAGAAGCCAAAATTTCTTAGTATCAAAACAGATATACTATATGATGACAACAAAATGAAATTAACATATAAAACATCAAATAGTATTAAATAAATAAAGGCTTTTAAATTGACATTACAAGTATTTTCAAAATATATTAAAGTTTTCCATGGGACGAAGGTTTCTCCCCACGAAATGCAGTCAGCACCTTTCTATCTAGAAACCACTAGAGTTAACATGTAAGCTTCAACTTGTAGACAAAAGGTAACACTTCACGTCCTGGGAAAATTGACATCACGGCCGGTAAGAACAAATGGTGTTACATATTTTCAAAATACATTAATCGTTCCCCCGTGATTACCACTCCCCGTGATTACCACTCCCCAGCCTTTGCAATACAATTGTTGCGATTGTTGTGGCACAAGTAATTTCCATAAATGACAATGAAAAAGTGCCGGTCCTTTGGTCCTTAATGCAGACAAATTCATCGTATGGCTCACATAAGCTGCAGACGGTAGCAGTCATCCCTCGACCACATTCCCAACCGACTGGAACAAATACCATGTGGTGTCTTGCAGAAGTTCCTTCTGGAATAGGAAAGGCTCGATAGTCCAGGGAGACAGCTTACCAATGAGAGGCTACTCTGACAACCAACTACTGCTCCCTTGTAGCTAGACAGGGCACAGTTAAATGTTATAAAAGCAGCCTCAACCATTTGTATGCTGAAGACTGATGTTCTGTGCCCCTGTGAGCGGACCTGAATGCAACGTATTGCGACTCATAAAAACAAGACACAGACGTGACTTTGTTGGAGCCACTGACGTGGATGTCTGATGGTGATAGAACGAAGAAGATCTCACTTATAATGTCCAGACCTGCGACTCAAACTCGCTACACTTTAATTACTGGCTCGTGGTGCTTCACGTATTTGAATTATATTTTAAAAATCGCGTCATTCAAGTCTGCCGACATTTGCATATTGACCAGTAATGTTGGTGCACATCTCCAAGGATACTTCTATGGTAGTTTCCCCAAGGTGTTTCATTGTTGTTTTTCATGACTGCTCAATTCACAAGATCGCGCACAGAAGGGACCATCCGGGCTCTCGCACCCGCTTCTATAATGACGTTTAGGTCCATATCAATAACTAGGTCATTGTATATATATATATATATATATATATATATATATATATATATATATATATATATATATATATACGTATCTATTTATATATATATGGCTAGAATAATAATGTTCGCGAAGGCGTCAAAGGCCCGTTGCGTCGATTGACTACTATCATGTGCAACTGCTGAGGCTATGTCCATTCGTAGTGTGTCGACCAAAATCCCTTGATTCAAAATCAAAACTGATTTTATTATGATCGGACACAGATTCCGAAATATTGTCAAAAACGCTAAGACATACCCAGGAGCAGACATCAATTAAGACCACAGTCCAGTTTGTATGAAAGTGCATATACAACTCAAAATCCCAGAGTGTAGACGTAAAAAGACACTTATTAAAGACAGGTCAGCGCTATAAATACCAGACATACGGCAAAAGTACCAGGTAGCAGTAAAGAAGGTGTTTACAAACTTACAGTCATAGAACAAGGAAGGAAACACAGAGCGGAGAATAAACACTAAATTGGAACGTATAAAAACCTGTATCCAAGTAGCAAATCAATCATTACCAGATAAAGAACTTAGGAAAAATCAAGAATGGATGACAGATGACATCTTGACTAAAATGGCAGATAAAAAGAAGGCTAAAAACACTCCTGCATATTCATCACTACACAAAGAGATGCGTACAATGTGCAGACTGGTTTAAGAACAGTGGTTGGAAGAAAAATGCAAGGTAATAGAAGTCATGGCACTAAAACTCAATACCAAAGAAATGCATATAGAAATAAAGAAAACAACAAACAAGACACAGGTAACCTAGAGTGGGTGATACATCCGAGATAAAAATGGTGCCATTTTGATGGATGAGAATGACATATCAAACAGATGGGCGGAATATTCAATGGAACTTTTTGAGGATAGTCGTGGAGCCAAACAATCAACATGATAAGGAAGGACCCAGCATCCTCAGATCAGAGGTGGTAAATAGGATAAAAACTATTAGAAAAGGGAAAGCAACAGGACCAGACTCCATAAACATAGAAATGATAGAAGCCCTAGAGGAATTTGGTATACTTACTGATCTGTGCAAAAAGAGATTTTTTTTTGGCGTTTGCGTCATTTCTCTAATCCCCAAGGCAGTGTGCGTTGCATTGTGGTTTTTATTTTGCGCCTGTCGGCCCAGTGCGTCCGACTTTACGATGCAACTTATGTAAGGGTCTGCTTTCTCCTGCATTTTCTAAGGGTTTGCTTCCCTGGGATAACGGCCGGTGCTGTAATGGGAATCAAACCCAGCACCTTTTTTTTTTTGCATTCGCGTCATTTCTCTAATCCCAAAAGCAGTGTGCGTTGCATTGTGGTTTTTATTTTGCGCCTATCGGCCTAGTGCGTCCGACTTTACGATGCAACTTATGTAAGGGTCTGCTTTCTCCTGCATTTTCTAAGGGTTTGCTTCCCTGGGATAACGCCCGGTGCTGTAATGGGAATCAAACCCAGCACCTTCTGGTTGTGAGCCGTGTCACATAACCACTAACCCACGCCGTCCCCAATGACATATCCAATACTGGATGCATACCAACAGACCTGAAAACATCTACGTTTATAACACTCCCAAAAAATATCACGCAACAGAATGTTCAGACTTTAGAACAATAAGTCTAATGAATCACACAATTAAAATACTACTCAAGATCATACAAGAGCGAATAAGAGGTAAAATAGAGAGGGAAGTTTCAGAAGAACAATTTGGTTTTCGAAAGTTTAATGGAAGTGAAGCAGTTTTCTGTTTGCGAACTATGACAGAAAAATATATTGAAATAGATAATAACATATATTTGCTTTATAGACTATCAGAAAGTCCAACAGGAAAAATAAATTAAATGTCTCCAAGAAATAGGTCTAGATGGTAAAGACAAGACTGCTGCGTAATCTGTACTGGGAACAAACTGCTACAGTAGAATCAGGAAAGTTATGCTCTACAAGTATAGATGTAAAAAGAGGAGTGAGACAGGGATGTGTATTATCCCCTTGTCTTTTTATAATCTACACAGAACAAATATTTAAACAGATAGAGGGGATGCCAGGGCTTGTCACTGGAGGATCTGATATGTGGATGATACAGTTTTGATGGCAACATATGAGAAAGAATTACAGGAGCTTGTGACAAAAATGTACACAATAAGTCCAAAGTTTGGATTAGACAAAAACATAAAGAAAACAAAGACTATGATAATTGGGAAAAGTGACAAGAAACCATGTATGCAGATAACAATACAAATAAAAGATAAACCCCTTGAACAGGTACAGTTTCTCCTATCTAGGTCATATAATAACGGGCAATGAATAACAAGTTGGAAAAGAGTATTGAAGCCTTCGAAATGTTGGTATATAGAAGATTGGGTCGCATTTCTTGGAAAGAGAAGAAAACAAATTTGGAGGTATTGGAAAAGTTGGGGTTGAAAAGAGAATTAATGACCAAAATCAGGGCTAGACAGTTACGTTAATTTGGTTATATAACAAGACATACCTCCTTGTTGAAGACCATACTAGAGGGTAGAATGGAAGGCAGTCGTTCAAGAGGCAGACAACGCTTTAAGTGGGTGCATAACATCAGGAGATGGGCTGGAGAAAGCTTTTCAGATTGCACAATTACGGCAAGAGATAGAGTACATTGGAGATCCATTGCAGCCGACATTCCATGCGGAGATGGCTCCTGAACTGAACTGGACGAGCTTACTGAGTAACATTGTATCGCGCTACAGTCAGACGACCCTGCCTTATCTTCTCAAGTGCGACTCAAGAGGTAACAAGAGTAACTGCAATACGCCACGAAAGAAACGTTGTCAAGAGTTTAAATAGTGGCGTCCAGTAACAATAATAATAATAATAATAACAACAACAGCAACAACAACAACGGCAACAATGTATTGTCACCCAAGCAAGTATAAAAGCACAACTCGGGCTTTGTAATTATTCTGTGTTTTAGAAGATCAAGTGAAAATCGTAAGATTGTGATACGTTCCTTAATCTGCCCTGCTTCTGTATAATTTGTTAAGTCAGACTTTGATATTTCCCTTTTACTGCCTTGTCTCTTTATGTCTTGTTAGGGTGACTTCCGTGTAAAAAGTGATATAATTATTAGTATCAAAATTTAGAAATTATGAAGGGGATTTTACCACAGCTGTTTCCTGTTGTTCTGCGCACTGCTGTCTTGCCCGGTAGCCTCGATAATGTGACTGAATGGTGACAGCTGCATCGTTTTCTTTTTCTAGTCCGTCGTAGCTGTCTTGACGATCAGGAACTGGTCTTTTCCTCGAACTCTGCTTCCTCGACAAGTAGCCCCTGAACCCAGCCTGGATCTTGGCTGCAGCTTTATTTTCTGCATTCACCTTTTCATCGTCATCATTGTCACGAGCTGTTTGTTTGCCTGGGGACATGTTTTTTCTGGACAGATAACCTCGAAAGCTTGATTGGATCTTTGTTGCAGCTGATCTCTCGTCAGCCGCGCGATGGCGGGTTTGGTACCCACGAAAACCGGCTTGGATCTTGGCGGCTGCCTTCTGTTCTTCTGCACTGCCTTGCTGGAAGCCAGATTTCTTACGCGTCTGATATCCCCGATAGCCAGCTTGGATTTTTGCAGCTGCGCGATTTTTCTGACTTTCGTCACGACTTCCATTAGAATGGTCTTGATTGGAGTTGAACTTCTTTCGTGCCTGATGCCCCCTGTAAGCAGCCTGAATTGTAGCAGCGGCATGATCGGCTCCCTTGAGTTCCTCGCCAGAAAAATGTGACATGCTTTGTCTGGGTGCAGCTAGTTCTTTGTTCTGCTTTGGTGACCTCAAATCTTTACGTGTCTGATGTCCACGGTATGCGGCCTGGATTTTAGATGCTGCACTGTCCTCTTTTGCCAGTTTGCCATTCGGAGAGTATGGTTTGTTTTGTATCGGTGATTTGTATGGTTTTGGAGATTTCAAATCTTTACGGGTTTGATGTCCACGATATGCGGCCTGGATTTTGGTCGCTGCGTTGTCTGTTTCTATCAGTTTGTCGCCAGAGGAGAATGGCTTACTTTGTGTCGGTGCTTTATATGGTTTTGGGGATTTCAAATCTTTACGCGTCTGATGTCCACGATATGCAGCCTGGATTTTTGTGGCTGCATTGTCCTCTTCTACCAGCCGGTCGTGAGAAGAGAAGGTCTTACTTTGTTTTAAAGTTCTGTCAGCATCCTGTAGAGAACATATAAAGGTACATGAAGGTGATAACATAATTGTATAACGGTGATAACATAAGTATATAAAGGTAATAACATGAATGTATAAAGGTGATAACATAAGTGTATAGATGTGATTACTTAAAGGTGATAACATAAGTGTATAAGGCGATAAGTGTATGAAAGTGATAACATAGGTGTTTAAAGGTGATAACATACGTGTATACGAGTTATAAGTATATAAAGGTGGCACCATAAGTGTATAAAGGTGATAACACACGCGTATAAGGGTGATAACATAAGTATATAAAGGTGATACGTGTATAAAGGTGATAACAAAGTGTATAAAGGTGATAACATAAGTGTATAAGGGTGATAACAAAAATATATAAAGGTGATAACATAAGTGTCTAAAGATGATAACAAAAGTGTATATAGGTGATTACAAAAGTGTATGAAGGGGATAACATAGTGTACAAAGGTGATAACATACGTGTATAAAGGTGATAACATAAGTGTATAAAGGTTATAAAACAAGTGTATAAAGGTGATAACATAAGTGTATAAAGGGGATAAGTGTATAAAGGTGATAACATAAGTGTATAAAGGTGATAACATAAGTGTATAAAGGTGATAACATAAGTGTATAAGGGTGATAACAAAGGTGTATATAGGTGATAACAAAAGTGTATAAAGGTGATAACATAGTGTATAAACGTGATATCAAAAGCGTATAAAGGTGAAAACAAAAGTGCATAAAGGTGATAACATAAGTGTATACAGATTATAACAAAAGTGTATAAAGGTGAAAACAAAAGTGTATAAAGGTGATAACATAAGTGTATAAAGGCGATAACATAAATGTATAAAGGCAATAAAATATGTGTATAGAGGTGTCCTTTTGCAACATGGCATTGTTCCACCCCTATACTGCCCGAGCAACGGCTGCAACTACCGACGATCTCCACTTTCAGTGTCTACCACGTACTCACCAGACCTAGCCCCAAGTGATTCCCACGTCTTTGGACGACTAAAAGATGCATCGAAAGGAAAGACTTTCAAGTCCGAAGAAGAGGTACAGCAGATGGCGCATGAGTTGTTGCATAAGCGACCAAGATAATTTTTTCATAAGAAATTCTTGTTGTGTTTGTGGTTGTTAGGGATCCAGCAGCATCTTGGTTCTGGCTCTTCAGCCCAATGTCATTTAACGATCTGCACGTTATCAGCTGTTGTCTGGTGACATACAAAGTGTTCCATGTATCTAGCGGTGGAGGAAGATGTATTTTTCTAATATCATTTAGCACTGAGCACTCACAGAGATAATGATCAACGGTTTAATATGGGTGTGTACACAGCTGCCACTCAGAAATGTATTGTGGTTGAATTCTGTTCAGGTGCTTGCTAAGTGGGATGTGTTGAGTTCTGAGTCGGATAATTGTACTCTGATCTTTCCTTGTGAGTTGATTTAAACTGTCATTTAGACTGGGGCTTCCCATATGTCTGTAGTCCTCCTTCCCCGTGTTTTCCATGGCCTATCTATCCAGCCAAGTTTCTTATCAAGAATATGTAAATGCGATAACAAGTAAACATGCATTTATAAATGTGTCAACGCGAATGTGTCAACACGAATGTGTAAACGTATCAACACAAATGTGTAAATGTGTCAACACAAATGTATAAATGTGTCAACACAAATGTGTAAATATGTCAACACAAATGTGTAAATATGTCAACACAAATGTGTAAATGTGTCAACACAAATGTGTATATATACATATGATAACATGTATGGGTAAATATGAAAACATGAATGTATAAATATGATGAACTTTGACCTGTTTTCGCTGTGGTGTAAAGCTGTTCGTTCTTCTATCCCCGGTCTGTTGTGCTCGCCTATCGTTGCCCTTCATGTCAGGTCTATCACGGCTGCGACTGTTTCTCTGGTCGAAGTCCTGTATGAAAATGACACCATTTACTGGATAACTACATTCAAGCTCAAACAGACTCCTGAACACTCTGCACAGTTCGTGTTTCTGTCACAGACTGTGTGTGGAAGAAACAGCAGTGTGTGGACGGAACAGGGGCATAAATGTTGTGTTGCAATGTTTGATACCATTTACACTGGATCAGGATATGTAGGTATTGTATGTAGTAAATTATCTGTTTTCATATTGGATAAATCTGAATGTTGTTACTTTGCTAGAGTGAAGGTCAGAGTTGATATCAAGACGCGAGGCGAAGGGCAGAAACGACAACCACTTCAAGTCTGAGAATGGAGAATGAGTTATGTAGTTCAATTCGGGAGTAGGTGTGGCAATGCAGTTAGTGACACGGCTCGCAATTCGAACTTGTTTTTGTTGGGATTCATTAAATAACAAAGTCGTGCCGCTTTGGTAAATAAACCCAATAAAACAACCTGCCATGAAATCGGATGTACTGTGCTTTTATGCCTAAAACATATTACAAAGCACTCTGCCTTAGGACATAAGACGAATGATAAAAAACAAAACACAAAGTAAGAAAATAATTCAGCTCTGACTTCATTAATGAGGCCTGTCCTCGAGACAGAAAGACAGTTCAAGCTTCGGATGGTACATAACAGCGGCATAAGTGACTCGAGGAAATAGAGATTCAACATTTCACGTAGAGCTACAGGATTGACGTTACCATTGAGAGCTGATCACTGACTTCAGAAGGATATATAGCTGGTGCTTATTGATGTGGATAAGAGGAAGATAGTTGATGGACATCCGTATATGTTTAGTGATACAGTTGATGGACATCCGTATATGTTTAGTGATACAGTTGATGGACATCCGTATATGTTTAGTGATACAGTTGATGAACATCCGTATATGTTTAGTGATACAGTTGATGGACATCCGTATATGTTTAAAGTGATACCGTTGAGGGACATCCGTATATGTTTAGTGATACAGTTGATGGACATCCGTATATGTTTAGTGATACAGTTGATGGACATCCGTATATGTTTAGCGATACAGTTGATGGACATCCGTATATGTTTAGTGATACAGCTGATGGACATCCGTATATGTTTAGTGATACAGTTGATACATATTGATATGGATAAGCTGACATAGTGTAATCAGTCACTGGTCAGGTGACACGAATCAGCAATTCACAGTTTGCAGGGGTTCACAATGACTTTTTTTTGGTGAAGCAGTGAGAGGCGCGTGAAATGGCTGAGCAGTAGTGTGTGCAACCAGCAAGTTACAGAAACCATTAGTATTTACACCCTTTGCAAATTTGTTGGAAGAAACTGCGAAACTATCATTCTCCCCATAGTTCAGTGCTATTTCTTCTTTATAACATAGCTGATGTTAGCTTAAAGACAACCAAACGCTGTTCCATATTTCAGTATTGTTTTAGTCAACAATGTCAATAGAGATACGAGAACGTGAAGAACCTCTAGACTTGCACATAACATGCAACAAAAGCAGTCATATTATCGGTTGAAATAGTTATGGTAGTAAACAAGCTGTGAGAGAGCTCCGGATGTCATTAGCCAGTGCAGCCACATTCCTTCATGTGTTCCCCATTTATTCGACAGTTCCGAGACCAGACTCTGTCAAATACCGAAAATCGTCAAAAGGCAGTTATCCTCCTCCTTGCCCGCTGGTAAACACTATCGAACTATAAATAGATGTATGTATGTAGGTGAGTAGGTAGATTGGTAGGTCGGTAGTTTTTGGGTGGGTGGATAGATAGTTAGAAGGTGGATGGACGGGTGCGAGCATACATGGGTGAATGAACGGGTAGATGGATGGATTAGTGGGTGGATGGATGGATGAATACTTAGACAGGTAGGCAGACAAACATAAAGACAGACAGACAGACATCGACACTATATTTGACTTACTCAACTTTCTTTCAGGAAAGTCAGTTTCATTTGCAGTGTCAGTTTGTTAGCAATGAGGTTGCCAGCTCCATGTACACCTTCGTTAGTCGCCACTTACGGCATACAAGGAAAGGAAGAGAAACTCTTATCTGTTTGCCCCAGAAACAATTGATGTGTGACTTGCCCTGTTCTTGAATTTAATTAAGAAGAATTGCGCTGGCATCCCCCTCCTCACCCCCTCCCTCATTCTCTCTGTCCTGAGCTACCTGAACCCACCGGTAAGACGTAGCCAAGCCTACTGGAGATGTGACTGGATCCAGTAGATAGTCATGGTGTTCGAGTGTCTTTTCATGTTCTGTGAGTCTTCCTCCCTGCTGCTGGGAGCAGTCTTCAAGTCCATTAAACTAGGTAATGGTTCCATTCGCAAATATCCGCTGAGTTAAGTAATATCATGTATGGATAGACAAGCCTTAGTTCGCCGAGGATTGAGCGCTCCCGCCTCCGGACACCTTACCTCCTGACACCTTACCTCCGGACACCTTACCTCCGGACACCCCACCTCGGGTCACCCCACCTCAGGACACCCCACCTCCGGACACCTTACCTCAGCAGGACACCTCACCTCAGGACACCCCACCTCAGGACACCCCACCTCCAGACACCCCACCTCCAGACACCCCACCTCCAGACACCCCACCTCCAGACACCCCACCTCAGGACACCCCACCTCCAGACACCCCACCTCCAGACACCCCACCTCAGGACACCCCACCTCCTTATACTCAGCCGGTTAAGCTCGTTAGGATGTGGCCGATTCATGAGCTGGGTGGCAGGTGGGGAGCAAGTGTGAAGGAACCACTTTCAGTGGAAGCACAACATGCCGTTCCACCAGATGTACTAACATACCCTACCACCCCATACACATCATTTGTAAGATGCACCTAGAACAACTTCAATGAGCGGAACTGGGGTGTCGAGTCGTTCGAGAGAAACATTGCGCAGCACTGACATGAGTGGACAGTCAAGGATGTGCAAACAGGACAAAGTAGTTCCAATGTATTTTATTTGTTATTTCAAAAAAATAGGTCTGGTTTTAATGGCAAAGTGTAGAATGAGCGGAAGATCGATAGTGGTGGAAGTATGCGTATGTGAAGTAGATTCGGAATTAGATGAACTGGAAGCCTACTATATTCTTCGAATGCCTGGGTCCACAGAGAACAATCTACTTTAATGACATGCATATTTGCCAAGAACTAAGTTAGGGCCAAAGGGATATCAATCCATGTGGCTCACTTTAGTTTTACTCTTCACCTTTGTCTCCCACTGATCTCTGGGCATATACGTCTTCGAGTCCCTGCTGTCAGGCACATGTCGTGCACCCTGCGTCGTGCGGTTGTTTGGTTTTGCATTGTATATCCCGCCTTGGTCTATGAAGGAATACAACATACATTCAGGTGGCAGAATATGACTAGCTAGCTAGGGTTTGATGGCATCATTATTTCTCACTGTTGATGTGTTCCTTTCTTTCTGTCTCTATCATTTTTTTGCTTTCTCTTTCTATCAAATCAATTCACATCTTTCTCTCCTCACATATCTCTCTCATTCTCTCTATCGCTCTATTTGCTATCTGTGTGTATATATATATCTGTTACTGTCTTTGTATATTTATTTCAGATTGTCTCAGTCACTCTTTCCCTATATATTTCTTTGTCACTATCTATCTCTGTCACTATATATTGAATTGTCTCTGCCTGTCTCTCTCCCTTTACGGCTTTTTGTCTTTCTCTGCTCCTCTCTCTTTCTCTTTGTTAGTTTTTCTATATATCTATTGTCCTTTATCTTTCTCTTTTTGAAAAGCTGTTCTTACCTCTATCTAAATCATTTGTGCTGGACCGGTCTGGGCTTCTGATCTGCTTCAATGGTTTACCATGGAAGACTGGCTCGTCGCCTCTGGGCGCCCTCAGCCTGAATCAAGAAGTCGGAAACTGAATGTCAGTGAAACAGGGATTCTCACACACCAGTCTCTTCTCACACACGCTCTTATAACTACATCTATATGAACAACTATACACAATCATACATACATGATACAAACATAATTTATATGTACAGTAAATCGACGTTCTATAAAGAACATGCTACATGATATAAATATATACATATCTCAGAGATCAATATCAGGATAGGCAAAACAGCAACAACAATGAGCAGATTAACAAAAACGGTCTGGGAGAACAAGAAGCTCACAATGAAAACAAAAACACTTGTTTACCAGGCCTGTGTTCTCAGTACCCTTCTTTATGGCAGTGAGACATGGTCGACCTACATGCACCAGAAGAGGTGGCTAAACACCTATCGCATGAGGTGCCTGCGCAGAATCCTGGGGGTTGGGAGGCAAGACAAGATCACCGACGCGGAGGGAGTTGGGGAGAACAGGCACTGTCACAATCTTTTTAATGATAAATCTTCGAAGGCTCTAATGGGTGGGATACACTTCAAGCATGGATGATGGCAGAATATCAAAATATCTTCTCTATGGGGAATTAGTTGGGGAAGAGGTCTCGGGGCCGGCCACTACTTCGGTACACGGATGTATGCAAGCGGGATATGAATGATGCGGGTATCGATTTCGAATCATGGGAATAGGACGTCATGGATCGTGTCATATGGAGGGGCATAATTAAACATAAAATGCAGACAAAGGAGAAACTCATGGCTAAAGAATCAGCGTTTGAGACGATACTCCACACCATGCGATGCCGTAAACGGTCCTAAGTTTCCTTGCACACACTGTGAAAGACGCTTCTCTGCTCGGGTTGGTCTTACGAGTCACATGGGTCATCGTCATGGACTGCATTTATATCCCTTTATTTCAAAGCACAAAGACTATCGTCTGACAAGACGGAAACAGCCAATGGTATATATATATATATAAAATGATGATAATAATAATAATAATAATTCAAATTTTAATAAAAATAATTGTCCATGTTCTTCAATGAGGACCAACAACATCATCCCATGTCATACTATATCCTTGAGTCTGTGGATCGAAAGTTCTATGGCATGACTGACACACGTGGTCTGCAGCATGCCATCTATAGTTTAGACTACAGATGGTCATGATCTGCAGCTAGTATTGGTGTTCCCTCTGCTTTATACTTTATAATCGCAAGTCTATCCTGGGTTACCTACACATGGATGTCCGATTGCAGCAGCCTTTTTGATCGCACATTTCCAGGTTGAACAATTTATGGCTAGGTTTTCCCAGGCTGTAACAATCTTTTGACTGTAATTAAGAAACTTCATCTGACTATCCTTGTAACGCTTTTTTTAAATGTCACTTTGATCGTCTTCCTTCATTCAATTCGCAATACAGTAGTCTCTTATGGAGCATGTTGCTTGGCATTCGAGAATTGTAGCCAGCAAATCGCAGTTGGGCGTTCTTGGACTTGCATAAGATAACCTTGTTACTCGTGTTACCTGTGTGAGTTACCTGTCTGATCTACCTTTGTATGTTACCTGCATGACTTACCTGTGTGAGTTACTGGCGACTGAGCTCTGGGTAGAAGGGTTAGATTGATCAGTTAAGGACTGGTTGATGCTGTCACTGGATCGAGGAAATAATTGGGCCAACCTGCGAACACAAGTCTGTCCTGCTCTCATCTTATCTCATCAATACATTCATGGACAACTGTCAGACATGTTTGCAACAAAGGATAGCCTTCCCTAACTTGTAGAATAATTTAACAGAATGTATTTTGGTTGGGGTGCCTTTCTTTCCCCTCCTCATTGGACATCAGTTCAGTTCAGTGTATTAGTAATCTGCCCGTAGAAGATCCGCTACAATGGATACTCTCCCAGTCCTCTGTCTCTTGTCGTGATGATGCAGTCTGACAGATTTTTGCATGCCCATCTCTTGATGTTATCCACCCACTTATGTCAATGTTTTCCTCTGACACGTGTGTCCTTCCCCTTCCCTTCTAGTACGGGTTTCAGTAAGGTTTATAATATGACAAAGCCATCTTAGCTGTAAAACACTTATTCCGTTCATTTATTCTTATTGTACTCTTTAATTGTTTGAATACTTCCTTATTTGCCATCCTGTCTTTCCACGAGATTCACTCCATTCTTCTGTACATCTTCATTTTAAAGGCATCATATTTATTCATTGCTCACGTTTTCACACCATATATGAGGTGTGTTCAAATGAAACCGGACCTAGCTGCATCAAGTGAGCATACGTACGATGCTCATGATGACGTTACTTCTGATGTAAACAACCGTCAATGTTGCAAAATGTCATTATCCTCCTGCTCATAGTTTCCACAGCAGACCGTTGAAAACATAGTGGGTATGAGATGGAATTCGTCCAGAGTTGAGCGAGTGGTGATTCAGTGATTCGGTTGAAGGACGTCGACCAGTTGACATTCATCGCAGAATGCAGACAGTGTTTAGTGACAAAAGTGTGTCGAATGTAAGCTGCGGCGACGGTCCACTCGAATTACTGAATGAATTTTGGCGATGACATCTTCTGACGCAACAATATGCGCCTGACCTGATCTAGGAATATCTTTCGCTAACTCCTGTCCTTTAATCATCGTTGTCCAGTTCTTCACTGTTGCCTTCAACACAATTACGTCATGCTATATATGGCCCCCACATGTCATCATTACACCTGCCCTGTATGGCCCCCACATGTCATCATTACACCTGCCCTATATGATTCCACATGTCATCATTACACCTGCCCTATATGATTCCACATGTCATCATTACACCTGCCCTATATGGCCCCACATGCCATCATTACACCTGCCCTATATGATTCCACATGTCATCCTTACACCTGCCCTATATGGCCCCACATGTCCCCAAACCCTTTCGTTGGTTACAACGACAAAGCACACCTGCTGGGGTTACGACATTTTCCCCTGGCTTCGTCAGATATCAAAGTACAGCTGTGTCGCCTGTCAGAAGCGATCTTACTATGAAAGAAGCCACCACATGCCCAGCCTATCAAATCAAGCGTGACGTGATTTAAACCTAAGATGTTAACATTGCAAACCAAGCTCACAACCCCAAGACCACTGACTACAGATATAATAATGAACCCAGTTGTTTGACGTTTGCAGATTGTCTAATATCTTTCTGAACGTTCTTATTACCTATCGATTAAGGAACACTGTATTCGCAGGATATAGCCTGGTAAGTCTTGAATATTGGAGACAAGCCTGTGTTGTCTTTCCATCCATCCTTGGAGGAATCGGATATCATTTCTGAAGGTTTCTATCAGTCCCCACAAGAGGTGTAAACATCTCTCATACATCATTCGTGTATCTCAAAACCACGTTTTTGATGCTTTCGGTGGCTCTATAACTTTCTTCGTTCTTCTTTTCTATCTCAAAATTTTTCTTAAGTCGTTTCTTTCAGGCTTTCCGCCACTACTTTTTTAATAGCTCTCTTTTCTATTGGTTCACTCTACCAAGATGGCTGAACGAACCATATAGATATTTTGTGTATTATAGGAAATAGTTTTGCACTTTCTGCAGAAGGTTGCAATGTTCGTGTTAAAAAGCAGGATCATTAACAGCTTGTGTCAAGTTTCCTGTACTTCAGTTTTCATTTTCAGAATGAAGACGATAAATGAAAGTTGATTACTTTGCTGTGCCGCCAGCATATTCAAGCAGCGTACAAGGAGATAGGCAACAGCAGTGATGTCTCTAAGTCAATGACACCACATGTATTCTGTGGTCGGCATGTCAGCTTGTTCGGGAGGTCGTTGATCACGACAGCTTGTACTCGGCTTGTGCGAGGAGTTCCTCTGTTGATCACGGCAGCTCGGCTTGTGCGAGGAGTTCCTCTGTTTTCAAGGTATCTCAAGATTATTTTCAGAGCATTTTCCAACTTCGTGGATTTAGTGTTTCGAAGAATCGAAGTCACTGTACTCCGGGAATACCCATAGGTGCTTAGTCTCTCTCATCAAATGATGCAGGGTCTGGATGCTGATGGTCTCTGTAGCCTGCTGGTTGTACACTCTCTTGCTTCGTCCTCTCATGATCCCCTCTCCACTCGAACCTCGTTTGAAGTTGAAACGTTGCAGCCTGTGGATTGCTGCTTCATCTATTGTGGTAATCTCATCTAACAGACGGTCATCGATTGATTTCAAAATATCACTTTTATCCATCACTAATTTGCTCATGATGGAAGCTTGTGAAGCCAAGATGTCAGTTCTTTCATTCCTCTGAACTCCAGCATGAAAATAACAGCAGATCCATGTCAACCCCTGAAGATTTGAGGCCTAAATAGCTGTTATCAACTCGAACCTCAGCTATCCCCTCCGTACCTTCTGAAGTACAGCTTGCGTGTCAGTCACGATGACTGCCCTTGTTAAAGGGGTCTCAGATAGTCATCTTAAAGCCGAGGTCACTGCTGCCATCTCCATTATTAATCTGGAGGTTATTGACGAGCATGCTCCACTCTGCTCAGCAACGACCTATCCTCTTACTGTAGCCCCAGTCTGATGTCCCTTCGCGCAGTACCGATCCGTCGGTGTAAGTGACGGCATCACTATCCTACGTGTGTTTTAGTGTCATGGATCAGGTATTGTAATCGCAAGGCTATGTTAGGCCAATATTAATGTAGTTAATGTAGGCCTTTAGGATGCTGACAAATAGTGAACACATGCTACGCATGCCTGATCATCCCATACATATAAAACTAAAACACCCAGTTAAAAATAGGCTAAAAAGAACCAGCTTCATTCATATATCCAACCACCTACACCAATAATATGGAGAACTAATTCCAAACCAACCTACAGAAATAGAGATGCTTATTAACTTTGAAGAGCCAAGCTGCAACATAAACAACATCGAAATAAGTACAGAGATCCCAGGAATAAGAAGAAAAGACCAACACAGTGTCCACGATCTGAAAATTTTAGCACAAACAATGATTGAGGTGAAATATAATACCAAGGAATGGACACATGTGTACACAGATGGTTCAGCAGAGGGGACAGGCCGAGACGGGGGAGGAGGCATATTCATGACACAAAAGTGAAAATATAACAGAAGATGCCCTCCCATCAGGAACGTTGTCCACAAACCTCAGAGCAGAATCGATGGCCCTCCTGCGAGCACCGAGAATGCTTCAAACAGAAAGGCAACCTCCAACAAAAAAGCTGTATTCACGGACTGCAGAGTACTATTAGAGACAATACAAAAACAAATAACGAACCACTGTTATCAGAGATCAGAGCAGAACTGGGAAAACTCCAGAGATCCTCAACAATAGTGCTCCAGTGGCTACCCTCCCATTGCAGAATCACGGGAAACGAGAGAGCTGATGCTGTGCCAAAAGATGGCAGCAACAAGGCACAATTTAATCATCGAGTACCATACAGAGAAATCAAGAACATCATCAGAAATCAGTATATACACCAATGGAGAGAAGACAGAAACATAAGCAGTACGCCAGACCCAATTTATCAACTCAAAAGAAATCGACAAACTACCTTATTCCGTCTGAGAACTGGACACTGCAGACTACTAGAACATCTTTATCGACTGAAGATCTCACACACCGATGAGTGCCCATGTGGAACAGGATGCCAGAACCCTGAGCATATTCTACAGGAATGCCCAATCTATAGAGAAATGAGATGCCAGACCTGGCCCCAGGGTGCGGAGCTGAGACAAAGCTGTGGGGCAGCCGCTCCGACCTGGTGAAGACTACAGACTTCATCATGGCGACTGACCTGCAGATATAGCATGACCGAAAGCTGTGGGGCAGCTGCTCCAACCTGGTGAAGACTACAGACTTCATCATGGCGACTGACCTGCAGATATAGCATGACCAAAAGCTGTGGGGCAGCTGCTCCAACCTGGTGAAGACTACAGACTTCATCATGGCGACTGGCCTGCAGATATAGCATGACCAGAAGATCCTGAACGCAAAGAAAGAAGAAAAAGGCCTTTAGGGTTTTCTCCATTTCGTGCAGCCCATATAGTGATTTGAATTTGAAACCTCGGACATATACATTTCTAGTTATAAAACACACTGGTCTCTGGTATCACCGGAGGTAAGACCAGAGTGCCTGCATCCAATAGTCTTCCAAGAGTGAGATTAATGACCAGCGCCTAAGCTCCCTCACTATAGTCCAAATAGCACACAACACATTATTAAGACAAAACCATCTGATGGTGTGGCCATCATCGCTTCACGATGGGCAATAACTTTTTATAAAACACACACAGAACTGCATTCATTGGCCAAGTTTGAAGTCGCCAACCAAGGTTCTCTATAAAGCGGATGGTGGCTTTAAATGGAAATGGAGAAAAATGAAGAAAAAAAAACTAGTCTCATAGAACCAACTTTATTATACCAGGGCGACCCTATATGTGATCAGTCCCTTTCATTACCCATTTACAGGTGGGTTGACTGGACTAACGGTCATACGATGAAAAAAAACAAAAACGCTACCACATGCCTGGTCTGTCAAACCGAGCGTGGCGTGATTTGAACCTGGAACTTTGTGATTGTAAGCCGATCTGACAACTTCTAGGCCACTCTCCCCAAACAGGCATTTACTGATAACTAAACAATGACAACAGTTCAATGGTACCATTATACAACTGTGAAGATATGGTTGAGTGCACAGAAAGGGTGGAGGTAACTTACAGTTTACGTTGTGGTCGTGGGGAAGTTGACAGATTCTTCACTCCTTGTTCGTTGTATCGAGCTCTTTTGAATCTTTCTGACCTCCTACAGGCCACATACTGACCGTTGTGTGAGATCTGGTCGACATCGGACACTTGTGTTCCGGTTAAAAAGTACAACCTGGCCATATAGAAATAAAACATATGCCGTAAAACATTAGACATCTTCCTGAAGAGAAACCACAAGTGACTGACAAACATAAATGAGAGGGCTGCTTCTTCTTTTTCTTCTTCTTCTTCTTTTTCTTGTTCTTCTTCTTGTTCTTCTTCTTGTTCTTCTTGTTCTTCTTCTTTGTCGTCGTCGTAGTCATTGGTCCCAAGTGGAACGTTTTGTCATTTTGTGTTGTAGGTGACAACGAGGCTTCGAAATCTGCATCTTTCGGCCAGAAACATCTGGTTACAGCAGGGTACTTTTTTTTTCTATCTTCGACTCCCATTCCTTCCTGCACACATGCAGCTTCTCTGCAGGGTCCGACACTTGTAGGTGGAATATGGACCTGGACAGCTATGGTTCACTGATCCCGAAACTAGCAGTCAGCTACGAATCACTGACTCCTCGCTCACCACGTCTTAAGCAAACGGTTGAAGCCCAAACCCCCACCATTACGGTGTTAGCCCAATTTCTGTTGTTCTGTGTTACTGGTTTCACCCTATTTTAGCGACTCGGCGACGTTTTCAACCACAGAGTCCTTTTGGTTATATGAGAGCTTGTGAGCGATAACGAATAGTCGACATCCAAGTCTAAATTCTTGTGTAGCGCTAAAAATCACTTTGTCATGAAAGAGAGCGGCGCTAAAAGCAAAAATTAAAAGGGATGAAAAATAAAGGCCATTTGCCAATGAAGCCGCCACAAATGACAATTGTAAAATGACAATATAAGTTCTAAAAAACTTAATTCATTCAAAGTTTTCATTTGAGGTACCTTTGTACAAGATATACTTTTTTAACCTTCGATAGACAAAAATATATGCCTTTCCCAAATTTTGAACCCATACCTCCTTGGTCAGAACACACGTGTCCAAGCAACTCAACTATCTTCTCACTGATTAAAGGATGTGTGAATTTCTGTTTGTTGCGTTCCGATCTTCCTCTATCTATCACCATTTGTGTAGTACGTTGACCAAGTTTTCCAAAGATTGGCATCTGACGTTTAACCATCATCGTCTTAATTTCTCTACCTCTCTCTCTCACGTAATGTTTGTCTTACTTTATCTTTCACGTAAGTATTTTATTCTTATCTCCTATGTAAGAGTTGTGTTTCTATCTCATGAAAGCTATCTCTTTCTCTCTCTCTCATGTAAGCTATGTCTTCCCATCTCCCATGTAGGAGATGTTTTCCTATCTCTTATGTAAGCATTGCCGTTGCTTTCTTTCATGTAAGCCACGTGTTCCTCTCTCATGTAAGTTGTTTCTGCCTCTCTCTCCCATGTAAGCTATGTGTTCCTCTCTCTCATGTAAGTTCTCTTCCTCTCTCTCATGTAAGCTCTCTTCCTCTCTCTCATGTAAGCTATCTCTTCCTCTCTCTCATGTAAGCTCTCTTTCTCTCTCTCATGTAAGCTGTCTCTTCATCTCTCTCATGTAAGCTTTCTCTTCCTCTCTCTCATGTAAGCTCTCTCTCTCATGTAAGCTCTCTTTCTCTCTCCCATGAAAGCTATGTGTTCCTCTCTCTCATGTAAGCTCTCTTCCTCTCTCTCATGTATGCTCTCTTCCTCTCTCTCTCATGTAAGCTCTCTTTCTCTCTCTCATGTAAGCTGTCTCTTCCTCTCTCTCATGTAAGCTCTCTTTCTCTCTCTCATGTAAGATGTCTCTTCCTCTCTCTCATGTAACTTTCTCTTCCTCTCTCTCATGTAAGCTCTCTTTCTCTCTCTTATGTAAGCTCTCTTCCTCTCTCTCATGTAAGCTCTCTTCCTCTCTCTCATGTAAGCTCTATTCCTCTCTCTCATGTAAGCTCTCTTCCTCTCTCTCATGTAAGCTGTCTCTTCCTCTCTCTCATGTAAGCTCTCTTCCTCTCTCTCATGTAAGCTCTCTTCCTCTTTCTCATGTAAGCTCTCTTCTTCTCTCTCATGTAAGCTGTCTCTTCCTCTCTCTCATATAAGCTCTCTTCCTCTCTCTCATGTAAGCTCTCTTCCTCTCTCTCATGTAAGCTGTCTCTTCCTTTCTCTCATGTAAGCTCTCTTCCTCTCGATCATAAAGCTGTCTCTTTCAAGTCAGCTGTCTCTTCCTCTCTCTCATGTCAGCTGTCTCTTACTCTCTCCCATGTAAGCTCTCTTCCTCTCTCTCATGTAAGCTCTCTTCCTCTTTCTCATTTAAGCTCTCTTCTTCTCTCTCATGTAAGCTGTCTCTTCCTCTCTCTCATATAAGCTCTCTTCCTCTCTCTCATGTAAGCTCTCTTCCTCTCTCTCATGTAAGCTGTCTCTTCCTTTCTCTCATGTAAGCTCTCTTCCTCTCGATCATAAAGCTGCCTCTTCCTCTCTTTCACGTCAGCTGTCTCTTCCTCTCTCTCATGTCAGCTGTCTCTTCCTCTCTCCCATGTAAGCTCTCATCCTCTCTCTCATGTAAGCTCTCTTCCTCTCTGTCATGTAAGCTTTCTTACTCTCTCATGTAAGCTGTCTCTTCCTCTCTCATGTAAGCTCTCTTCCTCTCTCTCATGTAAGCTGTCTCTTCCTCTCTCTCATGTAAGCTGTCTTTTCCTCTCTCTCATGTAAGCTCTCTTCGTCTCTCTCATGAAAGCTCTCTTCCTCTCTCTCTCATTTAAGCTCTCTTCCTCTCTCTCATTTAAGCTCGCTTTTTCTCTGATGTAAGCTGTCTCTTCCTCTCTCATGTAAGCTCTCTTCCTCTCTTTCATGTAAGCTCTCTTCCTTTCTCTCGTGTAAGCTCTCTTCCTCTCTTTCATGTAAGCTGTCTTCCTTTCTCTCATGTAAGCTCTTTTCCTCTCGATCATGTAAGCTCTCTTCCTCTCTCATGTAAGCTGTCTCTTCCTCTCTCTCATGTAAGCTCTCTTCCTCTCTCATGTAAGCTGTCTCTTCCTCTATCTCATGTAAGTTCTCGTCCTCTCTCTCATGTAAGCTCTCTTCCTCTCTCTCATGTAAGCTCTCTTCCTCTCTCTCATGTAAGCTGTCTCTTCCTCTCTCTCATGTAAGCTCTCTTCCTCTCTCTCATGTAAGCTCTCTTCCTCTTTCTCATGTAAGCTCTCTTCTTCTCTCTCATGTAAGCTGTCTCTTCCTCTCTCTCATATAAGCTCTCTTCCTCTCTCTCATGTAAGCTCTCTTCCTCTCTCTCATGTAAGCTGTCTCTTCCATCCTCTCATGTAAGCTCTCTTCCTCTCGATCATAAAGCTGTCTCTTCCTCTCTCTCATGTCAGCTGTCTCTTCCTCTCTCCCATGTAAGCTCTTTTCCTCTCTCTCATGTAAGCTCTCTTCCTCTCTGTCATGTAAGCTTTCTTACTCTCTCTTGTAAGCTGTCTCTTCCTCTCTCTCATGTAAACTGTCTCTTCCTCTCTCATGTAAGCTCTCTTCCTCTCTCTCATGTAAGCTCTCTTCCTCTCTCTCATGTAAGCTCTCTTCCTCTCTCTCATGTAAGCTGTCTCTTCCTCTCTCTCATGTAAGCTCTCTTCCTCTCTCTCATGTAAGCTCTCTTCCTCTTTCTCATGTAAGCTCTCTTCTTCTCTCTCATGTAAGCTGTCTCTTCCTCTCTCTCATATAAGCTCTCTTCCTCTCTCTCATGTAAGCTCTCTTCCTCTCTCTCATGTAAGCTGTCTCTTCCTTTCTCTCATGTAAGCTCTCTTCCTCTCGATCATAAAGCTGTCTCTTCCTCTCTTTCACGTCAGCTGTCTCTTCCTCTCTCTCATGTCAGCTGTCTCTTCCTCTCTCCCATGTAAGCTCTCTTCCTCTCTCTCATGTAAGCTCTCTTCCTCTCTATCATGTAAGCTTTCTTACTCTCTCATGTAAGCTGTCTCTTCCTCTCTCTCATGTAAGCTGTCTCTTCCTCTCTCATGTAAGCTCTCTTTCTCTCTCTCATGTAAGCTGTCTCTTCCTCTCTCTCATGTAAGCTGTCTTTTCCTCTCTCATGTAAGCTCTTTTCCTCTCTCTCATGAAAGCTCACTTCCTCTCTCTCTCATGTAAGCTCTCTTCCTCTCTCTCATTTAAGTTCGCTTTTTCTCTGATGTAAGCTGTCTCTTCCTCTCTCATGTAAGCTCTCTTCCTCTCTTTCATGTAAGCTTTCTTCCTTACTCTCGTGTAAGCTCTCTTCCTCTCTTTCATGTAAGCTGTCTTTCTTTCTCTCATGTAAGCTCTTTTCCTCTCGATCATGTAAGCTCTCTTCCTCTCTCATGTAAGCTGTCTCTTCCTCTCTCTCATGTAAGCTCTCTTCCTCTCTCATGTAAGCTGTCTCTTCCTCTATCTCATGTAAGTTCTCGTCCTCTCTCTCATGTAAGCTCTCTTCCTCTCTCTCATGTAAGCTCTCTTCCTCTCTCTCATGTAAGCTGTCTCTTCCTCTCTCTCATGTAAGCTCTCTTCCTCTCTCTCATGTAAGCTCTCTTCCTCTTTCTCATGTAAGCTCTCTTCTTCTCTCTCATGTAAGCTGTCTCTTCCTCTCTCTCATATAAGCTCTCTTCCTCTCTCTCATGTAAGCTCTCTTCCTCTCTCTCATGTAAGCTGTCTCTTCCTTTCTCTCATGTAAGCTCTCTTCCTCTCGATCATAAAGCTGTCTCTTCCTCTCTTTCACGTCAGCTGTCTCTTCCTCTCTCTCATGTCAGCTGTCTCTTCCTCTCTCCCATGTAAGCTCTCTTCCTCTCTCTCATGTAAGCTCTCTTCCTCTTTGTCATGTAAGCTTTCTTACTCTCTCATGTAAGCTGTCTCTTCCTCTCTCTCATGTAAGCTGTCTTTTACTCTCTCATGTAAGCTCTCTTCCTCTCTCTCATGTAAGCTGTCTTTTCCTCTCTCTCATGTAAGCTCTCTTCCTCTCTCTCATGAAAGCTCTCTTCCTCTCTCTCTCATGTAAGCTCTCTTCCTCTCTCTCATTTAAGCTCGCTTTTTCTCTGATGTAAGCTGTCTCTTCCTCTCTCTCACATATAAGCTCTCTTCCTCTCTCTCATGTAAGCTCTCTTCCTCTTTCTCATGTAAGCTCTCTTCTTCTCTCTCATGTAAGCTGTCTCTTCCTCTCTCTCATATAAGCTCTCTTCCTCTCTCTCATGTAAGCTCTCTTCCTCTCTCTCATGTAAGCTGTCTCTTCCTTTCTCTCATGTAAGCTCTCTTCCTCTCGATCATAAAGCTGTCTCTTCCTCTCTTTCACGTCAGCTGTCTCTTCCTATCTCTCATGTCAGCTGTCTCTTCCTCTCTCCCATGTAAGCTCTCTTCCTCTCTCTCATGTAAGCTCTCTTCCTCTTTGTCATGTAAGCTTTCTTACTCTCTCATGTAAGCTGTCTCTTCCTCTCTCTCATGTAAGCTGTCTTTTACTCTCTCATGTAAGCTCTCTTCCTCTCTCTCATGTAAGCTGTCTTTTCCTCTCTCTCATGTAAGCTCTCTTCCTCTCTCTCATGAAAGCTCTCTTCCTCTCTCTCTCATGTAAGCTCTCTTCCTCTCTCTCATTTAAGCTCGCTTTTTCTCTGATGTAAGCTGTCTCTTCCTCTCTCATGTAAGCTCTCTTCCTCTCTTTCATGTAAGCTCTCTTCCTTTCTGTCGTGTAAGCTCTCTTCCTCTCTTTCATGTAAGCTGTTTTCCTTTCTCTCATGTAAGCTCTTTTCCTCTCGATCATGTAAGCTCTCTTCCTCTCTCATGTAAGCTGTCTCTTCCTCTCTCTCACGTAAGCTCTCTTCCTCTCTCATGTAAGCTGTCTCTTCCTCTATCTCATGTAAGTTCTCGTCCTCTCTCTCATGTAAGCTCTCTTCCTCTTTCTCATGTAAGCTCTCTTCCTCTCTCTCATGTAAGGTGTCTCTTCCTCTCTCTCATGTAAGCTCTCTTCCTCTCTCTCATGTAAGCTCTCTTCCTCTTTCTCATTTAAGCTCTCTTCTTCTCTCTCATGTAAGCTGTCTCTTCCTCTCTCTCATATAAGCTCTCTTCCTCTCTCTCATGTAAGCTCTCTTCCTCTCTCTCATGTAAGCTGTCTCTTCCTTTCTCTCATGTAAGCTCTCTTCCTCTCGATCATAAAGCTGCCTCTTCCTCTCTTTCACGTCAGCTGTCTCTTCCTCTCTCTCATGTCAGCTGTCTCTTCCTCTCTCCCATGTAAGCTCTCTTCCTCTCTCTCATGTAAGCTCTCTTCCTCTCTGTCATGTAAGCTTTCTTACTCTCTCATGTAAGCTGTCTCTTCCTCTCTCATGTAAGCTCTCTTCCTCTCTCTCATGTAAGCTGTCTCTTCCTCTCTCTCATGTAAGCTGTCTTTTCCTCTCTCTCATGTAAGCTCTCTTCGTCTCTCTCATGAAAGCTCTCTTCCTCTCTCTCTCATGTAAGCTCTCTTCCTCTCTCTCATTTAAGCTCGCTTTTTCTCTGATGTAAGCTGTCTCTTCCTCTCTCATGTAAGCTCTCTTCCTCTCTTTCATGTAAGCTCTCTTCCTTTCTCTCGTGTAAGCTCTCTTCCTCTCTTTCATGTAAGCTGTCTTCCTTTCTCTCATGTAAGCTCTTTTCCTCTCGATCATGTAAGCTCTCTTCCTCTCTCATGTAAGCTGTCTCTTCCTCTCTCTCATGTAAGCTCTCTTCCTCTCTCATGTAAGCTGTCTCTTCCTCTATCTCATGTAAGTTCTCGTCCTCTCTCTCATGTAAGCTCTCTTCCTCTCTCTCATGTAAGCTCTCTTCCTCTCTCTCATGTAAGCTGTCTCTTCCTCTCTCTCATGTAAGCTCTCTTCCTCTCTCTCATGTAAGCTCTCTTCCTCTTTCTCATGTAAGCTCTCTTCTTCTCTCTCATGTAAGCTGTCTCTTCCTCTCTCTCATATAAGCTCTCTTCCTCTCTCTCATGTAAGCTCTCTTCCTCTCTCTCATGTAAGCTGTCTCTTCCTTCCTCTCATGTAAGCTCTCTTCCTCTCGATCATAAAGCTGTCTCTTCCTCTCTTTCACGTCAGCTGTCTCTTCCTCTCTCTCATGTCAGCTGTCTCTTCCTCTCTCCCATGTAAGCTCTCTTCCTCTCTCTCATGTAAGCTCTCTTCCTCTCTGTCATGTAAGCTTTCTTACTCTCTCTTGTAAGCTGTCTCTTCCTCTCTCTCATGTAAACTGTCTCTTCCTCTCTCATGTAAGCTCTCTTCCTCTCTCTCATGTAAGCTCTCTTCCTCTCTCTCATGTAAGCTCTCTTCCTCTCTCTCATGTAAGCTGTCTCTTCCTCTCTCTCATGTAAGCTCTCTTCCTCTCTCTCATGTAAGCTCTCTTCCTCTTTCTCATGTAAGCTCTCTTCTTCTCTCTCATGTAAGCTGTCTCTTCCTCTCTCTCATATAAGCTCTCTTCCTCTCTCTCATGTAAGCTCTCTTCCTCTCTCTCATGTAAGCTGTCTCTTCCTTTCTCTCATGTAAGCTCTCTTCCTCTCGATCATAAAGCTGTCTCTTCCTCTCTTTCACGTCAGCTGTCTCTTCCTCTCTCTCATGTCAGCTGTCTCTTCCTCTCTCCCATGTAAGCTCTCTTCCTCTCTCTCATGTAAGCTCTCTTCCTCTCTATCATGTAAGCTTTCTTACTCTCTCATGTAAGCTGTCTCTTCCTCTCTCTCATGTAAGCTGTCTCTTCCTCTCTCATGTAAGCTCTCTTTCTCTCTCTCATGTAAGCTGTCTCTTCCTCTCTCTCATGTAAGCTGTCTTTTCCTCTCTCATGTAAGCTCTTTTCCTCTCTCTCATGAAAGCTCACTTCCTCTCTCTCATGTAAGCTCTCTTCCTCTCTCTCATTTAAGCTCGCTTTTTCTCTGATGTAAGCTGTCTCTTCCTCTCTCATGTAAGCTCTCTTCCTCTCTTTCATGTAAGCTTTCTTCCTTACTCTCGTGTAAGCTCTCTTCCTCTCTTTCATGTAAGCTGTCTTTCTTTCTCTCATGTAAGCTCTTTTCCTCTCGATCATGTAAGCTCTCTTCCTCTCTCATGTAAGCTGTCTCTTCCTCTCTCTCATGTAAGCTCTCTTCCTCTCTCATGTAAGCTGTCTCTTCCTCTATCTCATGTAAGTTCTCGTCCTCTCTCTCATGTAAGCTCTCTTCCTCTCTCTCATGTAAGCTCTCTTCCTCTCTCTCATGTAAGCTGTCTCTTCCTCTCTCTCATGTAAGCTCTCTTCCTCTCTCTCATGTAAGCTCTCTTCCTCTTTCTCATGTAAGCTCTCTTCTTCTCTCTCATGTAAGCTGTCTCTTCCTCTCTCTCATATAAGCTCTCTTCCTCTCTCTCATGTAAGCTCTCTTCCTCTCTCTCATGTAAGCTGTCTCTTCCTTTCTCTCATGTAAGCTCTCTTCCTCTCGATCATAAAGCTGTCTCTTCCTCTCTTTCACGTCAGCTGTCTCTTCCTCTCTCTCATGTCAGCTGTCTCTTCCTCTCTCCCATGTAAGCTCTCTTCCTCTCTCTCATGTAAGCTCTCTTCCTCTTTGTCATGTAAGCTTTCTTACTCTCTCATGTAAGCTGTCTCTTCCTCTCTCTCATGTAAGCTGTCTTTTACTCTCTCATGTAAGCTCTCTTCCTCTCTCTCATGTAAGCTGTCTTTTCCTCTCTCTCATGTAAGCTCTCTTCCTCTCTCTCATGAAAGCTCTCTTCCTCTCTCTCTCATGTAAGCTCTCTTCCTCTCTCTCATTTAAGCTCGCTTTTTCTCTGATGTAAGCTGTCTCTTCCTCTCTCTCATATAAGCTCTCTTCCTCTCTCTCATGTAAGCTCTCTTCCTCTTTCTCATGTAAGCTCTCTTCTTCTCTCTCATGTAAGCTGTCTCTTCCTCTCTCTCATATAAGCTCTCTTCATCTCTCTCATGTAAGGTCTCTTCCTCTCTCTCATGTAAGCTGTCTCTTCCTTTCTCTCATGTAAGCTCTCTTCCTCTCGATCATAAAGCTGTCTCTTCCTCTCTTTCACGTCAGCTGTCTCTTCCTCTCTCTCATGTCAGCTGTCTCTTCCTCTCTCCCATGTAAGCTCTCTTCCTCTCTCTCATGTAAGCTCTCTTCCTCTTTGTCATGTAAGCTTTCTTACTCTCTCATGTAAGCTGTCTCTTCCTCTCTCTCATGTAAGCTGTCTTTTACTCTCTTATGTAAGCTCTCTTCCTCTCTCTCATGTAAGCTGTCTTTTCCTCTCTCTCATGTAAGCTCTCTTCCTCTCTCTCATGAAAGCTCTCTTCCTCTCTCTCTCATGTAAGCTCTCTTCCTCTCTCTCATTTAAGCTCGCTTTTTCTCTGATGTAAGCTGTCTCTTCCTCTCTCATGTAAGCTCTCTTCCTCTCTTTCATGTAAGCTCTCTTACTTTCTCTCGTGTAAGCTCTCTTCCTCTCTTTCAAGTAAGCTGTTTTTCTTTCTCTCATGTAAGCTCTTTTCCTCTCGATCATGTAAGCTCTCTTCCTCTCTCATGTAAGCTGTCTCTTCCTCTCTCTCATGTAAGCTCTCTTCCTCTCTCATGTAAGCTGTCTCTTCCTCTATCTCATGTAAGTTCTCGTCCTCTCTCTCATGTAAGCTCTCTTCCTCTTTCTCATGTAAGCTCTCTTCCTCTCTCTCATGTAAGGTGTCTCTTCCTCTCTCTCATGTAAGCTCTCTTCCTCTCTCTCATGTAAGCTCTCTTCCTCTTTCTCATTTAAGCTCTCTTCTTCTCTCTCATGTAAGCTGTCTCTTCCTCTCTCTCATATAAGCTCTCTTCCTCTCTCTCATGTAAGCTCTCTTCCTCTCTCTCATGTAAGCTGTCTCTTCCTTTCTCTCATATAAGCTCTCTTCCTCTCGATCATAAAGCTGCCTCTTCCTCTCTTTCACGTCAGCTGTCTCTTCCTCTCTCTCATGTCAGCTGTCTCTTCCTCTCTCCCATGTAAGCTCTCTTCCTCTCTCTCATGTAAGCTCTCTTCCTCTCTGTCATGTAAGCTTTCTTACTCTCTCATGTAAGCTGTCTCTTCCTCTCTCATGTAAGCTCTCTTCCTCTCTCTCATGTAAGCTGTCTCTTCCTCTCTCTCATGTAAGCTGTCTTTTCCTCTCTCTCATGTAAGCTCTCTTCGTCTCTCTCATGAAAGCTCTCTTCCTCTCTCTCTCATGTAAGCTCTCTTCCTCTCTCTCATTTAAGCTCGCTTTTTCTCTGATGTAAGCTGTCTCTTCCTCTCTCATGTAAGCTCTCTTCCTCTCTTTCATGTAAGCTCTCTTCCTTTCTCTCGTGTAAGCTCTCTTCCTCTCTTTCATGTAAGCTGTCTTCCTTTCTCTCATGTAAGCTCTTTTCCTCTCGATCATGTAAGCTCTCTTCCTCTCTCATGTAAGCTGTCTCTTCCTCTCTCTCATGTAAGCTCTCTTCCTCTCTCATGTAAGCTGTCTCTTCCTCTATCTCATGTAAGTTCTCGTCCTCTCTCTCATGTAAGCTCTCTTCCTCTCTCTCATGTAAGCTCTCTTCCTCTCTCTCATGTAAGCTGTCTCTTCCTCTCTCTCATGTAAGCTCTCTTCCTCTCTCTCATGTAAGCTCTCTTCCTCTTTCTCATGTAAGCTCTCTTCTTCTCTCTCATGTAAGCTGTCTCTTCCTCTCTCTCATATAAGCTCTCTTCCTCTCTCTCATGTAAGCTCTTTTCCTCTCTCTCATGTAAGCTGTCTCTTCCTTCCTCTCATGTAAGCTCTCTTCATCTCGATCATAAAGCTGTCTCTTCCTCTCTTTCACGTCAGCTGTCTCTTCCTCTCTCTCATGTCAGCTGTCTCTTCCTCTCTCCCATGTAAGCTCTCTTCCTCTCTCTCATGTAAGCTCTCTTCCTCTCTGTCATGTAAGCTTTCTTACTCTCTCTTGTAAGCTGTCTCTTCCTCTCTCTCATGTAAACTGTCTCTTCCTCTCTCATGTAAGCTCTCTTCCTCTCTCTCATGTAAGCTCTCTTCCTCTCTCTCATGTAAGCTCTCTTCCTCTCTCTCATGTAAGCTGTCTCTTCCTCTCTCTCATGTAAGCTCTCTTCCTCTCTCTCATGTAAGCTCTCTTCCTCTTTCTCATGTAAGCTCTCTTCTTCTCTCACATGTAAGCTGTCTCTTCCTCTCTCTCATATAAGCTCTCTTCCTCTCTCTCATGTAAGCTCTCTTTCTCTCTCTCATGTAAGCTGTCTCTTCCTTTCTCTCATGTAAGCTCTCTTCCTCTCGATCATAAAGCTGTCTCTTCCTCTCTTTCACGTCAGCTGTCTCTTCCTCTCTCTCATGTCAGCTGTCTCTTCCTCTCTCCCATGTAAGCTCTCTTCCTCTCTCTCATGTAAGCTCTCTTCCTCTCTATCATGTAAGCTTTCTTACTCTCTCATGTAAGCTGTCTCTTCCTCTCTCTCATGTAAGCTGTCTCTTCCTCTCTCATGTAAGCTCTCTTTCTCTCTCTCATGTAAGCTGTCTCTTCCTCTCTCTCATGTAAGCTGTCTTTTCCTATCTCATGTAAGCTCTTTTCCTCTCTCTCATGAAAGCTCACTTCATCTCTCTCTCATGTAAGCTCTCTTCCTCTCTCTCATTTAAGCTCGCTTTTTCTCTGATGTAAGCTGTCTCTTCCTCTCTCATGTAAGCTCTCTTCCTCTCTTTCATGTAAGCTTTCTTCCTTACTCTCGTGTAAGCTCTCTTCCTCTCTTTCATGTAAGCTGTCTTTCTTTCTCTCATGTAAGCTCTTTTCCTCTCGATCATGTAAGCTCTCTTCCTCTCTCATGTAAGCTGTCTCTTCCTCTCTCTCATGTAAGCTCTCTTCCTCTCTCATGTAAGCTGTCTCTTCCTCTATCTCATGTAAGTTCTCGTCCTCTCTCTCATGTAAGCTCTCTTCCTCTCTCTCATGTAAGCTCTCTTCCTCTCTCTCATGTAAGCTGTCTCTTCCTCTCTCTCATGTAAGCTCTCTTCCTCTCTCTCATGTAAGCTCTCTTCCTCTTTCTCATGTAAGCTCTCTTCTTCTCTCTCATGTAAGCTGTCTCTTCCTCTCTCTCATATAAGCTCTCTTCCTCTCTCTCATGTAAGCTCTCTTCCTCTCTCTCATGTAAGCTGTCTCTTCCTTTCTCTCATGTAAGCTCTCTTCCTCTCGATCATAAAGCTGTCTCTTCCTCTCTTTCACGTCAGCTGTCTCTTCCTCTCTCTCATGTCAGCTGTCTCTTCCTCTCTCCCATGTAAGCTCTCTTCCTCTCTCTCATGTAAGCTCTCTTCCTCTTTGTCATGTAAGCTTTCTTACTCTCTCATGTAAGCTGCCTCTTCCTCTCTCTCATGTAAGCTGTCTTTTACTCTCTCATGTAAGCTCTTTTCCTCTCTCTCATGTAAGCTCTCTTCCTCTCTCTCATGAAAGCTCTCTTCCTCTCTCTCTCATGTAAGCTCTCTTCCTCTCTCTCATTTAAGCTCGCTTTTTCTCTGATGTAAGCTGTCTCTTCCTCTCTCTCATATAAGCTCTCTTCCTCTCTCTCATGTAAGCTATCTCTTCCTCTCTCTCATGTAAGCTGTCTCTTCCTTTCTCTCATGTAAGCTCTCTTCCTCTCGATCATAAAGCTGTCTCTTCCTCTCTTTCACGTCAGCTGTCTCTTCCTCTCTCTCATGTCAGCTGTCTCTTCCTCTCTCCCATGTAAGCTCTCTTCCTCTCTCTCATGTAAGCTCTCTTCCTCTCTGTCATGTAAGTTTTCTTACTCTCTCATGTAAGCTGTCTCTTCCTCTCTCTCATGTAAGCTGTCTCTTCCTCTCTCATGTAAGCTCTCCTCCTCTCTCTCATGTAAGCTATCTCTTCCTCTCTCTCATGTAAGCTGTCTTTTCCTCTCTCTCATGTAAGCTCTCTTCCTCTCTCTCATGAAAGCTCCCTTCCTCTCTCTCTCATGTAAGCTCTCTTCCTCTCTCTCATTTAAGCTCTCTTTTTCTCTGATGTAAGCTGTCTCTTCCTCTCTCATGTAAGCTCTCTTCCTCTCTTTCATGTAAGCTCTCTTCCTTTCTCTCGTGTAAGCTCTCTTCCTCTCTTTCATGTAAGCTGTCTTCCTTTCTCTCATGTAAGCTCTTTTCCTATCGATCATGTAAGCTCTCTTCCTCTCTCATGTAAGCTGTCTCTTCCTCTCTCTCATGTAAGCTCTCTTCCTCTCTCATGTAAACTGTCTCTTCCTCTATCTCATGTAAGTTCTCGTCCTCTCTCTCATGTAAGCACTCTTCCTCTCTCTCATATAAACTCTCTTCCTCTCTCTCATGTAAGCTGTCTCTTCCTCTCTCTCATGTAAGCTCTCTTCCTCTCTCTCATGTAAGCTCTCTTCCTCTCTCTCATGTAAGCTCTCTTCCTCTTTCTCATGTAAGCTCTCTTCTTCTCTCTCATGAAAGCTGTCTCTTCCTCTCTCTCATATAAGCTCTCTTCCTCTCTCTCATGTAAGCTCTCTTCCTCTCTCTTATGTAAGCTGTCTCTTCCTTTCTCTCATGTAAGCTCTCTTCCTCTCGATCATAAAGCTGTCTCTTCCTCTCTTTCACGTCAGCTGTCTCTTCCTCTCTCTCATGTCAGCTGTCTCTTCTTCTCTCCCATGTAAGCTCTCTTCCTCTCTCTCATGTAAGCTCTCTTCCTCTCTATCATGTAAGCTTTCTTACTCTCTCATGAAAGCTGTCTCTTCCTCTCTCTCATGTAAGCTGTCTCTTCCTCTCTCATGTAAGCTCTCTTTCTCTCTCTCATGTAAGCTGTCTCTTCCTCTCTCTCATGTAAGCTGTCTTTTCCTCTCTCTCATGTAAGCTCTTTTCCTCTCTCTCATGTAAGCTCTCTTCCTCTCTCTCATGTAAGCTGTCTCTTCCTCTCTCTCATGTAAGCTCTCTTCCTCTCTCTCATGTAAGCTCTCTTCCTCTCTCTCATGTAAGCTCTCTTCCTCTTTCTCATGTAAGCTCTCTTCTTTTCTCTCATGTAAGCTGTCTCTTCCTCTCTCTCATATAAGCTCTCTTCCTCTCTCTCATGTAAGCTCTCTTCCTCTCTCTCATGTAAGCTGTCTCTTCCTTTCTCTCATGTAAGCTCTCTTCCTCTCGATCATAAAGCTGTCTCTTCCTCTCTTTCACGTCAGCTGTCTCTTCCTCTCTCTCATGTCAGCTGTCTCTTCCTCTCTCCCATGTAAGCTCTCTTCCTCCCTCTCATGTAAGCTCTCTTCCTCTCTCTCATGTAAGCTTTCTTACTCTCTCATGTAAGCTGTCTCTTCCTCTCTCTCATGTAAGCTGTCTCTTACTCTCTCATGTAAGCTCTCTTTCTCTCTCTCATGTAAGCTGTCTCTTCCTCTCTCTCATGTAAGCTGTCTCTTCCTTTCTCTCATGTAAGCTCTCTTCCTCTCGATCATAAAGCTGTCTCTTCCTCTCTTTCACGTCAGCTGTCTCTTCCTCTCTCTCATGTCAGCTGTCTCTTCCTCTCTCCCATGTAAGCTCTCTTCCTCTCTCTCATGTAAGCTCTCTTCCTCTCTGTCATGTAAGTTTTCTTACTCTCTCATGTAAGCTGTCTCTTCCTCTCTCTCATGTAAGCTGTCTCTTCCTCTCTCATGTAAGCTCTCCTCCTCTCTCTCATGTAAGCTATCTCTTCCTCTCTCTCATGTAAGCTGTCTTTTCCTCTCTCTCATGTAAGCTCTCTTCCTCTCTCTCATGAAAGCTCCCTTCCTCTCTCTCTCATGTAAGCTCTCTTCCTCTCTCTCATTTAAGCTCTCTTTTTCTCTGATGTAAGCTGTCTCTTCCTCTCTCATGTAAGCTCTCTTCCTCTCTTTCATGTAAGCTCTCTTCCTTTCTCTCGTGTAAGCTCTCTTCCTCTCTTTCATGTAAGCTGTCTTCCTTTCTCTCATGTAAGCTCTTTTCCTATCGATCATGTAAGCTCTCTTCCTCTCTCATGTAAGCTGTCTCTTCCTCTCTCTCATGTAAGCTCTCTTCCTCTCTCATGTAAACTGTCTCTTCCTCTATCTCATGTAAGTTCTCGTCCTCTCTCTCATGTAAGCACTCTTCCTCTCTCTCATATAAGCTCTCTTCCTCTCTCTCATGTAAGCTGTCTCTTCCTCTCTCTCATGTAAGCTCTCTTCCTCTCTCTCATGTAAGCTCTCTTCCTCTCTCTCATGTAAGCTCTCTTCCTCTTTCTCATGTAAGCTCTCTTCTTCTCTCTCATGAAAGCTGTCTCTTCCTCTCTCTCATATAAGCTCTCTTCCTCTCTCTCATGTAAGCTCTCTTCCTCTCTCTTATGTAAGCTGTCTCTTCCTTTCTCTCATGTAAGCTCTCTTCCTCTCGATCATAAAGCTGTCTCTTCCTCTCTTTCACGTCAGCTGTCTCTTCCTCTCTCTCATGTCAGCTGTCTCTTCCTCTCTCCCATGTAAGCTCTCTTCCTCTCTCTCATGTAAGCTCTCTTCCTCTCTATCATGTAAGCTTTCTTACTCTCTCATGAAAGCTGTCTCTTCCTCTCTCTCATGTAAGCTGTCTCTTCCTCTCTCATGTAAGCTCTCTTTCTCTCTCTCATGTAAGCTGTCTCTTCCTCTCTCTCATGTAAGCTGTCTTTTCCTCTCTCTCATGTAAGCTCTTTTCCTCTCTCTCATGTAAGCTCTCTTCCTCTCTCTCATGTAAGCTGTCTCTTCCTCTCTCTCATGTAAGCTCTCTTCCTCTCTCTCATGTAAGCTCTCTTCCTCTCTCTCATGTAAGCTCTCTTCCTCTTTCTCATGTAAGCTCTCTTCTTTTCTCTCATGTAAGCTGTCTCTTCCTCTCTCTCATATAAGCTCTCTTCCTCTCTCTCATGTAAGCTCTCTTCCTCTCTCTCATGTAAGCTGTCTCTTCCTTTCTCTCATGTAAGCTCTCTTCCTCTCGATCATAAAGCTGTCTCTTCCTCTCTTTCACGTCAGCTGTCTCTTCCTCTCTCTCATGTCAGCTGTCTCTTCCTCTCTCCCATGTAAGCTCTCTTCCTCCCTCTCATGTAAGCTCTCTTCCTCTCTCTCATGTAAGCTTTCTTACTCTCTCATGTAAGCTGTCTCTTCCTCTCTCTCATGTAAGCTGTCTCTTACTCTCTCATGTAAGCTCTCTTTCTCTCTCTCATGTAAGCTGTCTCTTCCTCTCTCTCATGTAAGCTGTCTTTTCCTCTCTCTCATGTAAGCTCTCTTCCTCTCTTTCATGTAAGCTCTCTTCCTTTCTCTCGTGTAAGCTCTCTTCCTCTCTTTCATGTAAGCTCTCTTTCTCTCTCTCATGTAAGATGTCTCTTCCTCTCTCTCATGTAACTTTCTCTTCCTCTCTCTCATGTAAGCTCTCTTTCTCTCTCTTATGTAAGCTCTCTTCCTCTTTCTCATGTAAGCTCTCTTTCTCTCTCTCATGTAAGCTATCTCTTCCTCTCTCTCATGTAAGCTCTCTTTCTCTCTCTCATGTAAGCTGTCTCTTCATCTCTCTCATGTAAGCTTTCTCTTCCTCTCTCACATGTAAGCTCTCTTTCTCTCTCTTATGTAAGCTCTCTTCCTCTCTCTCATGTAAGCTCTCTTCCTCTCTCTCATGTAAGCTCTCTTCCTCTCTCTCATGTAAGCTCTCTTCCTCTCTCTCATGTAAGCTGTCTCTTCCTGTCTCTCATGTAAGCTCTCTTCCTCTCTCTAATGTAAGCTCTCTTCCTCTTTCTCATGTAAGCTCTCTTCTTCTCTCTCATGTAAGCTGTCTCTTCCTCTCTCTCATATAAGCTCTCTTCCTCTCTCTCATGTAAGCTCTCTTCCTCTCTCTCATGTAAGCTGTCTCTTCCTTTCTCTCATTTAAGCTCTCTTCCTCTCGATCATAAAGCTGTCTCTTTCACGTCAGCTGTCTCTTCCTCTCTCTCATGTCAGCTGTCTCTTCCTCTCTCCCATGTAAGCTCTCTTCCTCTCTCTCATGTAAGCTCTCTTCCTCTCTATCATGTAAGCTTTCTTACTCTCTCATGAAAGCTGTCTCTTCCTCTCTCTCATGTAAGCTGTCTCTTCCTCTCTCATGTAAGCTCTCTTTCTCTCTCTCATGTAAGCTGTCTCTTCCTCTCTCTCATGTAAGCTGTCTTTTCCTCTCTCTCATGTAAGCTCTTTTCCTCTCTCATGTAAGCTCTCTTCCTCTCTCTCATGTAAGCTGTCTCTTCCTCTCTCTCATGTAAGCTCTCTTCCTCTCTCTCATGTAAGCTCTTTTCCTCTCTCTCATGTAAGCTGTCTTCCTTTCTCTCATGTAAGCTCTTTTCCTCTCGATCATGTAAGCTCTCTTCCTCTCTCATGTAAGCTGTCTCTTCCTCTCTCTCATGTAAGCTCTCTTCCTCTCTCATGTAAGCTGTCTCTTCCTCTATCTCATGTAAGTTCTCGTCCTCTCTCTCATGTAAGCTCTCTTCCTCTCTCTCATGTAAGCTCTCTTCCTCTCTCTCATGTAAGCTGTCTCTTCCTCTCTCTCATGTAAGCTCTCTTCCTCTCTCTCATGTAAGCTCTCTTCCTCTTTCTCATGTAAGCTCTCTTCTTCTCTCTCATGTAAGCTGTCTCTTCCTCTCTCTCATATAAGCTCTCTTCCTCTCTCTCATGTAAGCTCTCTTCCTCTCTCTCATGTAAGCTGTCTCTTCCTTTCTCTCATGTAAGCTCTTTTCCTCTCGATCGTAAAGCTGTCTCTTCCTCTCTTTCACGTCAGCTGTCTCTTCCTCTCTCTCATGTCAGCTGTCTCTTCCTCTCTCCCATGTAAGCTCTCTTCCTCTCTCTCATGTAAGCTCTCTTCCTCTTTGTCATGTAAGCTTTCTTACTCTCTCATCTAAGCTGTCTCTTCCTCTCTCTCATGTAAGCTGTCTCTTACTCTCTCATGTAAGCTCTCTTCCTCTCTCTCATGTAAGCTGTCTTTTCCTCTCTCTCATGTAAGCTCTCTTCCTCTCTCTCATGAAAGCTCTCTTCCTCTCTCTCTCATGTAAGCTCTCTTCCTCTCTCTCATTTAAGCTCGCTTTTTCTCTGATGTAAGCTGTCTCTTCCTCTCTCTCATATAAGCTCTCTTCCTCTCTCTAATGTAAGCTATCTCTTCCTCTCTCTCATGTAAGCTGTCTCTTCCTTTCTCTCATGTAAGCTCTCTTCCTCTCGATCATAAAGCTGTCTCTTCCTCTCTTTCACGTCAGCTGTCTCTTCCTCTCTCTCATGTCAGCTGTCTCTTCCTCTGTCCCATGTAAGCTCTCTTCCTCTCTCTCATGTAAGCTCTCTTCCTCTCTGTCATGTAAGTTTTCTTACTCTCTCATGTAAGCTGTCTCTTCCTCTCTCTCTCATGTAAGCTGTCTCTTTCTCTCTCATGTAAGCTCTCTTCCTCTCTCTCATGTAAGCTGTCTCTTCCTCTCTCTCATGTAAGCTGTCTTTTCCTCTCTCTCATGTAAGCTCTCTTCCTCTCTCTCATGAAAGCTCTCTTCCTCTCTCTCTCATGTAAGCTCTCTTCCTCTCTCTCATTTAAGCTCGCTTTTTCTCTGATGTAAGCTGTCTCTTCCTCTCTCATGTAAGCTCTCTTCCTCTCTTTCATGTAAGCTCTCTTCCTTTCTCTCGTGTAAGCTCTCTTCCTCTCTTTTATGTAAGCTGTCTTCCTTTCTCTCATGTAAGCTCTTTTCCTATCGATCATGTAAGCTCTCTTCCTCTCTCATGTAAGCTGTCTCTTCCTCTCTCTCATGTAAGCTCTCTTCCTCTCTCATGTAAGCTGTCTCTTCCTCTATCTCATGTAAGTTCTCGTCCTCTCTCTCATGTAAGCACTCTTCCTCTCTCTCATGTAAGCTCTCTTCCTCTCTCTCATGTAAGCTGTCTCTTCCTCTCTCTCATGTAAGCTCTCTTCCGCTCTCTCATGTAAGCTCTCTTCCTCTCTCTCATGTAAGCTCTCTTCTTCTCTCTCATGTAAGCTGTCTCTTCCTCTCTCTCATATAAGCTCTCTTCCTCTCTCTCATGTAAGCTCTCTTCCTCTCTCTTATGTAAGCTGTCTCTTCCTTTCTCTCATGTAAGCTCTCTTCCTCTCGATCATAAAGCTGTCTCTTCCTCTCTTTCACGTCAGCTGTCTCTTCCTCTCTCTCATGTCAGCTGTCTCTTCCTCTCTCCCATGTAAGCTCTCTTCCTCTCTCTCATGTAAGCTCTCTTCCTCTCTATCATGTAAGCTTTCTTACTCTCTCATGAAAGCTGTCTCTTCCTCTCTCTCATGTAAGCTGTCTCTTCCTCTCTCATGTAAGCTGTCTCTTCCTCTCTCTCATGTAAGCTGTCTTTTCCTCTCTCTCATGTAAGCTCTTTTCCTCTCTCTCATGTAAGCTCTCTTCCTCTCTCTCCTGTAAGCTGTCTCTTCCTCTCTCTCATGTAAGCTCTCTTCCTCTCTCTCATGTAAGCTCTCTTCCTCTCTCTCATGTAAGCTCTCTTCCTCTTTCTCATGTAAGCTCTCTTCTTCTCTCTCATGTAAGCTGTCTCTTCCTCTCTCTCATATAAGCTCTCTTCCTCTCTCTCATGTAAGCTCTCTTCCTCTCTCTCATGTAAGCTGTCTCTTCCTTTCTCTCATGTAAGCTCTCTTCCTCTCGATCATAAAGCTGTCTCTTCCTCTCTTTCACGTCAGCTGTCTCTTCCTCTCTCTCATGTCAGCTGTCTCTTCCTCTCTCCCATGTAAGCTCTCTTCCTCCCTCTCATGTAAGCTCTCTTCCTCTCTATAATGTAAGCTTTCTTACTCTCTCATGTAAGCTGTCTCTTCCTCTCTCTCATGTAAGCTGTCTCTTCCTCTCTCATGTAAGCTCTCTTTCTCTCTCTCATGTAAGCTGTCTCTTCCTCTCTCTCATGTAAGCTGTCTTTTCCTCTCTCTCATGTAAGCTCTCTTCCTCTCTTTCATGTAAGCTCTCTTCCTTTCTCTCGTGTAAGCTCTCTTCCTCTCTTTCATGTAAGCTCTCTTTCTCTCTCTCATGTAAGATGTCTCTTCCTCTCTCTCATGTAACTTTCTCTTCCTCTCTCTCATGTAAGCTCTCTTTCTCTCTCTTATGTAAGCTCTCTTCCTCTTTCTCATGTAAGCTCTCTTTCTCTCTCTCATGTAAGCTATCTCTTCCTCTCTCTCATATAAGCTCTCTTCCTCTCTCTCATGTAAGCTATCTCTTCCTCTCTCTCATGTAAGCTGTCTCTTCCTTTCTCTCATGTAAGCTCTCTTCCTCTCGATCATAAAGCTGTCTCTTTCACGTCAGCTGTCTCTTCCTCTCTCTCATGTCAGCTGTCTCTTCCTCTCTCCCATGTAAGCTCTCTTCCTCTCTCTCATGTAAGCTCTCTTCCTCTCTATCATGTAAGCTTTCTTACTCTCTCATGAAAGCTGTCTCTTCCTCTCTCTCATGTAAGCTGTCTCTTCCTCTCTCATGTAAGCTCTCTTTCTCTCTCTCATGTAAGCTGTCTCTTCCTCTCTCTCATGTAAGCTGTCTTTTCCTCTCTCTCATGTAAGCTCTTTTCCTCTCTCTCATGTAAGCTCTCTTCCTCTCTCTCATGTAAGCTGTCTCTTCCTCTCTCTCATGTAAGCTCTCTTCCTCTCTCTCATGTAAGCTCTCTTCCTCTCTCTCATGTAAGCTCTCTTCCTCTTTCTCATGTAAGCTCTCTTCTTCTCTCTCATGTAAGCTGTCTCTTCCTCTCTCTCATATAAGCTCTCTTCCTCTCTCTCGTGTAAGCTCTCTTCCTCTCTCTCATGTAAGCTGTCTCTTCCTTTCTCTCATGTAAGCTCTCTTCCTCTCGATCATAAAGCTGTCTCTTCCTCTCTTTCACGTCAACTGTCTCTTCCTCTCTCTCATGTCAGCTGTCTCTTCCTCTCTCCCATGTAAGCTCTCTTCCTCCCTCTCATGTAAGCTCTCTTCCTCTCTATAATGTAAGCTTTCTTACTCTCTCATGTAAGCTGTCTCTTCCTCTCTCTCATGTAAGCTGTCTCTTCCTCTCTCATGTAAGCTCTCTTTCTCTCTCTCATGTAAGCTGTCTCTTCCTCTCTCTCATGTAAGCTGTCTTTTCCTCTCTCTCATGTAAGCTCTCTTCCTCTCTTTCATGTAAGCTCTCTTCCTTTCTCTCGTGTAAGCTCTCTTCCTCTCTTTCATGTAAGCTCTCTTTCTCTCTCTCATGTAAGATGTCTCTTCCTCTCTCTCATGTAACTTTCTCTTCCTCTCTCTCATGTAAGCTCTCTTTCTCTCTCTTATGTAAGCTCTCTTCCTCTTTCTCATGTAAGCTCTCTTTCTCTCTCTCATGTAAGCTATCACTTCCTCTCTCTCATGTAAGCTCTCTTTCTCTCTCTCATGTAAGCTGTCTCTTCATCTCTCTCATGTAAGCTTTCTCTTCCTCTCTCTCATGTAAGCTCTTTTTCTCTCTCTTATGTAAGCTCTCTTCCTCTCTCTCATGTAAGCTCTCTTCCTCTCTCTCATGTAAGCTCTCTTCCTCTCTCTCATGTAAGCTCTCTTCCTCTCTCTCATGTAAGCTGTCTCTTCCTGTGTCTCATGTAAGCTCTCTTCCTCTCTCTAATGTAAGCTCTCTTCCTCTCTCTCATGTAAGCACTCTTCCTCTCTCTCATGTAAGCTCTCTTCCTCTCTCTCATGTAAGCTGTCTCTTCCTCTCTCTCATGTAAGCTCTCTTCCGCTCTCTCATGTAAGCTCTCTTCCTCTCTCTCATGTAAGCTCTCTTCCTCTTTCTCATGTAAGCTCTCTTCTTCTCTCTCATGTAAGCTGTCTCTTCCTCTCTCTCATATAAGCTCTCTTCCTCTCTCTCATGTAAGCTCTCTTCCTCTCTCTTATGTAAGCTGTCTCTTCCTTTCTCTCATGTAAGCTCTCTTCCTCTCGATCATAAAGCTGTCTCTTCCTCTCTTTCACGTCAGCTGTCTCTTCCTCTCTCTCATGTCAGCTGTCTCTTCCTCTCTCCCATGTAAGCTCTCTTCCTCTCTCTCATGTAAGCTCTCTTCCTCTCTATCATGTAAGCTTTCTTACTCTCTCATGAAAGCTGTCTCTTCCTCTCTCTCATGTAAGCTGTCTCTTCCTCTCTCATGTAAGCTCTCTTTCTCTCTCTCATGTAAGCTGTCTCTTCCTCTCTCTGATGTAAGCTGTCTTTTCCTCTCTCTCATGTAAGCTCTTTTCCTCTCTCTCATGTAAGCTCTCTTCCTCTCTCTCCTGTAAGCTGTCTCTTCCTCTCTCTCATGTAAGCTCTCTTCCTCTCTCTCATGTAAGCTCTCTTGCTCTCTCTCATGTAAGCTCTCTTCCTCTTTCTCATGTAAGCTCTCTTCTTCTCTCTCATGTAAGCTGTCTCTTCCTCTCTCTCATATAAGCTCTCTTCCTCTCTCTCATGTAAGCTCTCTTCCTCTCTCTCATGTAAGCTGTCTCTTCCTTTCTCTCATGTAAGCTCTCTTCCTCTCGATCATAAAGCTGTCTCTTCCTCTCTTTCACGTCAGCTGTCTCTTCCTCTCTCTCATGTCAGCTGTCTCTTCCTCTCTCCCATGTAAGCTCTCTTCCTCCCTCTCATGTAAGCTCTCTTCCTCTCTATAATGTAAGCTTTCTTACTCTCTCATGTAAGCTGTCTCTTCCTCTCTCTCATGTAAGCTGTCTCTTCCTCTCTCATGTAAGCTCTCTTTCTCTCTCTCATGTAAGCTGTCTCTTCCTCTCTCTCATGTAAGCTGTCTTTTCCTCTCTCTCATGTAAGCTCTCTTCCTCTCTTTCATGTAAGCTCTCTTCCTTTCTCTCGTGTAAGCTCTCTTCCTCTCTTTCATGTAAGCTCTCTTTCTCTCTCTCATGTAAGATGTCTCTTCCTCTCTCTCATGTAACTTTCTCTTCCTCTCTCTCATGTAAGCTCTCTTTCTCTCTCTTATGTAAGCTCTCTTCCTCTTTCTCATGTAAGCTCTCTTTCTCTCTCTCATGTAAGCTATCTCTTCCTCTCTCTCATATAAGCTCTCTTCCTCTCTCTCATGTAAGCTATCTCTTCCTCTCTCTCATGTAAGCTGTCTCTTCCTTTCTCTCATGTAAGCTCTCTTCCTCTCGATCATAAAGCTGTCTCTTCCTCTCTCTCATGTAAGCTGTCTCTTCCTCTCTCATGTAAGCTCTCTTTCTCTCTCTCATGTAAGCTGTCTCTTCCTCTCTCTCATGTAAGCTGTCTTTTCCTCTCTCTCATGTAAGCTCTTTTCCTCTCTCTCATGTAAGCTCTCTTCCTCTCTCTCATGTAAGCTGTCTCTTCCTCTCTCTCATGTAAGCTCTCTTCCTCTCTCTCATGTAAGCTCTCTTCCTCTCTCTCATGTAAGCTCTCTTCCTCTTTCTCATGTAAGCTCTCTTCTTCTCTCTCATGTAAGCTGTCTCTTCCTCTCTCTCATATAAGCTCTCTTCCTCTCTCTCGTGTAAGCTCTCTTCCTCTCTCTCATGTAAGCTGTCTCTTCCTTTCTCTCATGTAAGCTCTCTTCCTCTCGATCATAAAGCTGTCTCTTCCTCTCTTTCACGTCAGCTGTCTCTTCCTCTCTCTCATGTCAGCTGTCTCTTCCTCTCTCCCATGTAAGCTCTCTTCCTCCCTCTCATGTAAGCTCTCTTCCTCTCTATAATGTAAGCTTTCTTACTCTCTCATGTAAGCTGTCTCTTCCTCTCTCTCATGTAAGCTGTCTCTTCCTCTCTCATGTAAGCTCTCTTTCTCTCTCTCATGTAAGCTGTCTCTTCCTCTCTCTCATGTAAGCTGTCTTTTCCTCTCTCTCATGTAAGCTCTCTTCCTCTCTTTCATGTAAGCTCTCTTCCTTTCTCTCGTGTAAGCTCTCTTCCTCTCTTTCATGTAAGCTCTCTTTCTCTCTCTCATGTAAGATGTCTCTTCCTCTCTCTCATGTAACTTTCTCTTCCTCTCTCTCATGTAAGCTCTCTTTCTCTCTCTTATGTAAGCTCTCTTCCTCTTTCTCATGTAAGCTCTCTTTCTCTCTCTCATGTAAGCTATCACTTCCTCTCTCTCATGTAAGCTCTCTTTCTCTCTCTCATGTAAGCTGTCTCTTCATCTCTCTCATGTAAGCTTTCTCTTCCTCTCTCTCATGTAAGCTCTCTTTCTCTCTCTTATGTAAGCTCTCTTCCTCTCTCTCATGTAAGCTCTCTTCCTCTCTCTCATGTAAGCTCTCTTCCTCTCTCTCATGTAAGCTCTCTTCCTCTCTCTCATGTAAGCTGTCTCTTCCTGTGTCTCATGTAAGCTCTCTTCCTCTCTCTAATGTAAGCTCTCTTCCTCTTTCTCATGTAAGCTCTCTTCTTCTCTCTCATGTAAGCTGTCTCTTCCTCTATCTCATATAAGCTCTCTTCCTCTCTCTCATGTAAGCTCTCTTCCTCTCTCTCATGTAAGCTGTCTCTTCCTTTCTCTCATGTAAGCTCTCTTCCTTTCGATCATAAAGCTGTCTCTTTCACGTCAGCTGTCTCTTCCTCTCTCTCATGTCAGCTGTCTCTTCCTCTCTCCCATGTAAGCTCTCTTCCTCTCTCTCATGTAAGCTCTCTTCCTCTCTGTCATGTAAGCTTTCTTACTCTCTCATGTAAGCTGTCTCTTCCTCTCTCTCATGTAAGCTGTCTCTTCCTCTCTCATGTAAGCTCTCTTCCTCTCTCTCATGTAAGCTTTCTCTTCCTCTCTCTCATGTAAGCTGTCTTTTTCTCTCTCTCATGTAAGCTCTCTTCCTGTCTCTCATGAAAGCTCTCTTCCTCTCTCTCTCATGTAAGCTCTCTTCCTCTCTCTCATTTAAGCTCGCTTTTTCTCTGATGTAAGTTGTCTCTTCCTCTCTCATGTAAGCTCTCTTCCTCTCTTTCATGTAAGCTCTCTTCCTTTCTCTCGTGTAAGCTCTCTTCCTCTCTTTCATGTAAGCTGTTTTCCTTTCTCTCATGTAAGCTCTTTTCCTCTCGATCATGTAAGCTCTCTTCCTCTCTCATGTAAGCTGTCTCTTCCTCTCTCTCATGTAAGCTCTCTTCCTCTCTCATGTAAGCTGTCTCTTCCTCTATCTCATGTAAGTTCTCGTCCTCTCTCTCATGTAAGCTCTCTTCCTCTTTCTCATGTAAGCTCTCTTCCTCTCTCTCATGTAAGGTGTCTCTTCCTCTCTCTCATGTAAGCTCTCTTCCTCTCTCTCATGTAAGCTCTCTTCCTCTTTCTCATTTAAGCTCTCTTCTTCTCTCTCATGTAAGCTGTCTCTTCCTCTCTCTCATATAAGCTCTCTTCCTCTCTCTCATGTAAGCTCTCTTCCTCTCTCTCATGTAAGCTGTCTCTTCCTTTCTCTCATGTAAGCTCTCTTCCTCTCGATCATAAAGCTGCCTCTTCCTCTCTTTCACGTCAGCTGTCTCTTCCTCTCTCTCATGTCAGCTGTCTCTTCCTCTCTCCCATGTAAGCTCTCTTCCTCTCTCTCATGAAAGCTCTCTTCCTCTCTGTCATGTAAGCTTTCTTACTCTCTCATGTAAGCTGTCTCTTCCTCTCTCATGTAAGCTCTCTTCCTCTCTCTCATGTAAGCTGTCTCTTCCTCTCTCTCATGTAAGCTGTCTTTTCCTCTCTCTCATGTAAGCTCTCTTCCTCTCTCTCATGAAAGCTCTCTTCCTCTCTCTCTCATGTAAGCTCTCTTCCTCTCTCTCATTTAAGCTCGCTTTTTCTCTGATGTAAGCTGACTCTTCCTCTCTCATGTAAGCTCTCTTCCTCTCTTTCATGTAAGCTCTCTTCCTTTCTCTCGTGTAAGCTCTCTTCCTCTCTTTCATGTGAGCTGTCTTCCTTTCTCTCATGTAAGCTCTTTTCCTCTCGATCATGTAAGCTCTCTTCCTCTCTCATGTAAGCTGTCTCTTCCTCTCTCTCATGTAAGCTCTCTTCCTCTCTCATGTAAGCTGTCTCTTCCTCTATCTCATGTAAGTTCTCGTCCTCTCTCTCATGTAAGCTCTCTTCCTCTCTCTCATGTAAGCTCTCTTCCTCTCTCTCATGTAAGCTGTCTCTTCCTCTCTCTCATGTAAGCTCTCTTCCTCTCTCTCATGTAAGCTCTCTTCCTCTTTCTCATGTAAGCTCTCTTCTTCTCTCTCATGTAAGCTGTCTCTTCCTCTCTCTCATATAAGCTCTCTTCCTCTCTCTCATGTAAGCTCTCTTCCTCTCTCTCATGTAAGCTGTCTCTTCCTTCCTCTCATGTAAGCTCTCTTCCTCTCGATCATAAAGCTGTCTCTTCCTCTCTTTCACGTCAGCTGTCTCTTCCTCTCTCTCATGTCAGCTGTCTCTTCCTCTCTCCCATGTAAGCTCTCTTCCTCTCTCTCATGTAAGCTCTCTTCCTCTCTGTCATGTAAGCTTTCTTACTCTCTCTTGTAAGCTGTCTCTTCCTCTCTCTCATGTAAACTGTCTCTTCCTCTCTCATGTAAGCTCTCTTCCTCTCTCTCATGTAAGCTCTCTTCCTCTCTCATGTAAGCTCTCTTCCTCTCTCTCATGTAAGCTGTCTCTTCCTCTCTCTTATGTAAGCTCTCTTCCTCTCTCTCATGTAAGCTCTCTTCCTCTTTCTCATGTAAGCTCTCTTCTTCTCTCTCATGTAAGCTGTCTCTTCCTCTCTCTCATATAAGCTCTCTTCCTCTCTCTCATGTAAGCTCTCTTCCTCTCTCTCATGTAAGCTGTCTCTTCCTTTCTCTCATGTAAGCTCTCTTCCTCTCGATCATAAAGCTGTCTCTTCCTCTCTTTCACGTCAGCTGTCTCTTCCTCTCTCTCATGTCATCTGTCTCTTCCTCTCTCCCATGTAAGCTCTCTTCCTCTCTCTCATGTAAGCTCTCTTCCTCTCTCTCATGTAAGCTTTCTTCCTCTCTCTCATGTAAGCTGTCTCTTCCTCTCTCTCATGTAAGCTCTCTTCCTCTCTCTCATGTAAGCTGTCTCTTCCTCTCTCTCATGCAAGCTGTCTCTTCCTCTCCCTCATGTAAGCTGTCTCTTCCTCTCTCTCCTGTAAGCTCTCTTCCTCTCTCCATTGTAAGATTTGTCCTCATATCTCTCATGTAAGCTCTCTTCCTCTCTCCCATGTAATATCTGTCGCCTATCTCTCATGAAAGCTGTCCCTTCCTATCTTTCATGTAAGCTGTCTCTTCCTCTCTCACGTGTAAGATTTGTCCTATCTCTCATGTAAGTTATCTCTTTCTCACTTCAATGTAAGCTATGTCTTCCTATCTCCCATGTAAGCTATGTCTTCCATTATCTCATTTACTCCTTGTCACGGTGTTTTCGTTCCTTCATGTTTTCAGAACAAGACATTTGTATTTCCCATATTGTAACATCCTTTCAATTATGAGAATCGATCTCTAAACATAAATCAGCTTAACATATATCTGATGAAAATGCAAGCTACATTTAAACTATTTCAATTTGTGGGGTCCTAGAAGGAAGCAAATAATCGAAGCACTGTAATGAGGAATCCACCAGCTAGATATACTTGTGCAGAAACTAAGCGCCACAATAACAAGAACAAGAATAGAAGTCACCAATTCAATTTGAGTTATACATGTACTAATACATTCTGAAACATCAAGTTGGTCGGATACGCATTGAGAGTGTTTGAGATGTCTGTACAGAAAGTTAGAGTTAAGTGTACATAAAATTAGAGTCACGTGTACATATTGTTAAATGATTGCGTTCACAATGCTAGATGAGCGTGAACACAATGTTAGACAAATGTGTACATAAGTTAGAGAAATGCGTACATATGTTAGAGAAATACGTACACATGTTAGAGAAATGTGTACATATGTTAGAGAAATGTGTGCATATGTTAGATAAATTTGTGCATATGTTTTAGAAATGTGTACGTATGTTAGAGAAATGTGTATGCATAATGTTTGAGAAGTATGTACATAATGTTTGAGAAAATGTTTAACAGTATTAGAGAAATGTGTACATGTTTTTAGAAAAGTGTATGAAGGATATTAGAGAAACTTGTACACAGTGTTGGAGAAATGAATACATAATGTTAGAAATGTATGTGCAAAGTTTTAGAGAAGTGTGCTCAGAATGTAAGAGAAATGTAAGAGAATATTGTCAGTAATATTAGACAAGCGTGTACATGTAAGATAAATCACAATATTAGAGACCTGTGTAAAAAGTGTTGAAGAGGTGTGTACAGAGTGCTAGAGCATCGTATGCACAATGTTCGAGAAGTGTGTACATAAGGCTATGGACGTTTGTAAAAAATGTTAGAGAAGTGTGTACATAAGGCTATGCAAGTTTGTACAAAATGTTAGAGAAGTGTGTACATAAGGCTATGGAAGTTTGTACACAATATTAGAGAAATGCGTGCTTGTTAGAGAAGTGTGTATAGAATGTTAGAAAAGTGAGCACATAATATTTGAAATGTGTGTACATAAATGTAGTGATCTGTGCAGGATATTACAGAGGTATGTCTTTAAAGTTAGAGAAGTGTGTACAGAATCAAGAAGAAGAGTCCAGGCTGAAAGCTTGAGCATCGTCAACTTTAGATACATAAAGTTGGCCATGGCTTGAGTGACTTACCTGTCTACGGTACCTAGGCAGTCCTGCTTGAGATGGCTTGAGTGACTTATCTTTCTACGGTTCCTAGGCAGTCCTGCTTGAGATGGCTTGAGTGACTTATCTTTCTACGGTTCCTAGGCAGTCCTGCTTGAGATGGCTTGAGTGACTTATCTTTCTACGGTTGCTAGGCAGTCCTGCTTGAGATGGCTTGAGTGACTTATCTTTCTACGGTTCCTAGGCAGTCCTGCTTGAGATGGCTTGAGTGACTTAACTTTCCACGGTTCCTAGGCAGTCCTGCTTGAGATGGCTTGAGTGACTTATCTTTCTACGGTACCTAGGCAGTCCTGCTTGAGATGGCTTGAGTGACTTATCTTTCTACGGTTCCTAGGCAGTCCTGCTTGAGATGGCTTGAGTGACTTATCTTTCTACGGTTCCTAGGCAGTCCTGCTTGAGATGGCTTGAGTGACTTACCTTTCTACGGTTCCTAGGCAGTCCTGCTTGAGATGGCTTGAGTGACTTACCTTTCTACGGTTCCTAGGCAGTACTGCTTGAGATGGTTTGAGTGACTTACCTTTCTACGGTTCCTAGGCAGTCCTGCTTGAGAATCTCGTTGACGTGTGTTATCACGTTTGGTAACGTGAAAGGCCTAACACGAGGGGTCAACAGCACCCGCCTGGGACCTTTCAGATCTCCGCCATTAGGCCACACTCTGAAACGGATAATCTTTCTTAATGCCGGTGTGTGTCAACAGTCGGTGCGTGATGCTTAGAGATGGGGTTTGATAACTGAGACTCGGAACATTTTGAGTTTTTCCAATGCAAACAATGATTTTATATGTAATATGGAGTATCTATTGCCGACAATGACTCCCATTACCTACAATGACTCCCATTACATGTAATGACTCCCATTATAATGAACGACTGTATTATCTACAATGATTCCAATTACATACAATGACTCTCACTACCTGCAATGACTCCAACTACCTGTAATGACTCCCACTACATGTAATGACTCCCACTACCTGTAATGACTCTCACTACCTGTAATGACTCCCACTACCTGTAATGACTCCCACTACCTGTAATGACTCCCACTACCTGTAATGACTCGTACTACCTGTAATGACTCCCACTACCTGTAATGACTCGCACTACCTGTAATGACTCCACTACCTGTAATGACTCCCAATACCTGTAATGACTCTCACTACCTGTAATGACTCCCACTGCCTGTAATGACTCCCACTACCTGTAATGACTCCCACTACCTGTAATGACTCCCACTACCTGTAATGACTCCCACTACTTGTAATGACTCCCACTACCTGTAATGACTCTCACTACTTGTAATGACTCCCACTACTTGTAATGACTCCCACTACCTACACTTACTAACATTAACTGCAATTACTTCAACTTGCAATAGATTAAATTACCTGCAGTAACTTTAATTACTGGAATGACTCAAGCTACCTGAACTTACTTAATTTGTATGTAACGACTTCTATAACATGTAATGATTTGAAATACATCAAATGTCATCTATCACCTGCACCAACTTACATTGTGTGGAGATACTTCTATAATCTGTAGTGACTTACAAAACATGTACTCTTGTAATATATTGCCTATAATGCCTCAAAATACAAGTAATTAAATCTATTCTTGCAATAATTTAGATTATATCTAATGACATTTGGTATTTGTAATGAATTAAATTATATGTACACACAAACACTTTCACTACACACATACACTGCCATCCCACACACACACAAACACACACACACACACACACTCCCTGCCCAGCCACAAACACATTTCTTCCCCAAGCTACAACCACACGCACTCCCCAGCACAAACACACGCCCTACCCAGCTACAAACACATTCCATTCCCAGCCACAAACTTCCTCCCTCCCCAGCCACAACCACACGCCCTCCCTAGCCACAAACACACTCAATTCCCAGTCACAAACACACTCCCTTCACAGCCACAAACACATTCTATCCCCAGCTACAAGCACACTACCTTCCCAGCCACAAACACACTCCCTCCCGAGCCAAAAACACACTCTCTTCCCCGCCACAAACACACTGCCTTCCCAGCAACAAACACACTCCATTCCTAGCCACACACACACTCCCCCAACAACAAACACATTATCCTCCACCCAGCCCCAAAGACACTCCCTCCCCAGCTACAACCACACTCTCCTTCCTTCAACCACAAACACACTACCTCCCCATCCACAAACACACTCAGTCCCCCGCCACAAACACACTCCCCCTCCCCTCCCCTCCCAATCCACAAACATTCTGCCACTTCTCTGATCAACTTACTTGATCAATATAGATTGCGTTTCGCATTTTTTTATTCTTCCAGAAGTGACGTATTGCCGACTCTGATACAATGGCTCTGTCTGAAAGATAACAACAACGATTTTGATGTCCTGTAGAAAAGGTCGTCACCAAACAAGTTAGACATCGTAAAACATCCTAGTAACGGGCCAAAGTTGTTTTTATATTTGTTACTCCCGGGCTTCGATTCTTTCTTTGGGCTCGGGTATCTGCAGACTTTTCTGGTTCTCAACTTCAGGTAGAATCCAATCATTACAAACAATCAGAAAACACATCAGTCAAATAGCCCAAATCACTTCAAACAACGAGAAAAGTTAATGGTTAGAAATGACAAGAACATCTAAACTATTCAGACAGCGCAAGACCATATCAAGCAGCTTGATAACCTAAGACCACATCAACCAACATAACAACCTAAGACTCCATCAACCAACATGACAACCTAAGACCACATCAACCAACATGACAACCTAAGACTCCATCAACCAACATGATAACCTAAGACTCCATCAACCAACATGACAACCTAAGACCACATCAACCAACATGACAACCTAAGACTCCATCAACCAACATGACAACCTAAGACTCCATCAACCAACATGATAACCTAAGACTCCATCAACCAACATGACAACCTAAGACCACATCAACCAACATGACAACCTAAGACCACATCAACCAACATGACAACCTAAGACTCCATCAACCAACATGATAACCTAAGACCACATCAACCAACATGGCAACCTAAGACTCCATCAACCAACATGACAACCTAAGACTCCATCAAACAACATGACAACCTAAGACTCCATCAACCAACATGACAACCTAAGACTCCATCAACCAACATGACAACCTAAGACCACATCAATCAACATGACAACCTAAGACGTCATCAACCAACATGACAACCTAAGACCACTTCAACCAAAATTACAACCTAAGACTCCATCAACCAACATGACAACCTAAGACCACATCAACCAACATGACAACCTAAGACTCCATCAACCAAAATTAAAACTTAAGACTCCATCAACCAACATTACAACCTAAAACTCCATCAACCAAAATTACAACCTAAGACTCCATCAACCAACATGACAACCTAAGACTCCATCAACAAACATGACAACCTAAGACTCCATCAACCAACATGACAACCTAAGACTCCATCAACCAACATGACATCCTAAGACTCCATCAACAAACATGACAACCTAAGACTCCATCAAACAACATGACAACCTAAGACTCCATCAACCAACATGACAACCTAAGACTCCATCAACCAACATGACAACCTAAGACCACATCAATCAACATGACAACCTAAGACGTCATCAACCAACATGACAACCTAAGACCACTTCAACCAAAATTACAACCTAAGACTCCATCAACCAACATGACAACCTAAGACCACATCAACCAACATGACAACCTAAGACTCCATCAACCAAAATTAAAACTTAAGACTCCATCAACCAACATTACAACCTAAAACTCCATCAACCAAAATTACAACCTAAGACTCCATCAACCAACATGACAACCTAAGACTCCATCAACAAACATGACAACCTAAGACTCCATCAACCAACATGACAACCTAAGACTCCATCAACCAACATGACATCCTAAGACTCCATCAACCAACATGACAACCTAAGACTCCATCAACCAACATGACAATCTAAGACTCCATCAACCAACATGACAACCTAAGACTCCATCAACCAACATGACAACCTAAGATTCCATCAACAAACTTGACAACCTAAGACTCCATCAACCAAAATTACAACCTAAGACTCCATCAACCAAAATTACAACCTAAGACTCCTCAACCAACACGACAACCTAAGACTCCATCAACAAACATGACAACCTAAGACTCCATCAACCAACATGACAACCTAAGACTCCATCAACCAACATGACAACCTAAGACCCCATCAATCAACATGACAACCTAAGACCACATCAACCAACATGACAACCTAAGATCACATCAACCAAAATTACAACCTAAGACTCCATCAACCTACATGACAACCTAAGACCACATCAACCAACATGACAACCTAAGACCACATCAACCAACATGACAACCTAAGACTCCATCAACCAACATGACAACCTAAGACCACATCAATCAACATGATAACCTAAGACTCCATCAACCAACATGACAACCTAAGACCACATCAACCAAAATTACAACCTAAGACCACATGAACCAACATGACAACCTAAGACCACATCAACCAACATGACAACATAAGACTCCTTCAAGCAACATGACAACCTAAGACCACATCAACCAAAATTACAACTTAAGACTCCATCAACCAACATGACCTAAGACCACATCAAACAACATGACAACCTAAGACCACATCAACCAACATGACAACCTAAGACTCCATCAACTAACAAGACAACCTAAGACCACATCAACAAACATGACAACGTAAGACCCCATCAACCAACATGAGAACCTAAGACCACAACAACCAACATGACAACCTAAGACTCCATCAACCAACATAACAACCTAAGACTCCATCAACCAACATGACAACCTAAGACTCCATCAACAAAAATTACAACCTAAGACTCCATCAACCAAAATTACAACCTAAGACTCCTCAACCAACACGACAACCTAAGACTCCATCAACCAAAATGACAACCTAAGACTCCATCAACCAACATGACAACCTAAGACTCCATCAACCAACATGACAACCTAAGACTCCATCAACCAACATGACAACCTAAAACTCCATCAACCAACATGACAACCTAAGACTCCATCAACCAACATGACAACCTAAGACTCCATCAACCAACATGACAACATACGACTCCATCAACCAACATGACAACCTAAGACTCCATAAACCAACATGACAACCTAAGACTCCATCAACCAACATGACAACCTAAGACTCCATCAACCAACATGACAACCTAAGACTCCATCAACGAACATGACAACCTAAGACTCCATCAACCAACATGACAACCTAAGACCACATCAACCAAGATGACAACCTAAGACCACATCAATCAAAATGACAGCCTAAGACCACATCAATCAACATGACAACCTAAGACCACATCAACAAACATGACAACCTAAGACCACATCAATCAAAATGACAACCTAAGACCACATCAACAAACATGACAACCTAAGACCACATCAATCAACATGACAACCTAAGACCACATCAATCAAAATGACAGCCTAAGACTCCATCAACCAACATGACAACCTAACACCACATCAATCAACATGACAACCTAAGACCACATCAACCAACATGACAACCTAAGACCACTTCAACCAAAATTACAACCTAAGACTCCATCAACCAACATGACAACCTAAGACCACATCAACCAACATAACATCCTACGACTCCATCAACCAACATGACAACCTAAGACTCCATCAACCAAAATTTAAACTTAAGACTCCATCAACCAACATGACAAGCTAAGACTCCATCAACCAAAATTACAACCTAAGACTCCATCAACCAACATGACAACCTAAGACTCCATCAACCAACATGACAACCTAAGACTCCATCAACCAACATGACAAGCTTAGACTCCATCAACCAACATGACAAGCTAAGACTCCATCAACCAACATGACAACCTAAGACTCCATCAACCAACATGACAATCTAAGACTCCATCAACCAACATGACAATCTAAGACTCCATCAACCAACATGACAACCTAAGACTCCATCAACCAACATGACAACCTAAGACCACATCAACCAACATGACAACCTAAGACCACATCAACCAACATGACAACCTAAGACTCCATCAACCAACATGACAACCTAAGACCACATCAATCAACATGACAACCTAAGACTCCATCAACCAACATGACAACCTAAGACCACATCAACCAAAATTACAACCTAAGACCACATCAACCAACATGACAACCTAAGACCACATCAACCAACATGACAACATAAGACTCCTTCAAGCAACATGCCAACCTAAGACCACATCAACCAAAATTACAACCTAAGACTCCATCAACCAACATGACCTAAGACTACATCAAACAACATGACAACCTAAGACCACATCAACCAACATGAAAACCTAAGACTCCATCAACTAACATGACAACCTAAGACCACATCAACAAACATGACAACCTAAGACTCCATCAACTAAAATTACAACCTAAGACTCCATCAACCAACATGACAACCTAAGACTCCATCAACCAACATGACAACCTAAGACTCCATCAACCAACATGACAACCTAAGACTCCATCAACCAACATGACAACCTAAGACTCCATCAACCAACATGACAACCTAAGACTCCATCAACCAAAATTAAAACTTAAGACTCCATCAACCAACATGACAACCTAAGACTCCATCAACCAACATGACAACCTAAGACTCCATCAACCAACATGACAACCTAAGACTACATTAACCAAAATTACAACCTAAGACTCCATCAACCAAAATTACAACCTAAGACTCCTCAACCAACATGACAACCTAAGACTCCATCAACCAACATGACAACCTAAGACTCCATCAACCAACATGACAACCTAAGACTACATTAACCAAAATTACAACCTAAGACTCCATCAACCAAAATTACAACCTAAGACTCCTCAACCAACATGACAACCTAAGACTCCATCAACCAACATGACAACCTAAGACTCCATCAACCAACATGACAACCTAAGACCACATCAACCAACATGACAACCTAAGACCACATCAACCAACATGACAACCTAAGACCACATCAACCAACATGACAACCTAAGACTCCATCAACCAACATGACAACCTAAGACCACATCAATCAACATGACAACCTAAGACTCCATCAACCAACATGACAACCTAAGACCACATCAACCAAAATTACAACCTAAGACCACATCAACCAACATGACAACCTAAGACCACATCAACCAACATGACAACATAAGACTCCTTCAAGCAACATGACAACCTAAGACCACATCAACCAAAATTACAACCTAAGACTCCATCAACCAACATGACCTAAGACCACATCAAACAACATGACAACCTAAGACCACATCAACCAACATGACAACCTAAGACTCCATCAACTAACATGACAACCTAAGACCACATCAACAAACATGACAACCTAAGACCCCATCAACCAACATGACAATCTAAGACCACATCAACTCTTTTGATAACGTAAGAGCGTGTCATTAAATCAGACAACCAAAGAACAGAACAGTCGACTAGATAAATAAAAACTATAAGTCAACCAGAAAACCAAAGAACACATCAACCACACATACATCAAAACTTACAAAACAAATCTACTCACACTATAGTTTAAAGGTTGTGACCTTTTCTTGTCTTGTGTTTGGATTTGTTCATATCTGGAAATATAAAATATAAGATTCAATAGATTCTAATTATTCTGACCTTCCTGCATACTGATTTGACTGGATACATATTTACTAGATGAATACTGTTGATTTGGTCTACACAGATGTGTGTCTTCTTGTTGACCTATACATAAATGTGTCACTGTGCTGGCCTACAGAAACTGTGCCCTAGTACTGTCCTACACAAAAGTGTCGCTGTACTGCCCTACACAGATGTGTGTCGCTGTACTGCCCTTTACAGAAGTGTGTCGCTCTGCTGCCCTACACAGATGTGTGTCGCTGTACTGCCCTACACAGATGTGTGTCGCATGCTGGCCTACAGAGATGTGTGTTCATGTTTTGTTTTACACAGATGTATGCATCCCTACACATCTATATGCCCTTCTGCATCCCTACACAAATGTCTGCCCTTGTGCATCACTACACAGATATGTATTTTTGTGCTGGCCTACACAGAAATGAGTCGCTCTGCTCCCTACACAGATGTGTACCCTTGTGCTGGCCTACACAGATGTGTACCCTTGTGCTGGCCTACACAGATGTGTACCCTTGTGCTGGCCTACACAGATGTGTTTCGCTGTGCTGGTCTACACAAAGGCATGTTATTATACTTGCCAACGCAGACGAGCGTCCTTGTTCAATCCTCCGCAGATGCGTTTACGTTGCGTAGTATTAGTTATTATGAATGTGTGCTGCTTGCTGACTTTGGAGCGGATCAGAGTATTTGGAACACGCAAATATGTGTATATTAAGTACTATAAACACAGCCATAAACACACCTAGACATTCACACACACACATACACAAATCTTAACATATGCTCTACATTTGTCAGAGTTCCCTGTCTTACATTAGCGAGACTTACATGCCACGTAATGTGACCTAAAATGAAAAGACAAGTATCACGTGGGAAATACAATATCAGGGAGGTAAGTAGCAAAAATCGGCAGTTGAGAAGAATGTTTCTGTTGTGTGTACAGTCGTGTCCTGTCACGCTAGGATCTCAAATCCGCGTAGTCTGACGCGACACGACATCGACAATTGTATAAGGAAATCGGTCAGGAAATTGATTTACATTGTGGAAGCTGTCAACGGAAAACAAATATTGACATTCTGATCAGCAAAAAAATAAACTGTGCGTGTAAAAAAGGAGTAAAAGGTAATCATATTACGACCTTTAAGAAATAAAGTGTTTGTAATAATGAATATATATATATAATTGAGCTGCATATGAAACGAAAGTAATGTGTTTTTCATTATATATGAGAAATACTTCAATATTTTACCAGCGCTAAGTTATCTGCTTCTGCTGTTGTTGCTTTGTTGACTCCGCTCAATGATCGATTACATAAACGAAGTATATTATGTATGATCATGCCATAGTTTTCCGACAAATCCGGTGGGTTAAAAAAAAACTCAACATATTCAGAACAAAAAAACTACGTATTCTGACAATTGTTATCTGAGTGGTACATGGGAAGAATGGAAAAGGAGGGGGAAGGGGGTGGGAGGGGGGGGGGGTTAGTGAGACTATGGCTACTGTAATCATTGACCACATATTGAGTTACAAATCTGCATTTAATGGATGGTGTTATTCACAGAATGTAGAAGAGTGAAGTGGAGCGTGGATCGGACACGAAAACATATGAAAGAAAATATCAGGAGTGTTGACAACTTACATAAACCATTAGTATTAATCCTGTTGAAATTACATAAGATATATATATATATATAGAGAGAGAGAGAGAGTGAGAGAGTGAGAGAGAAAGAGTGAGAGATTGAGTGAGAGAGACTGAGCACTTATATGTCTGCCCCGAACGCAGTGATGAGAATTCTGTGTAACGTTACATAGATATACCACAACACGTGTGTTGTCTTGGTGATTTCTTTAGTTGCATCCATCTTGTTTGTGCCGTCTTCTACTCACGATGAAATGTTTGTCTGGAATATATTAGGCTAAGGTGATCGAGAGAGAGAGAGAGAGAGAGAGAGAGAGAGAGATAAATATATAGATAGATGGATAGATAGATAGAGAGAGAGAGGCTCATAGGGATGGAGAGATAGAGATATAGCGATATAGATGCACATATAGACTGATATATAGAGTGACGGAAATAGATATAAACAGTGAGGTAGAAATATATAGAGAGCTGGAGATAGACACATAGTGGATAGAGATAGAGACGGACAAAGAGATTTATAGAGAGAAACAGAGATTTAGAAAAAAATTTATAGAGAGAGATAAAAAAAGAGATAAATAGACACAAAGAGATATAAAGAGTGATAGAGAAAGAGAGAGAGAGAGAGAGAAGAGAGTGGTAGAAAGAGATGTAAAGGCTAGTGAGAGATTGCGTGAGAATCAGAGAGTGATAGAGAGAGAGATGTAGAGGTTAGAGGGAGATAAAGGGAGAATCAGAGAGTGATAGAGAGAGAGAGATGTAGAGGTTAGAGGGAGATAAAGGGAGAATCAGAGAGTGATAGAGAGAGATGTAGAAATTAGAGGGAGATAAAGGGAGAACCATAGAGTGATATAGAGATACAGAGACATACAGCGATACATACATACAGCAGACGGGCATGGGAACAAATACAAACAAATATGTTCTAATTTGATTTTTATGTTTCATAAACCAACAAAAATTGTTTGAAATATATTTATGTACTTGCTCTACTGCACGCCATCTTCTTGATTTGATGTCATCTTTTACTACCATAGATTAGTTAAATCAATCAATCATCAGTCCATTCAAACTTTCTCAGCTCCTTGTGGAACATAGGTAATCAACAAAAAAGACCAAACCATCAAACGTTGACCTATCTATATCTCTTTTTGACTATTAGAGTTTCTACAAGATAATGTCATCCCCTGGCAAATATCGTCATCTCCTCGGCCGAAGAAGACGGTACAGGTGAAATCAAATGTCAAGACCATGTTGATTGCGTTCTTCGGCATTGATAGGCTGGTTCATCATGAATGCGTCCCTGGAAGACAAAGTGTCAATGCTCAATTCTACACAGCAGTTATGCAACGCCTCTGCGACGCTGCGCGTAGACATTGCCCTGAGAAGTGGCGTACACGTACTTGGATTTTGCATCATAACGATACCCCCGTACACAGTTCTGTGCTCCCATTCCCATTTTTGATGAAACATGACATTCCATTGCTCCAACAACCTCCATACTCACCCGATCTTGCTCCGTGTGATTTTTTCTTGTTCCCGCAACTTAAAAAAAAACAATTAAAGGTCGCAGATTCCATGATATTCAGGAGATTCAAGCTAACGCGACGACAGGACAAATGAGGGCTTTTCCGAAAAGTGGCTACCAGAGGTGCTTCCTTATGTGGTAGAAATGCTGTGATAAGTGTATACAATTACAAAGGAACTACTTTGAAGGAGATATAACCAACTAGTCTATAGGCCTACTTATTCACTCCTAAAAAAAATGAGTCTCGGAACTTAGTCAACAGCGGAATAAATATATAATCACTCTGGTTCTATGTCTTGTGATTGGCTGACACCAATGTCGCTTTATGCTGATCTGCTCTTTTTGTTTGTACATATATGATCAAACTGGTTTTCTGAGTATCAGAGTTACAAGGGTCCAGCAAGCCAACGCCAGAGAAGCCCTGAAAATACCGTTCGTGGTACCCACGCATAACTTGAGAACCCTGCCCGAGAGATGGAATTCATAGAACGGGTCATTGTTCGGGTTTCTCAAACAATACTAGTTTAAGACTGTCCAGTCAAAATGGTTACCTTCCCACGATTTATACTCGGAATCTCACTACTATTTAGGTCACAAAGTAGGCTAGAAAACAAGCTATCCTTTCTCTGAGGACACGCTAGTACAAGGAAAGTTGAGCGAAGGAACTGAAGGCAAACATAAGTCATTGGCCGAAGCGGGGAGTTTTGAATATATGCTGAGCAATGAGGGTTCTAGGGGGAGATCAGAAAGAGCAGACAAGAGAAGACTATTGTGCAGTTAGTAGGTAGGATATAGACCAGAGCAGAGCTAGGATAGACTACAGAACATAGCCAGTGAGTAACTTTGATTGAGAGATAGAAATAGAAGTCACCGAAGCAGACCAGAACTTAGAGAGAACTAGAGACCACGCACGTGTTAGAATCTGTCTGCGTGTGATGTTCTGTTTGAGTCGTCGTTGTCATCTGTCACATCTGTCTTCTGATCTAGTAGCACACCTGGTGCTATGTGTACTCTATTATGTGGAACCATGCTGCCTCATTCACCAGTTGTTCCGTCATAAGTCGAAGAGTAGATCTACATTTTCATTTTTAGTTCTTTCTATATATTTCAATATGGCCATTTCAAAACCGATATTATCATTTTCAACTTTAGCATTTAGGTAATCAATCACAATTATGTCTTTCTTTCTATCCACGACAGTGTCCTACTGCTTCCAATTCTGTAAGGGCTCCAAACTAAGCGTTGCTGTTCAATGAATTCTCAATCACTTGGACCTTACAACCTAAGCTGTGACGTTCAATGAATTCTCAATCACTTGGACCTTACAACCTAAGCTGTGACGTTCAATGAATTCTCAATCACTTGGACCTTACAACCTAAGCTGTGACGTTCAATGAATTCTCAATCACTTGGACCTTACAACCTAAGCTGTAACGTTCAATGAATCCTCGATAATTTGGACCTTACAACCTAAACTGTGACGTTCAATGAATCCTCGATAATTTGGACCTTACAACCTAAGCTGTGACGTTCAATGAATCCTCGATAATTTGGACCTTACAACCTAAGCTGTAACGTTCAATGAATCCTCGATAATTTGGACCTTACAACCTTAACTGTGACGTTCAATGAATCCTCGATAATTTGGACCTTACAACCTAAGCTGTGACGTTCAATGAATCCGTCATTAATTTGAACTATGACATATTGTTTGGATAATACAATGTTTTTGGTGCTCAATAATTTAAAAAAAATTCTTCGTGTGACGACTAACAAGAATCGATGACACCTTGTCATTAGAAATGCTAAAAGTATTACATTTAAAAAGTCGTTTTTTCCAGAAATATATCATCACAACTATACCGTGTACAAGTATATATCGAAAGGGCTACATTTATAGTAAGATATTAAATGTATAGATTGGTAGGTTTGTATTTATAGTAACATTTTAACATGTATAGATTGGAAGGTTTGTATTTATAGTAACATTTTAACATGTATAGATTGGTAGGTTTGTATTTATAGTAACATTTTAACATGTATAGATTGGAAGGTTTGTATTTATAGTAACATTTTAACATGTATAGATTGGAAGGTTTGTATTTATAGTAACATTTTAACATGTATAGATTGGAAGGTTTGTATTTATAGTAACATTTTAACATGTATAGATTGGAAGGTTTGTATTTACAAAAAGATATTAACATGTATTAACATTACAAACTTTCTTCTCACTTTTGACAGAGAAGCCCCATCTTGATTGCTTACCATGCAACACCTATCCATACAACATCATCATGCAGAATATTATTACTTATCAGTTGGTCAACCTCGAGATCCGCTTTCACACTACATCACCCTGCCAATGGGAAGATAACTCAGATGCAGTCCGTCATTGCATCACCAGTGTATATTCATTCTTTCCTTTGATTTAAAGTCTCAACTGTAGTCACATGATCAATCGTATGTCTGTAGCATCACCTCTTGATCCTCGTTCCTCTGATAACTCCCTTGTTCATTTACAGCGCGTGCCGCCTGTCAGCTGTTAGCCGCATGCAGCCCTATCCTTGGCAAAGAATACCTAGATTGTAGAGACGAATGTCCGAACACGCATCACGTCTTCGCATTAGGTACATCTCTTGTACAAATCAGAACCAATCGGATTCCTTCATTCTGGATGCATTTCAACCATTCATATTGTGACTGTAACACAACGCACGTGGTGGAACAGAACGGAGAAGAAGAAAGATTGCAAAAACAGCTTCCGGCCTAATTTTCCCAGCACACAGCTCTCATACTAGGTTGCTACGTCACAGCTCTCATACTAGGTTGCTACGTCACAGCTCTCATACTAGGTTGCTACGACACCGCTCTCATACTAGGTTGCTACGTCACCGCTCTCATACTAGGTTGCTACGTCACCGCTCTCATACTAGGTTGCTACGTCACAGCTCTCATACTAGGTTGCTACGTCACAGCTCTCATACTAGGCTGCTACGTCACAGCTCTCATACTAGGTTGCTACGATACCGCTCTCATACTAGGTTGCTACGACACCGCTCTCATACTAGGTTGCTACGACACCGCTCTCATACTAGGTTGCTACGACACCGCTCTCATACTAGGTTGCTACGACACCGCTCTCATACTAGGTTGCTACGACACCGCTCTCATACTAGGTTGCTACGACACCGCTCTCATACTAGGTTGCTACGACACCGCTCTCATACTAGGTTGCTACGACACCGCTCTCATACTAGGTTGCTACGACACCGCTCTCATACTAGGTTGCTACGACACCGCTCTCATACTAGGTGTCTACGACACCGCTCTCATACTAGGTTGCTACGTCACAGCTCTCATACTAGGTTGCTACGACACCGCTCTCATACTAGGCTGCTACGACACCGCTCTCATACTAGGTTGCTACGACACCGCTCTCATACTAGGTTGCTACGACACCGCTCTCATACTAGGTTGCTACGACACCGCTCTCATACTAGGTTGCTACGACACCACTCTCATACTAGGTTGCTACGACACCGCTCTCATACTAGGTTGCTACGTCACAGCTCTCATACTAGGTTGCTACGACACCGCTTTCATACTAGGTTGCTACGACACCGCTCTCATACTAGGTTGCTACGACACCGCTCTCATACTAGGTTGCTACGACACCGCTCTCATACTAGGTTGCTACGACACCGCTCTCATACTAGGTTGCTACGACACCGCTCTCATACTAGGTTGCTACGTCACAGCTCTCATACTAGGTTGCTACGTCACAGCTCTCATACTAGGTTGCTACGACACCGCTCTCATACTAGGTTGCTACGTCACAGCTCTCATACTAGGTTGCTACGACACCACTCTCATACTAGGTTGCTACGTCACAGCTCTCATACTAGGTTGCTACGACAACACCCCCATTTGATTTTGTCAATCAGTGGGGATGTAACAACATATTTGAAATGTGTCCAGAAAGTGTACAGAAATTGTACAGAAAGTGTACAGAAATGTGTCCAGAAAGTATACAGAAATTGTACAGAAAGTGTACAGAAATGTGTCCAGAAAGTGTACACAGTGTTGGTCCTATAATATGGCCAACTACTTGCAATACGTCACACTGTATCTAGACAGAGCGCTGGGGTTGATGCTGATTGCGCCCCAATCAAGATGACACGCGTGTGCTCGGCAGGCTACTGACCGCCACTGAGAAGCTTCAGTCGCCTCTTGACATCCGTGATGATTCAAGAAAGTGGTTCACGTTGGGTTTCGCAATAACTGAGAGGAAATGTACTCGTTATTCAAAATGTCTGAGAGTTAAGGTGATCGCGACTCAAGTTGGCTGAGAAGTAAGGTGGTTGTCACTCAAGACGGCTGAGAAGTAAGGTGGTTGTCACTCAAGACGGCTGAGAAGTAAGGTGGTTGTCACTCAAGACGGCTGCAAAGTAAGGTGGTTGTCACTCAAGACGGCTGAGAAGTAAGGTGCTCGCTTGTCAAGATAGCTGAGAAGTAAGGTGGTTGTCACTCAAGATAGTTGAGAAGTAAGGTGGTTGTCACTAAAGATAGTTGAGAAGTAAGGTGGTTGTCACTCAAGATAGTTGAGAAGTAAGATGGTTGTCATTCAAGATAGTTGAGAAGTAAGGTGGTTGTCACTCAAGATAGTTGAGAAGTAAGATGGTTGTCATTCAAGATAGTTGAGAAGTAAGGTGGCTGTCACTCAAGATAGTTGAGAAGTAAGATGGTTGTCATTCAAGATAGTTGAGAAGTAAGGTGGTCGTCATTCAAGATGGCTGAGAGGTAAAGTACTCGTCCCTCGTAATTACTGAGAGGTAAGATGCTTGCCACTCAAGATGGCTGAGAGATAAAGTACTCGTCCCTCGTAATTACTGAGAAGTAAGATGCTTGCCACTCAAGATGGCTGAAAGTGCTCGCCACTCAGAAAACAATGTAATGAGAGGTAAGGCACTGCTCACTCAAGGTAACTGAGAGGTAAGGCACTGATCACTCAAGGCAACTGAGAGGTTAGCAGCTGCTCACTCAAGGTAACTGAGAGGTAAGGCGCTGCTCACTCAAGGCAACTGAGAGGTAAGGCGCTGCTCACTCAAGGTAACTGAGAGGTACGGCGCTGCTCACTCAAGGCAACTGAGAGGTAAGGCGCTGCTCACTCAAGGTGACTAGTACTTGTACCAGTACCAAAGAAAAGAAAAGACAAAACAGATCCAAATGGATACAGGCATATCAGCCTACTGAGCTGCGTAGGCAAACTGATGGAACGTATGATAAACACCAGACTGATGTGGCATCTGGAAAAAAAACACATACTAATTCCACAGCAAGCAGGCTTTAGACAGCACAGATCCACTGAGGATCAGGTCATCCTCATAGCCCAGGAAATAGAAGATGCCTACCAAGAGCAAAAGCACACGGTAGCGGTTTGGGTGGGCCTAGAAAAGGCATTTGACAAAGTCTGGAAAGAGGGACTTAAGAGTCAAGCTAAGAAAAAGTGAAGTTTGTTGGAAAATGTACAAATGGATCAGTCACTACCTCAAAAACAGAACGGCCAGAGTTCAAGTACAAGGGCAGATGAGCAAAAAGGTGACACTTGAGCAGGGAATACCCCAAGGGGGAGTACTGTCACCCACACTCTTCCTGGTGTATATAAATGGCATTACAGAGAATATACCAAGAAGAGTACATAGCTCAATGTTTGCAGACGATCTGGCTATGTGGACCTCTGAAAAGAATCTCACCATAGCAAGAAATCGGATGCAGCAGGCCCTAACGTCGCTGGAAGAGTGGGCGAACTCATGGCTGGTCAAAATAAACGAGGAAAAAACGACATGTACAATATTCTCGCTATCAAACAAACCCCAAAACACCAAATTAAGTCTAAACGGCAAATACCTGCAGCCAAACGACAACCCAAACTACCTGGGAGTCACATTTGATCGGCGCATGACATGGAAAAGTCAGATCGAGAGAAACCGAATGAGAGCCAGAGAAAGAATGGCAATCATGAGGAAACTTGCTGGCACAAGCTGGGGAGCAGACGAAAGTATACTAAAGAAACTGTACACTGGAAGAGTGAGACCAGTTCTCGAGTATGGCATTGCGGCATGGACAACAGCAGCAAAGGCGAACTTCGATAAAATTAGCAAACTCCAAAACCAAGCCATGAGAGTTTTAACAGGAGGCATGAAGTCAACGCCAATTGTATAACTTGAAAAGATTACAACACTGCAATCCATGACCGACAGAACAGACTGCAGAGCCCAGCAGCAATCAGAGAAACTCAGAAGACTGACTGACCATCCAATGCACCAGAGACTAAACAATTTCGGAAATGGGAAACTAAAGCGGAGAAACTTTGCAGAAATAACGAAAGCAAAGATGCACGAAGACCCCATGAATGCACTAACAACTCCAAAGCCCATCCCTACTGTACGAAAACCTACCTGGAGGCAGCATATATTTCCAGAGGTGGTAGAAAATATACCAGGTATTGGAAACAAAAACTGCCAGACTGAAAAAGAAAGAAGAGATACTACCCTGAGTTACATAACGGAAAACTACCCAAGCATGGACTGGACCCATGAATACACCGACGGTTCTGTAACAAAGACAATACAGAACGGAGGGGCAGGAGCACTTCTGAACCTACCAAATGGCAGAAAAATAACACTGTCATTCGCTACTGGAAAATACACAAGCAATTTCAGAGCGGAGGCAGAGGCACTGAAGGCGGCAGTGGAAGACATGGTGACAGGTAAAAGGAATGAAAGCCATATAGTCCTGCTTACAGATGCTCTGGTCGTAGTCACAGCACTAAAAAGCCATACAAATACTGAACTAAATGATTTAAGAGCAGTACTCTGTCAACTATGTCAGCAGTCCGCACCAAAAAGGGTAGTGGTGCAGTGGGTTCCATCCCACTGCAACATCAAAGGCAACGAGGAGGCAGTAGGACTGGCAAAAGAAGGTGCAAAACTACCACAACCAGATACTAGTATGACATACGAAGAGTCAAAACGGCTTATTAGAGCTAGATACATGACCAAATGGGAAACCGAACATACTGGCTACACCACAAACGATGCCTATTACCAGTTGAACAGAAGAGAGCAGGTCGTGGTCTTCAGACTTCGCACTGGCCACAATAGACTGAGGTACCACCTATTCAACAAATTGAAGATAGGTGGCACTGACGAATGCCCATGTAGTACCGGGAAAATGACCGCTGAGCATTTGCTGCAAAACTGTCCGACATACGAGGATCAGAGAGCAGATGTGGCCATCACCAGTGGCAACACTAGACAAGCTCTTTGCAGTGTCGACAGCCTCAGGATGACCGCTGCTTTTTTCGAAAAAAAAATGGTTGCTGTCTGACTGCGTACGATGAAGAAGAAGAAGACTCAAGGTAACTGAGAGATAAGGCGCTGCTCACTCAAGATATGAACGTCAGCAAGAAATGATGAGTTGTTTGAATACCGCAAGTTTGAAGCGTCGCCTTATCTCAAGAGATGTTAGATCAAGCTGCCTAGGTCTATCGGAGACAGACGATAAACTCAGACAGGCCCGTGTACACACTGGGCATTTAAAAGAACCCATTGTAGTTGACAACAGAAAAGAGCAGGATGTTTTAAAGGTAATGACATTCCTACCCAAAAGTGGTCTGCAAAGACACTACACGACTTTGTTTCTGCGTACCTGATTGCAAGCATATACAAAGACCTCTACACTCTCAGGATGGAAGAGTAGTGACTAAGCGAAATAAAGTAATTGAAGTCACTTAGATGCAAACCGCTCGTTATTATACTTGTAGTATTAGTAACTGTGCGTCATTGGCCTGGAGATACGATTACCGTCCAATAAAGTTTTAAACTTACAATATAAGGCAGCGCTAAACACACCCACATCTAGACAGGAAAGTTCGAACATTTACAAATTAAGTGTCAAAGCGATACGATTTAAACCTCAGAATTGACAGAAGAATGAAACCAATCTGAAAGAATAAACAAGTTCTTTGATCAAACAGGAGACGCCGAAATCATTTGCGTTCTCCAGAAAGGCACTTCAGAGAATGGCTAAACGTCCTCTCAGCCAATAGACTTGACGTCTTGGTGACACAATGGGCGATCTCTCCCATTTATTTGAACCTATTTCATATTCACCAGATCAACATGACATATATCTACAGATAAATGGGTACTTGCGTCTTAATTCACCAAAAACAGAGTTACATTGGTCGCCATCGTACGTAACAGGACATTTAATTTCGGATTAAGAAGACAGGTCCATATAATTTTATTTTAAATAAATAAGATAAGAGCTCGATAAAGATAGAATTGTAGAAAATATGGTTATATTCATTTTTGCTAAGACTGCATGAATAAGGGGATGCTGGAGCGGACATTCTCATCTATTCTCGCTGAATGTTTGACACCCGGAACAGTTAAATAGTGGACTATTTTGTGACGTCACTACCTCAATTTCAGTGCAGGTGGGTTGGGGGTGGGGGGGGGGGGTGTGGGTGGGGGGGGGGGAAGGGGGTGGGTGAGACGGGGTAATTAAGACGCAAGTATCGATACATGTGTTTAATTCCTTTTTTCCCTTTTTCTACTCCAACAAAGAAGTCTATAGCAACAACTGTCCGTCCAGAGGCCCTTTACATGAAACATGCATCCAACAGTGGTGGTTTCAATAATCATTTGTTTACATGAGAATGTTTCTAGCCCCATACAAAACTATTGTTGGTCACGTGTTACTATGTGCGAGTACTTTGAAAGTGACGTTACCTTTGACCCTGGAAACCATTGATAACGTGCCCGCACCTTAGATGTGCACAATGAAGGTCCTAGAGACGAAAGTTCAATACAAAAGCAGATTCCAAACACAAATTACGCGGACATAACACATTTGTTCTTCTTCTTCTGCCTTAGTTCTCAATCTCCCGCTACCAAGACCTGAACAGGGCTTTGCAAGTAGCAGGATGTAGTCCGGAGAACGAACACATTTGTTATTTCACTTTCTACTGTTCGCGTTATAAAAACAGAAAGTGATGGACGATATGTTCCCAAACATGTGCAATTATCTTCGTCGATTAAAAGCTTTGCGGGTGTCAGCACTTTACGGAGATCTGGCATATTTGAATATTGAACGGTGAGAACAGACATTGAGGTAGCCACAGATAACTGATTTGATAACGTTTGTCAAATTGGTTCAGTCAAATGAAAGAGTGCGGGAACAATTTGCAACCAGCAATTTATTACCCAAAAAATATTTAATAAGATTATTTATATATATATATATATATATATATATATATATATATATATATATATATATATATATATATATATATATATATATATATATATAATAGTTGTCCATCATAGGTGATGAAGACCACTCTCTTTGTTCAGCCGTGTGGACAGTCGTATATCTCGCTGTGGCCGCTGAAATGGGTGACTTGCGCGGTGATTTGGATTAAAGTGAGGAAGAAACTGCGCCTTTTGTCAACCTCACTCACAGAGCCTAAGCTACCTTTTGCCAGTGGCAAGACATTCATCGAGACGACTGGAGATAGCATAGGATGCAGATTTTGCCTCAGGGTTACCACCGAAGCCTTTCCGTAAACATGAAACCCGCAGGGTAGAAAGGTTGGAAGGCATCTAACGCAGTTTGTCGTGCCTTTTCGATAACCACAAGAGGTCGTATGGACAACACTCAGCGTGTGAGTGAGTCTGGCATCTCTCCCCAGCTGTATTCAGCTCATCATAGTAGCATCTAAAATTCCCACACGCCAAATTCGTGAAGGTGAACCGGCAGAACTAACCCGTGAAATACGACACAGGTATAAGCGTAGTTCCATTCAGCCGGCGTCCAGACCAGGATAAACGGATGGAAGAAATCACACAAAAAGAACGAAATAACAAGTCCCGACGGAAAACAACACCACGTTTCCGTGAACACAAGTGTAAGTCGTCGACTAGTGTGAATTCCAGGCAAATCCGTGGTCTGGCGGCATCCATAATAATCCAAAACAGTAGAGAAATGTAGACTCGCAGCCAGTTATGGTGCCATCTTTGCCAGATTTATATTTATATATATATATATATCATCATCATCATCATATAGCATGTAGCATGTTCTTTATAGAACGACGCTCCAATCACAGTCTTTTTGAAAGAAACCCGTTTCCTTGCCAAAACTCTGGTCTCCGCCCCAGTCATATCCAGGCATTCCAGGATATCTTGGTGCCATCATCTTCTTGGTCTACCCCTTCAATTTTTTTACCTGGCACCATACCTTCCATCACTGTTCTCTCAAGACCGTTGTGTCTCTTTATGTGACGAAAGTATTTGCATTATCTAGCCACAATGGAATTAGTAAACCAGTTCTCCTCTACGCTCAACTTTTGCCGAATGTCTACATTCGTCTTTTTCTCTGTCCATGGTATTCTTAGTATCTTTCTGTAACATTTTGACTCGAAGGATTCGATTCTTTGTCTGGAAGTTTTGGTAATCGTCCATGATTAGCAGCCATAAGATGCCACAGGAAAAACACAGGCTCTCAAGACTTTTACTTTAATCGTTTTGTTGGTCAAATTGGAATTTCTTTAGTCTCTGCCTTGCCATTAGCTAGTCTTCTTCTGATTTCTTTCGAGCAGTCGCCATTTTTGTCAATTCTGGAGCCCAGATATTCAAAATATGTGACCTGATCTATTTCCTCACCACCCACTGTAAATTTATGCTGACATTGTGTTTTGTCGATGGTCATTATCTTTGTTTTGTTTATATTTATAAACAGGTTTAGATCTTTACTGTTTTCTTGTCTTCCTCTTTAATAAGATTACAATTATTCGGTCGTTAACTAAATTATAATCGAGAAGTGAAGGTGCCGTCTTCTTTGACAGAATGAAGCCGACCCCGATTTTTCCACCCTTGTCCATCTCAGAGTATATGAATGGTTCTCCAGAGGTGCCGATATAGTGCCCTTGATAAGTCCATCTGTTTTCAGAGACTCCAAGAACTTCTATCTTGGTTCTCTCCATCTCTTTTCCAATCATGACCAACTTGCCCTGGTATAAGCTCCTGACACTCCAGTTGCCTATTCTTAGTTTTGTTTTTAGTCCCATTTCAGAGTTGTATACTGTAATGCAGTCGAGCTTTAGGCCGTCATCTCTATTACTTGTACTGGCTCTGAAATCGGTTTCTTCCCCAGTTGGCGTCGATGATCTGCCTGGCCTAAGGGCCTCATCATCAGATCTTTGCGTTTTGTTTCTATACGTCAATATACAACTTAAAATGTGCCAAACAAGCTAGTATTGTTTCTAAATAATGGAAACCGTTTATTATTGTAAAAACAACATGGTTTTGGTTTCTGACAGTCTTTTGTTTTAGCAGTCTCGTACCAAATAATCTTCGAGAGTTTGTCAAGGAATTCCGTAGATGCATGATATACGATGATACTACCAAGATTGAATACATTTTATAATTTCGGATATCGATTTGTGTGGAAATGTAGCACATACCATATTAACCGCCCGTTGGATGACCTAGGGTTTCAATTAGTTCTGGTGTGTATTTATGTATACGTGTGGTATATGGTCCAATATTGATCTATGTGTGTATAAGTGTGATACATTTCTCAGTTCTTGTGTGTGTGTGTGTGCGTGTGTGTGTGTGTTTGTGTGTGCGTGCGTGCGTGCGTGTTTGTGTGTGTGTGGTATAAAGTCCAGTTTTGGCTATGTTTATTTAAGTGTGACATATTTCCAGTTTTGGTCTTTGTGTGGGTGTATGTGTGGCATGCAGTCCAGTTTTGATCTATATGTGTTTAAGTGTGGTGTGCAGTCCAGTTTTGATGTACGTGTGTGTATAAGTGTAGTGTGTAGTCCAGTTCCTGCGCCCGTGCATAGCTCTATAAGTAGAACGTGCTTACACACACCTGTCTAACGTGACATACGAGTATGTTAATGTGCACACATATATGGTAGTAACATAAAATGCTCGATTTAACAATGGCTTGTTTATAATGATACCAGCATAATAATTTGGCGACAAAACACACTTTAACTGCAGTGATTTGAACATAAACAATATTCTTGGACGACATGGCAGATCGATAGTTGCCAGAATAATTGATTGCATTACTTCCGCCTCCGGCCTATGTCATTATCGTCCAGCGCCGGTACAAGCTGTTGTCGTCTGCTATGACTGAGGCAGCACAAACGTTCCTTGCTATCGTCGGTATTCCACCGTTCACGCCCCTTTTTATTATTAGTATTATTATTAAACACTCCTATTTACTCGACGTTAGGCCGTTAAATTTGTCGAGTTTGAAATTCTTTTATGCTTAAAATCTGTACGTTGCAAGTATCGATGAGAACTGAAATTAGACGTGCAGTTTGTCTTCTTGTTTTCACATGTCGGTGCATATCTACGCTGTCAGGAGTCAATCAACTTTCATTGCATTGTGGAAGTTGTGCTCAAGTTTGATAGGTGATTAGATGAAAGAGTTGTGTCGGGTAACTAGAGGGGAAAGGTGAACCTTTTAATTTAAAATAACAGTTTGTAGCCTTAAACATTTGAGCACAACGTGGCAGTGAACTTGCTTTTTGTGGCAAAGTTCAAAATCTGATATAAACCAGGCTGTAAATCGGTGTAAGGCTCAAGATTCTCACCAGCCAAAGAAAAAGCTGCAAGAAAAACTGTCATTCTTACAGACTCCAGGCGCGTACTTTAAAAACCTAGATAGACTTTCAAACGAAATAAAATATAACACCCGATTGCTGTCCAAAAAAACAAACAAACAAACAACGGAATTTATTCCTACAGTTGATTCCGGCCTACTGTTGGTTCATTGGAAACAAGAAGGCAGATAAGCCAGCAAAAGTCAGAAGTGGCTTTACGCAGACTCCCGATCCACAGAGCTATAAAGAAGCAAAGACATTTATCAAAAGATCAATGAGGACGAAAAGGAGAGACCAGCAAAAAGAACACAGGCTATAACATGACGACATAGACACACTTGGAAGTGATGGACAGACACAGATCTTCAGTCTCAGAACGGGACATTGCAGACTCAAGTTCAACATCCGCAGAATGGGTTTAATTGACACCACCACGCACGATTGCGGAGCACCCAAGCAAATATCATATCCTGCAGGACTGCCCCACTAATGCAGATCAAAGAGAGGCAGTCTGGTCCAGGGAAGCGACCATGTTCTTCGAAAAGCTGTGGGGGCCCGGCGAAGACCTGAAAAGCACAATCTTCTTCGGGAACCTCACCAGGCTAGAAGCATAGCATCAGTTGATCGAAGAAGAAGAAGACGAAGAAGGTGTCTTCAGAATATTGAGATGACATCAAACCGTTAGTCAGAAACTTAAGCTTACATCAGCTCTGACCCAGAATATTGAGATGACGTAAACTGTTAGTCAGAAACTTAAGCTTACATTAGCTCTGATCCAGAATATTGCGATGACGTAAACTGTTAGTCAGAAACTTAAGCTTACATTAGCTCTGATCCAGAATATTGCGATGACGTAAACTGTTAGTCAGAAACTTAAGCTTACATTAGCTCTGACCCAGAATATTGAGATGACATCAAGGTTGACCCCGGAACAGTGCCATCAAAATCGGAGCCATCGGTGCCGCTACTCAGAGCGAATGTCTGTGGTGGCGACACTTTAGTATCCTGATAATAGACCAACTTCAATGAACAGATTTGAGTAGACATGTTTAGAAAAGCAGACTTGAATGAATCTACTCAAAATCAGCTAATGTGAGTACGTTTTTTTCAGATTAGCTGTCATTAATTAATTGGTTGAGATGAACAGAATTTAGTATATGGTTCAGAAGATCACATTAGTAAATAAATTCCCTCACTGTGGGGTATTAAGATAAATTGATTCAGATAAGTTTATTTATAAGTATATATACATATATATATATATATATGTAAGTTTATTATTGTATTAATAACGTAAATTGCAGACTACATGCCACGCTTGTTCCCGACTAAGGCTGACTTACACACTGGAAAGCCACCTGAAATTGATGCATTTGTTGCTGGGTTACAGAATTGAGGGACCACCGTTTTTAAAAATCAAAAACGACAACGTTATCTACTCTGTCGAATGTGTACAACAAGCGTTTGCGAGCTAACTCTTAATATCGATTGGCATTGTTGTATAGACCTTTAATGAAGTATATGTAATCCGAGAATTAAACGAGAAGTCCCCCCAAGGATACCATCACCTTGTCGAGGTGGGGGGGGGGGGGGGGGGGGGTTTGCAGGCCTCAGTGACCCAGTGAGCTATGTCGGCCGACATTAAGGACAATCAAAGACTATCATCTAGTGAGCCCAAATAAGGAAAAGTCTAAAGGAACAGCCATTCCTAGACCTTAATATCTGACCAAAAATGGCCCCAGCCATGGGAAAAAATGACCACAAGTTCACTGTGTATCAACGTGCTAAAGGACTACGTGGCTGCTGAGAGAGCAGTTATGAACGTTAGAGTCTGGTGGGCGAGAGGGGCGACGAAAGGCTCATGGACTCAAAATAGGACATCCCCTGTCTCTTTCCCGATAAGGGGCAACTGTCAGGGTGACCGTATAACTATCCCATCAAACCAAATATAAACATGGTATCAAAAGATAACCTGCTGCCTTGTAGGTTTGGCTGCCAGGTCGGTTGGGGACAACCAAAGGCTAAGGATGTGAACCTGAAGAAAATGATTGCTGAAAACGGAATTGTTGGACCGAAAGGTGCGAATAAAACAGCTCGCTGCTGTAAACCACGACACTACGTATCTCATCCAAGTATCATCAAGGACCCGGACTATATAGAGAGACACCATAAGGTACCCGCACAGACAAAGACATGTTTCTCCCACCATGGACACACTGATACATCTGCCACTCAAACCCTGCAGGTGTTGCAATGGAACGCTGAAGGCGTTTGTAACAAAAAGAAGACTATTGGAGGAAGAAACACACGTTGACTGCATCCAGGAAACACACCTTAATCCAAACCACAGATTTGGCATAAGAGGAAATAACACTCTTATACTGGATATAGATGGACATAAGGGGGGAGGGGGCGTGTAAAGCGTGGTTGCAAAAACTTCTGGAAGGTGAAGATGGTGAAAACATGATAAACTAAGTCTAAGGAGTAGACCACACGTCGAATGTATTGGTTATGTTTATATTTTAATAGAATCGAAAGTGCAGATTGTCGAAACGCGGATCGTCGAAAAAGCAGTGAATGTCTAAATATGTATTTCGAGTTATCTGTACATATATATGTTAGTCTTGTTGTTTGTGTTGCGCTGTGATTTGGATTAAAGTGAGTAAGGTTTGCGCAATATACCAACCTAATTCTCTTGTCAAGAGCTAATGTAATGGGGGGGGGGGGGGGGGGTGTAAATGGGGGAGGGCGGGGGGTTGAACAAAAAAACAGGGGACAAAAGGCCTTCCTGGAAAGAATATATATGATAAAATGTTCCCCGTTTATGGCGAGGATTGCTTGCCGTGTAAAGTGGAGCACAACTGAATTAATTCTCAAGGAAACTCAGAATTTGCAGATGGATCCCGACCTGGTCGTTCTGTTGAGATTGCAACAGCAACACATGTGCTGCGGGTTGGGAAGATGCTTCCAGCTGAGGAACGAGTAACGATAGACTACGTAGGAGCTGCGAAAGGGTGATCGCATTGTTTAGCCTACCACATAATGCATGACCCATTGCATTTCCGGAAAGTGTGCTTCCGGTTGGTACTCAGATGAACAAAAAATAAACCGAATGGATCTGTTCTTGCAGCATCTATGTCGGTATGTAGATGCAGGAGAAGACATGCTTAACAATTTTCTTCATATTCCGCCTACCAATTTCTCCAAGAATTTTCATCATATTCCGCCTACCAATTACTCCAACAATTTTCTTCATATTCCGCCTACCAATTTCTCCAAGAATTTTCATCATATTCCGCCTACCAATTTCTCCAACAATTTTCTTTATATTCCGCCTACCAATTTCTCCAACAATTGTCTTTATATTCTGCCTACCAATTTCTCCATGTTATGCCTAACAATTTCTCCATGTTCTGCCTACCAATTTCTCCATGTTATGCCTATCAATTTCTCCATGTTCTGCCTACCAATTTCTCCATGTTATGCCTATCAATTTCTCCATGTTCTGCCTACCAATTTCTCCATGTTATGCCTATCAATTTCTCCATGTTCTGCCTACCAATTTATTCATATTCCGCCTACCAATTTATTCATATTGCGCCTACCAATTTCTCCAAGAATTTTCTTCATATTCCACCTACTAAATTCTCCAACAGATTTTTACACATACTGAATAGCACTTTCTCCATCTACTTTCATGATGATCTTCAACTATTTTCTCTATTTTTTTACGAGTATTGCCAAGTTATATTGCTCCGTGTAAACTCCACTATCATCATGGCAATGGTGACCCTGCGCTAATAATGTTTTGATAATCTTATAAACCTCTAACATGGTCTTCATCTATTATCTAAATTACATAACTTCTACAACTCTCTTCTCATATTCTGTCTTGAGTATTCTCTCTCTCTCGCTCTCTCTCTCTCTTTCTCTCTTCTACACTGCTCGCACAATACTATAATTAATTCCCCCCTCACGCTCTTCCAACACCCCACACGCATTGACTCTAACAATGGCATCACTGACCTATCACAGATAAACATGTCGAATCTAAACTTACAGGATGAGAATTTTGCGGGAAGTGTGTAATGGTTGACGCACTACGTGGACGCAACAATTAATTATTAAATATGTGCAGTATGTCTTGTCTTACCATTTGTACACGTGCTGGAGTGTGTTCATTTCGTTTTATTGGGGCGTAAATACTGCCTGATAAAAGTATTTGACAAGCGCATTGATACCGTAGGTTTTCCCATGTGGACATTCCAATTCGTTGGTAATTCACGAGATTTTTACATGTTGCTTGGCAACCATGTAATCAATACTGTCGTTTATGATCGTGACAAGGAGAGATACGTAGAACAGGCGGATATTCGGTTACTTAAGTGATTAAAGTGACGTACAAGGCTGATGTAACATTCGGTTATTTAGGTGATAAAAGTAATGCCCAAGGTTGATGTAGCATTCGGTTATTTAGGTGATAAAAGTAATGTCCAAGGTTGATGTTACATTCGGTTATTTAGGTGATAAAAGTAATGTCCAAGGTTGATGTTACATTCGGTTATTTAGGTGATAAAAGTAATGTCCAAGGTTCATGTAACATTCGGTTATTTAGGTGATAAAAGTAATGTCCAAGGTTGATGTAGCATTCGGCTATTTAGGTGATTAAAATGACGTTCAATCTGATGTAACATTCGTTTACATAGATGATTAAAGTGACGTCCAAGGCTGATGTAACATTTGGTTATTTAGGTTAATGTACGTCCAAGGCTGATGCAACATTCGATTATTTACGTGATTAAAGTGACGTCCAATGCTGATTTAGGATTCAGTTATTTACGCTCTTAAAGCCGCGTCCAGGGTTGGTGTAACATTTGGTTAATTAGGGGATTAAAATGACGCACAAGGCTGATGTACAATTCGATAACTCATTTGATTAATTTGACGTACGTCCAAGGGTTATTTAGTTGACTAAAGAGACGTTCAAGGCTGATGTAACATTCGGTTATTTAGGCGATTAAAATTACGTCTGAGGCTGATGTAGCATGCGGCTATTTAGATGATTAAAACGACATTCAATCTGTTGTAACTTTCGGTTATTTAGATGATTAAAGTGACGTCCGAGGCTGATGTAGCATTCAGTTATTTAGGTGATGAAAATGACGTTCAATGCTGATGTAACAGTCACCGACATTTTGTTTGGACAGAACATGTGAGTCTGTGGGTTAAGCTGTCATTGAAGTGAACATTCTGAATTACTGAGTGGGCTAGGTCATGCAATATGACGTTGAATAAGTAATTTAAAAAAGTTAAAAACTGGATGATGTATCTACGCTCTTGCCCAGCAATTGGAACGAATATACGGTTGGTGTTGGTATGTCTGTTACACTAACAGACGGATGAATATATTATCTTTAGACGTTTGACTAATAGAATGGTAGACTTCTCGTTTCTCATGACAACGATACAGAGTTCGAACCGCGTCATCGACATGCTTCAGCCAACCCAGCTATAAATTGGCACCCATCTTACAGTTAGGGAAGGGAAGGGAAGGCACGAGGAAAGGAATTCGTCACCACACCTAACACTTCACCCTCAACAACAATGTATGTTAATGCACCACCATGACCTTGATTCACGTCCCCTTCCCGTTCTACTGTGCTGTCACCTGCAGGTGAATGTCAATTGTATCCAGATTACACATGCCTGGTGTAACATCTCAACGATTGACAGATTGTTGTAGCAGACTTACAGAAGTTAATGACCTAGAGAACGTGTTAAGCGCCTCCCCTTCCAACATCAGTAGAACTAGACTTGGAGCGGTAACAAATCAATGTAGAGCTCAAGTGTTATTGTTGAGATTTTCTGCTTGCATTTAATATTGTTCTATATTAATCAATCTATTTCATTTTTCCATGACATTTCCTCTGGTAGCCATGTCACAATCTCCAAATGATAATATGAAACAAATAAAACATACGATAATCTACACAAGTTGAAGGCATTCTTCTTCGGAAAGACTATGTGGAGTTGATGAAGCGATTTGGGCAGAGACAAGAAATACTTTTGTGTGCAGTTTGGACAGAGCGGGAAGTGAGTGTTACATCCCCGCGAGATGTTTAATTGAATATTTTTAAAAAATGGATTCAGAGACTAAGAAACATTGTATACGTCAGGGTAGGTAACTATCACACGTGAGACCCTCCTCCGCTTTTGCAACTAATAAAGTTATGTGGTGTGGAGTGTGTGTGTGTGTGTGTGTGTGTGTGTATGTGTATGTGTGTGTGTATGTGTATGTGTGTGTGTGTGTGTGTCTGTATATGTGTGTGTATGTGTGTGTGTGTTGTGTTTCTGCATGAGTGTACGGGTATTTTCATACCTTTCCCTGCCACAAATTTGAACTGTCTAGCTATTGCAGTGGTCTCCAAGTGATGGAATGGCGATTCAAGTGATGGCGTGGTAATACAAAATATGAAGCGGTAATACAGTTGATGAAGTGGTAGAACAAGTGATGAAGTTGTAATACAAGTGATTGAATTGGTAATCAGGTGTGAGTTGAAAGAGATTGAAGAGACAAGGGTGTGACGAAATATGAGATGAATGTGAGTTGGTGTCATGGATTGTACCGAAGGGATCGATGACAGAAATTGGATGACATGACATGTGCTGAAGGGAAAGATGAAGCAAATAGACAAAAAAACACAGACAATTTTTTGGAATGAAAGAATGATATGAAAACAAAAAAAGGAAACACAAAACAAGTGCACGAGTAAATGAATGTTTCCTCACTTATCTGGAGGATTAACATTCACGAGAAAATGACATAGAAGTAGAGGACGGTGGAGTGTATCAGGAAAATGCTGAGAGATTGGTAGCAATATGTTGCAGTAAAGAGACAAAATAAAATGATGAAGAGAAATAAACAAATCAAGTCGATGAATACATTTAATTTGTACATTAATTAGAGCATGCATTATCTACCGTAAATCAGCAAGCCTAAGCCTAGGGGCACGCGAAGTCTAACAGGCCAGCTTACAGATTGCTTTCATCCTTAACGATTCAATTGCCTTTGTGGATCAATTGGTCGATATAACACAATTAGCAAACTTTTAGATAGGACCGGGCAAAATGTTATATATATATATATATATATATATATATATATATATATATATATATATATATATATAAAAATATATATATATTTATATATATCTATATATATATATATATATATATATATATATATATATATGTAACAGTTCCCGCCGGAGCAAGAGAGTTTAGGACAGAGGTGATGTGGTTGCTGATTACAAAGGTACCTGAATGCGTGTCAAGGTCACTCGCCGTCTCAACAAAGAAGAAAAGAGTTGGGGCGAAGAATGTGGACAGGTAGGAGCTGACATCTGGCCTTCCGATTTGGGTAGGGGGAGAATGAGTGACTGACGGGACGGCGGCGGAGCTTGATGCGATAGATGAGTGACAGGTGTGCAAAGTATTTTATTCCAATAAGACGGAATAGAACCAACCCCTGAGATCCATTGGTCAGCTCTGACTATGCTTTAGTGTATATAACTCGAGACAAAGTTTAGCTCAGGAGGCTGGATGGAGAGGAGGCTGGATAGAGAGATTAGAGCGAGAGAGAGAGAGAGAGAGAGAGAGAGAGAGAGAGAGAGAGAGAGAGACTGAATTTAGATAGTATGTTTAGCTCACCGACTTAGATAGAGGAGCGATTGATAGACGGTTGAACGAATGTTAGTGATAGAACAGGATCGCTCAAGTAGGTGTGTGAGTTTTGTATTAATAGATAATCTGAACGTTGTGTTGTAAGGAGGAGACATTGTGAACGAGGTATGTCCAAATCGCCGACTGAGGGGATTTGAGTGAGGAAGAGTTTTTTTTAGGGAGCAGATCTGAGTGGTGTGTGTGGCCATATAACTGGGTAATGATAGTTGGAAATTCCATCAAGAGCTAATGCTTAACATTTCCGCTTTAGTAAATATTTATATTAACATATATATAATATAGGAACATTTAGTTAAGATGATATGTATTGTATTGTGTTTGTAATTTCACTACTCATTTTTCTGACATGAGTATTATATAATAAATATGCCATCTGCTGTGTGCTATATTATTTGCAGTATGTGGTCAGGAAAGATGTGGATGAGTGTGATAATGTTCTAAGTTAGAATAATGGCCAGGGCAAACAGTGGGATCTGCCATATATATATATATAAATCGGAACCAAAATGCGAGTAGTCAGTTACATAATTCTGTTAATTGACCCTCAGGCACAACAGTCTACCTGCTCTTCTGTCGTAACGAATTAAACAAGAAGCGATGGATTTATGTTATTTTGTTTTTACAAGCTATTATTTAACTTGACGTGGTCGTTGTCCATTTAGATGGACTTCCATTTCTCATATTATAACTTCCCCATAACCTAAAGGGCTAATGCGTTTTTTCCTAGCCTGAACTATCGCGATCCGTTAATCTATCAACATTACACTCCCGTAGTCCCCAAAACACAGAACACATCTTAGAAGAAATGAAAGTTTGTACCGAAAAATGGAGCTAAACAAATATTTACCTGTGTTTAAGTTAACTGGTAGTATTTGTTGAGTATGGTTTCTACGATTTTGATCTTAACCAAACTTATCGTGGCCTACACTTTGATCTTAACTGAACTTATCGTGGAATACACTGTAATCTTAATTGAACTTATCTTGGACTACACTTTGATCTTAACTAGACGTATATTGGACTACACTTTGATCTTAACTAGACGTATTTTGGACTACACTTTGATCTTAATTAGACGTATTTTGGACTACACTTTGATCTTCTTCTTCTTCTTCTGCGTACACAGTCAGACAGTAACCATTATTTTTTCGGAAAAAGCGGCGGTCATCCTGAGACTCTCGCCACTACCATAGAGCTTGTCTTGCAGTTCCACTGGCAATGGCCACATCTGCTCTCTCTGATCCTCGTATGTCGGGCAGTTCTGCAGCAGATGTTCAGTGGTCATTTTACCAGTACCGCACGGGCATTCGTCGGTACACCCTATCTTCAATTTGTTGAATAGGTGGTACCTCAGTCTGTTGTGGCCAGTGCGAAGTCTGAAGACAACGACCTGCTCTCTTCGGTTCAACTGGTAATAGGCATCGTTTTTGGTGTAACCAGTATGTTCGGTTTCCCATTTGGTCATGTATCTGGCTTTGATAAGCCGTTTTGACTCTTCGTACGTCATACTGGTATCTGTTTGTGGTAGCCTTGCACCTTCTTTTGCCAGTCTGTCTGCCTCCTCGTTGCCTTGGATGTTGCAGTGTGACGGAACCCACTGTACCACTACCCTTTTTGGTGCGGACTGCTGGCACAGTTTGCAGAGTGCTGCTCTTAAGTCATTAAGCTCAGTGTTTTTCTGGCTTTTTAGCGCTGTGACTACTTCGAGAGCATCTGTCAGCAGGACTATATGGCTCTCATTTTCACTGTGTGTTACCATTTCTTCCACTGCCGCCCTCAGTGCCTCTGCCTCTGCTCTGAAATTGCTTGTGTACTTACCAGTAGCGAATGACAGTGTTATTTTTCTGCCATTTGGTAGGTTCAGGAATGCTCCTGCTCCTCCGTTCTGTGTAGTGTTTGTTACAGAACCGTCGGTGTATGCATGGGTCCAGTCCATGCTTGGGTAGCTTTTCGTTATGAAGCTTAGGGTAGTGTCTCTCCTTTCTTTTTCACTCTGGCAGTTTTTGTTTGCAATACCTGGTATATTTTCTACCACCTCTGGAAATATATCCTGCCTCCAAGTAGGTTTTCGTACAGTGGTGATGGGTTTTGGTGTTGTTAGTGCGTTTATGGGAACTTCGTGCATCTTTGCTTTGGCTATTTCTGCAAAGTTTCTCCGCTTTAGTTTCCCATTTCCCAAATTGTTTAGTCTCTGGTACATTGGATGGTCCGTTAGTCTTCGGAGTTTCTCTGACTGCAGCTGGGCTCTGCAGTCTCTTCTATCGGTCATGGATTGCAGTTTTGTAATCTTTTCAAGTTCTACAATTGGCGTTGACTTCATGCCACCTGTTATAATTCTCATGGCTTGGTTTTGAAGTTTGTTAACTTATCGAAGTTCGCCTTCGCTGCTGTTGTCCATGCCGCAATGCCATACTCGAGAACTGGTCTCACTCTTCCAGTGTACAGTTTCTTTAGTATGCCTTCGTCTGCTCCCCAGCTTGTGCCAGCAAGTTTCCTCATGATCGCCATTCTTTCTCTGGCTTTCATTCGGTTTCTCTCAATCTGACTTTTCCATGTCATGCGCCGATCAAATGTGACTCCCAGATAGGTTGGGTTGTCGTTTGGCTGCAGGATTTTGCCATTTAGGCTTAATTTGGTACTTTGGGGTTTTAATGAGAGCGAGAATATTGTGCACGTGGTTTTCTCCTCGTTTATTTTGACCAGCCATGAGTTCGCCCACTCTTCCAGCGATGTTAGGGCCGTCTGCATCCGATTTCTTGCTATGGTGAGATTCTTTTCAGAGGTCCACATAGCCAGATCGTCTGCAAACATTGAGCTATGGACTCTTCTTGGTATATTCTCTGTAATATCGTTTATATATACCAGGAAGAGTGTGGGTGACAATACTCCCCCTTGGGGTACTCCCTGCTCGAGTGTCACCTTTTTGCTCATCTGCCCTTGTACTTGGACTCTGGCCGTTCTTTTTTTGAGGTAGTGGTTGATCCACTTGTACATCTTCCCACAGACATCACTTCTTCTTAGCTTGACTCTAAGTCCATCCTTCCAGACTTTGTCAAATGCCTTTTCCAGATCCACCCAAACAGCTACTGTGTGTTTCTGTGCCTGGTAGGCATCTTCTATCTCCTGGGCTATGAGGATGACCTGGTCCTCAGTGGATCTGTGCTGTCTAAAGCCGGCTTGCTGTGGAATTAGTATTCGTTTTTCTTCCAGATGCCACATCAGTCTGGTGTTTATCATCCGTTCCATCAGCTTGCCGACACAGCTCAGTAGGCTTATGGGCCTGTATCCATTTGGATCTGTTTTGTCCTTTCCTGTTTTTGGTACTGGTACCAGTATTGCATCTTTCCATGCCTGGGGTACAATACCCCTTTTCCAGCTTTGGTTCAGGACTGATTGTAGTTTTTTCTTCGCTGTTTGGCCCAGCCCCATCAGCATTTCGTTTGTTATCCCGTCTTTTCCGGGAGATTTCCTTTTCTTTAGTGTTCTCATAGCCTCTTCCATTTCGCGCATTGTTAGTTTGGCCATCATGTGCTCTTCAGGAGCCGTATTTATGTTTTCGTGTCCCTTTAGCTCTTCGCTAATGTCTGTATGCTTATCTGCAGGGACCTCGATGTGGTTTGCTCTGGCATAGTGATCGACAAAGGCGTTTGCGGCTTTCTTACCTGTGATCAAGTTCTCGCCCTGCTTGATAGTAATTTGTTTATTTGACGGGGTTTCGTCATTCATGGACACTTTGATCTGAACTAGACGTATTTTGGACTACACTGTGGTTTTAACTATACGTACATTGGACTACACTTTGATCTTAACCAAACTTGTCGTTGACTACACTTTGATCTGACCCAAAAACGTGAATTGGGCTAACTGATGTAGGATCCTCAGCTGTATGTACATATATCTGTTTATTCATCCAGTTGTTGATTTGATAAGAATTTCAATTAAAAAACATATATCTGTCTGTCTATTCCTTATTCTTTAATTCTCCTCCGGTCTCAATTGTTCTTTCAAGTCATCTTCTCCTCTATCTCTACCTTTCTCTCTATCTCTGTTGCCCTTTAATAACAACAATTTGTTGTTTAAGGTTATTTAAAAAAAATATCCCGGAATGATGTCTTTGTTCTGACTATTGTGTCCTTTAAAAATCCTCTGGCAGTTGGATATCGAAAAGAGTAGGCTTAACGGCTGCTGATCGGGCAAAAATGAAACTTATATTAACAATCTGTCCAATCTATTACAGGATCCTCGCCCGTGCGACGGAGTTCGTCCATTGTGCGGAAATTCGACAAAAATTTGGAGAAGAACAGAGCACTTATGGGTTAAACCGTGTGCAATGACGTCGATTTTTCAACGAAATCAAACTAAACGTAACGGCCTGTATTGCTGAATGGATACCCCATCCGATATTATTGGTGTTCTGATGTGGTCAATATACCGAGAGACTGATACACCCGGCATTTTACCTGAGGGGCTGAAGTGCCTGTGATGCCATCTAAGGGGCTGATACACCTGTGATATAACCCAAGGGGCTGATACACCTGTGATATAACCCAAGGGGCTGATACACCTGTGATATAACCCAAGGGGCTGATGGACCTGTGATATAACCCAAGGGGCTGATACACCTGTGATATAACCCAAGGGGCTGATACACCTGTGATATAACCAAAGGGGCTGATGGACCTGTGATATAACCCAAGGGGCTGATGGACCTGTGATATAACCCAAGGGACTGATACACCTGTGATATAACCCAAGGGGCTGATGGACCTGTGATATAACCCAAGGGACTGATACACCTGTGATATAACCCAAGGGGCTGATGGACCTGTGATATAACCCAAGGGACTGATACACCTGTGATATAACCCAAGGGGCTGATGGACCTGTGATATAACCCAAGGGGCTGATGGACCTGTGATATTATTTACGCCTGGCATTTTATTTGAGGGGAATACATCCCTGGAATTTGACACTATCTAGTGGACTGATACGCCTGTGATATTAACTAATAGACTGATACGCCTGTGATAGCATCTACGTGACTGGTGTGACTCGCATATCATCTGAGAGACTGATATTTATAACGTGTCTTCTGTGTGAATCATACGATTCGCAAATCATCTCAGGGATTGATATTTATAACGTGTCATTTGAGTGAATGATGCGACCGCATATCATGCAAGTGACTGATACTCATACCGTATCATCTGAGTGACTGACGCTCGTGGCATATCAACTACATGCCAGGTCTCTCTTCTTTAAGACTTCTGGCAAAAACGCATACAAAATAAACAAAAAGTTTCAGATGCAGCAGGTCTTAAATAAAAGACAGTCAAGACAAGTGAGACACAGAGCCAGAGGACAACAAGGCTGACAAATGTCCGCAGGAATGGAAGGTCAACACTGCATGCACAATCGATTATAGAGAAGTAAACCTTCTCCAGAGACCAGCCACCACATACAATCATCAAACAGTTCATAGGAAGACAAGCAGCTCTCCTTATTACCAGCTGCCCTTCTCGTGAACATGGAATGACAATATCCAATAAATCCAGAAAACTATTGGACCCAACAACACAAGACAAAACCACGAGCACTACATAATAAAAGACAATCACATGTCAATATACCAAAGGCGTTGCCAATAACTGAAATTAAATGAATGGGGTGTGACCTAACTATAATCATAGATTAAATGAATGGGGTGTGACCTAACTATAATCATAGATTAAATGAATGGGGTGTGACCTAACTATAATAATAATAATAATAATACATAATAATAATAATAATAAGAACATTATTCATTGTAATAAGAAGCTTCTCGCTCATATTTGGCATAGTATATGACTTAACAATATATTTGGATGGAACCTAACCAGTTTATAAGAAATCCTCAAACAATGTGTAACTGTTGTGTGGTCTTACTGACAATGGTTGTTCCGGATGTGAGTTTACCAGGAACATCCCATGTTGCATCATTCCAGGAAAGAAACCACTGGAATTTCTGGGCCAGACAATTGAGAAGCGATCAGTGAAACCCACAGACCAACACAGATTGTAATCGTCTATTTTGCGAACAAATCTCAAAGTGCTGATTCTCCCAAGAGCTCTTCGACATTTTGACGGTGAGACAATAGTTCAATCAATCAATCAATCAATCAGTCGAAGTCCGTTGCTCCTCTCGGTGCATAGGCCATCGAAAACATCTCACCAGCGTGCAGGAACCAGGGCTGCTCTTTCTGCAGTTGCTGCAAACAAAATGTGTTAGAAAATGATCGCAACAGACTCACTGGTAGGGCTTGAACTTCTCCTTCCCGGCCACCACGTACAGACCGTTCTCGTGCAGGTCTCTCAGTTCCCTGATCCTGTGGCCGTGGTGGGGCGTGCAGATCTTGCGGACGGCCCCAAACCTGGGGTCCAGCTTGTCTGTCAGGTAGTCCATATAGTGAGTAAAATCCTGGAACATTATATTCATTTAGAGAATTTAAGAAAACAATCGATTAATTTAGAGAATTTAAGAAAACAATCTATTCATTTAGATAATTTAAGAAAACAATCTATTCATTTAAAGAATTTAAGAAAACAATCTATTCATTTAGATAATTTAAGAAAACAATCTATTCATTTAGATTATTTAACAAAACCAATTTATTCATTTAGATAATTTAAGAAAACAATCTTTTCATTTAGAGAATTTAAGACAACAATCAATTCAGTTAGAGAAGATAGTAAAACAATCAATTTAGTTAGAGAAGATAGTAAAACAATCTATTCAGTTAGAGAAGATAGTAAAACAATCGATTCATTCATCTTTAGAAAATTTGGATCGCATTTTTTAGAAAGAGAAAAAAATGTGGAGGTTTTAAAAAAGTTGGGTTGAAAATAGAATGAATGACCGAAATCAGGGTTAGACAGTTACGTTATTTTGGTCATATAACAAGACATACCTTTTTGTTGAAGACCATACTAGAGGGTAGGGTAGAAGACGGTCGTTCAAGAGGCAGACACTGTTTTAAGTGGGTGGATAACATCTGTAGATAGACTGGAAAAAGGCTGACAGATTGCACTATTACGGCAAGAGATAGAGTGCACTGCAGATCCATTGCAGCCGACCTTCGATGTGAAGATGGAACTTGAAATGAACTGAACAAGTAACTTCGTCGTGCAACCGAATGTTCAGATTTCAGAACATTCTGTCTGATGTGCTGAATTAGGCTATTGCTCAAACTTATACAAGAGAAGAGTAAACAAGAGGAATTTGTAAAAGAGGAACGGAAGAAACAATATTACGTATAAGGGCACGAGCAGAAAGATAAATAAAAGTCAGAAAACGTATTTATATGTGTTATATAGAATACAAATTTGCCGTCGATGGATTCCAAAATCAGAAGTTAATTACAGGTCTGGAAAACAGAGGTGTGGATGACAATGACACAATAATTACAAGTTATCTTTAGTGGGAGGTTTTACTGACCACGAATAAATGTAAACAGAGGAGTACGACAGTGATGTATCATATTGCCTGTTTAATATTTACCGAGAACGCATTTTGTATCGAAGAGCGAAAATGTCAGGACTCTATCAATAAATCAATTTTCTTCACGGCACACAAGTCAGAAACCCGTGCTCTACAGTTTGATCTGTGTGACGTCACTCTCTTCAGTTCATGAATGTTCTTCAAGTCCATAATGGAACCCTCTCTGACGATTGTTTTGTGGAGAGTTTCTTTCGGTCTTGCTCTTGTCTTCTGCCAGATGGTGACCACATAAACGCTCGCAGAAGGAGTCTGCTGCTGTCCATTCTAAGAACATGCCCAATGTATGTTCACCATTTTATTTTCTAATGAGTGATGGAAAATGTTGATTTGTCACTTCTCTAATTATTTGTTGGTTATGAATTTCTCACAGCCAATGGTCAACAGTTTTCTAAGACAATTCCTGTGTTCTCTATTGGCGTAATTGCGTAATCTGAGAGGCTTTTTCTAGTCCATCTCCTGATGTTATCCACCTACTTAAAACGTTGTCTGCCTCTTGAACGAATGCGTTCTACCCTACCCTCCAGTATGGCCTTCAAAAAATGTTCGGCTGGGCATAATTTTTCATAACTCAATCCATAGCTACGCCAAACAGCAGAAGTGACATTATACAGCATTGTATCAATGCAGTTTCTATCCGATACCAATCAGTTTTGTCCATAGTGGTCCAAACATAGCATTTGGAATCATGGTCAAGAGCTGCAATGGTGTTAATGTACTTTAGTGTAAAGCTGTAGCTACAGCTGGAGAGTATTTTGAAAATGTCGCTTGATGTAAACTATCAGAGGCTTTTTTAAAACCAATAAAGTTAATGATAAGTGAAGATTGCATTTCTACGGTTTCATCAATAATTGTCATCAGAGTATATATGTGGTTTATCTTAACATTGAGTCTTTCAAACCTCATACTGCAAAGTACTTCTCCCAGCACTGATAGGAGTGTAACGCTTCGCCAGTTCTTGAAATCAGAAATGTCGCCCCTCTTTATTATTTAAACAATAATTTCATCTTTCCATTGTCGAGGTGAGTTGTTATTCCACACTTCATTTATGATGGATAACAAGTATCTAAGAACAGCATCACGTGCTGCTTTTATCATTTCTCCTGTAATTTCGTCTTCGCCAGCTGCTTTAAAGTTACTGAGTTTGCCGAAAGCTAGCTTAATCTCCTCAAGTGGAAACTCATTTCTAGATTCTTGTAAGATTGGTATGATTGTTTCATGGACAAGTCCAATGGTTGCTCGTGGCTGTGGCCTGTTCAGTACCTCTATATAAATGCTCTGTCCAACGCTCCACCTGTTCATGTTCTGAAGTAAAGGGAATACCAATCTTGTTTCTGATTGGGATATTCTCCGTAGGCGGTTTATGACATAGCTGTCTGGTAATCTGGTGTAGGCATCTGCTGCCCATACAGTTTCAGCTGAAATGGCAGATCATTAACGTACTGTCTGTTGTCTCTGCGAGCACTCGAGTTCACTAGTTTGTTTACTGAGTCCTTAATCATTAAGCACGTCTCCTATGTAACAGGTGTGTCAGCTGCACAGAGGTTTGGTTATGTTTTTTTTTTCATTTTGTGTATTGTATCCCATGTATTTATCACTTAGTCTATTATTCTTTTAATCTTGGAATACCCAGCAGTAATTTCACCGCTGTTTCGAAAAACAATTCCATTGGGTGCCAATCCTATAAATGGATGAGTGGTTAGTCAAATTCAATAGGGTTTCACAATTATTTTGTATTTGAGGTTGTATTCGTCTTGCAGGCTTCCGGATAGCAGTCTTTGTACATCGATCTTCTTGATTTTAGTTTGCTGTTTAAGCGTCTTCAGTTTTATCTTCTTTTTGGTTATGCAAAGATTATGGTTGCTACCAATGTCTGCACCGCGATAAGCTCTATCACCACCACCATAAGCTCTATCACCACCACCCTAAGCTCTATCACCACCACCATAAGCTCTATCACCACCACCATAAGCTCTATCACCACCACCATAAGCTCTATCACCACCACCATAAGCTCTATTACTACCACCCTAAGCTCTATCATCACCACCCTAAGCTCTATCATCACCACCCTAAGCTCTAGCATCACCGTTATAAGCTCTATCATCACCACCCTAAGCTCTATCATCACCACCTTAAGCTCTAGCATCACCACCCTAAGCTCTAGCATCACCACCATAAGCTCTATTACTACCACCCTAAGCTCTAGCATCACCACCCTAAGCTCTAGCATCACCACCCTAAGCTCTATCATCACCAACCTAAGCTCTATCATCACCACCCTAAGCTCTAGCATCACCACCCTAAGCTCTATCATCACCACCCTAAGCTCTATCATCACCACCCTAAGCTCTATCATCACCACCCTAAGCTCTAGCATCACCACCCTAAGCTCTATCATCCCCACCCTAAGCTCTATCATCACCACCCTAAGCTCTATCATCACCACCCTAAGCTCTATCATCACCACCCTAAGCTCTATCATCACCACCCCAAGCTCTATCATCCCCACCCTAAGCTCTAGCATCACCACCCTAAGCTCTAGCATCACCACCCTAAGCTCTATCATCCCCACCCTAAGCTCTATCATCACCACCCTAAGCTCTATCATCACCACCCTAAGCTCTATCATCACCACCCTAAGCTCTATCATCACCACCCTAAGCTCTAGCATCACCACCATAAGCTCTATTACTACCACCCTAAGCTCTATCATCCCCACCCTAAGCTCTATCATCACCACCTTAAGCTCTATCATCACCACCCTAAGCTCTATCATCACCACCCTAAGCTCTATTACTACCACCCTAAGCTCTATCATCACCACCCTAAGCTCTAGCATCACCACCCTAAGCTCTATCATCCCCACCCTAAGCTCTATCATCACCACCCTAAGCTCTATCATCACCACCCTAAGCTCTATCATCACCACCCTAAGCTCTATCATCCCCACTCTAAGCTCTATCATCACCACCCTAAGCTCTATCATCACCACCCTAAGCTCTATCATCACCACCCTAAGCTCTATCATCACCACCCTAAGCTCTATCATCCCCACCCTAAGCTCTATCATCACCACCCTAAGCTCTATCATCACCACCCTAAGCTCTATCATCACCACCCTAAGCTCTATCATCACCACCCTAAGCTCTATCATCCCCACCCTAAGCTCTAGCATCACCACCCTAAGCTCTAGCATCACCACCCTAAGCTCTATCATCACCACCCTAAGCTCTATCATCACCACCCTAAGCTCTTTCATCACGGACTGACACACCCAATGTGCTGCTGACACAGAAGTGATCAATGCCATTTTGATTTCTGCTATCTGGAGAGTTCCATGTATTCCTGTGGATGTCTTTGTGTGGGAAAATTGTGTCAGCTATAACAAAATTTGAGTTCTATCAATGTATGTCTCTAGCGGTTGAGTGTGAATAAATAATCTCAGGTAGGCTGATGACCCAGTTCTTATAGCTGAAAACGATAAAGAAAAACCGGAATTGGTGATTCAAATAAAGAACAAGTCGGGTGTGTGAATTGGACATTTATCATTGATAGCAAAGTAGATAAAAATAATGACTGACTCTCTCTCTCTCTCTCTCTCTCTCTCTCTCTATATATATATATATATATATATATATATATATATATATATATATATATATAAGTAAAGTAACACATAGCATTACTGCTATATAGCATTACTATATATATATATATAGATATATATATATAGAGAGAGAGAGAGAGAGAGAGAGAGATTATCAAACATTACAACAGGTCAAGAGTTTGTTCTATCTTGGAAATATAATAATGGAAAGATGGAAATCTAGAATGGAATAGAGATGACTAAATCTATTCTAGCTTACATAAGTCATATATTTTGACATCTGTGAAAATAGCTCATAAATAAAAATGTAAGACCGATCAAATACAATGTATATTACTCATTACTATGATATTGTAATTGACATGGACAAGTGAACAATGAACAAACCGTTGGGGCAGAGAATTTATGTTTTTGAAATTAGGATAAATAGAACAATGGGAGGAATCTCATATAAAAATAGGAAAACAGATAAAGTTGTAGTATGTTACATTGGAAGATGCTACCATAGTAGGATTTGCTGCCAGGGATGGAGTATTTAAGACTTCATTAAGCTTTCCAGGAGGTGCTTTTTATCTTTCTTTCCTAACAGTAAGTGAGATAACTATTTACAGCTTGGTTGACTGGTGCATGTCGATAACGGGTAACGACGTCGGTATCTTTGAAGTGCGTTCTCTACATCTCAAACATTCAATCAAACGGTAAACGAGCCAAACTAAGCTATCATCAGCTTGAAGCCATACTACATCTATTAACGTGGGCTCGGACACTAGGTAGAAGACAGGAATATGGAAAAACATAGAAACAAATGACACTAAAGCGTAAAGAAAGGATAGATGATAAATGATGAAGTACAGGGTTCTTGTTTCGAATGCCCACAATGAGTAGGTTTACTCTTTTGTGCGCCCTGAAAAGGAAGTTGAGTGGCGGGTTGAAGTAGCTTTCCTCACATCCCGAGCGTGCTGATGAAGGTGGACCGCGGTCCTCCAGACGGTTGTGCTATGTTTGGCTTCATCTACATGTCGATCACTACTACGGGAATCACGTCAACCCCTCACCTTGTTAGCCAGACTGCCAGATTGCCATGGCAACAGCCCGTTTCTAGGAAGGGCTACGAGTACGTCATGGTGAGGGTCTTGACCAGCATATTATGCCAGACTCCGAATAACATGTCTGACCAGCATATTTTGCCTGACTCTGAATAACATGTCTGACCAGCATATTTTGCCTGACTCCGAATAACATGTCTGACCAGCATATTTTGCCTGGCTGAATAAAATGTCTGACCAGCATATTTTGGCTGACTCTGAATAACATGTCTGATCAGCATATTTTGCCCGACTCCGAATAACATGTCTGATTAGAATATTTTGTCTGACTCTGAATAACATGTCTGACCAGCATATTTAGCATGACTCTGAATATCATGTCTGATCAGCATATTTTGCCTGACTCAATAACATGTCTGACCAGCATATTTTGCCAGACTGAATAACATGTCTGATCAGAATATTTTGCCTGACTGAATAACATGTCTGATCAGCATATTTTGCCTGACCAGACATTAGTCTTCCTTCCCATGGTGGGAGAAGCAGAAGGTAGCATTCAACTAGGAGATGAATGACTGTGTTCACAGGCACATGTTCTTGGAGAAGCTAGCAGAGTTGGTCAAATTGAATGGATGAGCACTTGTGGGGGGGGGACTACGATTATCTGGCACAAAGGTGGGGGGCGGGGCGGTGGAAGGCAGCGAGTGAAGACTGATACAAAAGGAAATAATTTAGTCACGTGTAGAGAGAAATGAGTTGGTGTAGAGAGAAAGGTGTTGGTGTAGAGAGAAAGGTGTTGGTGTAGAGAGAAAGGTGTTGGTGCAGAGAGAAAGGAGTTGGTGTAGAGAGAAAGGTGTCGGTGTAGAGAGAAAGGTGTTGGTGTAGAGAGAAAGGTGTTGGTGTAGAGAGAAAGGTGTTGGTGCAGAGAGAAAGGTGTTCGTGTAGAGAGAAAGGTGTTGGTGTAGAGAGAAAGGTGTTGGTGTAGAGAGAAAGGTGTTGGTGTAGAGAGAAAGATGTTGGTGTAGAGAGAAAGGTGTTGGTGTAGAGAGAAAGGTGTTGACGTAGAGAGAAAGGAATTGGTGTAGAGAGAAAGGTGTTGGTGTAGAGAGAAAGGTGTTGGTGTAGAGAGAAAGGAATTGGTGCAGAGAGAAAGGTGTTGGTGCAGAGAGAAAGGTGTTCGTGTAGAGAGAAAGGTGTTGGTGTAGAGAGAAAGGTGTTGGTGTAGAGAGAAAGGTGTTGGTGTAGAGAGAAAGGTGTTGGTGTAGAGAGAAAGGTGTTGGTGTAAAGAGAAAGGTGTTGGTGTAGAGAGAAAGGTGTTGGTGTAGAGAGAAAGGTGTTGGTGTAGAGAGAAAGGTGTTGGTGTAGAGCAAAAGAAATTGGTGGAAAGGTTCCATGTTCTCTTATATATTTCTCGCCCAGCGAACGAAAACAAAAACTGAAAATCTAAGACAATAGTTACATATAAAATACTTTAAACTAGAAGAGAATATATGCTATTATTTGATATTTTGTGAATAACAAGTTGCAACATAATTATTTTTAAAAATTGTTCTTTGAAGCGAATGGGATAACTTTCGAGTGGTACAAATATTCTAACAGTAAACGGGGATGACTAGTTGTAATTAGATACCAAATTTAGAGCAATTCATTAAATATGATGATTTACAACCTGCACACTACTCTTGTACGGAGAGACAAAAAGAACATTGGATCAAGAAAATGCCACACAGAGGACATTTTTGTGATTTAAAGAAAACGTGTTTGCCAAGACACATGCGCAGAGACAAAGTAAACAGGATATAATAAGTTCGTACACAACACATGGGTTCATTGAGGATAGTTCGGGTTAGAGGGGCGCTTGATTAGAACATGGGTTGAGGATAGTTCGGGCTAGAGGGACGCTTGATTAGAACATGGGTTGAGGATAGTTCGGGCTAGAGGGACGCTTGATTAGAACATGGGTTGATGATAGTTCGGGCTAGAAGGACGCTCAACTAGAAACAACCATGAAGGCTTCATCGTTGACCGTGGAAATCACGAGCATCATCAGGATCATGTGCTGCTCGTCAGCAAGACCCAACATCACCCCTCCCCTCCCCCATCTTCCCCTCCCCCACAGTGCTTCTGAAAACAGGCCACGTTGCAGCAGTCAAAACAACGGGGTAGGTCGACACTGTCATCATCATAGTTGTGAAGACCTTTGAAAAGCCTCGCAGTGAGCTACAGCCAGGAGAGCCCAAGTCTACCTTCTTCAGCATACTTCAGGATGTAAAAAGAGCCGCCAATGTAAACCGCCAGAAAAAGTAAATGTCGAGTGAAATGAACTCGACCACGAGCAGCTAACAACAACAACACAACAACAACACAACAACAACATCAATAAACAAAACTATGGCATGCTGAGAGGCGATGAGGATGAGCACTGAAGACACTACCAGAAAATACTCACTCTAAAGTGCTTTGGGTTGTAAACAACTTTTCTCGCAGGAAAGAAAACGTCTCCATTGATGAAAAAGTTAGCTGCCCGACCTCTGGTCAACTGAGACAGGTACCGAGACTGCTCGCCTTGATCACTGGTGTCGCTGTGGTCTGTGCTGTTGTTGATCTGGTTATGGTCTGGGCTGTTGTTCACGTTATTGTGGTCTACGACTGAATGGTATTGCCCATGTGACACCACCTCCATATCGCCGCCATTTTGATTGTAAACTGGACTTGCCATGATATCGTCTTGATTGTCTGTCCGGCTCCTGATGATAGTTCTTTAGTGTCAATAAATGTTGTGATGGTTGTTACATAGCCAGTTTTAATAGTGCGAAAGATGTTGTGTGGTCAGTGTCCATAAATTGTGTTAGAAATGTGAGCACCTAGTGTGAAAGATGTGTTGTCAGTGTTGTAGATGTTAATATTATGAGAGATGTGTGGTCAGTGTTGTAGATGTTCATAATGTGAGAGATGTGTGGTCAGTGTTGTAGATGTTCATAATGTGAGAGATGTGTGGTCAGTGTTGTAGATGTTCATAATGTGAGAGATGTGTGGTCAGTGTTGTAGATGTTCATAATGTGTGAGATGTGTTGTCAGTGTTGTAGATGTTAATATTATGAGATATGTGTGGTCAGTGTTGTAGATGTTCATAATGTGAGAGATGTGTGGTCAGTGTTGTAGATGTTCATAATGTGAGAGATGTGTGGTCAGTGTTGTAGATGTTCATAATGTGTGAGATGTGTTGTCAGTGTTGTAGATGTTAATATTATGAGATATGTGTGGTCAGTGTTGTAGATGTTCATAATGTGAGAGATGTGTGGTCAGTGTTGTAGATGTTCATAATGTGAGAGATGTGTGGTCAGTGTTGTAGATGTTCATAATGTGAGAGATGTGTGGTCAGTGTTGTAGATGTTCATAATGTGAGAGATGTGTGGTCAGTGTTGTAGATGTTCATAATGTGAGAGATGTGTGGGCAGTGTTGTAGATGTTCATAGTGTGAGAGATGTGTGGTCAGTGTTGTAGATGTTCATAATGTGAGAGATGTGTGGTCAGTGTTGTAGATGTTCATAATGTGAGAGATGTGTGGTCAGTATTGTAGATGTTCATAATGTGAGAGATGTGTGGTCAGTTTTGTAGATGTTCATAATGTGAGAGATTTGGGGTCAGTGTTGTAGATGTTCATAATGTCCCACAATGGTATTATAATTGTTACTTGACGTCAGGCAAGAATAATCTGTAAAGTGAAATGGATCAAACTGCTACCAGCCTAACAGGTGAGGGCCGTGTGAAAAACATCATGTATGATTCATTGTCGGGTGACGTTAACATTGTATCAATACTAATTTTATCGGCAGTGAAGTCAACAGTATTAGCAATTTTAAAAACAGCATCGTCAATCATTTATTTGTTCACATTATTTTCTAATTCTAATTTGAATTATATTAAACAATATATATTTCCATTATTTGTTATACATTGATAAATGTTGCAACTAAAATTATCCAATTTTTTGGATGAGCTCACAAATTTAATAAAAAGTATTAAACCTCGTTTTAGTAAGAAGCGTTTTATGTTCCTGGGTTACATTTGTATGAACGTCTTCAAAGTGTTTTGGAAATGGTAATTAATCAGAAATGTGAGAATTATTTATACTCATGACAGAGAACGTTGCTTCCCTTGTTGGTGGAAATGTTTCGTTGTAGAGTGTAATGGCAATAATAATAATAATAATAATAATAATAATAACTATTACTCTCCAACTCTTCGTGAGCGGTTCTGTAGCCTGTGCGGGACGCATGTTTCGCATGTCTACTTTAAGTTATGGCTCTCATTTTTACACTATTTGACTCAAAACTTGCCCTAATATGGACATAGTTCACGAACATAACTAGCTCACACAATAGAACAACACACACTCAATTGGTCAATACTTACACAATCGCGACATAAACAGCATGATCATTTGTCCTGTGTGATGCTATTTTTTTCAGGAACACGAAATAATTGTTTGTAACCTTCAAATTGTCTGTAGTAAATCACGTATTCTACTTGTTATACTAATTAATCACATATAACTGGTGCATGTTAGCAGGATTTTACGTTGATGGTACACATACCGGTAATATCATATGCTCTTATTGTAAGCTGCACATTAACAAGTTGACAATAACAGTGAACATGTGCGACTGATGACGGAACGTGTGATAGTCAACGATAAAACATTGTCGTTCGTTAAATGTCTAGAATCTTGGGCCTAGAGGTGCCCACCTACCTGTAGTCTAGCTAGCAACCCTTGTCATGGCAGTCTGTTTACTCCGTTGTTATAACCTCAAGCACAGACGCCCTAGAAAAGAACGTGTCCCAATTTGCTAGTACCACCTGAGACCTCGCGTAGACATTTGTTGCTGTTACTGGAGAAAACTAAACAGAAAAAAAATTGTCTGTCGTTAGGTGGGGGGTTTGTTCATTTTAAAGTGCTTACCTGCAAATTAATTTCTCGCTCGATCGAAAATTTAAAGCATTTAACAAAATCGTTGAAAGCTTTGGCAGCGCATATTGAGGCTAGTTTTGAAAACATTGAATAGAGAAGTCAATAGCAGGCTTAATTTTAATGTATTCCTTCACTCAAACAAAGGGACACTGAATGATGTTTTGTTTGTTTTCAGTGGGAGTGGCATTGATATTTGAGCATTCAACTAGTATACATGCAGTCTAAATTCTGCATATCTGGTTGTCTACAGAGAGTGGACTAGAAGGGTATATTACACGCAGATAGACAGGCACATAGATAGATAGATAGACAGCTGGGCAGACACAAACTAGCAGACAGACATACATATTTACATGTAGTTAGACAAACAGAGACACACAGTAAATTCTAATAGGAGTTTGCATTAGGTGGATGGTTGATTGTATGTGTGCATTGATATGTAGGCATGTGCGCAGGTAAATACACAGATAGATAAATAAATAGATATATTGATTAATAGATAGACAGAAAGACAGACATATATATATATATATATATATATATATATATATATATATATATATTTATATATATATATATGTGTCTATCTGTCTATATCTATTTATCTATATATCTATCTTTCTATCTATGTATCTATCTAAATATCTATCTATCTATATATATATATATATATATATATATATATATATATACATATATATATTTATGGATATATATATACATATATATATATATATATAGATAGATAGATAGATAGATAGATAGATAGATAGATAGATATTTAGATAGATACATAGATAGAAAGATATATATATATATATATATAGATAGATAGATAGATATATATTTAGATAGATACATAGATAGAAAGATAGATATATTGATAGATAAATAGATAGATAGATAGATAGATAGATAGATAGATAGATAGATAGACAGATAGATAGATAGATAGATAGATAGATATATAGATAGATAGATAGATAGATAGATAGATAGATAGATAGATAGATAGATAGATAGATAGATAGATAGATAGATATAGACAGATAGACAAATATAAAACAATAAGAATGAACAATTAAAAACAGCACTATCTCCCCAACATGTATTACCTATCTTACCTTCTTCTAGGATACAGAGAACGCTCAACAGGTAGAACGTAATGCATACTCAACACACCGCAAGACATGAATAGGCCGCCCAATAGGGGGCAAACCGATTTCTTAATCTGTGGGCTATCGATCGATATGGTTTATTTCTGGGATCCTATGCCAATGTGTGCTTGTGCCAAAAATGACATGCATTGTTAAAGTCGATCTGCTCCTGTTGTGTATGTACACATAGAGGACTGTCGAACTAACAGGGGATGGTTGGAGAAGGGCATACATTTGGACACACCTGCTCACATGAATGCATACTCGTCTCATCTGCCAACTTTTGAATGCCATTCTAAATAGAACTGCGAACACCGCAGAATAGATAATACGACAGACAGTGATGGGTAAAACATATTAAGTTTATTTCAACTGTTCAAGCATTTGCGTAGTGCATCGACCTTGGTCCAAAAAAGAAATAACAAAGGACAGACTACGTCTGTCGTTAGGTCAACCACCTGTTTTTATTTATCACAAACTCATTGAGATGGTTACAGAAGTAGTGAGAATATACGCTATTCCGTGGAACTTGATGTAGTGACTGGTCTCTGCAGCCACATGTGACCATTAACATTGATAAACTAATATTACACATCTGTCCTATGCGATACACTGCCAAGAAACAGAACGGAAGATACATGCGAGAAATAATATTATCAGACAACTTACTGGTACACTATTCGCAGGACAGCAAAATGTCTTTCGAGCACCAGCACTCGCTCTGTTTCTCCGTAGCTAAGTAAGCTGCACCAATTAACTGAAAAATATACACCCATAATTGACGTAACATTACACGAGACACGAAGAAGTATCGCATTAGAGTTTGAAATGAAAACAGCTAAACGATCCACGGCACTCTATATGTGCACACCGGGTACAATACATAAGACTGATATCTAGTCAACGTTTCTTACAATCAACGCCTTGGTGTCCCATGAATAGACGCGATGACAAATGTATAGGTGCATTCGGAAAAGGGACTACTACTACTACTACAACTACTGCTACTACTACTACTACTGCTACTACTACTATTACTACTAGTAGTACTACTACTACTACTACTACTACTACTACTACAGACCAGTTCCGGAAAATGTCGCATCGAAAAGCGGAATAAGCTGGCGCAGGTCCCCGTGATCAAGCTGCTGGACAAACCTGTGCTCGGATTCCATTTGTCTTTAGCAAACCGCAAGTCCGAACTCGTGTATCACGAAGCATGGAGAGCTTTAAGAGATTGGGATAACGGGGTGAAGGGACGTGCGACTGTGGAGCAATACAAGATCCAGATGACCCGATGATCTGTAAAAACCTTCTGGAAACATGCAACAAGAATGGCATGTTGAAGCGGAATAACAAGGCAATCCACATGGCCGAACATTGGAAACATGTTTAACACAATGTCCAGGACAAGGAAAATAAGTGAGTTTGAACCATTTCTTCTTCATGTCGCTTTGTTTAACTTTAATCTTACAGTTCGCATCCTTTTGGAAGACTGGACCAACGCATTTTGCTTTCTTTAGCAGTGGATGTTTATGTAGCAATTTGTTTTAAATGAGGAGGTCGCTAGCTCCATGCACAACTTCCTTTAGTCGTCTGTTCCTTCATTGCTCATGCATGAAAATGCGGTGGGCCAATTCTTTCCTTAAAAGAACAGCGGAGTTCACTTGAGAAAATATATAACATTCGTACTGAATAAACAATTCACAAAGAAGACCAGACAATAGATGGATAAATGATATTCCATAAATACTACAACACGAGCTTGCAACAACTGACCCATTAAACTCACTCATGCTAAGCAATAAAATGAGTGGATGGCAGCTGTAGAGGCTATAAACCTCTAGACGCTGGTGTGCATCTAATGTTAGGGTCATGCCGGGGCAGAAAGTAAGAAAGAGCGGACGTTCTGGGATTAACAAGCAAGAATTATTACTGGATTACTAGATAACCCGACCTCACAGACGGTTGCGCCGCTGTGGATCTCAACTTCGTTGCCAATGTCTTCTATATTGGATCAATGAGGTCGATCTCTACCTCTGTATGCTATCAGCCATACCAATGGACGCAGAAGAGATGCAGACTAGCGGACATTGCACATCTGCCCTATTGTGTCAACCTCCCATGTAGCGGGGAATGCTAGGCGTACCATCACTGCAGAGAAGCCGAGAAAATAAAGGGAACAATGAGATACCCCACTCACATGCAAATGCTACGTTTCTGGCAGGACGTGACGATCCTGGGATACAGACACACTGGACTGCCTGTCTTCCAGGTTAGTACAAACCAGTACATAGTCCATATCATATATCATATCTCATATATCATCACCGCACCCTATAGACACGAGTAGTGAAGACTCGCTAGTCCTGTAAGACAACTTCCATAAGAGAGACAACTCTGATCACAAACAACTGCTGCCTTGCATATAGGCTGGGGACAGGCAAAGGCTAAGGAGGGCATCCCTACAGAAACGCCTGTTGAAATCGGATGCACTGGGCCACAGGCTTAACGAAACAGTGCAACGTAAATCGCAGAATGATGACAGTACAACTTATCAGAAAAACGTATGGCGCTCATCCTGCGGAGTCCCGCCAGGCAGCGAGAGTGCCGGGCCTCACGCGTCGAAGGGGCCCACCCTTGACTACTGGTGGTCACCTACCCATGTGTCGTGGAGTCAAGGCACATGGCTATGGGGCAATTTCTATTGACCAAAAACTCAAGACCCTCAAAATACTACAGTGGAATGCGGAGGGAGTCATTAACAAAAAGCTTTCCCTAACACATCACTTGCATGAAGGTAAGATTGACGTGGCATGTATCCAAGAAACGCACCTCAACAGCAACCATAAATTCTCAATCAGAGGATACCAGGCCTTCCGCCTGGATAGAGAAGGTCACAAAGGAGGGGTTCTGATACTGACCCGTAACTGCATACCGAGTAGCGCGGTATCTGTCAATCACACCGGACAAGCTGAAATTGTAGGAGTTGACATAATGGCTCAAGAGACGATGATCCGCATCTTCAACCTGTACGGACCACCAAATAAGGACCTATCGCTCTCGAGTATGGAAGTCAAAGACTCCAACTGCATAGTAGTTGGAGACTTCAACAGCCACTCGGAGAGATGGGGATACTCGGACATAGACAGCATAGGTGACGAAGTGGAAGATTGGGAGATAGACACAAATCTCCATCTAATCAATAGGCCGGAGGATAGCCCTAGCTTCTATTCTAGAACATGGCATACCACCTCGACTCCAGATTTGGCCTTCTCCACAGTCGACATTCACCATAAAATTGACCGCCAGGTGCTAAACCAATTGGCAGGTAGCGACCACAGGCCAATTAGGCTAGAAATTGATATGGAAGTAGGCCCACAGGAAAAAAACCCGCTCCCACGTTGGAATTACAAACGAGCCGACTGGGACAGATTTGCAAGCCTGACAGATGGGCTGTGTGAAACCATCAACACACGGAATAACAAAATGAAGCCCATGGTGGAAAGCCTAAGCAAAGCAATAATGCAAGCTGCCACTGAAACCATCCCAAGAGAGGCAAGGAAAAATTATAAGCCCTATTGGAATGATGAGTTGCAGAAAGCGGAAGACGCAGTCACAAATGCCAAGAACATGGCAGAGCGAGAACAATCTATGGAGGCAAATATCGCCCTCAAAGCCGCCACGGCGAAATTCAAATACTCTCTAAACCAAACAGCAAGAGAAAGCTGGAAAAACAAAACAGAAAGCCTCAACTTAGACAAAGAAGGGAACAAACTATGGACGTTAGTCAGAGCCATGAATGACGAAACTCAGTCAAACAAACAAATTACCACCAAGCAGGGCGAAAACTTGCTCACTGGGAAAAAAGCCGCAAACGTCTTTGTTGAACACTATGCCAGAGCGAACCACATAGATGTCCCTGCAGATAGGCATACGGACATTAATGAAGAGCAAAACTGGCACGACAACATCAATACGGCACCAGAAGAGCATATGATGGCCAAATAAACAATGAGTGAAATGGAAGAGGCCATGAGAACATTAAAGAAAAGGAAATCTCCCGGAAAAGACGGGATAACAAACGAAATGCTGATAAGGCTGGGCCAAACAGCGAAGAGGAAACTGCTGTCAGTCCTGAACCAAAGCTGGAAAAGGGGTATTGTACCCCAGGCATGGAAAGACGCAGTACTTGTACCAGTACCAAAGAAAGGAAAAGACAAAACAGATCCAAATGGATACAAGCCTATCAGCCTACTGAGCTGTGTCGGCAAACTGATGGAACGTATGATAAACACCAGACTGATGTGGCATCTGGAAGAAAAACGAATACTAATTCCACAGCAAGCAGGCTTTAGACAGCACAGATCCACTGAGGACCAGGTCATCTTCATAGCCCAGGAAATAGAAGATGCCTACCAGGCACAGAAACACACAGTAGCGGTTTGGGTGGACCTGGAAAAGGCATTTGACAAAGTCTAGAAAGATGGACATAGAGTCAAGCTAAGGAGAAGTGAAGTTTGTGGGAGAATGTACAAGTGGATCAACCACTACCTCAAAAAAAGAACGGCCAGAGTCCAAGTACAAGGGCAGATAAGCAAAAAGGTGATACTCGAGCAGGGAGTACCCCAAGGGGGAGTACTGTCACCCACTACTCTTCCTGGTGTATATAAACGACATTACATAGAATATACCAAGAAGAGTCCATAGCTCAATGTTTGCAGACGATCTGGCTATGTGGACCTCTGAAAAGAATCTCACCATAGCAAGAAATCGGATGCAGCAGGCCCTAACATCGCTGGAAGAGTGGGCGAACTCATGGCTGGTAAAAATAAACGAGGAAAAAACAACATGTACAATATTCTCGCTTTCAAACAAACCCCAAAACATCAAATTAAGTCTAAACGGCAAATACCTGCAGCCAAACGACAACCCAAACTACCTGGGAGTCACATTTGATCGGCGCATGACATGGACAAGTCAGATCGAAAGAAACCGAATGAGAACCAGAGAAAGAATGGCAATCATGAGAAAACTTGCTGGCACAAGCTAGGAAGCAGACGAAAGTATACTAAAGAAACTGTACACTGGAAGAGTGAGACCAGTTCTCGAGTATGGCATTGTGGCATGGACAACAGCAGCAAAGGCGAACTTCGATAAAGTTAGCAAACTCCAAAACCAAGCCACGAGAGTTATAACAGGAGGCATGAAGTCAACGCCAATTGTAGAACTTGAAAAGATTACAACACTGCAATCCATGACCGACAGAACAGACTGCAGAGCCCAGCAGCAATCAGAGAAACTCAGAAGACTGACTGACCATCCAATGCACCAGAGACTAAACAATTTGGGAAATGGGAAACTAAAGCGGAGAAACTTTGCAGAAATAGCCAAAGCAAAGATGCACGAAGATCCCATAAACGCACCAACAACACCAAAGCCCATCACTACTGTACGAAAACCTACCTGGAGGCAGGATATATTTCCAGAGGTGGTAGAAAATATATCAGGTATTGGATACAAAAATTGCCAGACTGAAAAAGAAAGGAGACATACTACCCTAAGCTTTATATCGAAAAACTACCCAAGCATGGACTGGACCCATGCATACACCGACGGTTCCGTAACAAATACAACACAGAACGGAGGGGCAGGAGCATTCCTGAGCCTACCAAATGGCATACAAATAACACTTTCATTCGCTACTGGAAAATACACAAGCAATTTCAGAGCGGAGGCAGAGGCACTGAGGGTGGCAGTGGAAAAAATGGTGACAGGTAAAAGCCACATAGTCCTGCTTACAGATGCTCTGGCCGTAGTCACAGCACTAAAAAGCCAGAAAAATACTGAACTTAATGATTTAAGAGCAGTTCTCTGTCAACTATGCCAGCAGGCCGCACCAAAAAGGATAGTGGTGCAGTGGGTTCCATCTCACTGCAACATCCAAGGCAACGAGGAGGCAGACAGACTGGCAAAAGAAGGTGCAACACTACCACAACCAGATACTAGTATGACATACGAAGAGTCAAAACGGCTTATTAGAGCTAGATACATGACCAAATGGGAAACCGAACATACTGGCTACACCAAAAACGATGCCTATTACCAGTTGAACAGAAGAGAGCAGGTCGTGGTCTTCAGACTTCGCACTGGCCACAATAGACTAAGGTACCACCTATTCAACAAATTGAAGATAGGTGGCACGGACGAATGCCTGTGTGGTACCGGGAAAATGACCGCTGAGCATTTGCTGCAAAACTGCCCGACATACGAGGATCAGAGAGGGCGGATGTGGCCATCACCAGTGGCAACACTAGACAAGCTCTTCGGCAGTGTCGACAGCCTCAGAATGATGGCTACTTTTTTCGAAAAAATAAATGTTACTGTCTGACTGCGTACGATGAAGAAGAAGAAGAAGAAGGGTCAAGGAGGATTTGTGGACGATATACATTTTCCGTCTGCTGCATCGTGGAAGCTGCTTCTGAGTTCGAGGGAGTCGGCCCAGCGCATTGGTAGACTTCCCCGTGGTCGGTTCTTGTCGCGTTGGTACCAGACTGCTGTCGCTGGGCTCCAAATATCATCAGTTCTTTGAAGCAGGTTGCCAGCCCAGCTTTGTTTTATCATGTCGAGGTGGGTAACTGCATCTTTTACCAATGATATTTGTTGCGCGTCAATGTTGTGAAGAGCTTTCAGACGTTGTTTGTGGAGCGTGAGGCCGATCATATGTCTCTCGATGGAGGCTCGGACTTCATTTCAAAGTGCGCACGATTCTGCTACGTAAAATACTGCAGGGAGTATTGTACAGTTAAAGGGGGAGGCGCGTAGGCTCTGATTGTTGGTCCAGTACCATCGTTATGGATGAGGAAGCCACCCAGCCCGCACGACAACGTATTGTTGATTCTGGGATTAGGTCGTCCTGCGGGATCAAGACGCTGAGCAGCGCATGAGCTGCAGTGGGCAGCGACTCATAGCTGAATGCTAGCGTCAGGGCCAGCGAACTAGAGCTGCCAAGACCCTTCTACACCTCCACGCCGTGATCCTGGATAACAGGCTGCAGCAAGGCAGACTGGCTAAGGAGAAGGGATCGAAGAGGGAATGCTAACCCGGTACTAAAAAAATGATTGTTGAAGTCGGATGGGTTGGACTGAAAGGTGCAAATATCGCAGTCAAGCTGTAAACTACGACACAACGCATTCCGTTCTCTGGACTAAATTCTGCTACTTAAGCCCTATCAGGGTTTGGTAGTGGGAGATTGAGAACGAAGAAGAAGAAGAAGAAGAAGAAGGTCGTCCTGCATATTCAATTGATGTCCTCCATTTTCTTCAGATTCTGGCCATCGATGATGACTGGGTCATTGGTCGCGAAACGGCCACACATGTTTTTTGTCTGAGAGGTGTTCTCCACGAGGTCTGCTTTCCTCTCTAATTTGTGACTCATACCTACCATCTGGTTATCGCCACTGCATGTTTCTGTGATGATATGCAGACCCATTCTGCACACACCATATAAGGATAGGTGTGACATGTTGTGGATTACAACACGATAAATGTATCAGCAACACACAGACTTCAGAGCTTTGAAATCAACGATGTTCAAGCTTAGCATGCACCCTCCACAATATATTGAGACAGACCTGTGGGTATGCCTGGAGTACAGTGTAATTGATTCTTCATAACATACTAGAAAATACATGTAACCAATATGAGACTTCTTTTCTAACGGCAGTCGTCAATCGACCTTCCAATTCTGGCTTTGGAAGGTCTAGCGAGGCTGGCCACAGCAAAAGTGGATAGCTGACATTCATACCTTAATAATTCAGGAGCTTGCATGAATCTATTGTCCTGATCATGCTAAAGACCGTGTCAATAAAAGTTCTCACGTCCTCCCTACGGGAACCGAAGGAGCTTGTGTGAATCTACTGTTCTCATGATGGTAGAGACCGTGTCAATAAAAGTTCTTCTTCTTCGTTCGTTTCCAACCTACCGCTACGACGCCCTGAAAAGGGCTTTGCAAGTTGCAGAATGTATTCCAGAGAACGGAATGCGTTGTGTCGTAGATTACATTTTGACTGCGATATTTGCACATTTCGGTACGACATATCCGACTTCAGCAGGCATTTGTGAGTACCGGGTTGCCTTCCCTCTTTCATCCCTTCTACTTAGCCAGTCTGCTCTATTGGAGCCTGTTATCCAGGATCACCGCGTGGAGGTGTAGAAGAATATTGGCAGCTCTGGTTTGCTGGCCCTGACGCTAGCAGTCAGCTATGGGTCGTTGGCCATGACGCTAGCAGTCAGCTATGGGTCTTTGGCCCTGGTGCTAGCAGTCAGCTATGGGTCGTTGGCCCTGACGCTAGCAGTCAGCTATGGGTCGTTGGCCCTGGTGCTAGCAGTCAGCTATGGGTCGTTGGCCCTGACGCTAGCAGTCAGCTATGGGTCGCTGGCCTTGAGGCTAGCAGTCAGCTATGGGCTGCTGGCCTTGACGCTAACAGTCAGCTATGAATCGCTGGTCCTAACGCTAGCAGTCAGCTATGTGTCATTGGCCCTGACGCTAGCAGTCAGCTATGGGTCATTGGCCTTGAGGCTAGCAATCAGTTAATGGGCTGCTGGCCTTGAGGCTAGCAATCAGCTATGGGTCGCTGGCCACTGCAGCTCACGCGCTGCTCAGCGTCTTGATAACGATCTGACGTCCTTCCACGAGCGCATTAGGTGTATTTGGTAACATTTTGAAGTCGATCAATGACCGCTTCTTGGAATTTGACATAGTAATGGGAATCGATGAAATGGTAATCGATAAAACGGCAATAAATCATGGGTCTAGCATGAAGGGATATCCTAGAGGACGGAGAATGACTATGATTATCTAACAAACGTTTGGTACCATTAGTTATCACACTTTGCCTGTCAAGGGAGATTGAGCACTTGTGGGCTTCCCTGAACTGCAGTGGCATCGCAGAAGAAAAAACAACACATTGCATTACTACCTAACATACAAGACGTGTTCAAATGATCCCGGGCCCCATACGGCGATGAGGTGTGAAACCAGTAGTAGAAGACGTAGTTCTCGGTCGGGGTGTCGTAAGCAGTAGAGCAGCCATCTCACTACGAACTGTTGAGACGCAACCCTTGATCATGAGATATGTCCGCACACCAGGCGAACAACATCTCCGTGCCATTACCAGGCTTGCCCCCTGGTTAAATGCACTCCTTCGATAGGAATCGCAGGTCGCTGACATTTGGTCCACGTGCTTGGCTGATAAGCCAATGGTGCGAAGCTACCACCTGAGGGATTTCGGCAGAACGCCTCTAAGCCAGAATCCCGCCCTAAATCTCAGCACTGCTGTGATGGGAGGCCACGATTTGGTTGGGACCTGGGGCTCGCATCTCAGCCCGGCCCGGTCGAGCCGCAGAAATGCAATTGGCCAAATGCACTCCTGCCTCACTCTTTACCTCTGTCTGCTATCAGCCATCCCAATGGACGCAGAAGAGATGCAGTTCAGCAGACATTGCACCTCTGCCCTATTGTGATAGCGTCCCATGTGGCGCGGAATGTTAGGCGTGCCATTACTGCAGATGAGACGAGAAAATAAAGGGAGCAAAGACATACCTCACTCACATGCATATGCTACGTTTCTGGCAGGACGTGACGATCCTGAGACACAGTCACACTGGACTGCCTCTCTTCCGGGATAGTACAAACTAGTACATAGTCCATCATATCCTATCATTGCCAAACCCTATAGACACGAGTGGGGAAGACTCGATAGTCCTGCAAGACAACTTCCCTAAGAGAGACAACTCTGACAAAAAACAACTGCTGCCTTGCAGATAGGCTGGGGACAGCCAAAGGCTAAGGAGGGCATCCCTACAGAAACGCCTGTTGAAATCGGATACACTGAGCCACAGGCTTAACAAAATAAAAAAGTGCAACGTAAATATCGCTGTAAACAGGGTACGATGAAGAAGAAGAAATGATCCCGGGCCGAACTGCACCAAGTGAACATACGTACGATGCGCATTACGACGTCACTTCAGGTGTAAACAGCACATACCAACCGTCAAGTTTGTAAAATTTCATTATCCTCCAACTCACGGTTTCCTCAGCAAACCGCAGACAAAATTGCCGGGTGTTATACGGAATCCGTCCAGAGTTAATCCGCGAGCGGAGATTCGGTTTCTAACAGCTGAACGATGTCGACCAGTTGACGTTAATCGCAGAATGTAGGCAGTGTATGGGGACAAATGTGTGTCGAAGACAACAGTGAAGAACTGGACAACGACGTTTAAAGAAATACAAGAGTTAGCGAAAGATCTTGCTTAGCAATTATGCTGTTCGGCTCAAAGTGGAGGCACCACGATTCATCACCTGCCACTTTGCGCAAAAAAAACGAATCACCTGCCTCTTCGTATCGCAGCAAGTGGTTCAAACTCCAACCGATGCGTTCTTCCTTATGGTGGTTGGTCAGCAACCGAAGTACCCATTGCGATACTTCAGTTTTTTGCTAACCACCATTTGAACTGTCCCTAGCGACACAGCGAATTCCTCCACTAGTGAACGTAAGCTCCGGGGACGGTCCACCCGAACTTCTGCATAAATTTTGGTGATGGCATTTTCTGACTCAACAATATGCGCCTGACCTAGTCTCAGAAGATCTTTCGTTAATTCACGTCTTTCTTTAAATATTCGTGTCCAGTTCTTCACTGTTCTTTGACACACTTTTGTCTTTTTTCACCATACACTGCCTGCATTCTGCGATTAATGTCAACTGGTCGACATACATGAGTCGGAGGATAATGAAATTTTACAAACTTGACGGTTGGTATGTGCTGTTTACACCTGAAATAACGTAATCATGCACATCGTATGTGTGTTCACTTGGTTCAGTTCGCTCTGGTTTCATTTGAACACGCCTTGTAACATTTCTTTTGCCGCAGCTGACAGCGACTTGAAATGTTCAAACAATGTACCAGGAAGGGAAAACAGCACAAGTAGCTGAAGATTATAAAAATTACAACCTGACAGTGCTAAAACTGTGCGAAACATGATGGACACAATCACAAAAAGTTGAGACTGACAACTAGGGAAATTATTCTTTATTCTGGAACTGATGCCAAACACACAAAGGGAGTGACACTGCAACTTTCTAGAGAAGCACAGAGGGTGTTCATAAAGTAGAAGGCTATTACCAATAGAATCTTGTGCGCAAGCTTTAGAACTAGTCACAAAAAACAAGAACATCGTTCAGTGCTATGTGCCAACTAGCGAGACAGAAGATGATATGAAGCAAGAGTATTACAACGAGCTGGAAGAGGTCTTTGACATGCAGGAAAAGTAAGATCTTTTTATAGTAATTGTAGACCTCAATGCTAAAAGGAGAGCAGACAACCTGGGTTACGAACAGATTATGAGAAGAGAAGAAATGGAACAGATGATCGAAAATGGGAAATATTTGCAGAACTATGTGATACACGAAATGATAATTGGAGAAAGCATGTTTCCACACAAGAGGGTACATATGACCACATGGAGATCACCAGATCGCGTGACGGATAACCACATTGCCGCTATATATGTCAGTCAAGCGTTCAGTTAAGATGTAAGAGTAAAGCAAGGTGCAGACGGTGCTTCACACCATGACATGTTGATGGGGATCTTACAGCTCAAACTAAAAACGTAGTACAGGGCTCAATGAAAATAATATATTATGTATACCTGATGCAAGACCAGGAAAGGATGACAGAACATGGCATTAAACTTGATAACAGATACCAAGTGCTACAAGATCCCTATGAGGATGAGGAGATTATCATTAATAGTATGTGGGAACAGGGTCAAGAGATGTGGGACTAGACATGGAAAGGAAACTGTAGAATTAAAAGAACCAAACACAAGTAATGCATCATAGCAGAGACATTACAAAAAATAGAGGAAAGCAAAATGGAAGAAACTTCTCAACAATTGCCGAACTCGAATCATCAACGCAGAATCACAGAAATACTATACTGTTACAGACAATGAGATCAAGACATATATAGGGACAAATAAGAGGGAGTATATTGATGTTGGCATATGAGGCAGTAAAAGCAACATATATAGATAGATGGATAGATAGATATATATATATAGGGAGAGAGAGAGAGAGAGAGAGAGAGAGAGAGTGAGTGAGAGGAAATATGAGAGATGTATACTCTTTTATAAAGAAAATGGCAAATAGATATATGCAGACAGATGAACCGATCAAAGTTAGTGCCTGCAAGATAGTGACGGCAAACACATTGGGTTGAGTATTTCAAAGTAAGTCTAAACAGACCTCCACCCCAAGATACACCTGACATCCTACCTGCAGAGCAGACCCTCAACAGACCTCTACCCCAAGATACACCTGACATCATACCTGCAGAGGAGACCCTCAACAGACCTCTACCCGAAGATACACCTGACATCATACCTGCAGAGGAGACCCTCAACAGACCTCTACCCCAAGATACACCTGACATCATACCTGCAGAGGAGACCCTCAACAGACCTCGACCCCAAGATACACTTGACCTCATACCTGCAGAGGAGACCCTCAACAGACCTCCACCCCAAGATACACCTGACATCATACCTGCAGAGGATAACCCTCAACAGACCTCCACTGATACATTGCAAGGATTATTCAAGAAGATATGGGAAAAGGAGAGTGTGCCCACAAAATTGAAATAAGGACACCTTATTAAACTGCCTAAGAAGGGAGGCCTGGCAGATTGCAGCAATTAGAGGTGGACTACATTGCTGTCAGTGCTAGGCAAGATATGAACCAGAATATATTTTGACAGATTAAAAGCTGAAGTAGACAGAAAGTTCCGAGAGGAAGAGAAAGAATTTCGCCAGGGAATGTCGATCATGCCCAGATAATGTACTTTAAGAAAAGTGTTGAAGGGAGATCATCTCTGTACGTAAATTTTATAGACTATAAAAACAGGCTTGACAGTGTGGATCAAAGTACTTTATGACGACTGTTGATTTACTATGGGATACCAGAGAAGTTCATAACCCACATCCAGTCAGAATATGCACAACGATACATTTAGTAGAGTAGTACACGAAGGAGCACTGACTGACAGCTTCGGGGTGCAAAACAGGGGTGGGACAGAGATGTCATCTCTCGCAATAACCGTTCCTGTTGGCTATGGATTGGATAATGAAGACATCAATTGAGGGAAAGATAACTGGTATTCAGTGGACACTATTGTTACAATTGGAGCCATGAAGACATTGGAAGTGGAGCACAAAGGCTAAATGGAGTTTTGAGGACAGTGAATGACTACTGGCAAAGTTGGAAACTAGAAATCAACTGTCAAAAGACAGTGTACACCATTTTCACCAAGAGCCACAAGGTTGCCAAACAAAATATAATTTTGAGATTAGAGGAACACCATTTGATTAGAGAAGAACACCCCACATATCTTGGAGTCATGCTTGACCGACAACTCAACCTCAAGTATAACATCTAGAATGTGAAGAATAAAGCTGTGATGCATCTTTAGCTATTAAAGAGGCTTCTTGGTACATCATGGGGATCAGACAAGGATACTTTAAGAGACTTATATCTTAGTTATGTGCGCTCAGCAATAAAATATAATAGTCGCTTCAAACAACTTCACAATTTCACTTGGAATCCCTGGACAGGGTGTAAAATAGTGCTCTACGTTTCATTAGTGGAACAATGAGGACAACACCAACGGCAGCTTGCGAAATCCCTCACAGGTGGAACGTCTTGAGATGTGGAGGGTTAAATCAGTTATGGAAGCTTATGAGCAAAGTAGCAGAATTAAACGGGATTCTGCTGGATTTGTAACAACAACAACTTTGTATCTGTGCTGAATGAGGCAGTTGTAACCCATGGTGTGGACGTACTTCTGCACAGTTGCCTAATTTTCTTGTAAATCATTGGTTATAAGTATCTTTATTTCCGTTCTGGAAAATATATGTCACGCTCTCCTTTAAGACGTCATCTAGAGAGGACTTGCAAGAAAGTATCGTTTCTATTGAAATAGTAGCCATATTGGATAATCTATTATCGATCATAGAATTGCGCAGATGTTTTTGAATTCTTGTCAATGTACTCATTGAACATACTGCAGTAGCCGAGCTCACTGGGATACTGAGAATCAATTGTTGCAACTTTACCCGTCTGCTGAAACACTGTTTGGAGGTCGTTATCTATAATGAAACTCAATAATTCAATGCAAGGTTTGGCTTTGTCTTCTGAGCTGTAAATATTTACCAATTCATTGTGTAGTTGCTGTAAAGTTAATTACCTTAGGGAATGTGTTTTTAAGTTTTTGTAATTGACTGTGAGGTAAAGAATTTTTGAACTACATAGTTTTGCATTGTCTCTTTCCTTTCAGATGCACTTTTTGTTCAAAAGACAACGCATCAATATAATTTTTTAACAAAAAAGTCAACTGAATGGAAAGAATCATTGTTGATATCTACAGCGTCTTCAATATTTTGTTGCGGTAATTTCACGAAATCCTAAAACATTACTGAGATTTGACACAACTTCACACACCTCAATAAAATAATTACATTGAAATGGCAATCACAAAACGAAACAAAACTGCACTGAAATAACTTTTGAAACACACTTTCAGAGCTTGGAATAAACTATTAAGTGAGGTCAGGTCAGGTCAGGTCATCCCGTAACCGGTGAGGTCATTGGGGCACACATGAAGACATCCTCACAACTCCACGCCACCCCTCTCTGTCAGATGCCGCTGCCTGTGACTCTTCTGGTCGGAGACTGGTCCATTCTTTTATGTTGTCCTCCCATCTCTTTTTGGACCGACCTCTTCGTCGTCTGCCATGCACCTTCCCGTGGATGATTGTGTTTGCAAGACCACTTGATATCGATATGTGACCGTACCAAGTGAGTTTCCTTCTTTTGACAGTTGCCAAGAGATCTTCGAAAGGCCCTATTGCTGTTGTAATTCTATCTTGTATTTCCTCGTTTGTAACTCGATCTTTGTACGTGACGCTTAAAAGTTTTCGGAAACATCACATCTCCAAGGCCTGTATCCTTCGTTGAAGGTCAGCTGTAACTGTCCATGTCTCACAAGCATAGAGGAATATTGACAGGACCAGTGTACGCATTAATCTGATTTTCGTGCTTAGTGCTAACCGTTTATCTTGCCAGATTTTGTTAAGCCGTTCAAGCGCCGTTATTGTCTGTGCTATTCAGGCCGACACTTAACATTTTGATCCTTCATCACTGACAATCGACCAAAGATATTTAAAACGGTCAACCACTTCGAGTTCCTGACCGTTAGCTTTTATCTTGTTGGTGAAGCCCGTATCGTTGTTGGTCATTAATTTTGTCTTTCCAGCGTTTGTCTCCATACCATAGTCAAGAGCTGTTTCATCGAGCCTTCTGACCCATTCCTGGAGTTCTGCTTCTGAACCCGCCAACCCGTCGATATCATCTGCAAAACGAAGGTTGGTAATCGTTCGGCCTCCTATCTTGACAGTACCAACGTAACCTCCAAGTGCCTCACTCATAATTCCTTCAAGGAATATATTGAAAAGAGTTGGAGAAAGTGTACACCCCTGTCTCACACCAACTGATGTGTGAAACCAGTCTCCTCGCCTCCCATTCACAAGAACTGCGCTAGACGCCTTGTTATACAGGTGTTCAAGGACCGTTATAATATTTCCGTTGATATTATACATCCTCATGGTTGCCCAAAGCGCTTTAGGCCATACCCTATCAAACGCCTTCTTACAATCCACAAACACATGATACAGTGTTTGCTGCTGTTCTAGATATTTCTCGCTTAGCAGCCTTAAATTAAATATCTGTTCTGTAGTGCTTCTTCCCTGTCTGAACCCTGCTTGCTCCTCGGCAATAATGTTCTCTGCTTGGGGTTTCAATCGGTCTAGGATTAATCTAAGCATGACCTTGCTAGGGTGGCTAATGAGGCTTATTGTTCTGTAATTTTGGCACAGCTTTAGGTTTCCAGACTTATGTAACGGTATAACTATTGATTTCGTCCATAAGTCCGGCCAGTTTCCTGTCACCCATATTTTGTTACAGATGTGTGTCAGGCCTTTCACCACTACCTCTCCACCTGCTTGTAAGAGCTCTGCTGGTATATTGTCCACGCCGGCCGCCTTCCCTCTTTTCAATGTCTTTACCGCTGCAATTACCTCTTCCTTCGTTATCAGTTGGTTATCCTCTATATTTGTTGGTGTTGGGGGGATTGTTTTCTCAGGTTTGTTTCGCCCTTCATAGTTATATAACTCGGAACAGTACTCTGTCCATCTTGCCAGTACGTCATTTCCCTCAATGAGACACTTGCCGTTTTTATCATGGATCACAAGGTTCCTGCTTTGTCTTGGTGTTACCAGTTCTTTGACCACCTAGTATGCTCCTTTAGCATCATTTGTGTTCAGTTTTTCTTCTATGTTTGCGCATTGCTCACATATCCACGCTTCTTTCGCCTCTCTCACCTTTTGTTGTATGGCTTTTATGACCACTTTATAACTGCCGACCTCCTCCGGTGGGTGATTGTGTTTTTTCAGTGACCTTCTTTTATCACAAAGGTCTAGAATGTCTTTGGTCACCCATGGCTTCTTTTTTGTTTGGTGGCATCCCAGGATCTTTGTTAAGTAACATTCTCAAATTGACTCTAAATCATTACAAATAAAACTGTTAGAAAACCCTAAAAATGTATTTAAATGACATATCAGTCATGAATCTACGTTCGAACCTCCCCGCTCCCCCTTCTTCACCTTCCTCCGAAGCCCCCTCCCCAATGTGTGACTATTTGGCTGTGAGAAAAAAAAGCGCCATAATGACCGTATACTCGAAGAGAGGTCACTACAATTGGGGTTTAAAATACACAGGGACAAAACACAGGCTTTGAAAATAAATGCAATTAACAATGATAGAATTGGGCTGGAAGACACCGACCTTCAAAATGTGGAGTATTTTACATACCTTGGCAGTCGTATAGACATAGTAGGGGGTACAGAAAACGATGTTCAGTTAAGAATACAGAAGACGAGAGGAGCATTCATTGCAGTGAGGAATATATGGAAGTCAAAATAAATTAAAACCACCGCCAAAATAAACATCTTAAACTCCAACGTAAAATCCGTTCTATTATATGGCTCTGAAACGTGGAGGACAACACATGTATTTATGAAATAGATTCAAACTTTCGTATATGATTGCCTGCGCAAGATACAAGGGAGGGAATGGTACGACAAGATCACCAACGTGGACCTGATGGGGAAAATGGGACATATACCAGTAGAGCATGAAATACGGAGGAGGCGTGGCGATGGATAGGCCACACATTACGGAAACCAGTGAATACAATTACAAGACAAGCTCTGTTCTAGAATCCACTGGGAAAAGAGAAGTAGAGGAAGACCGAGACACTCATGGAAGGGGCAATTGGAAGCAAATGTAAAGGCAACAAACAAGACGTGAACAGAATTGGCTCAGATGACTCATGATAAGAAGACTTGGTGAGTATTTGTTTATGACCTATGCTCCACATGATCAGATTCCTACACTGTGTTAGCCTTGACACAATCAGCTTTGCGCTTCTCGCGTTTGCTAATATGTCACTAAGCCTAAACAAAAATGACAATTACAATTTCAATTTATGTTTTATTACACATCTGTTTGGTTCAACGGGATGTCTTCTCTAATTCTTCAAAACCTTTCATGATAGCTTAACATATCCTGTCTATTCTAACGCTTCACTACTAAGAACAGCATCACTGTATCGAACTGGGGACGGAGAAAGCAGTCAGGTTGAAGGTAACATGTCAGATAATGACGAGATGGAAATGATGTTTATCTCGAGCAAAAGAAATAAAATGCAGACATAACTAAAGCAGTAAAGATTATCACTGCTCAAAGAAGGATGTGGTAAACACGTCATACGCTTACAATGTGGTCAACTGGTATCTAAAGCCACAATCTTAGAATGTGATCCACTGTTATATAAAGTCATAACATCAGAATGAGGCCCACTGCAAAGAAAACAATCTAATAATAATAAACGATGGGTCAATGACCAGAATAAATAACAATCCAAATGGATCAGATACGGCTATAGACATCACAATAATGACGCCAAACTTAGCAACCATCAAATGGGAAGTTCTGGATAATGCAGGATTAGACCACCTGCCCATAGCAATTTATTTAAAAGAAAAATACATACGAAACACTGGATCAATCAGACCCTATTTCAACTACCATAAGGCAGACTGGAACGGATTCCAAGAAGATCTGCTCAGACTTAAAAGAGAAGACTTAACCTCAGATAATGTAGACGTATTCAACCATAACCTAACAACCAACATCCTGCAGATAGCTATAAAGCACATACCCAACAAAAACATGCCAGCTAACTTAAAACAATCCACAGGAAAAGAAAACCAATACGGTAACCGTAAAAACAACAAAACACATGTACCCTGGTGGAATGAGGAATGCACTAACCAAATAAAAAAAAGACAAAAAGCTCTAAAGAAATACAGGAAATACAAAACAGAAGACAACCAAAAATCTTACCAACCTTTAGCACACTGCATTGAGTTTTTGAAAATTTCTCACATTTTTTAATTTTGCAAATTTCAAAAATTGTAACTGTTCTATTTGGTGGTCAATAAGTATGATTTTATTGTGTTTATAGACACAATTGAATGAAGAACTTGTTGGTGTTGTTGTTGTGTGTTTGTTGGTTTCTGAGATACAAGAAGATAAATGTGAAATTTTCGGAAAAATTTAAATATTTGGACCTTCCCGGATAAGGCCTAGGTGCTCCGATGGAAAACCATGGAAACCATAACAAAGAATCGATACTGTGTTTACAATATCGACACAACTGTTGGTTTCCAATTCAAGCGTAGTTTTGTCATCTAAACAAGTAAAATGGGCGGATGTACAAGATAAAGGTCTTTCCCAACAACCCACTTCACTTTTCCTCCCAAAAAGTCGGCCTGGCCCAATCGGCGGAAAAATAATAAATCGTTCAAAAGCCATTTGTGATCTAGCATGCGGTGCTTTTACCGGCAAAAATCGTGTGTAGATGGACGGGACGAATCCAGCAGTATAAAAATGACTATTGGTAGGGTCACCGTACTTAGAGAAACAAAATATCAATTTTTTTCTTGTTGATAGCTTGACGAGCTGGGAGTCTCAGACATCCTGGAGCGTGCTAAAGGCTCACCCTTTCTGAAGTTCTATGACCACACAGTCTTACATACCAAAATAATTGTGTGTACAGCTGTCACTTAGTTGGGTGCAGATGTGTTGTTTTTTTTGTGGACCCAAAAGAGACCTTGATGCTGGTTTGTGAGTTTTGTGGGCAATTGATGAATTTGCACAAGCCTCACGGAGGTGGATGTTCCATTTTATGGCAGCATTATTGGCAGCTCCTGGCTCTGATTTACGGAAGGCAATACCAGTCATCTCTTTGCTCAATACATGAAGAGAGTGGTCTCCCTGTATGACATACGTATGCCCTCTAGCCATGTGCCGGAGCGAGCAGAAATGCCCTGCTGACATGTGCGACCATCTCTAAGCGTTTTTGGTGGGCTGTTGGAGACATAGCAGGTCATGACACTTTGTTTGGTGCGCAGTCCGACGATGCGTATGATTGGTCTTTCCTGCGATGACTGCACACGGGGTTATTCTCTTGCGGTGCAGGAGGTCCATTTTCCACGTGCGGAGTTGGATCTGAAAATGACAGTGGTATACCTCGCGACTTAAAAATGTGGTGCTTCGTGTGGTTACATTCTACTAAATTTGACCTATTGTGGTCCATGGGTAAATTAACACACAGGTGCCCATGTGGCGATAGACTCGGTGGATTGCTCTAGCTTGGCCACAGTTTCTGTGTCGCCGGTGCCTTGCACGTGGTGATCGGTGGTCGATGCTTGTGGATTCAGTGGGAAGATGCGTCGACTGATGATGTAACGGACTCACACTACAATTAGCCCATCTGTTATGTAGCAAGTGGGTGTGACAATTCACGAACGCTACAGTGTGCACACATGTAGATGTGCACATATGTAGGTGTGTAGATATGTAGGTGTGTAGATATGTTCGTATGAGTATACATATGTAAACATTTTAAATTACACTAATGTATGTATTTATAGGTTTATATATGTATATCCCTTCTGCGGACATCCTCACCACTATATATCTACACTTAATATAATTATACTACTACTACATCAACCTTTTTTATCTATAATTATTTAATCAATTATCTACCTTTCTATTGTTCTTCTGTTCCTGAGCCTACCACACATTCAACACATAATTTACTGCGAGAGCTAGAGGGCACAGGTGAGACGAGGGATCTACAAGGTGACACACAAATCAGGGAATCGCTCACAAGTTGGAGTACATGGATGCGATGGAAAAATATATGAGAGCGGGCAAAACCTGATACACCAAGACCAGACAGAAGGAAGTCAACACAGATGGGCCTCACAACAGAAGGAAGACACTTTTCAATTAATTTATATTGTACTCTTAATCCTTATGTATCAAGTATATTGTTTGTCATATTTCCCAATCATTCCATCTCATTCATTCTCGTTGTACACCTCACTACACTGCTATCTTCACAATTGTGTATAAAATGTATGATGGGGTTTTATATTTAAAAAAAATTTTTTTTTAAATCAGGAAATAAAAAAAGAGATCCGAATCAAGTATGAAAGAAAATAAATATACTCAATCCCAAAATGGTCCCAGGAAAACAATTGTGCATATTTATGCAAATACCTACGGCGGACAACTAGGAACATCAAAAGCAAGGAACAACGGGAGGAACATCACGAAAATACCAGGCTAGGTACAAACAGATACACACACGCATCCAAGCACTGGTTTATGCGTCTTAATATCGCCCAAATTGACTACGGTCTGGGGTGGAATAGGCGCGCCTCCGCCAGTAGAAACTAGTGAGGCAAACAAATAAAATAACAAAAAAAAAAAAAAAAAGGCCCACTGCGTACTGAACACATAATCTCAGAATGTGACCTACAAATATCTAGTCATAATCATAGAATGTGGCCCGCTCGTATCTAAAGGGGACCTCTGCAAATTCCAAAACTGAAAAACAGCCTACGCATATTCTTGTGTGACTGGCCGCTACATACCTTCAGTGTGAACAGGTCTCTCTTTCATCGACCCTATCAATAAATTAACTGCTCTAAGGCGAACTCAAATTAGAACAGGGCCAAGGACTATTAAAATCAATACAGGTATCTTTTGCTTCGCACCGAATCGTTGGTCGTAAATGCGGTACAAATAAACAGAGGCATGAATAGTATACTATGAAAAGTGAAAGGTGAACGAGTCTAGAGATATGTGACGTAAGGCTTTAGTTCATCTGAGAGAAGTAACGAATAGAACTAGACAAGGTGTAACAGTCAATTATGTTTGTCATCTACTGAAGGAAGAGACATTCACATACAATTGTATTAATGGCACTATTAACTGTAGTGGCATGCTGTGGTAGTAATGACATGTACTGATGGGAATAATAAAAGAACCTTTCAGAAGGACCCTAAGACATTCGAAATGGTTCTGTAGTGGGATCACTGATTTAACTATACAAAGGTGTTAATGAGCTAACCGTGACATTAATCTCACCTGACATCTCTGGCAACAGATACCAACTATCTAAAGACGTTAATGAGTTAACTATGACATCAATCTAACCTGACATTCCTAGCAACATTTACCAACTATCCTACATTGTTAATAAGCTAACTATGACATCAATCTCTCCTGGCATTCCTAGCAACATTTACCAACTTCCTACATTGTTAATAAGCTCACTATGACATCAAGCTCTCATGATATTCCTAGCAACAGCTAACTGTAAATATTGTAACCGCATTCGGATTACTAATGACGCATTTGAATAATTATTGAGAGATACTGACTGTGATAAAGCAAACTGTCTATTGGCTTTTATGTTTTATGCATTGCATTAATAGCTGTATTTTTTTTGCAACTTGAAATCTATGAATCGCTTTCGTACGTGAAATATTTTCACATAATTCACACACAAGAATTAGCTTCACGTCAATAACAAAACCTATTTGGGATATTTCTTCCATGAACTCAATAAAATACGAAGTTCTGCTTGGCATTCAGGGGAGTTTCTGCAGTTTGTGCGTGACCACCGACGTTATGGAAGCCATAATTTGGAATCATAATAAGATATTTAAATAAATATAATCATTATTATAAAAAATAAACAACTGAATATGTCATAAACATGACATTTATGTGCAAATGAAGTCATTAGATCAGGTATAGACAAAGTTCACGTTTATGCACACATGAAGTCGTTAGGTCAGGTACAGACAGACAAAGTTCATGTTTATGTACACATGAAGTCGTTAGGTCAGGTATATACAGCGTTCACGTTTATGTACACATGAAGTCGTTAGGTCAGGTGAACGTTTATGTACACATGTACAATGCTATGCTTGGCTTTATCTGCGTGTCGATCATAACTACGGGAATAACGTCGATCCCTCGTCTTGTTAGCCGTTCTGCTTTGAAAACAGCCCTTTTCATTGAAAGGCTACGAGGAAGCCAAAGAGAGGGTTTTGGTCAGTATGTTTTGCCTGACCATATGTTAGTCTTCCTTTCAACTATGGCAGGTTTAGAAAGACAAAGTGCACATTTATATACAAGCAAAGCATGTTCACACATCATCGAAGATTGTCATGGCAGGGGAGGTGTGAGGTTTAAAGTAAAAGGGGTTTGGGTTGAGCGGATATGAGTTAATATGGTCGCCAGAAGAAACTAGCAAAACAATATGAAAAGGTATATACATTTTTGTATCACACCATCTGCCACAGTGTAACATTTCTTCTTCTTCTTCTTCTTCTTCTTCTTCTTCTTCTTCTTCTTCGTACGCTGTCAAACGTCAACCTGTATTTTTTCTAAAAAAGCAGCTGTCAACCTGAGGCTGTTGACACTGCCATAGAGCTTGTCTAGTGTTGGCACTGGTGATGGTCACATGTGCTTTCTCTGGTCCTCGTATGTTGGGCAATTTTGCAGCAGATGTTCAGCGGTAATTTTCCCTGTATCACATGTGCATTCGTCAGTGCCACCTACCTATCTTCAGTTTTTTGAATAGATGGTACATCAGTCTGTTGTGGCCTGTGCGGAGTCTGAAGACCACGACCTGCTCTCTTCTGTTCAACTGGTAATATGCATCATTTTTCGTGTAGCCAGTATGCTCTGTTTCCCATTTGGCCATGTATCTGTCCCTAATAAACCTTTTTGACTCTTCATAGGTCACACTAGAATCTGGTTGTGGTAGTCTTGCACTTTGTTTTGCCAGTCTGTCTGCCTCCTCGTTGCCTTGAATGTTACAGTGGGATGGAACCCACTGTACCACTACTCTTTTTGGTGCGGACTGCTGGCATAGTTGACAGAGTACTGTTCTTAAATCATTAAGTTCTGTATTTTTCTGGCTTCTTAGTGCTGTAACCACGGACAGGGCATCTGTAAACAGGACTATCTGGCTTTCATTTCTTTCGCCTGTCAGCATTGCTTCTGCTGCAGCCTTCAATGCCTCTGCCTCCGTTCTGAAATTGCTTTAGAATTTTCCAGTTGCCACTGACAGTGTTATTTTTCTACCATTTGGTAGGCTCAGGAATACCCCTGCCTCTCCGTTCTGTGTTGTGATTGTTACAGAACCGTCGGTGTACGCATGGGTCCAGTCCATGCTTGGGTTGTTTTTCGCTATATGCCTCAGGGTTATGTCTCTTCTTTCTTTTTCAGTCTGGCTGTTCTTGTTTCCAATACCTGGTATCTTTTCTACTACCTCTGGAATGATATGCTGCTTCCAGGTGGGTTTGCGTACAGTAGGGATGGGCTTTGGTGTTGTTATGGTGTTCATAGGGTCTTCGCTCATCTTTGCTTTGGCTATTTCTGCAAAGTTTCTCCGCTTTAGTTTCCCTTTTCCAAATATATTTAGTCTCTGATGCATTGGGTCAGTCTGTGTGTCAGTAAGTGTGACATTTGAAACAAATGGTGGTGAGGTGAGTGTGGTGGTATTTAGAAAAACTAGTGCCATGTAATGAGACTGTTGTGTGTTGTTTGGTGTAATGTTAGTGCCGTGTAATCATATTCTTGTGTTATTCCTGTCAAAACTAGTGCTATGTGCTGCGATTCTCGTGTATTATTTGATGTAAAAGCTAGTGCATTGTAATGACAGTCGTGCCTATTTTTGGGTGCAAGAACTAAAGCCATTTAATCAGATTATTGTATGATGTTGCAAATAGAATCTATGGTTAGGATAGATGATTCTAGTAATTTTGTTGAGTTTAAGAACGTGTGTTGAGAAAACATATTCTGTTGTGTAGGGTGAAAGAACGACGGCTAAGAAAAGAGATTATGTTTTGGGTGTAAGAATACAAGACGAGAAATTAGAATTTCGTTTGTTGTAGGGTGCAAGGACTAAAGTCAAGAAATTAAATTCTGGTATGTGGGTGTGTTAGAACTAATGTCCAGAAAACAGTTTTCCGCTTCTTGGCGTAAAAACTAAATTGGTAAAGAATCAGATTGTCGTTTGTGGGTATATAAACTAATGTCAAGAAAATAAGATTGCCGTTCACGGATGTTAAAACTAAATTCCAGAAATTATATTATCGTGCTTTGTTGGAACAAGAGCATAAAAACAAATAAATCATATCTTGTGTTCTCCTGGCTGTAAGAAATAATGCCATGAAATCTTATTCTAGTGTTGTCTTGAGTGTAAGAAATAATGCCATGAAATCTTATTCTAGTGTTGTCTTGAGTGTAAGAAATAATGCCATGAAATCTTATTCTAGTGTTGTCTTGAGTGTAAGAAATAATGCCATGAAATCTTATTCTTGTGTTCGGAAGAGTGAAGACAAATCCAGTCCTAAATATGATTTGTACTGAAACCAAATATGTCGGGCCGAAAAGCGTAGATATCGTTGTAAGCTACGACACAAAGTAACAAAACATCATTTTCAGGACAAAAATAACAAACAAACGAAGTAGAACAGGAAACAGTATCCTTTCAGAAATTAGTTCCTGCAGTGGAAGGTCGACAATGGCTACCCGCGGTCTGAGTGGCTAGCGGGAAAAGAGAAAAAGAGTCCTCAGACTTTCAGGGACGTGTGGGGATCGTATGCCTGTGTCATGTTATTATCAGGGCAGAGAAAAACTTGATAGAATTGCTTAAGTGCATAGTAAGGACATTCCATATATGGATATTGGGTGTTGGGTTTGTAGGTGGGGATAGGAAATACTGACATTCCATATTTGGATATTGGGTGTTGGGTTTGGGGGTGGGGATAGGAAATACTGACATTCCATATTTGGATATTGGGTGTTGGGTTTGGGGGTGGGGATAGTGAATACTGACATTCCATATATGGATATTGGGTGTTGGGTTTGGGGGTGGGGATAGGAAATACTGACATTCCATATATGGATATTGGGTGTTGGGTTTGGGGGTGGGGATAGGAAATACTGACATTCCATATATGGATATTGGGTGTTGGGTTTGGGGGTGGGGATAGGAAATACTGACATTCCATATATGGATATTGGGTGTTGGGTTGGGGAATGGGGATAGGAAATACTGACATTCCATATATGGATATTGGGTGTTGGGTTGGGGGTGGGGGATAGGGAATATTGACATTCCATATATGGATGTTGGGTTGGGGGTGGGGGATAGGGAATACTGACATTCCATATATGGATATTGGGTGTTGGGTTGGGGGTGGGGGATAGGGGATACTGACATTCCATATATGGATATTGGGTGTTGGGTTGGGGTGAGGATAGGGAATACTGACATTCCATATATGGATATTGGGTGTTGGGTTGGGGGTGGGGGATAGGGAATACTGATATTCAATATATGGATATTGGGTGTTGGGTTGGGGGATGGGGATAGGGAATACTGATATTCAATATATGGATATTGGGTGTTGGGTTGGGGTGAGGATAGGGAATACTGACATTCAATATATGGATATTGGGTGTTGGGTTGGGGTGAGGATAGGGAATACTGACATTCTTCTTCTTCTTCTGCGTACACAGTCAGACAGTAACCATTATTTTCTCGAAAAAAGCGGCGGTCATCCTGAGACTCTCGCCACTACCATAGAGCTTGTCTTGCAGTTCCACTGGTAATGGCCACATCTGCTCTCTCTGATCCTCGTATGTCGGGCAGTTCTGCAGCAGATGTTCAGTGGTCATTTTACCAGTACCGCACGGGCATTCGTCGGTACACCCTATCTTCAATTTGTTGAATAGGTGGTACCTCAGTCTGTTGTGGCCAGTGCGAAGTCTGAAGACAACGACCTGCTCTCTTCGGTTCAACTGGTAATAGGCATCGTTTTTGGTGTAACCAGTATGTTCGGTTTCCCATTTGGTCATGTATCTGGCTTTGATAAGCCGTTTTGACTCTTCGTACGTCATACTGGTATCTGTTTGTGGTAGCCTTGCACCTTCTTTTGCCAGTCTGTCTGCCTCCTCGTTGCCTTGGATGTTGCAGTGTGACGGAACCCACTGTACCACTACCCTTTTTGGTGCGGACTGCTGACACAGTTTGCAGAGTGCTGCTCTTAAGTCATTAAGCTCAGTGTTTTTCTGGCTTTTTAGAGCTGTGACTACTTCGAGAGCATCTGTCAGCAGGACTATATGGCTCTCATTTTCACTGTGTGTTACCATTTCTTCCACTGCCGCCCTCAGTACCTCTGCCTCTGCTCTGAAATTGCTTGTGTACTTACCAGTAGCGAATGACAGTGTTATTTTTCTGCCATTTGGTAGGTTCAGGAATGCTCCTGCCCCTCCGTTCTGTGTAGTGTTTGTTACAGAACCGTCGGTGTATGCATGGGTCCAGTCCATGCTTGGGTAGCTTTTCGTTATGAAGCTTAGGGTAGTGTCTCTCCTTTCTTTTTCACTCTGGCAGTTTTTGTTTGCAATACCTGGTATATTTTCTACCACCTCTGGAAATATATCCTGCCTCCAAGTAGGTTTTCGTACAGTAGTGATGGGTTTTGGTGTTGTTAGTGCGCCCATGGGATCTTCGTGCATCTTTGCTTTGGCTATTTCTGCAAAGTTTCTCCGCTTTAGTTTCCCATTTCCCAAATTGTTTAGTCTCTGGTACATTGGATGGTCCGTCAGTCTTCTGAGTTTCTCTGACTGCAGCTGGGCTCTGCAGTCTCTTCTATCGGTCATGGATTGCAGTTTTGTAATCATTTCAAGTTCTACAATTGGCGTTGACTTCATGCCACCTGTTATAATTCTCATGGCTTGGTTTTGAAGTTTGTTAACTTTATCGAAGTTCGCCTTCGCTGCGGTTGTCCATGCCGCAATGCCATACTCGAGAACTGGTCTCACTCTTCCAGTGTACAGTTTCTTTAGTATGCCTTCGTCTGCTCCCCAGCTTGTGCCAGCAAGTTTCCTCATGATCGCCATTCTTTCTCTGGCTTTCATTCGGTTTCTCTCAATCTGACTTTTCCATGTCATGCGCCGATCAAATGTGACTCCCAGATAGGTTGGGTTGTCGTTTGGCTGCAGGATCTTGCCATTTAGCCTTAATTTGGTACTTTGGGGTTTTAATGAGAGCGAGAATATTGTGCACGTGGTTTTCTCCTCGTTTATTTTGACCAGCCATGAGTTTGCCCATTCTTCCAGCGATGTTAGGGCCGTCTGCATCCGATTTCTTGCTATGGTGAGATTCTTTTCAGAGGTCCACATAGCCAGATCGTCTGCAAATATTGAGCTATGGACTCTTCTTGGTATATTCTCTGTAATATCGTTTATATATACCAGGAAGAGTGTGGGTGACAATACTCCCCCTTGGGGTACTCCCTGCTCGAGTGTCACCTTTTTGCTCATCTGCCCTTGTACTTGGACTCTGGCCGTTCTTTGTTTGAGGTAGTGGTTGATCCACTTGTACATCTTCCCACAGACATCACTTCTTCTTAGCTTGACTCTAAGTCCATCCTTCCAGACTTTGTCAAATGCCTTTTCCAGATCCACCCAAACAGCTACTGTGTGTTTCTGTGCCTGGTAGGCATCTTCTATCTCCTGGGCTATGAGGATGACCTGGTCCTCAGTGGATCTGTGCTGTCTAAAGCCGGCTTGCTGTGGAATTAGTATTCGTTTTTCTTCCAGATGCCACATCAGTCTGGTGTTTATCATCCGTTCCATCAGCTTGCCGACACAGCTCAGTAGGCTTATGGGCATGTATCCATTTGGATCTGTTTTGTCCTTTCCTGTTTTTGGTACTGGTACCAGTATTGCATCTTTCCATGCCTGGGGTACAATACCCATTTTCCAGCTTTGGTTCAGGACTGATAGTAGTTTTTTCTTCGCTGTTTGGCCCAGCCCCATCAGCATTTCGTTTGTTATCCCGTCTTTTCCGGGAGATTTCCTTTTCTTTAGTGTTCTCATAGCCTCTTCCATTTCGCGCATTGTTAGTTTGGCCATCATATACTGACATTCAATATATGGATATTGGGTGTTGGGTTGGGGGGTGAGGATAGGGAATACTGACATTCCAGAATGAATGCCAATTAGATGGTGACACTTAATCAATGAATTCTTCATCTTCAGACTACATGACTGTGGGATACAACTTTGGATGACCAGAGATAAGCGCGTAAGACGGTGTTACGAGTGTGTAAAACCAGCGAGCTACAGGAAGCATACGTTCCTTGAACTATCTTCAAAAGGAGACAGCGCAAGTATATCTGCTCTGGAGTCCAGTAATCTTCATTTTCCGTAACTAAATAGTCTTCTTTTCGGTTTTATTATTTGACATAATATGTCTGAGATTTCCATGATAGCATTCTCCCCAGGGACGAACATTTCTATTTGCTACAGTTGATGTTTATGTTACTTGTAACTCACTTGGCAGGATTGCTGTCATGCTTACGATTGTGCTCAGCACGTATCGGTGATAATCACATCAATAGAAGTGAATTAGTTTTTACACGCAAGCGGAAACAAAACATACTGCTACCAAAGAACTTCATCGTGGATAAATCTCTCTCATGAGAATCCTGCTTTATGTTGTGGTGTGGTCTGGCTGTTCTGACGAAGCCCACGATTCGGTTATATTTATTCCATTCTACTGCTTGTTTGCATGTTTCTGACGAGTGTCTGACAGACAGAGTGCTAGAGCTTTCTTTAATCTCGTAAGATGTGACATGCTTGTTCTCCGTTATCGTACGCTATAGTTAATCTAGCTGTAAAACGAGTACCTGACGTATTGCTAGCGAAGAACAGGCAGCGATGAAGGAAAGTCACACTACCTAATAATTAGCTGCAGTCAAGTACAGTGAATTATGTACTATGGGCTAAGCTTAGCTGCTGTAATTTACCTGAATAGTATGACATGCGCCGATCAGCAGCCAGACATCGCCAACTCACGTTTAATAACTACTGACGCTACCCTAAATAGTATGATATGCGTTCATCAGCAGCCAGACATTATCATATCACGTTTAATCAGTATCATCTCCTAATAGTAACACTATTTGACGAACACGATCATATTTCCAAGGGCCACAACCTAACACAATATGGACAGTATTTGCTATCCTTGACTTTTAGAACACGCTGATTATCAAATAGTCAGGAATCTCATAAAACATGTCCATGTCGCACACAATAATTGGGCTAGTAATATAAATAATTAGCAAACGTGTTTTCAAGATAGAAACTGCTACAATCTTCTTCATCTTTTGTTATTTCATTGTTTTCTAGTCATCCACATAACTGATAACTCATTTTTATATTGGCAGTCATGATTTCCTTGGGTAACGTATCTTGTAATATAATATCAAGTTCATTCGGTGTCAACATTTTCAAAAGTAACAATTTGTTGTCCTAACGTCGTCAGAATGATGTAAACTAAAACGATATTTTAAACAATAACAAAAAACAAACAAACAAACATTAACGGTTCCGGAAATCTTTGACCACGCTCTGTTTCCCTAGGCCCTGAACACTATCAATAATTAGTTTGTCGTGGTAAATACCAGAAAATATATAAACACATTTAATTATGTACTTCATTACTCGAAATCCTACAGACAGTACTTCGATATTAGCTGAGCTTTAATTTTTTGTCTCGACATCTTTTGATGTATGTGATCTTTTTCTGGCTGGTTTGAACCGATTTTACTTGCGATTTCATGATATTAATTGCTGACGCAGTGGAAACCATATTTTGTCGATACGAGAAAATTGGGCTATCGTGTTGATGTAGCTTTCTTGTCAATGTCGCCATCGTTTCGGTGCAGGACTGGCACGCATTAATATGTGCTTGTTACCACACACTTTGTTTGATGACGTTCGCTCTTACGCTCCATGTTGTTTACATCACTACAACAAATGTCAGACAGGTGTTTTATATCTACATTTCAGACAGGTGTTTTATATCTACAATACTACAACAAATGTCAGACAGGTGTTTTATATCTACATTTCAGACAGGTGTTTTATATCTACAATACTACAACAAATTTGAGACAGGTGTTTTATATCTACATTCCTACAACAAATGTCAGACAGGTGTTTTATATCTACATTTCAGACAGGTGTTTTATATCTACAATACTACAACAAATGTGAGACAGGTGTTTTATATCTACATTTCAGACAGGTGTTTTATATCTACATTACTACAACAAATGTGAGACAGGTATTTTATATCTACATTACTACAACAAATGTGAGACAGGTATTTTATATCTACATTTCTACAAGTGTGAGACTGGTGTTTTATATTTACATTACTACAACAAATGTGATATACATGTCTGATATAATTACATCCTTACAACAGGTGTGACACGCTTGTCTGATTTAACTGTATCACAGCGAGTTTGAGATGTGTCTCTGATTTATCTATAACATAACAGCGAGTATGAGATGTATGTCTGGTGTAACTTTTTCCGTTTTATTTTAGAACGTTTTCTATCAATGAATCGGTATGTTTTCCTTGTGATTAGTATAATACTGTCTTTGTCATTGTTTTCGTTTTGGTTGTGTGACATGGCAGAGGAAACAATGACGCTTTACACCAGCACGGCTGTATCCGTGTAACAGGCTTCAACAACTGTGTCTATGTCTAAGTTTGATACGGATGTCTGGTGTCTCAGTTTGATACGGATGTCTGGTGTCTCAGTTTGATAAGGCTGTGTCTGGTGTCTCAGTTTGATACGGATGTCTGGTGTCTCAGTGTGATACGGATGTGTCTGGTGTCTCAGTTTGATACGGTTGTGTCTGGTGTCTCATTTTTTGAAATTTTGTTGTTGTTGCGTTCGCCTTATTTATCTATTCCCAAATGCGGTGTGCGTTGCACTGTGTTTTTTATTTTGCGCCTGTCGGCCCAATGCGTCCGACTTCAGCATGCATTTTATGTAAAGGTCTGCTTCCTCCTGCATTTTCTAAGGGTTTGCTTCCCCTAGGTAACGGCCGATGCTGCGATGGGGATCGAACCCAGCACTTTTGGGTTGTGAGCCGTGTCACTTAACCACTAGGCCACGCCGTCCCCGTGTCTCAGTTTGATACGGCTGTGTCTGGTGTCTAAGTTTGATACGGCTGTGTCGGTGTCACCGTTTGATACCGCTGTGTCGATGTTTCTGGTAGATAAGTATGTGTTTGTGTGTCATATGTATAAGGCCGTGCCTTTGTTTCAGGTTGATGTCTGTGTTTGTGTGTCGGGTGTATACGGCCGTTTCTGTGTTTCAGGTAGATAAGTCTGTGTTTGTGTGTCATGTGCATACTGCCGTGTCTGTGTCTCAGGTAGATAAGTCTGTGTTTGTGTGTCCCGTTTGTACAACTGTGACTGTGTCTCAGGTATGCGACTGTTTATATTTCAGGTTTATTCGGCTGTCTGTAGTTGGAATACTTGGAATCCTGTTATTTAAACAGGTATGTTAATGTCTGTTGCCAGGTAGCCGAAGGACATCGGCTATCCGTAGTAGGTATTTTAAACTTCCTGCGGTTTACTAGTCGTGGGGTAATGTACAACTAATTTTTGTGTATATTTTTAACTAGAATATTTGAGTTTTGTCCGGACAGCGGCCCTTATGCATAAACTTTTTTATTTTCAACTGCTAAGGCATTTTTAATGTGCTCGACAGTCCACACGGGAGTCTGATCTCACTACTCAGAGATCAGAAGAATATTTACCAGACGATCCACAATAATAAATCCTGATTCGAACCCGTAACTCCAAGCAGACACCTTACCTCGAGACCACTGAGCCATCTCTCTCTGTGTCTCAGGTTTATACGGCTGTGTTTATTTTTCAGGATTATACGGCTGTGTTTATATTTCAGGTTTATACGGCTGTGTTTATATTTCAGGTTTATACGGCTGTGTTTATATTTCAGGTTTATACGGCTGTGTTTATATTTCAGGTTTTATACGGCTGTGTTTATATTTCAGGATTATACGGTTGTGTTTATATTTCAGGTTTATACGGATTTGTTTATATTTCAGGTTTATACGTCGGTATTTATATTTCAGGTTTATACGGCTGTGTTTATATTTCAGGTTTATACGGCTGTGTTTATATTTCAGGTTTATACGGCTGTGTTTATATTTCAGGTTTATACGGCTGTGTTTATATTTCAGGTTTATACGGCTGTGTTTATATTTCAGGTTTATACGGCTGTGTTTATATTTCAGGTTTATACGGCTGTGTTTATATTTCAGGTTTTATACGGCTGTGTTTATATTTCAGGATTATACGGCTGTGTTTATATTTCAGGTTTATACGGATTTGTTTATATTTCAGGTTTATACGTCGGTATTTATATTTCAGGTTTATACGGCTGTGTTTATATTTCAGGTTTATACGGCTGTGTTTATATTTCAGGTTTATACGGCTGTGTTTATATTTCAGGTTTATACGGCTGTGTTTATATTTCAGGTTTATACGGCTGTGTTTATATTTCAGGTTTATACGGCTGTGTTTATATTTCAGGTTTTATACGGCTGTGTTTATATTTCAGGATTATACGGCTGTGTTTATATTTCAGGTTTATACGGATTTGTTTATATTTCAGGTTTATACGTCGGTATTTATATTTCAGGTTTATACGGCTGTGTTTATATTTCAGGTTTATACGGCTGTGTTTATATTTCAGGTTTATACGGCTGTGTTTATATTTCAGGTTTATACGGCTGTGTTTATATTTCAGGTTAATACGGCTGTGTTTATATTTCAGGTTAATATTGCTGTGTTTATATTCCAGGTTTATAAGGATGTGTATGTGTCTCAGGTTTTATGCAATGCTAGAGTTTGCCGCCTACAACTGGTCACACGCCTGCTGGTAAGGCCTTCCCTTTTTCGCCTTACTAAGTAAAAGTAAAGTAAGCAGAATGCCCCTTGCAGGATGTGGCTTCTTGCAATTTCTAATTATTAAAAGAATGGTTAAATCATGATCACGTTATGATGGAGTCTATGCTTTGTTGGGATGCAACACCATGAAATCTGAAAACTGTTTATGTGCATGTCTACCTGTGCAAATTAGGTTATCCCGAGTCAAGTAGTGTACATCATGGGCATTCGTGTATCAGTTGGTTCATCTTTGTCACATAATATGCATTATGTTCATACATATAACAGTTGAGTTAGCTCTAGTTAGCTAGTGGGCAGTATGTCCATACACGTAACAGTTGAGTTAGCTATAGTTAGCTAGTGGGCAGTATGTCCATACGTGTAACGGTTGAGTTAGTTCTAGTCAGCTAGCCGGCAGTATGTCCATACATGCAACAGTTGAGTTAGTTCTAGTTAGCTAATAAGCACTCCGTCCACACATGCAACAATTGAGTTAGCTTTAGTTAGCTAACAAGCAGTCCGTCCATACATCCAACAATTGAGTTAGCTCTAGTTAGCTAACAAGCAGTCCGTCCATACATGTAACAAAGGAGTTGACCCGCGTCTGCTAGCGTACAGTGAATCACACATGTACCAGTTTTGCTATCCATAATTAAATAGCTAGTGTATATCGTGCATGTATCGGTTTTACTATTCTGAATTAAGTAGCTACAGTACATCCATCTATATCAGTTTAGCTATCCCAAATTATCTGTTTACAGTGCATTATTTATGTAGTGGTTGGTTTATCCAAGTCAGGCAATTGTGGAATGTCGCACATGTCCACGAGTTTAGAGTATCACGTGAGGAGCTGTTATTATTGATCACTGCCGGTTCGAATATCAAATCGACAAACTTAATTGAGTTCACCCACGAACCCTGGAAAATGCGATTAACCAACAACAGTCACGGAAGACTAGCCATCTTAATGATAAACTAACTAGCTAACCTGGACATCTTATCATTGGAAATGAACACAGCTAACACATGACGTAACAACAATACGATGTGGATAATTCAAATGCTAGACTCACCTGTGTGTCCAAGTATTCTAGACTAGCGGTCTGCCTGGCGGACTGCCTGGCGAATTGTTGTCAGTTTGGAATCTAGAAAAAAACTGATCAATAGGTTTGATCAACCGTACCATGGCCCAGACTTTTGTCAGCCACTGAAAGAGTTCCTGCTAGATCTCGACCTGTCGTCACTACGACATTCAATATAGAGAGGCAGGGGTCAATTTCAAGGTAGCAGTTGTTGCCAGCCTTTCTCAGAAAAAACAGACCCATTACTTTATCATCAACCAATCAAATCTCACTTGTCAAATCCTATCAAATAAAATGTAATCTTTCATTTAATTCTAAATGCATCGGCTAATTACAAATGAAATGTGTATACAAATTGATTTAATAAAACCTCATTTTAACTTCAACTCTAATATTTGGTTTATGTTTCGTTCACATTAGTCTTTTAGTCAAACATGTAACTGTTATAAGTTGTGTTGCCAGCTGTCTTTTAGTCAAACATGTAACTAATTTGTGTTGCCAGCTCTTTTTTAGTCAAACATGTAACTAATTTGTGTTACCAGCTGTCTTTTAGTCAAACAAGTAATCGTTATAAGTTATGTTCACGGCTGTTTTTTAATCAAACACGTAACTGCTATAATTTGTGTACACAGCTGTTATTTGGTCAAGCGTGTATATATTTTAAGTTGTGTTCACAGCTGCCATTTAGTCAAACACGTAACTAAGTTGTGTTCACAGCTGTCCTTTAGTCAAACATGTAACTGAGGTGTGTTCACAGCTGTCCTTTAGTCAACCATGTAACTGTTACAAGTTGTGTTCACAGCTGTCCTTTAGTCAACCATGTAACTGTTACAAGTTGTGTTCACAGCTGTCCTTTAGTCAACCATGTAACTGTTACAAGTTGTGTTCACAGCTGTCCTTTAGTCAACCATGTAACTGTTACAAGTTGTGTTCACAGCTGTCCTTTAGTCAACCATGTAACTGTTACAAGTTGTGTTCACAGCTGTCCTTTAGTCAACCATGTAACTGTTACAAGTTGTGTTCACAGCTGTCCTTTAGTCAACCATGTAACTGTTACAAGTTGTGTTCACAGCTGTCCTTTAGTCAACCATGTAACTGTTACAAGTTGTGTTCACAGCTGTCCTTTAGTCAACCATGTAACTGTTACAAGTTGTGTTCACAGCTGTCATTTAGTCAACCATGTAACTGTTACAAGTTGTGTTCACAGCTGTCCTTTAGTCAACCATGTAACTGTTACAAGTTGTGCTCACATCTGTCCTTTAGTCAAACACGTAACTAAGTTGTGTTCACAGCTGTCCTTTAGTCAACCATGTAACTGTTACAAGTTGTGTTCACATCTGTCCTTTAGTCAAACACGTAACTAAGTTGTGTTCACATCTGTCCTTTAGTCAAACACGTAACTAAGTTGTGTTCACAGCTGTCCTTTAGTCAAACACGTAACTAAGTTGTGTTCACAGCTGTCCTTTAGTCAAACACGTAACTAAGTTGTGTTCACAGCTGTCCTTTAGTCAAACACGTAACTAAGTTGTGTTCACAGCTGTCCTTTAGTCAAACACGTAAATAAGTTGTGTTCACAGCTGTCCTTTAGTCAAACACGTAACTAAGTTGTGTTCACAGCTGTCCTTTAGTCAAACACGTAACTAAGTTGTGTTCACAGCTGTCCTTTAGTCAAACAAGTAACTAAGGTGTGTTCATATCATCTGTCATGTAGTCAAACATGTAACTAAGGTGTGTTCACAGCTGTTTGTTAGTCAAGCAAGTAACTGTTATAAGTTGAAAATCTCGAAGTATAAAGAGGACTAAAAATTATACATTTTTGAAAAACTCACTTTCGGATGTCACCAATGTTGAAATATTTTGAATGCCTGTAAACATGAAATCACTGGCTAAGGGAAGCCTAATGCGTTATGTTGTAAAAATAAACAAGCGTTGGTAGGAATTAGTAGTGCGACTGGCGAGCTTATTTCAGTCATATTTCCATTGAGCACCTGGCAACTAGAGTCTATACAATGCTAGCGATAGGTAGTACTTCAGGTGTGAAGAACATGTCGTGCATTCACTGGAAGTGTTTACCCAATTATTTGTTTCGACCTGTGAGGCAGCTGGCACTTTGGGGGTTTAAGTAGAAGTAACGTGCGCAGTGGGCGTACCCCAGGACACCGCATGGAGTGTCGGGGCAAACCAGGCGACGGTAGTTGGATTGGGGAGGGGGAAGGGTCGTAGGAGGATCTCATCCTTTGGTGAATTAGAGACTGTATACTTAAGCACGTGAATACTGGACACGACAGACGTTGCTGACGTTACTCTCAGCAGCGGATAAGAGAAGAACGCGCTGAATTGGCCAAATATCAGAAAGCCATGGTTATCCACTTCATTCTATCATATCCTCAGACACATTGACTACGTCTTGCCGCTGGACTCAAGGCAGCTCAGGACCAGCGAATGCAGTTGGCAATCAGTGTAATCCATCTTGTACCGCGCAAGTAAGAGGCTCACCTCCTCAGACACGTGGGAACTCTTCAATTGATGGCGCGAGCTTTCTTGATCGAGAAAATTCCATCATTTAAGTGTCATCAGGAACTAAAGTTGTACCGCTTCAAACTATTGTCGTATGATTTATTTCATTTCATCGATCAATTAGTTAGATAGTAAGTTTAGTTATTTTTCTTTCCACTTGGGCTGTTGAGCGACGTGGTGAGCTTGAGTCGCCTGTCCTGCGCTAATTGCGTTGCGTCGGTCAATGTGAACCCGTTTCGCTACACCGTCACTCTAATGCCACCTGTCTCGCGGCCGCCCCCTTGTCATGTAGCCAGATCTACCAGCGTTGTTAGCCATCAGTGGAAGTTGATGAGGGTGCATTCTCATGAGATGATCTAACCAACTTATTTTTTGCCTGGAAATGTATTCGATACAAGACGTAGTGCCGACCATACTTCGAATGTCGTCGTTCCGCATTCTATCTCTTCTGGTAACACTGATGACCTTCCGCAGACACTTCATTTCACAAGTAAAAATTCTGCTCTACCGCGCCCTGGACAGAGGCCATGTTTGGAACTGTAGCACAGAGTCGGCATAAATATACTGTTTATCCGCTGTTGTTTTGTTGTCAAACTAATGCTCAGGTGTCTAAGCAGTGGGCACAGCTGCTAGGTCCCCGCAAATGCTTTCTGACACCTAGTCTCAATTTTCCTGTCGATCCTAAAGTCTGCCAAAAAAATACTACCCAAATACTTGAACTCATGGACCTGTTGGAGAGCAACATCTTTCTTCGATCAATCTTTTCTGAAAATTCGAATGATTGACACACCTTCCAATGCACCAGCAGATGCGGGTCTACATTGATTTGCTATATTAGTTCATTATGGATGTCGACAGACCACCGATTTGCCTGGAATTCACACTAGTCGACGACTTACACTTGTGATCAAGGAAATGTGTTGTTGTTTTCCATTTGGGCTGGTTAATTCATCCGTTTTTTGTGATTGTTTCGGTCCGATTATCCTGGAAAAGACATGGGCTATATGGGCTTAAACCTGTGTCCTATTTAACGGTCTAGTTCACATGGTTAAACTTCACGAGATTGGCGCCATTCGCCATAGCTGCAAACAGTGTCGGTTGTGGTGTGTGAAATTTAGACACGACTATAATGGACTGAACACACTTGGGAGAGATGCCCAACTCACTCACACGCTGGGTAATGCTCCTACGACCACTTGCGGTTATGGGAAAGGCATGACACACAACGTTAGATGCCATCCCACCTTCGCTGCCTTGCGGGATACCTGTTTACGGGAAAGGCTTCGCAAGTAAACCCTGAGGAACAATCTGCATCCTGTGCTATGTCTAGTCGTCTCGATAAAATCTTGCCAGTATCTAAGGGCAGCTCTGGACCAGAGAGTGAGGTTAACAAAAGCGCAGTTTCTTCCTCAATGTAATCCAAATCACTGCGAAAGTCAGCCATTTGAGCGGACACAGCAATAGAAAAAAAACTGTCCACACGCTTGAACAAATAGATTGGTCTTCATCACTTATGATGGACGAACATCACAAAGTGTATCTCTAACCATAGCTTCTTTTTTCATAAATCAATCTATTTTGTACACAGTGTACCTCTAACCATATCTCTATTGTCGTAGATCAATATCTTTTACACAGTGTATCTCTATCCATATTTTCTATTGTCGAAGATAATCTATCTTGTACGCAGTGTATCGCTATCCGTATTTTCTATTGTCGTAGATCAATGTCTTGAACACAGTGTATCTCTATCCATATTTTCTATTGTCGAAGATTAATCTATGTTGTACGCAGTGTATCTCTACCAATATCTTCTTTTGTCGTAGATCAATCTATCTTATACACAGTGTATCTCTAACCACATCTTCTATTGTCGTTGATCAATGTCTTGTACACAGTGTATCTCTATCCATATTTTCTATTGTCGTAGATTAATCTATCTTTTACACAGTGTATCTCTAGCCATGCCATCTAATGTCGTTTATAAATATATCGTGTGCCCTCTAACCATATCTTCTATTGTAGTAGATAAATCTATCTTGTACACAGTGTACCTCTAACCATATCTTCTATTGTAGTAGATAAATCTATCTTGTACATTCTAACAATGCCTTCAATTGTCGTAGATCAATGTCTTGTACCTTATAACCATATATTCTATTATCGATTTAGGTTATCTCATAAATCAATCTATCGTGTGCTCTCAAACCACAAATTCTATTGTCGTTGAAAATGTATCTTGAACACTCTAACTAAATCTTCTATCGTTGTCGAATCTACGCTATGTCATCTAGGCATCTATCTTGTACACAGTGTATCTCTAAACATCTCTTCTATTGTCGTTGGTCAATCAATCTTGTACACCCTAACCATATATTATGTTGTCGTAGATGAATCTGTTTTTACCTCTAACCATATCTTTTATTATCGCTTGATTTACGCTATGTCATCTATCAGTATATTGTGTACAATCTAACCATGCCTGCTATTGTCGTTGAATAAAAATCTGTCTGTGTCCTCTTCTCACATCTTCTATTGTCTTTTGATTTATGTGGTGTCCTCTATCAATCTATTTTGTGCACTATAACCATATATTCTTTTGTCCTATGATTTATGCAACGTCCTCTACCAATCTATTTTGGTACCAATAAACATATTTTCTATTGGTAAAGACACATAATGGTATCCAATCGGGTAACGTTGTCATGAGATAACCAGTTCAGTTCATTTCATAACGTGATCTCTTGAGATCGTTGGGGAACCCCTGCTGACACCTCCACAAATCCCGCGCCATCCCTTTCTGTCTGCGGTTACTACTTATGCCTCCCCGAGTCGCAGGTTAGTCCATTCATGGATGTTGTCTTCCCATCGTTTTCTCGGACGTCTTCGCCTTTGCTTGACCTGTACTGTGCCTGTAGAGAGACGTGTCCATAACAAGTCAGCTTTTGATCACTGTGATGAGGGTCGTCGTTCAGTTCACTTGCATTCTCGATTCTTTGTCTTGTTGATCATTTGTGGTACGGTCATTGTGGGTGATATTTAGGTGTAATAGTCCATCTTTTGCAAGCGTAGGGGAATACTGAAAGAACCAGTGAGCGCATTTGTCTTACCGTTATGGCGAAGGGGAGTCGTTAATCTTTCCATTTATGTTTTAATCGTGCAAGCGCTGCTGTTGTTTGTGCCATTCTGACCAGTAACTCTGGTTTTGATTCCTAATCACTGATCGTTTGAGCAAAGAAATTTGAAACGGTTCACTGTTCCAAGATCATGTCCATTTGCTTTGATAGAAGCGTTAATTCCTTCAGCCATTATCATCTTTGTCTTTTCTGCATTTATCTCCATGCCATAACTCTGTGTTGTTACATCCAGTCTTTGGATCACTTCTCGAAGTTCGTCTCTGTCCTCGCCAGCCCGTCAATGTCTTCCGTAAATGGTAATTGTCTATCCCCTATCCATACGAAGCTAACATAATCTTCAATGGCATAAGTCATAATCATTTCTAGGAATATATTGAAGTGTCGGGAAGAGTATACATCCTTGTCTTACGCCGACGGATGTGCGTGGATTTCCCCATTTTTCTATCCACAAAGACTGCGCTTATTGCCTTATCATAGAGATTCTCGATAACTCATACAATGGCACTGTTGATGTTCTATATCTTCATTGTTGCATCATGCCAGACTCTACCAAACGCCCTTTTCAAGTCAACAATCACCTGATGTAGGTGTTGTTGGTGTTCCAAACACTTCTCGTTTGGTATTCGTGCATTGAAGATCTGTTCGGTAGTGCTTCTTCCGGTTCGAAAACCTGCCTGTTCTTTGGTAATGATGTTATCGGCTTAAAGTTTCAGTCTGTCGAGAATTACTCCGAGTAAGACTTTGCTAGGGTGCCTAATGAGACTGGATGTTCTATAGTTTGACAAAGCTTTAAGTTTCCTGACTTAGGTATCGGCAGGGCCACCGATTTTGACCAGGCTGTCGTCCATTTTCCTGTCTGTCATATTCTATTGCAGATGGACGTAAGGATGTTCGTTATTGTATCACCACCCACCTGTATGAGCTCTGCCGCAATATTATCCACTCCATCAGTTTTCCCCTTCCTCAGCATCTTCACTGCTGCAGCGATCTCTGCTTTAGTTATTGGTTGATTTTCGTCAGTCTCAGGAGGTAAGGAGTCGATTGCTTTTTCTGGCTCATCCCGGCATTCGGGATTGTATAGTTCTGAGCAATACTCCGTCCAGAGTGTTATTATCTCTTGATCTTCTTAAAGACCAGTATTATCCAGTATTGTCATACTGCGACATTGCATAGGCTTTACTAGATCTTTGACAATCATACATGCCCCCTTGGCATATGTTCTTTATTTCTTTCTTTCTGCCTGCCAGTTTATCTATCTATCTCTATCTAACTATATATATCTATGTATCTTTCTGTCTGCCTGTCTTATTAAGTAAGTGAAAAAACTTCAGGGATTAATTTTGTTTTCCATATTTCGTAATAAAGTCTTGCCCATGTACTACAGTATCGTTATGATCTGATAATTAATAGTTTCCATCTTTGTGATCTGATCTTTATGGTTTTCAGCTTGGAAGATCTGAACTTTATCGTTTTCATTTTTAGTTATCTGATCTTGATAGTTTTAAGAGCTGATTATCTGTTCGTAATGGTTTTCAGTTCTGAAGATTTATCTTAATGGTTTTAAGCTCCGATGATCTTATCTGTATGGTTTTAAGCTATGATGATCTGATCTTTAAAATGTCTACTTTGAATATCTATTTATAAATATTACAGCTTTCATGAGCTTTTCTTTATTTGTTCTTTTTTTTCATCTGCGGAGTTGCACAGTTTCTGTCTTTAATGTACTTATATTTATAGTTTCTCTCTGTATAGTGATGGTTCATATAGTTTCTCTCTTTGAAGTATTTGCCTTTATAGTTTCTCTCTTTAATTTGTTTATCTTTATAGTTTCTCTCTGTATGGTGATGCTTTACAAAGTTTCTCTCTTTGATGTATTTGCCTTTTTAGTTTATCTCTTTAATGTGATTATTTGTATAGTTAATGTGAATATCTATAGTTTTTCACTTGCATGTGCTTTACCATACAGTTTCTCGCTTTATTATGCGAGGCTTTATAATTTTTCTCTTTAATCTGCTGATCTTGTTTGTTATATTCTAACGTGCCGGTTTTATTGATTCTCTCCTAATTATGTTCATATGTATTGCTTTTTTATATACACTGGTGGCTAAACGTTTTGTTGTTAATGTACATGGTCTATAAAAGTTCCTTTTTTCTGTGCTGAACTTCATAATTTCTTTCTGTTATGTTAAGATCGTTATTGGCTCTATATTTGAAGTACTGCTGTTGATAGGTCCTATATTTGGTGCTATGGTCTCTATAGTTACTTTATTTCTTTAGCTAAGTCTCACAGTACTTATCTTCGATCTGTTGATTTTTGTTGATCGTCATCAGGAAGCAAGCCTGCAAAATAAAGCCAACCCTACGTGATTCCCCCCCCCCCTTCCGTCCCCAACCTTGAACCTTATACTCAGAATTTACATCGGTCTTCCTCTTTCACTCCTCCTGCTCCGTCCTGCACCCTACATTTGAGAGCTTACAGCAACATTCTCCTGCTAAGATAGATTCTCCCTATAACCGACCCAACCTTTGTGACAGTGTTACAGGGGCCCCAAGAACCAGAGTCAGGGATCCCTGTAATCTCCGTTCGAGGTTACTTCCATATAACGTTAAAACCCAGCCCATCAGCTACAGCTTAATACAACGATCATTGTTCGAAACCTACGACATAATAGCTTCCAGAGTGTACCCAGCCCTACTGAAGATCTCACGAGTTCTAGGTTCAGTTTACTCAAGTACATGGCAAGTCCAAAGATCTTAAGGTCAGACAGAAGATTCGAAACAAAACATATCTTTTCGTAAAGGTACGCGAAGGTCAGAAAAAAATTTACTTGCTAAAATAAAGCTAGGCTAGAAGACATTGACCCAGACTAAAAGGGTACAGTATATAAGTGTGTATTAAAAAACAACAGAACAGACGACTACTGAGCTGATAGAACACCACCTAGAACAGAGGACTACTGAGCTGATAGAACACCACCTAGAACAGAGGACTAGAACAATAGCAAGAACAGATAGATTGAACAGAAGAAAAAGTGTGTGTGTGTGTGCGCGCGAGCGTATATATATATATATATATATAAAAAATCAGTGTGTCTCAAAAGCTTGTCGTTAGCCAAGGTGTGGCGTATGTCAATGGATGTGTCTCAAAAATCTGTCGATAGACCAGGTGTGTCAGTGTATTCAATACATTGTCTGTGGAAGTCTGAAAGAAACGTTTTTCTTAAGCATGAAGTTGTTGTCACAGATTTAGTTCTACATTGGATTCCAGCCAACTGTCTCTATCTGCCCTTCAGGCCTCTCTACCACTGTCTACTACAAACCCACTGACGCCCACAACTACCTCCTCTACACTTCCTCCCATCCCCTATCCTGTCGCGATTCGCTTCCTTTCTCCCAACTCCTCCGCCTCCGACGCCTATGTCAGGATGACGACGACTTCCTTCTCAGGGCCCACGAGATGCTTGACTTCTTCCGCAAGCGACTCTACCCTGAGACCACTCTCTCCTCCGCCCTTCAGCGGGTTCTTCTTATCTCCCGCCAAGACTCCCTCACTCCCACCCGCCGTCCTCCCTCTGACCGTGTGAAACTCGTCCTCACCAATCACCCTCACAGCGTCTCTGTCCGGGATATCCTATTCCGCCATCTCCCTATCCTTCACTCTGATCCTGCCACTCGCAAAGTTTTCCCGATCCTCCCCTTGTCGCCTACAAGCGTGACAGGAACCTGAGGGACTTGCTGGTCAGTAGTCGCCTACACACCAGCCCTCATAGCCTCCCAGGCACCAGGCCGTGCAAAAATTCACGTGGCTGTGTTACCTGCCCTCATGTCATCCTTTCTCGCTCCATTACCTTTCCTAAGGCTGAATTCTTCATCAAAGAGGGGTTCACATGCAAATCTCGTAACCTCATCTATTCCATCATCTGCTTCCAGTGTGGTATGACTTACATTGGGGAAACTGGTATGGAACTACGGGAGCGTTTCCGCCAACACCTCAACGACATCCGCAACCGCACTGGTTCCTCAATTGCCAGCCACTTCAATGGTCCTGAGCATGGGTATGGCTGACGTCAGTGTCACTGGTCTAGTTTCGTGCTTCTCTGACGATCGTCATCGATTCGCCCTTGAGAACAGACTTATCTCGAGTATGGGCTGTTTCCAACCACATGGTATTAATATCTTCCATACTTTTTCTTAAACCCTCACACTGATTCCCATTTATTTGTCTTCCTCCCCCCCCCCCCATTCTTCCATCAGTTCTTTTCCCCCCTCTCTTATATCAATGTCACACCCTCCCGGCTTATATTGCCTTCTCATTGTTCTCCTATCTGGACCACTATTTTGCCACGCTTGGCTTATCAGGCATTTTCCGCCACTTTTTGTTTGACCGCTCCCATTTCAGTTTCTATCGAGTACTTGGCACAACCGGTCGCTTAGACAGAAAGCGTCTCCTACCTGAAACAGATGAGTTGACCCTTTTTTTCTTATATGTTGATTTGTTAGTTCAGTGTTGTTGTCCCTGATGAAGGCCTATTGGTCGTAACGTAGGTTTTGTTTGTGTTCTCGTCTCGGTGCGGTATCTGACCATACCCATTTTTAAATTTTGATTAAGCTCAACCCTAATAAACTTTTACTAGTTTTTTTTCATGTTTTTTTCCTGATTTAAGAGCAGTACTCTGTCAACTATGCCAGCAGTCCGCACCAAAAAGGGTAGTGATACAGTGGGTTCCATCCCACTGCAACATCCAAGGCAACGAGGAGGCAGACAGACTTGCAAAAGAAGGTGCAAGACTACCACAACCTGATACTATTATGACATACGAAGAGTCAAAACGGCTTATTAGAGCTAGATACATGACCAAATGGGAAACCGAACATACTGGCTACACAAAAAACGATGCCTATTACCAGTTGAACAGAAGAGAGCAGGTCGTGGTCTTCAGCCTCCGCACAGGCCACAACAGACTGAGGTACCACCTATTCAACAAATTGAAGATAGGTGGCACTGACAAATGCCCGTGTGGTACCGGGAAAATGATCGCTGAGCATTTGCTGCAAAACTGCCCGACATACGAGGATCAGAGAGAGTAGATGTGGCCATCACCAGTGGCAACACCAGACAAGCTCTATGACAGTGTCGACAGCCTCAGGATGACCGCTGCTTTTTTCGAAAAAATAAAGGTTGATATCTGACTGCGTACGATGAAGAAGAAGAAGAATGAGCGCAATCATCCGCCATCTTACATGACCCATATCAATTGTGTGAGGATTTATTTTATTCTGACTGAAATAATAAGAATAGGTGAAACTAAGTTAGTCAACCCGACTTCAAGGGAAGGGGCGGAACCAAAACATTTGTTAAGTGAAAAGTACTTAAGCAAAACTAGGAGTTATCCCGTGACAAACTGCAGCATGGAAGGGCATAGCTTAGTCTTATCCCCTTTCTATTTACGACATTCTTTGAGTAATGATCTGTGTCCATGCACTATCACCACAAAGACGTACATATTTCAAACTGTGCACAGAGGCAAGTATTTTAATTTTCATCCGACCTCGTTGTCGTCCTTGACACATACTGAGAGACAATTATGTTCCCTATAGTTTGAACAGCATAGCAGTGAACACATTGAATATTACAGGTAAACAATATCACGGTTGGTGTAAGTTTTAAAACAAATATTTAAAGGTCTGCCTTACTGGATTCTACTGGCGAGAAGACGCCCCTCTTTCAATCACATACCGTGGTATGTTAGGTTATGTCAGGATATATTGGCCAATGTATGAATGCGTATGTGTATCTGGTTAGTAATGTGCTGTTCTGCAAGTTCCCCGGTGTTTCAGTAGAGTAGTTTTTGCCAATCCTTTCTGTACCTAGAGAAGACGTCATCTGCTTAATTCACCTATGTTCAGCAATACGTGACACCACACTCTGCTGTGGTTAAAAACTATTAGTATATGGTTTTCTAATACATTTAATAATATAAGTAAAATGCAAAATAAGAGGTACATATTATAGTCGGAAAGTAGTTGCCTAATAATAATGGGATAAAGATGCTGAGTAGTGTATGAGCTGTAGCCGTCAGTGACCGATCAAGATGCTGAGTAGCGCATGAGTTGTAGCCGTCAGTGACTGGGATCAAGATGCTCAATAGTGCATGAGCTGTAGCCGTCAGTGACTGGGATCAAGATGCTGAGTAGCGCATGAGCTGTAGCCGTCAGTGACTGGGATCAAGATGCTGAATAGTGCATGAGCTGTAGCCGTCAGTGACTGGGATCAAGATGCTGAATAGTGCATGAGCTGTAGCCGTCAGTGACTGGGATCAAGATGCTGAATAGTGCATGAGCTGTAGCCGTCAGTGACTGGGATCAAGATGCTGAATAGTGCATGAGCTGTAGCCGTCAGTGACTGGGATCAAGATGCTGAATAGTGCATGAGCTGTAGCCGTCAGTGACTGTGATAAAGATGCTGAATAGTATACGAGCTGTATCCGTCAGTGACTGGGATTAAGATGCTGAATAGTATACGAGCTGTAGCCGTCAGTGACTGGGATCAAGATGCTGAATAGTGCATGAGCTGTAGCCGTCAGTGACTGGGATCAAGATGCTGAATAGTGCATGAGTTGTAGCCGTCAGTGACTGGGATCAAGATGCTGAATAGTGCATGAGATGTAGCCGTCAGTGACCCAACGCTGACTGCTAGCGTTACGACAGCAACCAAGAGCTGCCAAAACTGTTCTCCGCCTCCAAGCGATGATCCTGGATAACAGGCAGAGTGTAAAAAGAGAAGGTATCTAAGAGGTAAGGCTAACCTGGTAACCAAATATGTCATGCTGAAATCGGATGTGCCAGCCCGCAAGTTGTAAATATCGCATTCCAGCTCTAAACTCCGGAATATATCCTACTACTTGCAAAGCTCTTTCCATGGCTTGGTAGCGGGAGTTTGAGAACGTTTCATGGCTTGGTAGCGGGAGTTTGAGAACGTTTCATGGCTTGGTAGCGGGAGTTTGAGAACGTTTCATGGCTTGGTAGCGGGAGTTTGAGAACGTTTCATGGCTTGGTAGCGGGAGTTTGAGAACGTTTCATGGCTTGGTAGCGGGAGTTTGAGAACGTTTCATGGCTTGGTAGCAGGAGTTTGAGAACGTTTCATGGCTTGGTAGCGGGAGTTTGAGAACGTTTCATGGCTTGGTAGCGGGAGTTTGAGAACGAGCGACGAAGAAGTTTGGTAATAAATAAAGACATATTCTTGAGCATTCTATAAGTAGAGAGTTATTTTCACTAAATATTCTGCAATTTAGTATTTCAACATTTGTTAAAGCCGTATGGTTTACAACAGAGGGAACCACTTTTTAATACATAAGCAATGTAAATTAATACACTTAGTAGCTTTAAACAACTCTCAATGTTGCTTTCAAAATTACATTAATGATGTAAGAAGTGAAGTATCTACACATTTAAAAGGCTAATTTATTTTTTAAATTCTAAAATAAATGAAACCGTATTCATGTGCATTTTAAATGTAGACTATATGAAATACAAATTGAACCACTTATTTTGTATCGTGATAGTAGTATATATTGTCCGCATTTGATCTAAGGGATAACACTAAATAATACAAGACAGGTGATTTGTATACATTGACCTGGTCAATACATATTTCGATTAAGCGATGTAATTAATAACAGGCTGATATAATCGCATGTGCTGAGTTATGTGATTTGTATAACCTTGAAGTGTTTATGTTTAAAACTTGCTCACTTCGGTGGAGACAATGAGGGTGCAGTTTGAAGACGAATTAAGTGTTTTGAAGATGGACTGAGGGGAGTTGAGACTATTCCGGTCAGGCAAAACGTACTGACCAGGACGTCGCCTTATGGTCAAGAACAATATACTGACCATGACCATTATCTCTCTTCAATGTAGTGTTCCCTGGAAACAGGCTGTTTTCAAGGCAGTCTGGGCGACTAGATGTGGATCGACGTAATTCCCATAGTAGTGAGCGTCACGCAGAAAAAGCCAAGCATAGCACAACATCCTCGGGGATCTCGATCTACCTTCATCAGTATGCTCGGGATGTTAGGAAAGCTACTACAACCCGCCACTTAATGCTCTCTGCCAGGGCACACAAACGAGTAATCGTACTCATTGTGGGCATAAACAACAACAACAACAACAAGATGGACTAAATGTGTTAACGTCCCACTCAAGAAGTTCCACACGCAATAAGCAAGATGGCACCACCGACTTCTCTGAATTGATATTTAAATAATCACAGTAGAGTTACACAATGAGACTATATTGGTCTGACCTGTTGTTTTTGTTACTTCTCCTGCATGTATAACACAACAGTATTTTCATAACCTTTTTTAAAACTTCAGGTCACAATAGGACACTTTACTACGGCACCCTCCCCACTCCCTTACAATTTATTCTCCTTCCCTCTCCCATAACAGTTTACCCTACTCCTCTCACCCCCAAAGTATGTCTCCCCTAACGAACTGAAATTGAAAACTGACACATTTCTAGCATTCTACTTTATAAATTGTATAGTAGGCGAGAGGAAACTAACAATCGGTCATGCAGAACACACAAATCATACTATGTTAACCAGGGTAATTTTAAACACTTTTATCAATACCCCTCTCTCATTTTCATGTGTTATTTCTACCAACAGGCTGTTTCATTGCAGTCTGTTTAACGAGGTGGAGATCGGCACTATAATCCCCATAGTGATGGCTTACTTAATAGCTTCGCATTGCATTAGAGTCAGAAGAACCCAGGTCCACCTTGTCATGTGCGCCTCGTATATGAGGAGAGTCACTGTAGCCGGCCACCAAAGAAAATCGTCAAGAGTACCCCATTCAAGTACGAGCGGCATTAAAAACAACAACACCAGTTTTATGTAGTCTGTATGAGGATAACGGTTGTTTGGGAGGCTCTTTGTGAAATATAGGCAGAAACCGGACAACTGCCACACTTCGAGTATGACGTAATATTCTTCTGAGATTGATGTGTACCTATCACTTTAGACAATTCCTGGTGTGTTATACAGACATGAATTGGTTCCCTGCCACACTGTGGGAATGTTGAAATCAGCTTCTAACAGTGTTCTAACCCTAAGCTTTTGTGACGACTCTTTCCGGGAATGAATAACTCGATAGTCCAGTAAGACAGCTTGTCTAGAATAGACGCCTTTGACATGAAACAACTGCTGCAGGACAGTTGTACTGGGAATAGCTATGCGCTAGGGAATCATCCCTAAACAATGCATGCTCAAGATGAAATACCGGGCCCCTAGTAACAGAACACACAGAGTGAGACAAAGCGCCTCACATAGCGGTGCTCACAAATGACTTTGTTAGAGCCATTGAATTGGATGTCTGATGGGAAGCGAGAAGACGATTCTTTATATGTAATTAAAACAACAACTGGTTCACTGCCATACTGGGAGTATGCTGTATAAAGCGAATAACAGTTATGTGTAACCTATCTATGGTAAAAAAAATTCCCATCTCATTTATTAGCATTCCCTACCATTCACGAATACCAGACGTCTACTGAGTGTGGAAACTTTCTGTGTTTCAAAGACAGCTTTAGATATAGTGATCGATATATGGTACATGAATACAGACCTACTGCAATGTTTTCATATCGATCACAAGAAGAATATATAATGAAGATTACCAGCACTCACCTATTGTTAATTATGTATTTCGACTGTTAACTTTCTATTTTACTAACGAAGAATAATTTCAATCGCTGGCCTACTTTCTAAATTAAATATAATTAAATGTATTACAATTATATTTAAATTTTGTATACACAAGAGCTGAACACGTTGTCTTACTCATATAAGTGATAGCAAATAACATAAAGTGGTGCCCTTTTATAAACAGCAAGATACATTGAGTTAACATGAAACAACACGCACATTGAGTTAACATGAAACAGCAGATTATACCAAGTTAACATGAAATAGCAGATTATACCAAGTTAAGATGAAACCACATTATACCAAGTTTAGATGAAACAGCAGATTATGCCAAGTTAACATGACACAGCAGATTATACCAAGTTAAGATGAAACAGCAGATTATACCAAGTTAAGATGAAACAGCAGATTATACCAAGTTAATACGAAACAGCCGATTATACCAAGTTAAGATGACACGGCAGATTATGCCAAGTTAAGATGAAACAGCAGATTATACCAAGTTAAGATGAAACAGCAGATTATGCCAAATTAACACGAAACAGCAGGGTGCATTGAGTTAGCCTGAAACAAAAAGTATAACTTCCCATTTGAAGGAAATACCATCTCCGACATTTCATACAAGTCAAGTAAATAAGTTTGATTATTCAAGTGAAGAAAGTTTATATTCAGGAGATCCAAGATGGTGGATTCATCTGCGATGGTGTGTGGCATCAGGCGTCTCGGATTGAATGGCTGACCTTGCCTCCTGTACCTTATATGCTTGCTAGTAGCAGTGCCATGTCCGGCATCATATACCACACATCTATGTTTGACACCGTTGGTGTGACAATTCTCCGTCCTGCAATACTCAAGTCATCATGAAACTGAATGACAATTGTCATAAATCTGCCGGAGCAACCACGCTTCGCCATGATTTGCCAGAGCCCTTTCCTTTTGACAAGACAAAGGCCTTGGTTAGATCGACACAAAATTGTACAGGTTACAAAGTTATTCTTGACTATTCTCCTAGAGCTCACGTGCAAGCATGTTGATCGCTCCTCGACCCGCTGGAAATTCACTCCGTATTTCTGGGAATAGGTACTGCTCAAGATGGGTAGTTAGGTGGTTGAGTAGAACTCTGGCCACAATTGTACTCGCGATTGACAGAAGAGAGATACTCCTGTGACTACAGCAAGAGTGACACGCACACTTTCGGGTATAAATTGGAAAATGGAGTCGTCTTTAAGATCCTGGAGCATCTGGCTTTCATTGCCAACTGTATGGAATAGATCTGTCAGCCGTTGAAACAGGATGTGATCTAGTTTCAGTGTGTGATATGGAACAATACACATTAGTTTTAGTGTGCGATATGGACCAATACACATTAGTTTTAGTGTGTGATATAGAACAATACACATTAGTTTTAATGTGTGATATAGAACAATACACATTAGTTTTAGTGTGTGATTTGGAACAATACACATTAGTTTTAGTGTGTAATATAGAACAATACACATTAGTTTTCGTGAATGATTTCGAACAACAAACAATAGTTTTCGTGTCTGATGTGGAAAATTATACTTTAGTCAATATTACAGGTCATTATTTGCTTTAAAACAGATATATGATTTAACTAGTTTTTTTCCCTTAAATCTGTTGTCGGTAAATGACAAAGTGGTCAGACAACATCCTACCTGGAGACGCCTTTAAGTGGAGCCACACAATCGCTCGATCTGCAGCCATCCTGTACTTCGTGGCCCAGTTTGATTCAAGACTATCATGTCAGCTTCTACGTTTCTTAGCCTAAATATCTTAGATCTAACTCTATTTCGCATTCCCTCTGGGATCCATAGTATGACGGTTGTGGTGATAGTATCCTTAACTTAACTTAACGTCTTTATACTGGTTTAGAAGACCCTGCAGAGTCTGTATACAACCAGTTACATTTACATCACCTTGCTCTAAAATCTATGCGCATCCAGTTTATTCTTAAACGCATTAACTGTCCCTGCCTCCACCACCTCCCCTGGCAATGCATTCCAAGCAGACACCACTCTCTGACTAAAAAAATATTTCCTAATATCTAACCTGGACCTCTCTTTAATCAGCTTGTAGCTATGCCCTCGTGTTATTGTAGGTGGCTGTATTTTTAAAAACTTGTTATAGTCTAATTTATCGATTCCTCTGATCATCTTATAAACCTGTATTAAGTCACCACGAATTCTTCTCTCTTCGAGACACTGTAGGCCTGTTTTTCTGAGTCGTTCCTCATAACTGTAATTCTGGAATCCAACTATCATCTTTGTCGCTCTTTTTTGTATTCTTTCTAGCATGTTTATGTCCCCTCTATGATAAGGACTCCACACCTGTACACAGTACTCCAATCTAGGTCTAACTAAAGCTTTATACAGTTTGACGATCACTTCCTTGCTCCTATGTTTAATATTTCTTTTTATCATACCTAACATTGCATTTGCCTTTTTCACTGCTACCTTAACTTGCTCACTCACCTTTCCTGTATGATCTATTATAACCCCTAGGTCCCTTTCCTTATCTATCTTTCTAATATTGTTTTCTCCCATTCTGTATTTATGTTCCATATTGGATCTACCCATGTGGATGACTGTACATTTATCTACATTAAACTCCATTTGCCAGCTTACAGACCATTCTCGAATTTTATCTAAATCCGACATCAATATATCCACTTCCGCTTTAGATGAGACACTACTGCATAGTTTTGTGTCATCAGCAAATTTTGCAATCATGGATCTCATATCAATGTCCAAATCATTTATATATATCAAGAACAAAATTGGTCCCAAAACCGAGCCCTGTGGCACACCACTTTTCACTTCACTCCACTCAGAGTACTCCTTATTTATGCCCACCCTCTGCCTTCTTCCTGTTAACCAATTTTCAATCCATTTGGCAACTTCGCCACCTATTCCATGTGATTTTAACTTTCGAAATAATCTTTGATGAGGTACTCTATCAAAGGCCTTTGCAAAGTCTAGATAAATAACATCCACTGGCTCCCCTTTATCTATGATTTTAGTAACCTCCTCCATGAATTCTAATAGATTTGTTAAGCATGATCTCCCTCTAGTAAACCCATGCAGACTATTTCTAATTAGATTAAATTTTTCTAAATGCATTACAATGTTTTCTTTGATTATTGACTCTAACAATTTACAGACTATGCTCGTTAAACTCACCGGTCTATAATTTGCCGGATCTGATTTTTTGCCTTTTTTGAATAAGGGGATCACTCCTGCATCTTTCCAATCCTGTGGAACAATCCCTTTTGTAAGTGATTGAGATCATAATATAGCCAATGGTTTTGCTAGTTGGTTTCTAATTTCATACAGCAATTTTGGGTGAATACCATCTTGACCTGGACATTTATTCACTTTCAACCCCTCCAATTTTTTAAAAACTGTTCTTCTTTATCTTCTTAGAGCAAAGTTGAGCCAATTCCAGCATCGACAAATGATGACAGTGTGCAAGTCCTCTGGATTGCTCCGGACAAGCAGTTCTAGGTTGATAATCGTGTTCGGTCAGAAAATACTGTGAATCTGTTTTTAGGCATGTTGTGCTGGAATATGACAATTTTGAAATTGATGTGTCTGTTGCTCTTCAATACTATGCACCATACATATGCACATAAAGTACGGTACTCTTGTGTATTCTTAGTTCGAGGTTTTCGTGCTGTACTGAGACGATATCCAAACAGTGTTTAAGCTGGCAACAGCTATTCTGGCTTTGTTCATTCTAGTTTTTATGTCTTTCCTTGTTCCTTCGTCTAGTTTTTATGTCTTTGTTTGTTCCTTCGTCTGGTTTTAATATCTTTATTTGGTCCATCTTTTGGTTTTAATTGTTCCTTCGTCTGGTTTTGATTGTTCGTTCGTCTAGTTTTGATGTCGTTGTTTGTTCCTTCGTCTAGTTTTGAAGTCTTGGCGTGTTCCTTCGTCTGGTTTTGATGTCTTTGTTCCTTCGTCAGGATTTGATTGTTTCTTCGTCTGGTTTTGATTGTTCCTTCATCTAGTTTTTGTTGTCGTAGGTTTGTTACTTCGTCTGGTGTAACTGTGCTTCTCAAGCAAGCAAATGAGTTTTTTTAATTATATTTAGTGGCTTGCCTTCTGTCTTTGTGAGATTCAAGTTCAGTTCCATCAGTTTGCTATATGCACTATTTCTTTAAATATGTTCTTGAATGTGTTGATGTGGGTGTGCAAATAGTGCCATGTCATCCGCGCACTGCAGATCTTCTAGTGAAAAAAACCCAGCCATTCTCATTCCTGATGAGGTGTCCTATGTGATCTGTCACATCACCTACACAATGACAAGAAGAGAATGGATGATTTTACTCATGGTTTCACCTCAAAATTTTGGTTTCTCTGTCCAACACTGCATGCAAAATATCAGATCAGAAGTTGGTAGATTTGGAACAAGCATCTCAAGTTCATTTCATTCTAACCAGATGTAGAACTTTGAAAAATACAATATAGATAAGAAATGAAATATTTTTAATGTTATTAAATTTTGAAATGGTCCATCAATGCTCACACTATTTAATTGAATAGTGGCCGGGATCAGGACGCTGAGCAGCGCATGAGCTGCAGTGGTCAGCGACCCATAGCTGACTGCTAGCGTCAGGGCCAACGAACCAGAGCTGCCAAGACCCTTCTACACCTCCACGCGGTGATCCTTTATAACAGGCTGCAACAGGGCAGACTGGCTAAGGAGAAGGAATCGAAGAGGGAATGCTAACTAGGTACTCAAAAAAATGCTTGCTGAAGTCGGATGTGTTGGACCGAAAGGTGCAAATATCGCAGCCAAGCTGTAAACTACGACACAACGCATTCCGTTCTCTGGACTACATTCTGCTACTTAAGCCATTTCAGGGTTTGGTAGCGGGAGATTGAGAACGAACGCAGAAGAAGAATAGTGGCCATAAAAGTAATTGTATACACAATTTCAGTTGATGAATTAAAAGTGGGAATACACTGGTTTCTTGACCGTCTCAGCGTGCACCAAGAGCGTATTACTATTGATCAATGACCTTCACTGACCTCGCCTAAGCGGACGACATTTCCTGTTCGGCACATACAGCTCTGCATTGCAGCGCTCTCTGGAAATGCTAGACAGTGAAACGCCCTCTACGCCTGTCTATATCCTGGGCCAAGACTAAAGTTCAGAACCTCGTTTCTGACACAGCACCCCAGATATCGAAACCAAAGGTCACACTGCGGAGGGCATCAACAAATCCATCTACCTCGGTAGCATATCATCTAATGGGCGCAGCGGTCCCGATATGTCAAGGCGGATCCGACTAGCTGCTTCAGTTGTGTACGACCTCCGACGTGTGTGGAGTAATGGCAAGATGTCCCTTGAGACAAAAATCTGCATCTACCAGTCCTTCTCTACGGCTCCGAAACCTGGACATTGCTGAAACACGACATGTCGAAACTAGAGGTCTTCTATATGCGCAGCCAGCGGCGTATCCTGGGCATCCGATGGCATGACTACACCCGCAACGTGGAGGTCTCCACCAAAACAGCCCTTCTCCCAATCTCAGATTCAATTGACCGTCGCCGAGTTTCTTTTGTTCGGTCATGTTGTACGGCTGGATCAGAAAACCCTTGACCGTCGCCGATGTTCTTTGTTCGGTCATGTTGTACGGCTGGACCAGAAAACCCTTGACCGTCGCCGAGTTTCTTTGTTCGGTCATGTTGTACGGCTGGACCAGAAAACCCTTGACCGTCGCCGAGTTTCTTTGTTCGGTCATGTTGTACAGCTGGACCAGAAAACCCTTGACCGTCGCCGAGTTTCTTTGTTCGGTCATGTTGTACGGCTGGACCAGAAAACCCTTGACCGTCGCCGAGTTTCTTTGTTCGGTCATGTTGTACGGCTGGACCAGAAAACCCCGGCATACAAGTCGTTCCTCAGCGCCAAGACTTCACAAAACCGGATGGAGGATCAGAAGAAGACGTCCTCGCACGGTATGGTTCCAGTAGATTTCAAACTGCACCCCGCCCTGGAACCAGGCCGTAGCAGTGGGTAATGGATATGACCGACCGACGCAAAGAGCCCTAGACGACTAACCGAACATTATTATTATTATTAATAGACTGTTTCCATGAGGACTGCATTGAGTTCAAGTAAGTTTAATAAAACTTGGTTCACTTTTAACCATTTATTTACTTTTGGGGTCGCTCACAAATTGCAGTACGCAACTTTGATCCTCTTTTAAACACACACTTCTTCACAAACACTCAGACTTCTCTGGTCAGAATCTGTCACAAAAGCCCAGATTACAACACGACATTCCATAACAAACAATCACACCTTCATTATTGTCACACTCCCTTCTCACAAACATTCAGCCTAACCTAGACACGCTCACTAAAACCTCTTCGTCAAATACAGAAAACATATCTTGTCATATTCGTTCACGACTAACCACACTCCCTTTCCACAAACATTCAGCCTAACCTAGGCACGCTCACTAAAACCTCTTCGTCAAATACAGAAAAAATATCTTGTCATATTCGTTCACGACTAACCACACTCCCTTTCCACAAACATTCAGCCTAACCTAGGCACGCTCACTAAAACCTCTTCGTCAAATACAGAAAACATATCTTGTCATATTCATTTACGATTAACCACACTCCCTTTCCACAAACATTCAGCCTAACCTAGGCACGCTCACTAAAACCTCTTCGCCAGTAGGGGCACGCTGGAAAACATGTTTGAAAGAATACAAAAAATAGCGACAAAGCTGATAGTGGGATTTCCAGAATTACAGTTATGAGGAAAGACTCAGAAAAACCGGGCAAGTGTCTAGAAAAGAGAATAATTCGAGGTGACAATACAGGTTTATAAGATGATCAGAAGAACGGATAAATTAGACGAAGTTTTTTTCCAAAATACAGCCACCCCCAAGAACAAGAGGGCATAGCTACAAATTAACTTAAGAGAGATCCAGATTAGATATTGGGAAATATTTTTTTTAGTCAGAGTGGTGAATGTTTGAAATGCATTGCCACGGGAAGTAGTGGAGGCAGATACAATTAATGCATTTAAGAATAAATTGGATGCGCATAGCTTTTACAGCAAGGTAATGTAAATGAAACTAGTTGTATACAGACTTTGCAGAGTCAGCTAAATGAGTATAAAGACGTTAAGTTAAGTTAAGAAAGGAGCCTCCACTAAGATCGCAACCAAAAAGGCAGTCGTGCGTCCCTTGGAAACATTTTTAACACCTAGGCACTAATCATACCATGGAATGTAAAAAAGGCCTCGTGCTGATTTCAATCCGCTAACAAAGAAACGCTACTGTCTGAAATTATACATTCAGCACAAATAGGATGTACTAATGGTCGATCTGGCCATCTATAGTTTAGAAGGCCTACGGACTCATTGGAAAAATACCCATGAAACGTCACATGTTGAGGCCAACTAAATTACAAAACTCATCAGCACTCATATTGTGCCAAGGTTTATAATCAATCCATACATCATCTGCATAGAGAAATAAAACAAATAACAGTATAAAACACAACAAATCATTGTTGAGAGTGATCCTTTCACAGAATCCTGCCCTGAAACAAACTGAATTCCCATCTTTTATTTATTTAAGGTCTACAACAACCAGCGCTCCTAATGAAACCAGTCTTTTGAAATGATTACCACTTTCATGACAGTGAGAATTTTTAAAAAATAATGTTACCCGTTTTTCACAAAATTTTTTCAGCTTAAACTGAAAGCGCACCGGTTTTGAACAGTGATATTACCCTTCGGTGCGTTCCATATGTAGTTAACATTTATATATATATATAGGCCCACCTCCTTCTCACACTCCGCCATAAACACTCAGACCTCCACCTCCGTCTCACACTCCGCCATAAACACTCAGACCTCCACCTCCGTCTCACACTCCGCCATAAACACTCAGACCTCCACCTCCGTCTCACACTCCGCCATAAACACTCAGACCTCCACCTCCGTCTCACACTCCGCCATAAACACTCAGACCTCCACCTCCGTCTCACACTCCGCCATAAACACTCAGACCTCCACCTCCGTCTCACACTCCGCCATAAACACTCAGACCTCCACCTCCATCTCACACTCCGCCATAAACACTCAGACCTCCACCTCCGTCTCACACTCCGCCATAAACACTCAGACCTCCACCTCCGTCTCACACTCCGCCATAAACATCCAGAACCCACCTCCTTCTCACACTCCGCCATAAACACTCAGACCTCCACCTCCGTCTCACACTCCGCCATAAACATCCAGAACCCACCTCCTTCTCACACTCCGCCATAAACACTCAGACCTCCACCTCCGTCTCACACTCCGCCATAAACACTCAGACCTCCACCTCCGTCTCACACTCCGCCATAAACACTCAGACCTCCACCTCCGTCTCACACTCCGCCATAAACACTCAGACCTCCACCTCCGTCTCACACTCCGCCATAAACACTCAGACCTCCACCTCCGTCTCACACTCCGCCATAAACATCCAGAACCCACCTCCTTCTCACACTCCGCCATAAACACTCAGACCTCCACCTCCGTCTCACACTCCGCCATAAACACTCAGACCTCCACCTCCGTCTCACACTCCGCCATAAACACTCAGACCTCCACCTCCGTCTCACACTCCGCCATAAACACTCAGACCTCCACCTCCGTCTCACACTCCGCCATAAACACTCAGACCTCCACCTCCGTCTCACACTCCGCCATAAACACTCAGACCTCCACCTCCGTCTCACACTCCGCCATAAACACTCAGACCTCCACCTCCGTCTCACACTCCGCCATAAACACTCAGACCTCCACCTCCGTCTCACACTCCGCCATAAACATCCAGAACCCACCTCCTTCTCACACTCCGCCATAAACACTCAGACCTCCACCTCCGTCTCACACTCCGCCATAAACACTCAGACCTCCACCTCCGTCTCACACTCCGCCATAAACATCCAGAACCCACCTCCTTCTCACACTCCGCCATAAACACTCAGACCTCCACCTCCGTCTCACACTCCGCCATAAACATCCAGAACCCACCTCCTTCTCACACTCCGCCATAAACACTCAGACCTCCACCTCCGTCTCACACTCCGCCATAAACACTCAGACCTCCACCTCCGTCTCACACTCCGCCATAAACATCCAGAACCCACCTCCTTCTCACACTCCGCCATAAACACTCAGACCTCCACCTCCGTCTCACACTCCGCCATAAACATCCAGAAACCACCTCCGTCTCACACTACACCATCAAGATCCAGACCCAGTTACATTGCGCTACAAATGTCAAGAACTCTCCCTCTCAGTACAGACACCCAAAAGCTAACTCTCGTCACCCTCAGTCACAAACGCACAGATCTTTCCCTCGTAATATCCTTGTCACATAATACGGTATCTCTTATCACACTCTACCACAGGCACCCATATCGTCCCCGCCACAAACACATATAATATCACCCTACACAATTGTCACACTCGTACGCAATTATCCAGGCCAACTTAACTCGTCACAAACCAACAGAAACTCTCAGGCCAATCGTCACTTAACTTAACGTCTTTATACTGGTTTAGAAGACTCTGCATACAACCAGATTCATTTACATTATCTTGCCCTAAAAGCTATGCAGATCCAATTTATTCTTAAATGCATTAATTATCACAGCTTCTACTACATCCTGCGGCAATGCATAGTACGCATTCAACACTCTGACTAAAAAGATATTTCCTAATATCTAATCTGGACCTCTCTTTAGTCACACAAACGCCCATTTTAGCCCGTCGCCCTAAACCATACTCTCCTTTGTCGTGACACATCAAACACCCCCTTCCCCAATTCACTGTGCATGCGTCTACAACTAGAAGCCACCCCCTCCCCCTCTGTATGATCGTCTGCAGCTAGAAACCCCTCCTCTTCTCCACTTTGATTGTGTGTAGCATGACTGTTCACTGCACTGTGAAATTGTCAGTAGGTATAACACTCAGTCCACTGTGAGATTTTCTGTAGCTAGAGTCGTCACTCCACTGTGATGTTGCCTGTAGGCAGAACCCCAACTATAATGTCAGATTGTCTGTAACTACAGCCCCCACTATACTGAGAGATTGTCTGTAGAATGAGTCTCCCCTCCACTGTAATATTGTATGTAGTTAGAACCCCTAACTTTATTGTGAGATTGTCTGTAGCTAGAACCCCAGTCCACTGTCAGTAGCTAGAACCATCACTCCACTGTGAGATTGTCTGTAGGTAGTAGCCTCACTCCACTGTGAGATTTTCTGCAGCATGTCTCCACTCCACTGTGAGATTTTCTGCAGCATGTCTCCACTCCACTGTGAGATTATCTGTAGCTAGAACCCCCACCCTATTGTGAAATTGTTTGTAGTAATTGTCCTTACTCCACTGTCAGATTGTCTGTAGCTAGAACCCCAGTCCACTGCCAGATTGTCTGTAGCTAGAACCCCACTCCACTGTGAAATTGCCTTCAGTATGCATCCCCACTCCACTGTGAGATTGTCTGTAGATTGAACCTCCCCACTCCACTGTGAAATTGTCTGCAGCAAGCATCTCCCCTCCACTGTGAGATTGTCTGTAGCTAGAATCCCCACTCCAATGTAAAATTGTATGTAGCTAGAATCTTCACTCCGCTGTGAGATTGTAGCATGAGTCCCCACTCCATTGTGAGATGGTCTGTAGTTAGAGCCCTCACTCCACTGTGAGATTGTCTGTAGCTAGAACATCCACCCCACTATGAGATTGTCTTCAGCATGAGTCCCCACTTTACTTTGAGATTGTTTATAGCTAGAACCCTAATTCCACTGAGAGATTGTCTGTAGCTAGAGCCCCCACCCCACTGTGAAATTGTCTGTAGCATGTGTCTCCATTCCACTTTGAGATTGTCTGTAATTAGAACCCCACCATCCAATGCACCAGAGACTAAACAATTTGGGAAATGGGAAACTAAAGCGGAGAAACTTTGCAGAAATAGCCAAAGCAAAGATGCACAAAGATCCCATAAACGCACTAACAACACCAAAACCCATCACTACTGTACGAAAACCTACCTGGAGGCAGGATATATTTCCAGAGGTGGTAGAAAATATACCAGGTATTGCAAACAAAAACTGCCAGACTGAAAAAGAAAGGAGAGATACTACCCTAAGCTTCATAACGAAAAGCTACCCAAGCATGGACTGGACCCATGCATACACCGACGGTTCTGTAACAAACACTACACAGAACGGAGGGGCAGGAGCAATCCTGAACCTACCAAATGGCAGACAAATAACACTGTCACTCGCTACTGGTAAGTACACAAGCAATTTCAGAGCGGAGGCAGAGGCACTGAGGGCGGCAGTGGAAGAAATGGTGACACACAGTGAAAATGAGAGCCATTTAGTCCTGCTGACAGATGCTCTCGCCGTAGTCACAGCGCTAAAAAGCCAGAAAAACACTGAGCTTAATGACTTAAGAGCAGCACTCTGCAAACTGTGCCAGCAGTCCGCACCAAAAAGGGTAGTGGTACAGTGGGTTCCGTCACACTGCAACATCCAAGGCAACGAGGAGGCAGACAGACTGGCAAAAGAAGGTGCAAGACTACCACAAACAGATACCAGTATGACGTACGAAGAGTCAAAACGGCTTATCAAAGCCAGATACATGAACAAATGGGAAACCGAACATACTGGTTACACCAAAAACGATGCCTATTACCAGTTGAACCGAAGAGAGCAGGTCGTTGTCTTCAGACTTCGCACTGGCCACAACAGACTGAGGTACCACCTATTCAACAAATTGAAGATAGGGTGTACCGACGAATGCCCGTGCGGTACTGGTAAAATGACCGCTGAACATCTGCTGCAGAACTGCCCGACATACGAGGATCAGAGAGAGCAGATGTGGCCATTACCAGTGGAACTGCAAGACAAGCTCTATGGCAGTGGCGAGAGCCTCAGGATGACCGCCGCTTTTTTCGAAAAAATAATGGTTACTGTCTGACTGCGTACGAAGAAGAAGAAGAAGAAGAACCCCACCTTACTGGTAGATTGTCTGTAGCATGATCCCCACTCCACTGAGAGAATATCTGTAGCATGACTCCCCATTTCATATAATTATATAATTAGAACCACAACACACTGTGAGATTGCCTGCAGGATGAGTCTCCACTCCACCATGAGATTATCTGTAGCATGAGAACCCACTCCACTGTGAGATTGTCTATAGCTAGAACCTCCACTCCACTGGGAAATTGTCTGTAGCTAGAACCTCCACTTCACTGTAATATTGTCTGTAGCTAGAACCCTCACTCCACTATAATATTGTCTGTAGCTAGAACCTCCACTCCACTGGGAGATTGTCTGTAGGTAGAGTACTCACTCCACTGTAATATTGTCTGTAGGCGGAGCCCTCACTACACTGTGATATTGTCTCTAGCTAGAACATCCACTCAACTGGGAGATTGTCTGTAGCTAGAACCCCCACTACATGGTGAGATTGTCTGTAGTATATTTCCCCACTTTACTATCAGATTGTTTATAGCTAGAACCCTAATTCCACTGAGAGATTGTCTGTAGCTAGAACCCCCACTACATGGTGAGATTGTCTGTAGTATATTTCCCCACTATTATTATCAGATTGTTTATAGCTAGAACCATAATTCCACTGTGATATTGTCTGTAGGTAGAACCCCTATTCCACTGTGTGATTGTCTGTAGCTAGAGCCCCCACTTTACTGTAACATTGTCTGTAGCATGAGTCTCCACTCCACTGTGAGATTGTCTGTAGCTAGAACACCTACTCCACTGTGAGATTGTTTGTAGCTAGAGCCCTCACTCCACTGTGAGATTGTCTGTAGCATGAGTCTCCACTCCACTGTGAGATTGTCTGTAGCTAGAACACCTACTCCACTGTGAGATTGTTTGTAGCTAGAGCCCTCACTCCACTGTGAGATTGTCTGTAGCATGAGTCTCCACTCCACTGTGAGATTGTCTGTAGCATGAGTCTCCACTCCACTGTGAGATTGTCTGTAGCATGAGTCTCCACTCCACTGTGAGATTGTCTGTAGCTAGAACACCTACTCCACTGTGAGATTGTCTGTAGCTAGAACACCTACTCCACTGTGAGATTGTTTGTAGCTAGAACACCTACTCCACTGTGAGATTGTTTGTAGCTAGAACACCTACTCCACTGTGAGACTGTCTGTAGCTAGAACACCTACTCCACTGTGAGATTGTCTGTAGCATGAGTCTCCACTCCACTGTGAGATTGTCTGTAGCATGAGTCTCCACTCCACTGTGAGATTGTCTGTAGCTAGAACACCTACTCCACTGTGAGATTGTCTGTAGCTAGAACACCTACTCCACTGCGAGATTGTTTGTAGCTAGAACACCTACTCCACTGTGAGATTGTTTGTAGCTAGAACACCTACTCCACTGTGAGACTGTCTGTAGCTAGAACACCTACTCCACTGTGAGATTGTCTGTAGCATGAGTCTCCACTCCACTGTGAGATTGTCTGTAGCATGAGTCTCCACTCCACTGTGAGATTGTCTGTAGCTAGAACACCTACTCCACTGTGAGATTGTTTGTAGCTAGAGCCCTCACTCCACTGTGAGATTGGTGGTGACCTCTTTAAATAGTGCTGCAATCTATTATTCTCATTTCTTGCTTCAGAATGTACCATATGGCTGGCTATAGAATGAGGGCTTAGTAGATATAGAGAACGTACTGTATCTTGTTTGGATATACTGTCCATGTCCGACTGGGGTCCTGGGGGAGGCACCTACCTCCTACCAGGCGCGTCAGTAGAGTTGCGGATTGCTGAAATGCCTCCTAATTTGGAGGTTAGCTGCGAATAAATAAGCAGCCTAGGACAAAAATGGGTCGGCAGGCATGGAGGCAGCCCCTCCACCATGCAAAGACACAACAGCCTAATTACCTGTTTGTCTTAAAAATGATTATAAGTCAAAACATAGAGAAAACCGGACTGACCTCAACGGCGACGAACAGGCAAGAAATAAGGACCACGATTTACGGAACATGGAATGTACGAAGTATAAATGGAAAAGAACATGAACTAATAGAGGAGATGAAGAGAGCAAAATTGACGGTCCTGGCACTTACAGAAACAAAGAAAAAGGGACAGGGCGTTCTGGACCATGATGGCAACATGCTATACTACAGCGGAGTTCCCATGAGTGAACGAGCCAGGGCAGGGGTTGGTTGTATAGTGCATAGTAACAACAAAGCAAACATTAAAGGATGGAAGTTCATTTCAGAACGACTGATGGTTCTAAGTCTACAAGAGGAGGATAGTCAAATGGATATCATCACTGTGTATGCACCAAATGAAGATGAGAGCACTGACATAAAAGATGAATTTTATGAGCTCCTTCAAAGGACCATTGACGATTGCCATAATGAAATACTTCTCCTTGGAGACTTCAACGCAAGAGTTGGAAACGACTATTCTAGATGGGATGGAGTGATCGGTAGGTATGGAGAAGATGTCTTAAATGACAATGGAAAACGACTGCTGAGATTCTGCAGAGAACAAAACCTTGTTATTACAAATACAAGGTTTCCACACAAGCGTATCCATGTTGACTGCCTACAGAAGAGGTAATGAACAGATGGAAAGAATATTTCTCAAATCTCCTTGGAGTGGAGGAAAACCAAGCTCTGGAAGTAACAGTCCCAATTCAAGAAGAGGGAGCCATGGGGGGAAACGATAATATCACAATGGAAGAACTAAAGGCAGCATTGGAGAAAATTAAGATTGGTAAAGCAGCAGGACATGATGGTATAACACCAGAAATGGTTAAATACATGGGAGCGGCAGGAGAGATGCTATTCATGAAGATTCTCAAGGCAGCTTGGCGCCACAAGAAGATACCAAGAGACTGGGAGGTTGCAATAATAATACCAATATTTAAAAAGGGCGACAATCGACAATGTGAAAATCACAGAGGTATTTCCCTTCTCGGTGTCCCCGGGAAAGTCTACTCTAGAGCCAAATATGGATGAAACTCAATGTGGGTTTATGGCAAACAGAAGTACTCAAGACCTTATCTTTACACTTAGACAGCTAAGTGAAAAGGCTCTTGAATATGATAAAGAGATGCATCTCTGCTTTTTGGATTTGGAGAAAGCATTTGATAAAGTTCCTTGGGACAAACTCTGGGAGTGCCTGACAAGGAAGAACATCCCAGGACCCCTGATCTCTGCCATACAGAGTTTCTATAAAACATGCAGAAATTATATGCGGACATCAAATCAAAAGTCAGGAGAGTTCAAGACCACTAGAGGAGTAAGACAGGGGGACATTCTATCACCGTACCTTTTCATACTCCTCATGGATGAAGTCATCAAAGCCTGCAAGGAACGGACAAAAAAGTATGAAGTAGGGTACTGGAAGATGAGACCAAGTTACATATCGGAACTAGCATTTGCAGACGATGATGAAAACCGAAGCACATCTCCAGATCAACTTGCAGGTCTGGGAAGAAGAGAGGAATGCACATCAGCAACTCCAAAACAAAAACCATGGTGATCGCCAGAGATGAAAAGAGACATCAGATAACCCTGGGAACACGAGCACTGGAGCAGGTCAGCATCTTTAAATATCTAGGAGTGGTAATAGACAGCATGGGAGGAATCAAAGAGGAATTAACTGCACGAAGGGCAGCAGCAGGTAGACTGTTCCATGCAATAAACAGAGGTTTCCTCAGCAGAAGAGAAATAAGCAGGAAAACAAAGATGGATGTATACTGCTCGACCTATGTGCCTGTCCTGATATATGGATGTGAGTCATGGGCAATTACAAACTTCAGCCCAAGAAAGGCAATTACAAACTTCAGAAATGAGGTACCTAAGAAAGGCGGTTTAGGTGACGAAAAGGGACAAGATCCGTAATCAGACAATTCGTAGCAGTCTTGAAGTTCAACCGCTGCAGACACGAGTGGAGCAGTCCCAATTACAGTGGTTTGGCCATGTCTGTAAAATGGAAGAAGATCGGATACCAAAGCGGTCATGGGAGATCAAAAGTCAAGGAAGCACACCCCGATGACGTCCCAAAGTACGTTGGGAAGACAACATACGACAGCCCCTAAGTATTAGAGGGATGGATTGGAAAGAGGCCAGGAAAAAGACGGCGGATAGAGCAGTGGGGCGTTCTCTTTGGCAAACCTCTACACCTCACGGTAGAAGAGGAGCAACTAAGTAAGTAAGTCAGACTGGGGTTTGAAGAAATGAAATAGCTTAAACCTATGAATTGTAGGCAATTGTATTGTGGGAATTGGAAATGGATAGTTGTGACGTTTTGAAGTTGATTAATGATCACCTCTTGGGTGATGACAGTGCAATCAATGAGCCAGCAAATCAAATGCGAGTTCAGCATATGGGCAGCCTGATGGGACATTGAAGGAGTGTGTGCAGCCAGTGAGATGTGGAATCCATCAGTATCTACAACAAACCCCCCCCCCCCCACCCCCCTGCAGAAGATTGAGCATCTATAGGTCTGCTCAGAGTGCAATATCATTGATTTTTAACATAAAATATCTACAGACAAAAACAAATTGTATATTTATTAAAAATATAACCCGCCTGGTACTTAATGGCAAAGGATAGAGACGAGTTTAGACGATATTTGGCTACCTGGCATAGGGCAAATAATGTTCCTGAGTTAACACCAGGATTATGGTATTACGTTATAAAAATATGTAGCATTTTTTATTGGTCATTCTAATTTTGTTTCTTCTAATTACAAAGAACTGTCAACTATGAACATGAAAACTCTTTCTCACAATAGTCCAGACTGACACAACAGTTTTGTTGGTTTCAGGTTCTGCTGTGCGGAGTATCTCTTCCGTGTCACATAATGGAAACACTGATAATTGTATTAGAGCGATAAAAATACCTAACTAAACCAAAATGCATTAAGAGATGACATCCACAAACTTCTAGCAACAAAATGAAAGCACCACAATAATGGTATGTTCAATAAGATCAAGCTAAACAAATAACACATCAGACAAAGATTCAGAGTAGACTAACAACAGCACACACTTATCAAAGCAGAGTTGACAAGAGGACGCGTAAGCAAATTTATAAAATATTTTCGTCAGCTGAAGCATCTCATAACACCTCTAAATAAATTAAGAGACGCGACCTTTGAAGATAGAGAGGGAAACAAGGAAGACTGCAGTTAACATAATACCACCCTACGGAATGTGTGCCAAAAAGAAAGACTGTACATTTACTTTGGCCAAGAAATAATGAACTCTCACGAAATGCATCGAGAGATCTCACTAAGGATATCATCAGGATACATATCTCAGAAAACAAATAAAACAGCAAAAATAGACTTCGACACAAAAGAGGACTGCTCCAAGATCCCAGAGCCTATAGATATTTTTCAAAGAGACATGGATACAGCAGGATTAAGATCAATCTGTATTACAGAGGAAATTGTATTTTTTTAAATTGGATGGGTTGAAAGTGGATAAATGTCCAGGTCAAGATAGTATTAATTCCAAAATTGCTGTTTGAAATTAGAGACCAGCTAGCAAAACCATTGGCTATATTATGTTCTCAATCACTTACAAAAAGGATTGTTCCACTGGATTGGAAAGATGCAGGAGTGATCCCCTTATTCAAAATCGGCAAAAAATCTGATCCAGCGAATTATAGACCGGTGAGTTTAACGAGCATAGACAATAATCAAAGAAAACATTGTAATGCATTTAGACAAATTTAATCTAATTAGAAATAGTCAGCATGGGTTTACTAGAGGGAGATCATGCTTAACAAATCTATTAGAATTCATGGAGGAGGTTACCAAAATGTTAGATAAAGGGGAGCCAGTGGACATTATATATCTAGACTTTGCAAAGGCCTTTGATAGAGTACCTCATCAAAGATTATTTAGAAAGTTAAAATCACATGGAATAGGTGGGGAAGTTGCCAAATGGATTGAAAATTGGTTAACGGAAAGAAGGCAGAGGGTGGGCATAAATTAGGAGTACTCTGAATGGTGTGAAGTGAAAAATGGAGTTTAATATAAATAAATGTACAGTCATCCACATGGGTAGATCCAATATGGAACATAATTACAGAATGGGAGAGAAGAATATTAGAAAGATAGATAAGGAAAGGGACCTAGGGGTATAAAGCATTAGTTAGACCTAGATTGGAGTACTGTGTACAGGTGTGGAGTCCTTATCATTGAGGGGATATAAACATGCTGGAAAGAATACAAAAAAAGAGCGACAAAGCTGATAGTGGGATTCCAGAATTACAGTTATGAGGAAAGACTCAGAAAAACCGGCCTAGAGTGTCTAGAAGAAAGAAGAATTTGTGGTGACTTAATACAGGTTGATCAGAGGAATGGATAAATTAGACTAAAACAAGTTTTTTAAAATACAGTCACCCACAATAACAAGAGGGCATAGCTACAAGTTGACTAAAGAGAGGTCCAGATTAGATATTAGGAAATATTTTTTTTAGTCAGAGAGTTGTGAATGCTTGGAATGCATTTGCCAGGGGAGGTGGTGGAGGCAGGGACAGTGAATGCATTTAAGAATAAATTGGATGTGCATAGCTTTTAGAGCAAGAAGATGTAAATGAAACTGGTTGTATACAGACTTTGCAGGTTCTTCTAAACCAGTATAAATGTGTTAAGTTAAGTTAAGGATGGTTCAGCTGCAATTGCATTAGGCCCATACTTCAAGAGATGAAAAAGTGCGACAATTAAGAGTGTTGCCCTGTGTATGAGTTACACAATGTGTGATGAAACATTGACCATTGTCAATCTCACTATGCAGCCACATTCGCAACACCCCCACCAGGATTTAAACTCGTTTCAAAGACGTAGATACGCCATTGGTAAGAAAACACAGGTGGATTAGCACCGTGGTACGGTTGTCTTACAAAGATGGACATGTTCAGTGACGCCATGGTGGCTCTACACTTTTAATTTCCAACAGAGACGTCCACAAATGAGATGGAGGGAAGACCTGCTACAAGATTTTTTTTGTCTGGTATAGTATTGAAAGGGAAAAGCCAGAGATGAGTTTAGATGACATTTCGCAACCTTACATAGACCACATACTGTGCCTGAATGAACTTCAGGATTACAGTTCACAGTATGCAGCGTAAAAAAGTATTATATCTACCTTTTTATGTCAAATGCTGAAATTAACAAAAACATCACACACTATGGAATGTGTGCAGATACGGAAGATCGAATAGGATTAATGTTCTGTGCCACAAAGCACTTAAACATCAGGAAAATCCAAAGGACTGAATCAAATCTCTACGAAACGCAATTCATGCAGAAGCGGAAAGCTTTTTTCAAGAGTGGTTGTGATTAGACTGTAGAAGCAACTTGATGAAAATCAACCACGAGAACAGTCAGGCTTCAGGAGAGGCTACTCAACCACCGATCACCTCCACACAATCCAGCAGTTAAAGTAGAAGGCACGATAAGTACATACGTCTTTGTGGACTTTGAAAAAGCCTTCGTCTGCATTGAAATAATTAGTGTCAAATGGAAGATACAAACATCAACGTTGCAGAGAATTTCTCACCCATGTAATGTTTGCTGATGACAAAGTCATCTTTAGTCACAGCGTCAGAGGCTGAACAATGCTTAAATAAGCTGGGTGAGAAAATGAGACTGTAGGCATAAAAATGAATGAAAGATAAGTCATTACATACTGAACACTTTTTGCCAACAATGGGAACTGTGGCTTGAAAATAATTCAGTCAAAATCGTGCATTAGTATATTTACCTGATCCAAGAAATTACAAACTTCCAAAAATAAATCGTGAGATGTCAAGAAGGATAGCAGTAAGATAGTTCAGTTTCAATTGTACATATATCAGTCTCATACTTCAAGAGATGATAGGGAAAGGCTAGAGCTACTGCCTTCAACAGCATGGTTATTCGAGTCATGGTATATAGTTGAGAGGCATTGAACCTATGAAAAAAAGATGCAGAGAAGCATCAAGTTGCTCAAAGGCCAATGGAGCGCAGAACATTTACATTTGCTCTTCAGGACAGAACCCACAACACAGAAATCCGAAACTGAGCCACATTTAAGTACGTCGGTGATACAGAATTGCATTTTTTAAAAGCAGGTGGCGGGAGCCTGGTATACGTACACCTGACAAGAAATGGACACCTAAAGTCGCGCTCTAGTGGCTCTATAATTTTAAGGCTCTCATGCAGATGTTCACCAATGATATGGAGAGATAGCTGAAATAAAAGTCTTGGTACAACATGATACATTAAAGGCAAAAGACCAAAATGTGTTTTAAACAACATTTGACTACCTGGCATGAGACACTCCATATACCTAATTGAATACCAGGATTACAGATTATGTAGGCCGTGCTGCTGGTCCATGTTCTGGAATACATCATTTAATCATGCAAGGTGTCACTAGGACAAGGACGATATACATAACGTCACAACAGATTTTTAGTTTGAAATGTTTGTCAGTGCAACAAGGATAAGGATGAAGGCAAACAAACAGAAAAAAACATTCCCAAGAATCAGAAACGCCTACATTACCAGAACAAACAAATCAGCACACCCCAAAACAACCAACACAGGCTTGCCAACAGTTTTTGGCTTTACTAATGACTGGGACATGGCAGTGGACCTACCAGGAAGGAAGTCTTATCCTGATGTTATTACCAAATCTCAGAGGTGACTAGACATAGTGCTGCACAGTCATCACACCAAATCATAACGCTTAAGAGAACTGTGACATTGGAGGAGCTGAGCACTATCAAATTGGTGAAATACTGTGACATGGTTTCAGAAGTGAAGTAAGCAGGATCCGTAATCAAAGCCCAAGCTCTAGATGTAAGCACATTTGGTTTAGTGGCACCATCTGCATGCAACCTGCTGAAGCGATTAGGTCTGGAAGTACAGTCAAGAACAAAAAAAATGAAAGACTTTTGTGAAACAGCTGGCCAGGCATCATATTGGCTGTGGAACAACGGCATGAAGGAAAGTGTATATATTATACACAACTATAATACTAGTTTCACCCCAATATAAATATAGCATATTGGATAAGACATTAAAACGACAGACAAAAACGGCACGGATTCATTCACTAGGCATGCAGGGAAAAAAGAAACACAAAAACTAACAACATAAGTGTAACACTTGTTTGTCATAGACCAACCGTCCTTAGAGTAGCAAGCAGGTAAAGAAACCCCAACACAGGGGTTCATGGTAGGGAAGTCTCTCGCTACTTCACCATTCAATGACACATCCATCCAGGGATTATCTAGGGAGAAATCACATTACTTGCATCTGTCAATTACACATCCATGGAAAGTTATATAAGGAGGTCAGCTTTTACTATGGTATTGTTAAAGGAGCATTACATCACACTGACCTTGCTGGGAGCGGTGATCGCAGAGCACTTCTAGCGCTAAAATTACAACTTGTTACAAATTTAGGTATATAGCTTTCTTTAATTTTACATATTTTCAAGTCATCTATTTTGCTTTACTCTGCATAAAAACCAAATGCTTTTAGGAAGTATTTACGTTTCCTGGAATGAGCTGAGCTCCTGTGAAGGCAAGAAAGACCTGTTCTAAACTGGTCTGGTGTACAGAGTATTCTCTTACATTTAAGGTATGTTTGGCTGCCTCCATTCTAAAGAAGACTTCTGCAAGTTTGACAGTTACATCCGGAATTTGAAAATGAATATAGCCTTCCAAATTCTGAAAAATCGTTGCCCCTGGGAAGTGTGAGACAATGAAGTCATTAACAGGTTCGTTTGGTGCAGTGTTCCCATTTTTTAGAGTACCAAGTTGTATAATAAGTGTGTATCCATGTGCAAATTTGTTCTTCAAATGTTGAGGACTGCCTAGACACACAAATCTTCCATTGACCATTATGGCAATACAGGTACAGAGAGCATCACACTCCTCCATATTGTGAGAAGTCAGCAACAATGTGGTCCCTGATGCTCTCACTTGTGATAAAACATTCCACAGAGTCCGTCTAGCTTCAGGGTCCATACCTGATGATGGTTCATCCAACAAGACAAAAGAAGGATTACCAATCAAAGCCACGGCTGTGCTCAATTTTCTTCTGGTACCTCCACTGTATTGGCCAGTCAGTTTGTCAATATGGGGATCAAGCGTGAGCATCTCTGCTAGTGTTGTGACCACTCTGTTGATACTGTCTTGTGGGATGCCCCGTAAGCGTGCATACATTGTCATGGTTTCTCGACCAGTCATTTCAGGAATTAAAGGGTCAGACTGTGGACAGTAGCCCATGTTAGCTTGAACATGCTTGATATTTTTTATAATATCAAAACCTTTCAGGTAAGCATTGCCTCCAGTTACCATGGTATCTCCGGTTAGCATTTTAAATGTTGAAGTTTTTCCTGCCCCATTCTGGCCAAGGAGACCAAAACATTCTTGTTCTGGAATCCCAACACATAAGTGATCCACGGCTACAAAAGTATTATATCTCTTATAGAGGTTTATAAGCACCAATGAATGTGTCTCTAACATAATTGAAACCCTAGAAGAAATGATGCGTTGCCTCTCAGCTGCAACATCGCTGTCCTTTACACTTGTAACATTTTTATCTTCTTTACCATATTCGTCACCATAAATAATACACCAGATCTGAATGATTTTAAATTCTATTATCATAATAATCACAAAGAATACTCCTCCTTGCAAGAACATGCATATCAATGGGACTGCAATGCCAGGATCTTCCCAGCTAGTGTAGCTACTTTGAAATGGTATACATTCTTCCCCACATTTGCCTTTACAACATGGGAACATGTCAGTTATAAGACACTCGTACAGATAAGGCTTGCATATTTGCAGGTGCGTGTAGTTAATATTCATATTTAAAATACAGGATATTAAGTTGTAGGCAGGAAATGCACACATGAATATAAAATCCATGGTGTATGCGATGGAATACTTCGATAATTTTGGGCCCTTCAGTAATAGCACAATAACTTTGATGATCACACCTGATATAAAGTTGAGTATGATGCACACAACAACACCAGTTGCAGATGAGTTGAACAAAAAATGAAGTACATATAAGAATGGTAGGGCTGCCCAACCATATAATATCAAAACTAGAATGACAAGTGCCCATCTGCCATCGTGAGTAAGTGCTGGATTATCATATACTTCAAATAATGCTACAATGGGTAGAACAGAAATGCAGTAGATGAAGAAGTCCCACAAAAAAGTAGGTAGCCAGTATGTTACTGGCATTACCCCACTGATAATTTGCATGTGCTTTGCCCCAAGTTCTCTTTCCTTGATAAGGAAGTAAATAAACAAAGCAGTCATTAAAGATATGCCAAATACAATGTTTGTGCTAATCTCCAGACGTTGTATATAGTGTTCTTTTTCGTTATGTTGAGTTGTATCTTCAGGTAGTGGGCTCAGTGCTGTCTGAAGACTAAATGAATCATTCAAGGTGAACTGAAGAAGGTTGTTCACCAAATAGTTTAAAGAAATTGGTCCTGAATGGTAAAGTTTACTATTATAATGAGCAACATAAATGAGATCTCCTGTTTGACCTGCAGTTATGACTTCCATGCCAATTATAATTTTCTTATTAAAAGTTGGTGTGCCCAACTCACTTTCTCTCGCCAGTGTATAGTTATCAAATGTCTGTTGATTTTCTAAAACAAAATATTCCATATCATGAGATTGTTCAAACTGATTCTCATACAAACTTTTTAAACCATTTTGTTGAGGTGTTGAATTAGTTCCAAATGAGTAAGGAATGTATGTTCTCCCAAAAGGCTTGAGATCAAAAGTCAGAGGTGGAGATGGTGTTTCTTTAGATGTTTCTTCAGAAGCCAAAGATAATAATGTGAATAATACTGGTAACAGCAATTGTGGCAGAGTTAATGCAGGGTTACGCCAAGCACAAACTGCTTTCTTCAAGAAGATTCCGTACATACGAGAGATCTCCAGAGAGAGACCTTTCATTTTTGTGTAGCCAGTGTTGAAAGCCAAGATATTAGCAGCAGATCTTAAAGTCTCAACTTGTTCTGTATCACTCATTGTCTGATAATATATAAATTGAGAATCAACTGAACTAGCCCGAACATTAATAGAATTGTCTACTATTTTTGGTAAAGAGGCTCCAAAATGTTCTAATCTAAACAGCCCCTTTTTACTTTCCAGATAGTTATAAAGATCTGCAAGTTTACTGGATTCCCTTTCAGGAAAGATGTAGGTAACTTGCATGTTTGAAATATTAGCAACATTAGCTGTTGGGATGAATGACTGGATTGTACTTGTCAGCATGTTAACATCACAATCAGAACTTTTTACAAAATGTATTTGGTGACCAACAGATACGGTACTTTGTTCAACATCATCTGTGTTCTTCAAAAAGCTTTTTCTTACATCTTCAACACTTTCAAATTCTTTAACTTTTAAAAATACTTCTTCCATGGTTGTAGCTGATGTTCCAAAACTACTAATATGAAGCTTCTCTTTTTTTCTCTCCAGTCTGTTGAAGAGAGATGAAAATTTATTGGACTCACTGTCAGGAAGGAGGTATGAGACTTCTGTGTTTATAACAGTTTCAAGTTCAGCTGTTGGGATGACTGACCTAATGATCTTCGTGAGGAACTTTACATCACACTCTGGTAGCTTCACGACAACAAGGTGATAACCGCTGCCATATAACTTTTTTAGAAACATGGAAGTCCCACAACATTTTACAACACCTTTTCCCATAATGGCAATCCGGTCACCTAACACATCTGCTTCATCCATGTAGTGTGTAGTGAGCAAAACCGTTCTATCTTTGCGACTTTCCTGTAGAACATTCCATAGTTGACGACGAGCGGCAGGGTCTAGCCCTGATGATGGTTCATCAAATATCACTACCTTAGAATCTCCTATTAGAGCAATCCCAACTGAAAGCTTCCTCTTCTGTCCTCCTGATAGATTCTTAGACAATGTGTGCATTTTATTGTCTAAACCAACTTTCTTTGCCATTTTTCTCGCTTTTGAATTCACACTTGAACCACTGAAGCCTTTTACCTTTGCAAAGAATTGGAGATGTTCCAAAACTGTTAGTGTGTCAAACAGAATGTCGTACTGTGGACATAAACCTAAACTGCTCCGAACATTAGCAATGTTCTTTCTGATATCATAACCATTGACATATGCAGTACCACTAGTTGGAGGAAAGAAGCCTGTAAGCATAGACATGGTTGTAGTCTTTCCAGCTCCATTGTGACCTAACAACACAGTTATCTGTCCTTCGTACATATTCAGTGTTGTTCCGGCTACAGCTACATTGTTTCCGAATGTCTTTTTCAAATCACAAATGTGTATGCCTGCTTTTCTGTCAACTGGGTCTTTTTCAAAATACTTTGTGTTAGGCATCTCATTGTCTGAACCTGTAATCTCGCTAATTGGTTCAACAAACCAATATGCTTTAGAAAAACAGAAGAAATATGGTTTAGGAATACCAAACTCTCCAGGTCTTATATTTTCCAAGTACCATGCAATGAAGAAGTAAATTGCAGAATCAACCAACAACATTATCATACAATCCATTAGGCTTAAGTTGTCATCTATATGTCCTGGATTATAAAAGTTGCCCCACTGGGAACCTTCTCCGGATGTCTCAGAAATACAAATGCACATTATTCCCAAGGCAATGGCACAGTTTAAGAAAAGACAATAGCTCATTTTGGAAATTTTACTCATTTCTGCATATTTTGGTTCAATGTAAGAGTAGGGTAAAAACATAGCAAAGAACACGATTACCGACAAGATTGCTGCTGTGTTAGTTTTTTGAACACATGCACTTATCAGGAAGCAGAATGCGATCAGAGAGAGTGCATAACATAACAGAAAAACAAAGAAGAGGCTGGCATCAGTGTGAACTATAACTGGACCGTTCCATGTAATATTACCAAAGAGCAATAGTGTGTACATTGCCATAGTTGGAACTAAGTAAATACTGAATGTAAGGATCCATGAGATTCTTTGTGCTGTTGACGTAAGACCCATCAAATCCATCGCCTCCTTAAGTCTCTTCTCTTTCTCATAGACCAAGTTCTTTGTGTTGATGATGACACTGATAAGGAAGCTCAGAACGATGAAGAGTGGGAAATTAGTGAGTACAATCTGTATCATTTTATCATATATGTAAGGTGAGAGAGCAAAACTTTTCACTTGGACATTGAAAGTGACGTGTTGATGATTTAGACCGCCCTGAGAAAGCCAGTACTCTGCCAATGCCTCACCAAGCAACTTTTGCAAGTACAATATCCCACTGTGTTCATAGAGTGATTGAGGCCTATATTTATCCCTTAGAATATGTGCATATGAGGAGGCAGTGTTCCAATTGCCATGTTTTGGTCTTATAGTCACTTTGATTTTCTGTGGCAACTGTTCTGTCTTTATGGACATGCCTTCAAAAACAATGATATGTGTCATGTCCTGACTCTTTTTCTGGTAGTAGCAAACTGCTTCTTCCTCTGACTTAAATCCTTTCATAAACAAGGTTGAAAATAATTCAATTTTTATTTGTCCCACTACATTATTCATTACATGCGCAGTTGCCCTTGTGTATGGGCTATATCCAATAATTATTTTAAAAGCATTTTGTAGATAGTGATTGCAAATTGGGTCATGTTTGTAATATGTCGGATTTGTTATATCATCTGATTGTGTTCTGCTCCTGATATTAACAAATACGAAGGCAAAAGTACACGGAAGCAACACCTCAAAGACTGACACCAAAAACCTTCGTTTCTGCAGAAGCCAGTTCTTCCACAGCAATGTCCTTACTTGACCACATAACTCTATAACGGGCAATACACTGTCCATCTCGTGTATTATTCACTGAAACGTTTAGTTCTGTGAACAACTTCGTTGCTTTAGACGCATTTGGTCAAGAAAAACATAAATATTAAATTCCCTCAAATGTAACTCACAGCATGAGATCCAAGTACATTTTTTTGCTTCTGAGATCCTAGCACTGATAATGCAAAGTGTCTCCTCTAGCTGCATGTATGTGAAGTTTTGTGAAGAAGATTTTCACTTTGCCATTGTTGAATTCCAACCGATGAACGCGCCGACTTTGTTTTTTGGTTTAAATTCAACGGATTCACCCAGCATTGCCAGATCAACATTTTGAGAAAAAAGAAATGCCAAGCATCACAAGATAAAGCCAAAGATCTTCTCTACAAAAAAGAAATTGTGAAAAAGAGCCAAGAAAAATGTCAAATAAATAAGTAAAAGACAAAACAAATCAAGAGACCGCTACCTACAAGTCAACTAAAATGAAGAAAATAAACCCACTGATACACAACCACAATTAAGATATATTTGTACACACAACAACGTCTGTTTTTACCACTCAAGTCGTGCTCAATATCATTTGCCAGATGTCCAGTTAAAAAAAAACCATGTATGGCATTTGCAAATACGAACAATTTATGGGAAGATATGGGAAGACAAGGAATGGGATAGATGAACAAAATCAGGTAAATGTTTCCAGAGCTATATGCGTTGCACAAAATGTTTCCAGAGCTATATGCGTTGCACAAAATGTAATTAAAGGAAGCATTTTTACACACCAGAATATACACAAGGCTCTATGGAAAACACCAGACCACGTGACGGAAAATAAGATTGACGACAACTGTGTCAGTCAGACGTTCAGGTGTAGACTACACGATTTCAGAGTAAAGCGAGGTGCTGACGTATCGTCAGACCACCACATGTTGTTGGGGATCATGCAGGTCAAACTAAAAAAGCACCAAAGTACAGAGCGCAAGGAGAACGAATTATAAATAACACCTCTTACATGATCAGTAAAGAAGACAAAGACATACTCGCAATGTAGTATAAAACTGAATAACAGAGACCAGGGATTACAAACGCTATATGAGGATGAGGAGATGGACTTAACTAGTATGTGAGTACAGGCTAATGAGATGTGGAATAAGACATGTACATAAATAGGAAAGATCTCTACTCATTAACAAAGACAATGGCAAATATATATACGAGGCGAATTCAAATGAAGCCGGACCTAACTGCACCAAGTGAACATACGTACGATGCGCATGATGGCGTCACTTCTGATGTAAACAGCACATACCAACCATAAAGTTTGCAAAATGTATTATCCTCCGACTCATAGTTTCCTCAGCAGACCGTTGAAAACGTGGCGGGTGTGATACGGAATCTGTCCTAGAGTTGATCAGCAAGCGGCTGTTTGGGTTTCTAACAGCTGAAGGATGTCGAGCCAGTTGACACTCATCACAGAATGGCATGCAGTGAATGTTGTAAAAGTGTGTCAAAGACAAGCATTGGAAGACTGGTACAGCGATGTGTAAATGGGAAGGTATCGTGAGTTAACGAAAGGATGCTTTCTATATACATGATATAGAAAGATCTTTCGTTAACTCACGTCCTTCTTTAAACATCGCTGTCCAGTTCTTCAATGTTGTCTTTGACACACTTTTACACCATTCACTGCCTGCCTTCTCTGTGATGAATGTCAACTGGTCGACATCCTTCAGCTGTTAGAAACCCAAACAGCGCTCCCTGATCAACTCTGGACAGATTCCGTATCACACCCGCCATATTTTCAACGGTCTGCTGAGGAAACTATGAGTCGGAGGAAAATTAAATTTGGTAAACTTGACGGTTGTGATGTGCTGTTTACATCAGAAGTGTCGTCATCATGCGCATCGTACGTATGTTGACTTACTGCAGTTAGGTCCAGTTTTATTTGAAAACGTGTCGTATATATATATATATATATATATATATATATATATATATATATATATATATATATATATATATATATATATATATATATATAACGGAGGAGCAATAGAAGTGACGGGTTGAGTATTTTAAAGAAAGTCTTAACAGACATCAACCACAAGAAACACCAAACAACCTACCAGCAGAGGAGACCCTGAACTTAGATTGTAACCTACCAAGTAAGATAAAAATCTAAAGAGACATCTAAATTGAAGTAAATAGAAGCGACATGACCAGATGGAATAGCAGCAACAGCTATGGTTGCAGATATAGATATTGTGACAGATACATTGTAAAGATTATTTAAGAAGATAGGAGAAGAGGAGAAAGCGCGCTCAGAATAAAAAGAACATCCGATTAAACTGCCTAAGAAGAAAAACCTGACAGATTGCAGCAATTAGAGGGGATTAAATTCTTGTTAGTGCCAGGTAAGATTTATAGTAGATTCATCTTGAACATAATAAAACGGAAGTAAACAAAAAGCTTCGAGAGTCTTCCGCAAGTCTTCCGCTGCTCCAAGGTCAAATCCAGCGTCTCCCTGATGTTTTGAATTCGTCGTCTTCTCAGTTAACCTCTGCCTTGCTTTCCAGTGACCATATCTTCCATAGCCACTCTCTTGTCGTTTGACGTGTCCAAAACACCACAGTTTTCGGGTCATTACATCATTTATGAAACAATTCTCCTTTACATTCCGGTCTTGTCCGATGGATTTGTTTGTTTCTTTCTTTATCCATTATTGAATAAACAAGGAGAGAGTATGCATCCCTGCTTTATACGCTTTTGAACATAAAACTAGTTTAACGTTTCGCCGGCTATTCTGACCGAAGCTTAGTTTTCTTCGTATAGTGATTCGATCAATTGAATCAAGTGCCATGGAAACCACTTGTCTCTCATTATCTTCCACAACGCTTGGTGTTGCACACAGTAGAACGCATTTGTCTAATCTAGAAAGCAAGTGCATACGTCGACATTATACTCTCTGCACTTCTCTGTGTTATTTCTCATGTTCAGGATGTGATCCATTGTGCCCTTTTTTAAAACCTGTCTGTGCTTCATGGACCTCCTCATTGATTTTGCTTCCTAGCCTCTTCCTGATGATCCGTAGAAGGATTTTACTGGCATGACTTATTAAAGCGATGGTTCGATAATTGGTGTATTGCTTCAAATGGCCTTTCTTGCGGAGAGGTGTTTAAAAATTAATTCAACAGATTCACACAGCATTGCCAGATCAAATTTTTGAGTGGGGAAAAAAAGCCAAGTATCGCTGAAAAAATGCCAAGATAAAGTAAAAAAAAACAACCCACCATATTTTTAGAAATATCATTAAAAATATCCTAGAAAGTTGAGGGTGTGTAGGATTTAGACCCTTTTAAATGCTTTTAAGGCCTTGTAGGCCCTTATAAAATGTATTATTATTTTAGTACACAATTCAAAAAGATTGTGGGAGAATATGGAATTGAAACAAATATGAAAGAAGAGAAACACTGATCCAATTCTGAGAGGAAACCAAACTTAGTATTTGTAACATTTTTTTTAAACAACCATTTTAGAAAATTATCTACATGAAAAAGCCCAGGTGATAGGACAAGAAAACAGGTTTATTTTATTATGATCAGATACAGATTTAGGGATCAAGATGCTGAACAGCACATGAGTTGCAGCAGTCAGCGACCCATAGCTGACTGCTAGCGTCAGGGCCAGCGAACCATAGATACCAAGACCCTTCTACACCTCCACGTGGTGATCCTGGATAACAGGCTCCAGCAGGGCAGACTGGCTAAGGAGAAGGGATCGAAGAGGGAATGCTAACCCGGTACTCAAAAAATGCTTGCTGAAGTCGGATCTGTTGGACCGAAAGGTGCAAATATCGCAGCCAAGCTGTAAACTACGACACAGCGCATTCCTTTCTCTGGACAACATTCTGCTACTTAAGCCCTTTCAGGGTTTGGTAGTGGGAGATTGAAAACGAAGAAGAAGAAGAAGAAGAAGATACAGATTTAGAAATATTGTCAAAAACACCAAGACATACCCAGGAGCAGACATCAACTTAGACCATAATCCAGTGTGTTTGAAATTACATAAACAACTCAAAATCACAGGGAACAAAGGAATAGTGCCAGGTAGCATTAAAAAACGATTATGAAAACTTACAATCAGAGGACATGAAAGGAAACACAGAGCCGGGAATAAACGCTAAATGGGAAGGTCTAAAACCCAGTATGCAAGTAACGCATAAATCGTTTCCAGATAAAGAACTTGGGAAAAAAGCAAAAATGGATGACAGATGACATCTTAACTGAAATGGCAGATAGAAGGAAGGCTAAAACACTGCTGCATATTCATCACTAGACAGAGATAAGTACAACATGCAGGCTGGCCAAAGAACAGAGGCTGTAAGAAAAATGCAAGATAATAGAAGCACACGTGATTAAAACACGGTACCAAGGGAAATGCATATGGAAATAACTAAAACAACAAACAAGACACATGTAACCTAGAATGGGGGATGCATCCGAGAAAAGAATGGGGTAATTTTGATGGATGAGAATGACATATCAAAGAGTTGGGCGGAATTTACAAAATAACTTTTTGAGGAAAGTCGCGGAGACAAACCACAAGTATATGATAATGAAGGAACCATCATCATCAGTTCAAAAGTGAAAATTGTGATAGAAACTAAGAGGAAAGAAAAAGCAAGCGGACCGGACACCATAAACATAGAAATGATAGATGCCTTGGAGGAATTTGGTATAGATGAACCCACTGATCTATGTAATCACATATACAAAACTGGAAGCATACCGAAGCACCTGAAAATATCTACGTTTATAACATTCCAGAGTTTAGAACAATAAGTCTAATGAGTCACACAATTAAAATACTATTCAAGATCATACAAGAGAGAATAAGAGGTAAAATAGAGATCGAAGTTTCAGAAGAGCTATTTGGTTTTTGAAAGTTTAATGGAACAAGGGAAGCAATTGTCTGTTTGCAAACTCTGACTTACTTCCCATGTCCTAGGCACTACGTCACACACCATTCTTCTCGTATTCAGCCACGTGGATTGTCCTGTCACTGGCACTCGGAAGGTCATCTATACTACAAGTTTCCGGGAGGTTTGGGCAGATCGTCAGATGGTCCTGGTCTTGTGTTACTACACATTCGCATGTTTCATCATCCCTGTATCCTAATATTTTCAGGATTTTCCTGCATCGTGATACACCAGTTCGAAGTCTATTTAGTGACTTCCATGTAGCGTAGGACAGGAGATGTCCAGGCGCAGGTTCCTCGGTAACTCGATCAAGGGGACCTGTGTCAGCTATTTCCAACTTTTGATGCGTCGATTTCCTGGACTAGTTTGTAGGGGCTATGTTGACTAAGAAACTTCGTCTTGATTTTAGTCTTAAGCGCTGTACCTTATGTCCGAACATAGAGTGTCTTGGGTCATTTACCTGTTTCTCTCTTTCTATTTCTGACGGGACAGTTCTTTGTATCTCTGGTGGCGCTATGCCGATTATGGAGTATATTTTTTTCAATTGGTGTAGGTTTTAGGCATCCAGTAACTATACGGCCAGTCTCATTTATTACTGAGAACAAAGGTATCTGAATGCGTGCCAAGGTCACTCTCTGTCTGGTCACTACGCCAAGGTCACTCACCGTATCAACAAAGGAAATCGGAGTTGGTGAAAAAATGTACAGGTAGGAACTGACCACTGGCGTTCCGATTTGGGTAGTGGGGGTGAGTGACAGACGGGAGGGCAGCGGAGATATTGTTCTGGAGAGATATTGGCGATGGTCGAGATAGCTAAAATCAACACAACACTATCGTCAGATGCCTATATATATATAAATAATCATGAAAGGAAAATATAATTCATATATGCAAGTTGATCGAAGAGCATGGTCATATGCGCTTGAGACTGCCACTTTACCATTCACACTTGAGCCCAGTTGAACTCGATTGGGGAAAAGTTAAGGGGGTAGTGCCACCTAGAATCTTGTCAAAATGCGTTTTGTTCGGTAAATTGAATTTTGTTGGGCTGTTGGGAAAGTACCATCACTCGTCTTTCAAAAATAACTTGAATTTAGAGTCTAGCATCAGTAGTTTTTATGATATAGACTGTCAAACATGCCTGTGGTCAGTCCCCAAAAAATGAGAAAAAAATTCTAAACGGCTGCCAGTTACTAGTTTCAAGTTATTACTTCCCTAGAATGCAGCAGTTAAACACATTTGCCCACTCACGCGTAAGCATAAGAACTGGTTTGATGAGAACGATCTGGAAATACAGTGCCTTCTTGATGCAAAACACGAAACGCACAGAGAATACCAAAGAGACACACCCTCTCCGGCAGTAAAAGCGGCCTTCAATAATGCTCGCAAAGTTGTCCAGACCAGGCTTAGAGATATGCAAGACTCATGGCTCAGCAAAAGAGCTAACGAAATTGAGATGCTCGTCGAGCGTCATGATACCAAACGTTTTTACGAGGCACTGAAAGCTCTCTACGGCTCGCAGCCCTATGGTAAAACACTCCAGTTCGCAGTGTGGATGTGGCACTGCTAACAGATAAGGTTCAGATTCTAGACAGATGGGCAGACCACTTCTGCAAAATACTAAACCACCCATCGTCCATAAATTAGGAGGCCATCCGGCAAATGCCGCCGGTGGAATTAAACCTGGAGCTGGATGAAGTCATCACTGAGGAGGAAGTCGACAGGGCAATCCGTTCACTATCTATAGGAAAAGCCTCAGGAGTGGATGCAATACCAGCAGAGGTATATAAGACAGCTGACCCATCCCTCAGCAGAAGGATCATTGAACTCTTCTGCCACATGTGGGCTGTGGGAAAAATTCCGCAGGAGCTGAAGGACGTCTCAATCGTTCACCTGTACAAAAGAAAAGGCAACCGGCAGGAATGCGGCAATCATCGTGGAATATCGCTACTCTCTGTAGCAGGAAAGATCCTAGCGCACTTACTGCTAAACATGGACAACATACACCTTGAACAAAGCCTCCACCTCCCAGAAAGCCAATGTGGATTCAGAGCCGGAAGAGGAACAGTGGATATGATTTTTACCGCTCGCCAGGTACACGAGAAGTGTCGGGAACAAAATCAGGCCTTGTACACCACATTTATTGATTGGACAAAGGCATTTGATACAGTAAACGGAGGAGGGCTGTGGATGATAATGCCCAAGTTTTACTGCCCCAAAAAGTTTATAAATATGGTGAAACAGCTACACGAAGAGATGTGTGCTCGTGTACTGGACAGCGGAGCCATCTCTAAAACGTTTCTAGTATCAAACAGAGTAAAACAAGGAAATGTACTCGCCCCGACCCTGTTCAGCATGATGTTCACGGCCACGATGACAGACGCCTTCAGATCACTGGAGCTTGGAATCCCCATAAAGTACCGCACGGATGGCAAGCTACTCAATCCCAGAAGAATGAAGGCTAAAATCAAAGTGGCTGGCGACATAATCAGGGAACTTGTATTTGCTGACGACTGCGCTCTAATGAGCAACTCAAAACTGAACATGCAGGTTGAAATGGACCGGTTCTCGGCCACATGCGAAAACTTTGGCCTGACCATAAATGCCAAGAAAACAGAGGTCATGTACGAACTAGTACCATGCATAGCCTACACAAAACCAGAGACTACAGTCAGCGGGCAGACGTCGAATGTCGTAGACAAATTCACGTATCTGGACAGCACGCTGTCTAGATCTGTCAGCATCGACGATAACGTATCAATCAGAATAGCAAGGGCCAGCACATCCTTTGGTAGAATGCGCTCGATGGTGTGGGCACGCCGTGGCATCAGCGTCAACACCAAACTCAAAGTCTACCGTGCAACCATCATTTCAACCCTACTATACGTCTGCGAAAGATGGACTGTATACTCAGGACATGCAAGGAGGTTAAACCACTTCCACACAGGTTGCCTGAGGCGAATATTCCACATCCAATGGTGAGATCGTGTCACTGACATCGATGTTATCTCGAGGGCTAACATGCCCAGCATGCATGCACTGTTTGAAAAAGTACGACTAGGATGGGCCGGACATCTCGTCCGTATGTCAGACGAGCGGGTCCCAAAGAAGCTTCTCTACGGCGAGCTAAGAGAGGGATGGCGCGAGAGAAGGCGCCCCAAAAAAAAAAAACGTTTTAAAGACTGTCTCAAGGACCGAAACGTTGCCAGATAGACATCGAGACCTGGGAATGTCTTGCGCAAAACAGATCTGACTGGAGAAGCGCAGTCAAATCGGGTGTAGCTACCGGTGAAGACGACCGTGTTGTGAAAGCCCAGAGCAGACGCGAGACCCGGAAATCCCGAAAGCGGGAACACCATCACCTTCTACAATCTCGTGTGCCCGATATGTAGCAGATGTTTTCGTGCCCGCATTGGCTTTTTCAGCCACATGCGCACCCACACCCAACAAAGAAATCTGTGACAAGGATGACGTCGGCTGTCCTCATCGACAACGATGGACAGCTATTATTATAATTTAGTTATCAGAATAAACAATGAGGGGTTTTCAAACTAATTTGATAAAATATAATAAAATGATGCAGAGTTGAGCCATTTTTTCTCAAATAAATTGTCAGCATTTTAAAAAAAAATTACGTTTTAAATGAACATTAGTATAAATGATACCATTATGAACGGTGATCACTTTTACAGCACCTGTTTAATTTTATAGGGATTTATCAATTTTTAATTAAAGTTACAATTATTAAAATAATACCTGTCGCTAGGTGGTACTCCTTAAAGAACAAATAGTAGCTGAAAACAAAACGTTAAAACTATGCTATTTGAAAGAGATAAAGCCTTCTTAAATATAGACAAATAGTATTATGCTAAATGTGAGGACCATGTCTTGAAAGAGGCTGAGGACTATTGAAAAAAAAGTGGACTGTCGTTCTTTCTTCCGAGAGCAGTCATCAATGTGTTGGAACTATCCGACTATGATTTAGTGAAAAATTAACTTACATGTTTGCTTTCTGAGAAATACAAGTTTCCATGACCTTGGCAAAACAGTCCTTTTCAGGGCCACCCCAATCAGCTAGAAAATGGATCTAAGAACTGAATTATAACCACTTATTATTTGCTCTAGCATCTAATTTTAACACGAACCAATCCATCTGAGGTATGTACCATTTATGTTCAATATTTCGTGTGCTTTTACATGTTCACATATTTCTTCAACGAAATGCCCAATTATTTCTTGCATCTCCTAAAACACACAAACTACATTACAAAAGGGCGCTACGTGGAACCAAATGTAGAAAATCTCATTCGAATTGTAGAGACGCCTTTGCGTAAAGAAAGAAATTCCTTTGCTAACAAATATCAAAGGAACTAGGTACTTTAAGAAAATTGCTTTATCTTACACATCTACATATTGGGGGTCATTATACAATTTGAAAGATCAGTTCACGTGCACAAAATCTCGCAAATCGGTGTAATTGTTATTGAGATTTTAGGCAACAATTAAACGGCAATGATTGTGAAACGGACAATAGTTGACACATGAAAGTGTCGTCATGTTGTCGTCGGTCTTTCAAGGGGGTTTTCCCGTGAGTCCGTAGGCCTATCTAATGTTTTTCATGGGTGGATGCCCCTTTGCAGATCCCAGCTCTGGCGTGAGCTGGATGTAGCCTGGAGAAGGGTTTCCTGTTTAGCGGGCTAGGCTCGAGCAGCTAATAATCCGCTGCGTTGGAACAAGCGCTTACAGAGGGTGATTAACCGATGTGCAAAGCCATCTTAATAGACTCAAACATTAGAGTAAAGTAGACCCGCAGCGTGTTAGGCGCCATCTATGCTGGTCTAATCAAACCACCTAACCATGGCCGGTGTTAAGCCATGTCACACAGTTAATCGTCTCCTACGACATGCTCTCTGTGAGGCAGTGGTGCTATTCTTGTCCTTGTCATACAAAGACCCCGCAGACAACTCTGGAATTATCTATCATTCCGCAGCTAATTGTCACAAAGATAAACCAAAGACAGGATTCCAAACCAGACACTCTCAATAAAAGGAAGAACATAAAATTCTACGTCGGGGGAAGCTTCAGGAATAGCATTAGGGGCAATGCCGCTGGGTCTCAGAAGAAAAGAGTTTCGATTAGAATCATAATGTACCATGGCCTTTCTAGAGCGTCGCTCCCATCACAGTATGTCTAAAAGAAACTTTTCCCAATGCCGAAACTCCAGCCTCCGTCACAGTCATACCCAGGCGTTTATGGATATTTTGGTACCATCGTCTTCTTGGTCTATACATGCCTCTTTTGCGTGGCACCATTCCTTCCATCACGGTTCTCTCAAGACTGTTATGTCAATTAAAATTATCTTGATCCTGATCAGCGTAGCAGCGGGTTCCAACTTCGTCTCCAGCGGTTCCTGTCTTGGACCTCAGATGTTCAGTGCGTGGTAAGTGCTCCTCTAGAGGTATCTCGGATGTTGCAGCCTACAGTAAGTGAGTCTGACCAACGCATTGGAGGTCTTCCTCGCGGTCTTCCTCATCTTACCCCAGGGATACCAGACTACTGTCGCTGTGTTTCATTGACCATCGTTTCGTCCCAACATGAGACCTGCCCATCTATGTTTTAACTTTTCTGCATGGATTACCGCATCTTTCACCAGGGATAATCGTCTTATGTCAGAATTGTGGAGACTTTGCATGCGTTGGTTCCGGCGAGTGATTCCGACCAAGCGTCTGTCGAGGGAGGCCTGGGTCATCTCAATCTGTCCTCTAGTGATTTTGTTAGCGTCCTCGTCTCGGCACCGTAGCATATTGCAAGGAGTACCATGGAATTTAAGAGGGAGTCTCGAAGGTCTTGGTCAGGACAACCATCCAGGATCGTGTTAATAGACAATCACCTTCGATCACTTTATTCTCAATTACCTTCAGTTTGCCGATGACATAGTGCTCATCACAGAGTCAGCAGCAGAGTCCATGCAAATGATGCAACTACTCGACGGAGAGGGCAAGAAAGAGGGTCTGGAGATGAATGTCTCGAAGACCAAAGTGTTGCACAATCGCTTCTCCACCAGTAATCCCGTTTTTCTTGGCGAGGATCGATTAAAGGATGTCAACGAGTACATTTATCTTGGATGTCTTCTCAATATGGAGGATAACCTGGAGCCTGAATTGATATGATGTTGTCGCGTGGTTGTGGCAAATTAATATGATGTTGTCGCGTGGTTGTGGCAGCCTTTTCGACTATTAACAGGGTCGATTAACATACTGGAGTAAAATCGCAAGAAAACTGATAGAACAACAGATGTCAAACCGGGCGGAAAGCAATAACAGAACTTAAGGATTAAACAATTGCAACAGATATAATACAAACTTCGAAATTACACAAAATATATATTTCATCACGGGAGTTCATTACTTAACTTCATTATTCTGGTTCTGAAGGTTCTACAGAGCATGTATACATTCTGTTCATTCCACTCAAACCGATTCTAAAATTAACCTGTGATCGTATAATCCATTTTAGAGTGTATTAACTGAACCTGCCTCTATCACTTCCTTTGGTAATTCTTCCTCTTCTTCTTCTTCATCGATCAACTGATATTTCTAGTCCAGTCAGGTTCACAAAGGAGACTGTGTCTTTCAGGTGTTCGCCGGTCCCCCACAGTTTTTCTAGCATAGTCGCTCCACCAGGCCAGACTGCCTCTCTTTGGTCTGCATAGGTAGGGCATTCTTGCAGAATATTATCTGGTCTTTGTTTGGGCGCTCGACAATCGCACGTGACAGAGGCTCTAAGCCCCATTCTGTGGAGGTGGGCCTTGAGTTCACAATATCCAGTTCTGAGTCTAAAGATCTTTGTCTCTGCCAAGTCTGTCTATGCTGTTATTTTCTGGCTTGTATTCGTTGTGCTATTCTCTCCATTCTGTCCTCATGGATCGTTTGATGACTTTCTTTGCTTCTTTATAGCTCTGTAGATGGGGAATCTGCTTGTAACTGGTTGTATACAGACTCTGCAGAGTCTTCTAAACCAGTATAAAGACGTTACGTTAAGTTAAGTTAAGTTAAGTTAAGTTAACGCTACTTCCGGTTTTACCGAGCTCATCTGCTTTCTCGTTTCCACTGATCCCACAGTGAGCCGGAATCCACTGTGAGACTAAATCTGTTTTTTGAGACAGCAACCCTTTGTAGTATTTTATTTCATATCAGAGTCCATCTTGTTTGTGGCTTTAGATGGCTTGAAGTACACTCCTAGAGTTTATCTTGTTTGTGGCTTGAGATGGCTTGGAGTACACTCCTGGAGTTTATCTTGTTTGTGGCTTGAGATGGCTTGAAGTACACTCCTGGAGTCTATCTTGTTTGTGGCTTGAGATGGCTTGGAGTACACTCCTGGAGTGCATCTTGTTTGTGGCTTGAGATGGCTTGGACTACACTCCTGGAGTTTATCTTGTTTGTGGCTTGAGATGGCTTGGACTACACCCCTGGAGTTTATCTTATTTGTGGATTGAGATGGCTTGGAGTACACTCCTGGAGTCTCTCTTGTTTTTTGCTTGAGATGGCTTGAAGTACACTCCTGGAGTCTATCTTGTTTGTTGCTTGAGATGGCTTGGAGTACACTCATGGAGTCTATCTTGTTTGTGGCTTGAGATGGCTTGGAGTACACTCCTGGAGTGTATCTTGTTTGTGGCTTGAGATGGCTTGGAGTACACTCCTGGAGTGTATCTTGTTTGTGGCTTGAGATGGCTTGGAGTACACTCCTAGAGTCTATCTTGTTTGTGGCTTGAGATGGCTTGGAGTACACTCCTGGAGTCTATCTTGTTTGTGGCTTGAGATGGCTTGGAGTACACTCCTGGAGTGCATCTTGTTTGTGGCTTGAGATGGCTTGGACTACACTCCTGGAGTTTATCTTGTTTGTGGCTTGAGATGGCTTGGACTACACCCCTGGAGTTTATCTTATTTGTGGATTGAGATGGCTTGGAGTACACTCCTGGAGTCTCTCTTGTTTTTTGCTTGAGATGGCTTGGAGTACACTCCTGGAGTCTATCTTGTTTGTTGCTTGAGATGGCTTGGAGTACACTCATGGAGTCTATCTTGTTTGTGGCTTGAGATGGCTTGGAGTACACTCCTGGAGTGTATCTTGTTTGTGGCTTGAGATGGCTTGGAGTACACTCCTGGAGTGTATCTTGTTTGTGGCTTGAGATGGCTTGGAGTACACTCCTAGAGTCTATCTTGTTTGTGGCTTGAGATGGCTTGGAGTACACTCCTGGAGTCTATCTTGTTTGTGGCTTGAGATGGCTTGGAGTACACTCTTTGAGTTTATCTTGTTTGTGGCTTTAGATGGCTTGGAGTACACTCCTGGAGTATATCTTGTATGTGGCTTGAGATGGCTTGGAGTACACTCCTGGAGTCTATCTTGTTTGTGGCTTGAGATGGCTTGGAGTACACTCCTGGAGTCTATCTTGTTTGTGGCTTGAGATGGCTTGGAGTACACTTTTTGAGTTTATCTTGTTTGTGGCTTTAGATGGCTTGGAGTACACTCCTGGAGTCTATCCTGTTTGTGGCTTGAGATGGCTTGGAGTACCCTCCCGGAGTATGTCTTGTTTGTGGCTTGAGATGGTTTGGAGTACACTCTTGGAGTATATCTTGTTTGTTGCTTGAGATGGATTGGAGTACACTCATGGAGTCTATCATGTTTGTGGCTTGAGATGGCTTGGAGTACACTCCTGGAGTTTATCTTGTTTGTGGCTTGAGATGGCTTGGAGTATACTCCTGGAGTCTATCTTGTTTGTGGCTTGAGATGGCTTGGAGTACACTCCTGGAGTCTATCTTGTTTGTGGCTTGAGAAGGCTTGGAGTACACTCCGAGAGTCTATCTTTTTGTGGCTTGAGATGGCTAGGAGTACACTCCTGGAGTATATCTTGTTTGTGACTTGAGATGGCTTGGAGTACACTCCTGGAGTCTATATTGTTTATGGCTTGAGATGGCTTGGAGTACACTCCTGGAGTCTATCTTATTTGTGGCTTGAGATGGCTTGGAGTACACTCCTGGAGTCTATCTTGTTTGTGGCTTGAGATGGCTTGGAGTACACTCTTTGAGTTTATCTTGTTTGTGGCTTTAGATGGCTTGGAGTACACTCCTGGAGTATATCTTGTATGTGGCTTGAGATGGCTTGGAGTACACTCCTGGAGTCTATCTTGTTTGTGGCTTGAGATGGCTTGGAGTACACTCCTGGAGTCTATCTTGTTTGTGGCTTTAGATGGCTTGGAGTACACTTTTTGAGTTTATCTTGTTTGTGGCTTTAGATGGCTTGGAGTACACTCCTGGAGTCTATCCTGTTTGTGGCTTGAGATGGCTTGGAGTACCCTCCCGGAGTATGTCTTGTTTGTGGCTTGAGATGGTTTGGAGTACACTCTTGGAGTATATCTTGTTTGTTGCTTGAGATGGATTGGAGTACACTCATGGAGTCTATCATGTTTGTGGCTTGAGATGGCTTGGAGTACACTCCTGGAGTTTATCTTGTTTGTGGCTTGAGATGGCTTGGAGTATACTCCTGGAGTCTATCTTGTTTGTGGCTTGAGATGGCTTGGAGTACACTCCTGGAGTCTATCTTGTTTGTGGCTTGAGAAGGCTTGGAGTACACTCCGAGAGTCTATCTTTTTGTGGCTTGAGATGGCTAGGAGTACACTCCTGGAGTATATCTTGTTTGTGACTTGAGATGGCTTGGAGTACACTCCTGGAGTCTATATTGTTTATGGCTTGAGATGGCTTGGAGTACACTCCTGGAGTCTATCTTATTTGTGGCTTGAGATGGCTTGGAGTACACTCCTGGAGTCTATCTTGTTTGTGGCTTGAGATGGCTTGGAGTACACTCCTGGAGTCTGTCTTGTTTGTGGCTTGAGATGGCTTGGAGTACACTCCTGGAGTCTGTCTTGTTTGTGGTTTGAGATGGTTTGGAGTACACTCCTGGAGTATATCTTGTTTGTGGCTTGAGATGGCTTGGAGTACACTCATGGAGTCTATCTTGTTTGTGGCTTGAGATGGCTTGGAGTACACTCCTGGAGTTTATCTTGTTTTTGGCTTGACATGGCTTGGAGTACACTCCTGGAGTCTATCTTGTTTGTGGCTTGAGATGGCTTGGAGTACACTCCTGGAGTCTATCTTGTTTGTGGCTTGAGATGGCTTGGAGTACACTCCTGGTGTCTGTCTTGTTTGTGGCTTGAGATGGCTTGGAGTACACTCCTGGAGTTTGTCTTGTTTGTGGCTTGAGATGGCTTGGAGTACACTCCTGGAGTTTATCTTGTTTGTGACTTGAGATGGCTTGGAGTACACTCCTGTAGTTTATCTTGTTTGTGGCTTGAGATGGCTTGGAGTACACTCCCGTAGTTTATCTTGTTTGTGGCTTGAGATGGCTTGGAGTACACTCCTGGAGTCTATCTTGTTTGTGGCTTGAGATGGCTTGGAGTACCCTCCTGGAGTTTATCTTGTTTGTGGCTTGAGATGGCTTGGAGTACACTCCTGAATTGCATCTTGTTTGTGGCTTGAGATGGTTTGGAGTACACTCCAGGAGTATATCTTGTTTATGGCTTAAGATGGCTTGGAGTACACTCCTGGAGTCTCTCTTGTTTTTTGCTTGAGATGGCTTGGAGTACACTCCTGGAGTCTATCTTGTTTGTTGCTTGAGATGGCTTGGAGTACACTCATGGAGTCTATCTTGTTTGTGGCTTGAGATGGCTTGGAGTACACTCCTGGAGTGTATCTTGTTTGTGGCTTGAGATGGCTTGGAGTACACTCCTGGAGTCTATCTTGTTTGTGGCTTGAGATGGCTTGGAGTACACTCCTAGAGTCTATCTTGTTTGTGGCTTGAGATGGCTTGGAGTACACTCCTGGAGTCTATCTTGTTTGTGGCTTGAGATGGCTTGGAGTACACTCTTTGAGTTTATCTTGTTTGTGGCTTTAGATGGCTTGGAGTACACTCCTGGAGTGTATCTTGTATGTGGCTTGAGATGGCTTGGAGTACACTCCTGGAGTCTATCTTGTTTGTGGCTTGAGATGGCTTGGAGTACACTCCTGGAGTCTATCTTGTTTGTGGCTTGAGATGGCTTGGAGTACACTTTTTGAGTTTATCTTGTTTGTGGCTTTAGATGGCTTGGAGTACACTCCTGGAGTCTATCCTGTTTGTGGCTTGAGATGGCTTGGAGTACCCTCCTGGAGTATGTCTTGTTTGTGGCTTGAGATGGTTTGGAGTACACTCCTGGAGTATATCTTGTTTGTGGCTTGAGATGGTTTGGAGTACACTCTTGGAGTATATCTTGTTTGTTGCTTGAGATGGATTGGAGTACACTCATGGAGTCTATCATGTTTGTGGCTTGAGATGGCTTGGAGTACACTCCTGGAGTTTATCTTGTTTGTGGCTTGAGATGGCTTGGAGTATACTCCTGGAGTCTATCTTGTTTGTGGCTTGAGATGGCTTGGAGTACACTCCTGGAGTCTATCTTGTTTGTGGCTTGAGAAGGCTTGGAGTACACTCCGAGAGTCTATCTTTTTGTGGCTTGAGATGGCTAGGAGTACACTCCTGGAGTATATCTTGTTTGTGACTTGAGATGGCTTGGAGTACACTCCTGGAGTCTATATTGTTTATGGCTTGAGATGGCTTGGAGTACACTCCTGGAGTCTATCTTATTTGTGGCTTGAGATGGCTTGGAGTACACTCCTGGAGTCTATCTTGTTTGTGGCTTGAGATGGCTTGGAGTACACTCCTGGAGTCTGTCTTGTTTGTGGCTTGAGATGGCTTGGAGTACACTCCTGGAGTCTGTCTTGTTTGTGGTTTGAGATGGTTTGGAGTACACTCCTGGAGTATATCTTGTTTGTGGCTTGAGATGGCTTGGAGTACACTCATGGAGTCTATCTTGTTTGTGGCTTGAGATGGCTTGGAGTACACTCCTGGAGTTTATCTTGTTTTTGGCTTGACATGGCTTGGAGTACACTCCTGGAGTCTATCTTGTTTGTGGCTTGAGATGGCTTGGAGTACACTCCTGGAGTCTATCTTGTTTGTGGCTTGAGATGGCTTGGAGTACACTCCTGGTGTCTGTCTTGTTTGTGGCTTGAGATGGCTTGGAGTACACTCCTGGAGTTTGTCTTGTTTGTGGCTTGAGATGGCTTGGAGTACACTCCTGGAGTTTATCTTGTTTGTGACTTGAGATGGCTTGGAGTACACTCCTGTAGTTTATCTTGTTTGTGGCTTGAGATGGCTTGGAGTACACTCCCGTAGTTTATCTTGTTTGTGGCTTGAGATGGCTTGGAGTACACTCCTGGAGTCTATCTTGTTTGTGGCTTGAGATGGCTTGGAGTACCCTCCTGGAGTTTATCTTGTTTGTGGCTTGAGATGGCTTGGAGTACACTCCTGAATTGCATCTTGTTTGTGGCTTGAGATGGTTTGGAGTACACTCCAGGAGTATATCTTGTTTATGGCTTAAGATGGCTTGGAGTACACTCCTGGAGTCTCTCTTGTTTTTTGCTTGAGATGGCTTGGAGTACACTCCTGGAGTCTATCTTGTTTGTGGCTTGAGATGGATTGGAGTACACTCATGGAGTATATCTTGTTTTTGGCTTGACATGGCTTGGAGTACACTCCTGGAGTTTATCTTGTTTGTGGCTTGAGATGGCTTGGAGTATACTCCTGGAGTCTATCTTGTTTGTGGCTTGAGATGGCTTGGAGTACACTCCTGGAATCTATATTGTTTATGGCTTGAGATGGCTTGGAGTACACTCCTGGAGTCTATCTTATTTGTGGCTTGAGATGGCTTGGAGTACACTCTTTGAGTTTATCTTGTTTGTGGCTTTAGATGGCTTGGAGTACCCTCCTGGAGTATGTCTTGTTTGTGGCTTGAGATGGCTTGGAGTACCCTCCCGGAGTATGTCTTGTTTGTGGCTTTAGATGGCTTGGAGTACACTCTTGGAGTATATCTTGTTTGTTGCTTGAGATGGATTGGAGTACACTAATGGAGTCTATCATGTTTGTGGCTTGAGATGGCTTGGAGTACACTCCTGGAGTTTATCTTGTTTGTGGCTTGAGATGGCTTGGAGTATACTCCTGGAGTCTATCTTGTTTGTGGCTTGAGATGGCTTGGAGTACACTCCTGGAGTCTATCTTGTTTGTGGCTTGAGAAGGCTTGGAGTACACTCCGAGAGTCTATCTTTTTGTGGCTTGAGATGGCTAGGAGTACACTCCTGGAGTATATCTTGTTTGTGACTTGAGATGGCTTGGAGTACACTCCTGGAGTCTATATTGTTTATGGCTTGAGATGGCTTGGAGTACACTCCTGGAGTCTATCTTATTTGTGGCTTGAGATGGCTTGGAGTACACTCCTGGAGTCTATCTTGTTTGTGGCTTGAGATGGCTTGGAGTACACTCCTGGAGTCTGTCTTGTTTGTGGCTTGAGATGGCTTGGAGTACACTCCTGGAGTCTGTCTTGTTTGTGGTTTGAGATGGTTTGGAGTACACTCCTGGAGTATATCTTGTTTGTGGCTTGAGATGGCTTGGAGTACACTCATGGAGTCTATCTTGTTTGTGGCTTGAGATGGCTTGGAGTACACTCCTGGAGTTTATCTTGTTTTTGGCTTGACATGGCTTGGAGTACACTCCTGGAGTCTATCTTGTTTGTGGCTTGAGATGGCTTGGAGTACACTCCTGGAGTCTATCTTGTTTGTGGCTTGAGATGGCTTGGAGTACACTCCTGGTGTCTGTCTTGTTTGTGGCTTGAGATGGCTTGGAGTACACTCCTGGAGTTTGTCTTGTTTGTGGCTTGAGATGGCTTGGAGTACACTCCTGGAGTTTATCTTGTTTGTGACTTGAGATGGCTTGGAGTACACTCCTGTAGTTTATCTTGTTTGTGGCTTGAGATGGCTTGGAGTACACTCCCGTAGTTTATCTTGTTTGTGGCTTGAGATGGCTTGGAGTACACTCCTGGAGTCTATCTTGTTTGTGGCTTGAGATGGCTTGGAGTACCCTCCTGGAGTTTATCTTGTTTGTGGCTTGAGATGGCTTGGAGTACACTCCTGAATTGCATCTTGTTTGTGGCTTGAGATGGTTTGGAGTACACTCCAGGAGTATATCTTGTTTATGGCTTAAGATGGCTTGGAGTACACTCCTGGAGTCTCTCTTGTTTTTTGCTTGAGATGGCTTGGAGTACACTCCTGGAGTCTATCTTGTTTGTGGCTTGAGATGGATTGGAGTACACTCATGGAGTATATCTTGTTTTTGGCTTGACATGGCTTGGAGTACACTCCTGGAGTTTATCTTGTTTGTGGCTTGAGATGGCTTGGAGTATACTCCTGGAGTCTATCTTGTTTGTGGCTTGAGATGGCTTGGAGTACACTCCTGGAATCTATATTGTTTATGGCTTGAGATGGCTTGGAGTACACTCCTGGAGTCTATCTTATTTGTGGCTTGAGATGGCTTGGAGTACACTCTTTGAGTTTATCTTGTTTGTGGCTTTAGATGGCTTGGAGTACCCTCCTGGAGTATGTCTTGTTTGTGGCTTGAGATGGCTTGGAGTACCCTCCCGGAGTATGTCTTGTTTGTGGCTTTAGATGGCTTGGAGTACACTCTTGGAGTATATCTTGTTTGTTGCTTGAGATGGATTGGAGTACACTAATGGAGTCTATCATGTTTGTGGCTTGAGATGGCTTGGAGTACACTCCTGGAGTTTATCTTGTTTGTGGCTTGAGATGGCTTGGAGTATACTCCTGGAGTCTATCTTGTTTGTGGCTTGAGATGGCTTGGAGTACACTCCTGGAGTCTATCTTGTTTGTGGCTTGAGAAGGCTTGGAGTACACTCCGAGAGTCTATCTTTTTGTGGCTTGAGATGGCTAGGAGTACACTCCTGGAGTATATCTTGTTTGTGACTTGAGATGGCTTGGAGTACACTCCTGGAGTCTATATTGTTTATGGCTTGAGATGGCTTGGAGTACACTCCTGGAGTCTATCTTATTTGTGGCTTGAGATGGCTTGGAGTACACTCCTGGAGTCTATCTTGTTTGTGGCTTGAGATGGCTTGGAGTACACTCCTGGAGTCTGTCTTGTTTGTGGCTTGAGATGGCTTGGAGTACACTCCTGGAGTCTGTCTTGTTTGTGGTTTGAGATGGTTTGGAGTACACTCCTGGAGTATATCTTGTTTGTGGCTTGAGATGGCTTGGAGTACACTCATGGAGTCTATCTTGTTTGTGGCTTGAGATGGCTTGGAGTACACTCCTGGAGTTTATCTTGTTTTTGGCTTGACATGGCTTGGAGTACACTCCTGGAGTCTATCTTGTTTGTGGCTTGAGATGGCTTGGAGTACACTCCTGGAGTCTATCTTGTTTGTGGCTTGAGATGGCTTGGAGTACACTCCTGGTGTCTGTCTTGTTTGTGGCTTGAGATGGCTTGGAGTACACTCCTGGAGTTTGTCTTGTTTGTGGCTTGAGATGGCTTGGAGTACACTCCTGGAGTTTATCTTGTTTGTGACTTGAGATGGCTTGGAGTACACTCCTGTAGTTTATCTTGTTTGTGGCTTGAGATGGCTTGGAGTACACTCCCGTAGTTTATCTTGTTTGTGGCTTGAGATGGCTTGGAGTACACTCCTGGAGTCTATCTTGTTTGTGGCTTGAGATGGCTTGGAGTACCCTCCTGGAGTTTATCTTGTTTGTGGCTTGAGATGGCTTGGAGTACACTCCTGAATTGCATCTTGTTTGTGGCTTGAGATGGTTTGGAGTACACTCCAGGAGTATATCTTGTTTATGGCTTAAGATGGCTTGGAGTACACTCCTGGAGTCTCTCTTGTTTTTTGCTTGAGATGGCTTGGAGTACACTCCTGGAGTCTATCTTGTTTGTTGCTTGAGATGGCTTGGAGTACACTCATGGAGTCTATCTTGTTTGTGGCTTGAGATGGCTTGGAGTACACTCCTGGAGTGTATCTTGTTTGTGGCTTGAGATGGCTTGGAGTACACTCCTGGAGTCTATCTTGTTTGTGGCTTGAGATGGCTTGGAGTACACTCCTAGAGTCTATCTTGTTTGTGGCTTGAGATGGCTTGGAGTACACTCCTGGAGTCTATCTTGTTTGTGGCTTGAGATGGCTTGGAGTACACTCTTTGAGTTTATCTTGTTTGTGGCTTTAGATGGCTTGGAGTACACTCCTGGAGTGTATCTTGTATGTGGCTTGAGATGGCTTGGAGTACACTCCTGGAGTCTATCTTGTTTGTGGCTTGAGATGGCTTGGAGTACACTCCTGGAGTCTATCTTGTTTGTGGCTTGAGATGGCTTGGAGTACACTTTTTGAGTTTATCTTGTTTGTGGCTTTAGATGGCTTGGAGTACACTCCTGGAGTCTATCCTGTTTGTGGCTTGAGATGGCTTGGAGTACCCTCCTGGAGTATGTCTTGTTTGTGGCTTGAGATGGTTTGGAGTACACTCCTGGAGTATATCTTGTTTGTGGCTTGAGATGGTTTGGAGTACACTCTTGGAGTATATCTTGTTTGTTGCTTGAGATGGATTGGAGTACACTCATGGAGTCTATCATGTTTGTGGCTTGAGATGGCTTGGAGTACACTCCTGGAGTTTATCTTGTTTGTGGCTTGAGATGGCTTGGAGTATACTCCTGGAGTCTATCTTGTTTGTGGCTTGAGATGGCTTGGAGTACACTCCTGGAGTCTATCTTGTTTGTGGCTTGAGAAGGCTTGGAGTACACTCCGAGAGTCTATCTTTTTGTGGCTTGAGATGGCTAGGAGTACACTCCTGGAGTATATCTTGTTTGTGACTTGAGATGGCTTGGAGTACACTCCTGGAGTCTATATTGTTTATGGCTTGAGATGGCTTGGAGTACACTCCTGGAGTCTATCTTATTTGTGGCTTGAGATGGCTTGGAGTACACTCCTGGAGTCTATCTTGTTTGTGGCTTGAGATGGCTTGGAGTACACTCCTGGAGTCTGTCTTGTTTGTGGCTTGAGATGGCTTGGAGTACACTCCTGGAGTCTGTCTTGTTTGTGGTTTGAGATGGTTTGGAGTACACTCCTGGAGTATATCTTGTTTGTGGCTTGAGATGGCTTGGAGTACACTCATGGAGTCTATCTTGTTTGTGGCTTGAGATGGCTTGGAGTACACTCCTGGAGTTTATCTTGTTTTTGGCTTGACATGGCTTGGAGTACACTCCTGGAGTCTATCTTGTTTGTGGCTTGAGATGGCTTGGAGTACACTCCTGGAGTCTATCTTGTTTGTGGCTTGAGATGGCTTGGAGTACACTCCTGGTGTCTGTCTTGTTTGTGGCTTGAGATGGCTTGGAGTACACTCCTGGAGTTTGTCTTGTTTGTGGCTTGAGATGGCTTGGAGTACACTCCTGGAGTTTATCTTGTTTGTGACTTGAGATGGCTTGGAGTACACTCCTGTAGTTTATCTTGTTTGTGGCTTGAGATGGCTTGGAGTACACTCCCGTAGTTTATCTTGTTTGTGGCTTGAGATGGCTTGGAGTACACTCCTGGAGTCTATCTTGTTTGTGGCTTGAGATGGCTTGGAGTACCCTCCTGGAGTTTATCTTGTTTGTGGCTTGAGATGGCTTGGAGTACACTCCTGAATTGCATCTTGTTTGTGGCTTGAGATGGTTTGGAGTACACTCCAGGAGTATATCTTGTTTATGGCTTAAGATGGCTTGGAGTACACTCCTGGAGTCTCTCTTGTTTTTTGCTTGAGATGGCTTGGAGTACACTCCTGGAGTCTATCTTGTTTGTGGCTTGAGATGGATTGGAGTACACTCATGGAGTATATCTTGTTTTTGGCTTGACATGGCTTGGAGTACACTCCTGGAGTTTATCTTGTTTGTGGCTTGAGATGGCTTGGAGTATACTCCTGGAGTCTATCTTGTTTGTGGCTTGAGATGGCTTGGAGTACACTCCTGGAATCTATATTGTTTATGGCTTGAGATGGCTTGGAGTACACTCCTGGAGTCTATCTTATTTGTGGCTTGAGATGGCTTGGAGTACACTCTTTGAGTTTATCTTGTTTGTGGCTTTAGATGGCTTGGAGTACCCTCCTGGAGTATGTCTTGTTTGTGGCTTGAGATGGCTTGGAGTACCCTCCCGGAGTATGTCTTGTTTGTGGCTTTAGATGGCTTGGAGTACACTCTTGGAGTATATCTTGTTTGTTGCTTGAGATGGATTGGAGTACACTAATGGAGTCTATCATGTTTGTGGCTTGAGATGGCTTGGAGTACACTCCTGGAGTTTATCTTGTTTGTGGCTTGAGATGGCTTGGAGTATACTCCTGGAGTCTATCTTGTTTGTGGCTTGAGATGGCTTGGAGTACACTCCTGGAGTCTATCTTGTTTGTGGCTTGAGAAGGCTTGGAGTACACTCCGAGAGTCTATCTTTTTGTGGCTTGAGATGGCTAGGAGTACACTCCTGGAGTATATCTTGTTTGTGACTTGAGATGGCTTGGAGTACACTCCTGAAGTCTATATTGTTTATGGCTTGAGATGGCTTGGAGTACACTCCTGGAGTCTATCTTATTTGTGGCTTGAGATGGCTTGGAGTACACTCCTGGAGTCTATCTTGTTTGTGGCTTGAGATGGCTTGGAGTACACTCCTGGAGTCTGTCTTGTTTGTGGCTTGAGATGGCTTGGAGTACACTCCTGGAGTCTGTCTTGTTTGTGGTTTGAGATGGTTTGGAGTACACTCCTGGAGTATATCTTGTTTGTGGCTTGAGATGGCTTGGAGTACACTCATGGAGTCTATCTTGTTTGTGGCTTGAGATGGCTTGGAGTACACTCCTGGAGTTTATCTTGTTTTTGGCTTGACATGGCTTGGAGTACACTCCTGGAGTCTATCTTGTTTGTGGCTTGAGATGGCTTGGAGTACACTCCTGGAGTCTATCTTGTTTGTGGCTTGAGATGGCTTGGAGTACACTCCTGGTGTCTGTCTTGTTTGTGGCTTGAGATGGCTTGGAGTACACTCCTGGAGTTTGTCTTGTTTGTGGCTTGAGATGGCTTGGAGTACACTCCTGGAGTTTATCTTGTTTGTGACTTGAGATGGCTTGGAGTACACTCCTGTAGTTTATCTTGTTTGTGGCTTGAGATGGCTTGGAGTACACTCCCGTAGTTTATCTTGTTTGTGGCTTGAGATGGCTTGGAGTACACTCCTGGAGTCTATCTTGTTTGTGGCTTGAGATGGCTTGGAGTACCCTCCTGGAGTTTATCTTGTTTGTGGCTTGAGATGGCTTGGAGTACACTCCTGAATTGCATCTTGTTTGTGGCTTGAGATGGTTTGGAGTACACTCCAGGAGTATATCTTGTTTATGGCTTAAGATGGCTTGGAGTACACTCCTGGAGTCTCTCTTGTTTTTTGCTTGAGATGGCTTGGAGTACACTCCTGGAGTCTATCTTGTTTGTTGCTTGAGATGGCTTGGAGTACACTCATGGAGTCTATCTTGTTTGTGGCTTGAGATGGCTTGGAGTACACTCCTGGAGTGTATCTTGTTTGTGGCTTGAGATGGCTTGGAGTACACTCCTGGAGTCTATCTTGTTTGTGGCTTGAGATGGCTTGGAGTACACTCCTAGAGTCTATCTTGTTTGTGGCTTGAGATGGCTTGGAGTACACTCCTGGAGTCTATCTTGTTTGTGGCTTGAGATGGCTTGGAGTACACTCTTTGAGTTTATCTTGTTTGTGGCTTTAGATGGCTTGGAGTACACTCCTGGAGTGTATCTTGTATGTGGCTTGAGATGGCTTGGAGTACACTCCTGGAGTCTATCTTGTTTGTGGCTTGAGATGGCTTGGAGTACACTCCTGGAGTCTATCTTGTTTGTGGCTTGAGATGGCTTGGAGTACACTTTTTGAGTTTATCTTGTTTGTGGCTTTAGATGGCTTGGAGTACACTCCTGGAGTCTATCCTGTTTGTGGCTTGAGATGGCTTGGAGTACCCTCCTGGAGTATGTCTTGTTTGTGGCTTGAGATGGTTTGGAGTACACTCCTGGAGTATATCTTGTTTGTTGCTTGAGATGGCTTGGAGTACACTCATGGAGTCTATCTTGTTTGTGGCTTGAGATGGATTGGAGTACACTCATGGAGTATATCTTGTTTTTGGCTTGACATGGCTTGGAGTACACTCCTGGAGTTTATCTTGTTTGTGGCTTGAGATGGCTTGGAGTATACTCCTGGAGTCTATCTTGTTTGTGGCTTGAGATGGCTTGGAGTACACTCCTGGAATCTATATTGTTTATGGCTTGAGATGGCTTGGAGTACACTCCTGGAGTCTATCTTATTTGTGGCTTGAGATGGCTTGGAGTACACTCCTGGAGTCTATCTTGTTTGTGGCTTGAGATGGCTTGGAGTACACTCCTGGAGTCTGTCTTGTTTGTGGCTTGAGATGGCTTGGAGTACACTCCTGGAGTCTGTCTTGTTTGTGGTTTGAGATGGTTTGGAGTACACTCCTGGAGTATATCTTGTTTGTGGCTTGAGATGGCTTGGAGTACACTCATGGAGTCTATCTTGTTTGTGGCTTGAGATGGCTTGGAGTACACTCCTGGAGTTTATCTTGTTTTTGGCTTGACATGGCTTGGAGTACACTCCTGGAGTCTATCTTGTTTGTGGCTTGAGATGGCTTGGAGTACACTCCTGGAGTCTATCTTGTTTGTGGCTTGAGATGGCTTGGAGTACACTCCTGGTGTCTGTCTTGTTTGTGGCTTGAGATGGCTTGGAGTACACTCCTGGAGTTTGTCTTGTTTGTGGCTTCAGATGGCTTGGAGTACACTCCTGAAGTCTATCTTGTTTGTGGCTTGAGATGGCTTGGAGTACACTCCTGGAGTCTATCTTGTTTGTGGCTTGAGATGGCTTGGAGTACACTCCTGGAGTCTATCTTATTTGTGGCTTGAGATGGCTTGGAGTACACTCCTGGAGTCTATCTTGTTTGTGGCTTGAGATGGCTTGGAGTACACTCCTGGAGTCTGTCTTGTTTGTGGCTTGAGATGGCTTGGAGTACACTCCTGGAGTCTGTCTTGTTTGTGGTTTGAGATGGTTTGGAGTACACTCCTGGAGTGTATCTTGTTTGTGGCTTGAGATGGCTTGGAGTACACTCCTGGAGTCTATCTTGTTTGTGGCTTGAGATGGCTTGGAGTACACTCCTGGTGTCTGTCTTGTTTGTGGCTTGAGATGGCTTGGAGTACACTCCAGGAGTTTGTCTTGTTTGTGGCTTGAGATGGCTTGGAGTACACTCCTGGAGTTTATCTTGTTTGTGACTTGAGATGGCTTGGAGTACACTCCTGTAGTTTATCTTGTTTGTGGCTTGAGATGGCTTGGAGTACACTCCCGTAGTTTATCTTGTTTGTGGCTTGAGATGGCTTGGAGTACACTCCTGGAGTCTATCTTGTTTGTGGCTTGAGATGGCTTGGAGTACCCTCCTGGAGTTTATCTTGTTTGTGGCTTGAGATGGCTTGGAGTACACTCCTAAATTGCATCTTGTTTGTGGCTTGAGATGGTTTGGAGTACACTCCAGGAGTATATCTTGTTTATGGCTTAAGATGGCTTGGATTACACTCCTGGAGTCTCTCTTGTTTTTTGCTTGAGATTGCTTGGAATACACTCCTGGAGTCTATCTTGTTTGTTGCTTGAGATGGCTTGGAGTACACTCATGGAGTCTATCTTGTTTGTGGCTTGAGATGGCTTGGAGTACACTCCTGGAGTGTATCTTGTTTGTGGCTTGAGATGGCTTGGAGTACACTCCTGGAGTGTATCTTGTTTGTGGCTTGAGATGGCTAGGAGTACACTCCTAGAGTCTATCTTGTTTGTGGCTTGAGATGGCTTGGAGTACACTCCTGGAGTCTATCTTGTTTGTGGCTTGAGATGGCTTGGAGTACACTCTTTGAGTTTATCTTGTTTGTGGCTTTAGATGGCTTGGAGTACACTCCTGGAGTGTATCTTGTATGTGGCTTGAGATGGCTTGGAGTACACTCCTGGAGTCTATCTTGTTTGTGGCTTGAGATGGCTTGGAGTACACTCCTGGAGTCTATCTTGTTTGTGGCTTGAGATGGCTTGGAGTACACTTTTTGAGTTTATCTTGTTTGTGGCTTTAGATGGCTTGGAGTACACTCCTGGAGTCTATCCTGTTTGTGGCTTGAGATGGCTTGGAGTACCCTCCTGGAGTATGTCTTGTTTGTGGCTTGAGATGGTTTGGAGTACACTCCTGGAGTATATCTTGTTTGTTGCTTGAGATGGCTTGGAGTACACTCATGGAGTCTGTCTTGTTTGTGGCTTGAGATGGCTTGGAGTACACTCCTGGAGTCTGTCTTGTTTGTGGTTTGAGATGGTTTGGAGTACACTCCTGGAGTATATCTTGTTTGTGGCTTGAGATGGCTTGGAGTACACTCATGGAGTCTATCTTGTTTGTTGCTTGAGATGGCTTGGAGTACACTCCTGGAGTTTATCTTGTTTTTGGCTTGACATGGCTTGGAGTACACTCCTGGAGTCTATCTTGTTTGTGGCTTGAGATGGCTTGGAGTACACTCCTGGAGTCTATCTTGTTTGTGGCTTGAGATGGCTTGGAGTACACTCCTGGTGTCTGTCTTGTTTGTGGCTTGAGATGGCTTGGAGTACACTCCTGGAGTTTGTCTTGTTTGTGGCTTGAGATGGCTTGGAGTACACTCCTGAAGTCTATCTTGTTTGTGGCTTGAGATGGCTTGGAGTACACTCCTGGAGTCTATATTGTTTATGGCTTGAGATGGCTTGGAGTACACTCCTGGAGTCTATCTTATTTGTGGCTTGAGATGGCTTGGAGTACACTCCTGGAGTCTATCTTGTTTGTGGCTTGAGATGGCTTGGAGTACACTCCTGGAGTCTGTCTTGTTTGTGGCTTGAGATGGCTTGGAGTACACTCCTGGAGTCTGTCTTGTTTGTGGTTTGAGATGGTTTGGAGTACACTCCTGGAGTATATCTTGTTTGTGGCTTGAGATGGCTTGGAGTACACTCATGGAGTCTATCTTGTTTGTGGCTTGAGATGGCTTGGAGTACACTCCTGGAGTTTATCTTGTTTTTGGCTTGACATGGCTTGGAGTACACTCCTGGAGTCTATCTTGTTTGTGGCTTGAGATGGCTTGGAGTACACTCCTGGAGTCTATCTTGTTTGTGGCTTGAGATGGCTTGGAGTACACTCCTGGTGTCTGTCTTGTTTGTGGCTTGAGATGGCTTGGAGTACACTCCTGGAGTTTGTCTTGTTTGTGGCTTGAGATGGCTTGGAGTACACTCCTGGAGTTTATCTTGTTTGTGACTTGAGATGGCTTGGAGTACACTCCTGTAGTTTATCTTGTTTGTGGCTTGAGATGGCTTGGAGTACACTCCCGTAGTTTATCTTGTTTGTGGCTTGAGATGGCTTGGAGTACACTCCTGGAGTCTATCTTGTTTGTGGCTTGAGATGGCTTGGAGTACCCTCCTGGAGTTTATCTTGTTTGTGGCTTGAGATGGCTTGGAGTACACTCCTAAATTGCATCTTGTTTGTGGCTTGAGATGGTTTGGAGTACACTCCAGGAGTATATCTTGTTTATGGCTTAAGATGGCTTGGAGTACACTCCTGGAGTCTCTCTTGTTTTTTGCTTGAGATTGCTTGGAGTACACTCCTGGAGTCTATCTTGTTTGTTGCTTGAGATGGCTTGGAGTACACTCATGGAGTCTATCTTGTTTGTGGCTTGAGATGGCTTGGAGTACACTCCTGGAGTGTATCTTGTTTGTGGCTTGAGATGGCTTGGAGTACACTCCTGGAGTGTATCTTGTTTGTGGCTTGAGATGGCTTGGAGTACACTCCTAGAGTCTATCTTGTTTGTGGCTTGAGATGGCTTGGAGTACACTCCTGGAGTCTATCTTGTTTCTGGCTTGAGATGGCTTGGAGTACACTCTTTGAGTTTATCTTGTTTGTGGCTTTAGATGGCTTGGAGTACACTCCTGGAGTGTATCTTGTATGTGGCTTGAGATGGCTTGGAGTACACTCCTGGAGTCTATCTTGTTTGTGGCTTGAGATGGCTTGGAGTACACTCCTGGAGTCTATCTTGTTTGTGGCTTGAGATGGCTTGGAGTACACTTTTTGAGTTTATCTTGTTTGTGGCTTTAGATGGCTTGGAGTACACTCCTGGAGTCTATCCTGTTTGTGGCTTGAGATGGCTTGGAGTACCCTCCTGGAGTATGTCTTGTTTGTGGCTTGAGATGGTTTGGAGTACACTCCTGGAGTATATCTTGTTTGTTGCTTGAGATGGCTTGGAGTACACTCATGGAGTCTATCTTGTTTGTGGCTTGAGATGGATTGGAGTACACTCATGGAGTCTATCATGTTTGTGGCTTGAGATGGCTTGGAGTACACTCCTGGAGTTTATCTTGTTTGTGGCTTGAGATGGCTTGGAGTATACTCCTGGAGTATATCTTGTTTGTGGCTTGAGATGGCTTGGAGTACACTCCTGGAGTCTATCTTGTTTGTGGCTTGAGAAGGCTTGGAGTACACTCCGAGAGTCTATCTTTTTGTGGCTTGAGATGGCTAGGAGTACACTCCTGGAGTATATCTTGTTTGTGACTTGAGATGGCTTGGAGTACACTCCTGGAGTCTATATTGTGTATGGCTTGAGATGGCTTGGAGTACACTCCTGGAGTCTATCTTATTTGTGGCTTGAGATGGCTTGGAGTACACTCCTGGAGTCTATCTTGTTTGTGGCTTGAGATGGCTTGGAGTACACTCCTGGAGTCTGTCTTGTTTGTGGCTTGAGATGGCTTGGAGTACACTCCTGGAGTCTGTCTTGTTTGTGGTTTGAGATGGTTTGGAGTACACTCCTGGAGTATATCTTGTTTGTGGCTTGAGATGGCTTGGAGTACACTCCTGGAGTCTATCCTGTTTGTGGCTTGAGATGGCTTGGAGTACCCTCCTGGAGTATGTCTTGTTTGTGGCTTGAGATGGTTTGGAGTACACTCCTGGAGTATATCTTGTTTGTTGCTTGAGATGGCTTGGAGTACACTCATGGAGTCTGTCTTGTTTGTGGCTTGAGATGGCTTGGAGTACACTCCTGGAGTCTGTCTTGTTTGTGGTTTGAGATGGTTTGGAGTACACTCCTGGAGTATATCTTGTTTGTGGCTTGAGATGGCTTGGAGTACACTCATGGAGTCTATCTTGTTTGTTGCTTGAGATGGCTTGGAGTACACTCCTGGAGTTTATCTTGTTTTTGGCTTGACATGGCTTGGAGTACACTCCTAAATTGCATCTTGTTTGTGGCTTGAGATGGTTTGGAGTACACTCCAGGAGTATATCTTGTTTATGGCTTAAGATGGCTTGGAGTACACTCCTGGAGTCTCTCTTGTTTTTTGCTTGAGATTGCTTGGAGTACACTCCTGGAGTCTATCTTGTTTGTTGCTTGAGATGGCTTGGAGTACACTCATGGAGTCTATCTTGTTTGTGGCTTGAGATGGCTTGGAGTACACTCCTGGAGTGTATCTTGTTTGTGGCTTGAGATGGCTTGGATTACACTCCTGGAGTGTATCTTGTTTGTGGCTTGAGATGGCTTGGAGTACACTCCTAGAGTCTATCTTGTTTGTGGCTTGAGATGGCTTGGAGTACACTCCTGGAGTCTATCTTGTTTCTGGCTTGAGATGGCTTGGAGTACACTCTTTGAGTTTATCTTGTTTGTGGCTTTAGATGGCTTGGAGTACACTCCTGGAGTGTATCTTGTATGTGGCTTGAGATGGCTTGGAGTACACTCCTGGAGTCTATCTTGTTTGTGGCTTGAGATGGCTTGGAGTACACTCCTGGAGTCTATCTTGTTTGTGGCTTGAGATGGCTTGGAGTACACTTTTTGAGTTTATCTTGTTTGTGGCTTTAGATGGCTTGGAGTACACTCCTGGAGTCTATCCTGTTTGTGGCTTGAGATGGCTTGGAGTACCCTCCTGGAGTATGTCTTGTTTGTGGCTTGAGATGGTTTGGAGTACACTCCTGGAGTATATCTTGTTTGTTGCTTGAGATGGCTTGGAGTACACTCATGGAGTCTATCTTGTTTGTGGCTTGAGATGGATTGGAGTACACTCATGGAGTCTATCATGTTTGTGGCTTGAGATGGCTTGGAGTACACTCCTGGAGTTTATCTTGTTTGTGGCTTGAGATGGCTTGGAGTATACTCCTGGAGTATATCTTGTTTGTGGCTTGAGATGGCTTGGAGTACACTCCTGGAGTCTATCTTGTTTGTGGCTTGAGAAGGCTTGGAGTACACTCCGAGAGTCTATCTTTTTGTGGCTTGAGATGGCTAGGAGTACACTCCTGGAGTATATCTTGTTTGTGACTTGAGATGGCTTGGAGTACACTCCTGGAGTCTATATTGTTTATGGCTTGAGATGGCTTGGAGTACACTCCTGGAGTCTATCTTATTTGTGGCTTGAGATGGCTTGGAGTACACTCCTGGAGTCTATCTTGTTTGTGGCTTGAGATGGCTTGGAGTACACTCCTGGAGTCTGTCTTGTTTGTGGCTTGAGATGGCTTGGAGTACACTCCTGGAGTCTGTCTTGTTTGTGGTTTGAGATGGTTTGGAGTACACTCCTGGAGTATATCTTGTTTGTGGCTTGAGATGGCTTGGAGTACACTCCTGGAGTCTATCCTGTTTGTGGCTTGAGATGGCTTGGAGTACCCTCCTGGAGTATGTCTTGTTTGTGGCTTGAGATGGTTTGGAGTACACTCCTGGAGTATATCTTGTTTGTTGCTTGAGATGGCTTGGAGTACACTCATGGAGTCTGTCTTGTTTGTGGCTTGAGATGGCTTGGAGTACACTCCTGGAGTCTGTCTTGTTTGTGGTTTGAGATGGTTTGGAGTACACTCCTGGAGTATATCTTGTTTGTGGCTTGAGATGGCTTGGAGTACACTCATGGAGTCTATCTTGTTTGTTGCTTGAGATGGCTTGGAGTACACTCCTGGAGTTTATCTTGTTTTTGGCTTGACATGGCTTGGAGTACACTCCTGGAGTCTATCTTGTTTGTGGCTTGAGATGGCTTGGAGTACACTCCTGGAGTCTATCTTGTTTGTGGCTTGAGATGGCTTGGAGTACACTCCTGGTGTCTGTCTTGTTTGTGGCTTGAGATGGCTTGGAGTACACTCCTGGAGTTTGTCTTGTTTGTGGCTTGAGATGGCTTGGAGTACACTCCTGAAGTCTATCTTGTTTGTGGCTTGAGATGGCTTGGAGTACACTCCTGGAGTCTATATTGTTTATGGCTTGAGATGGCTTGGAGTACACTCCTGGAGTCTATCTTATTTGTGGCTTGAGATGGCTTGGAGTACACTCCTGGAGTCTATCTTGTTTGTGGCTTGAGATGGCTTGGAGTACACTCCTGGAGTCTGTCTTGTTTGTGGCTTGAGATGGCTTGGAGTACACTCCTGGAGTCTGTCTTGTTTGTGGTTTGAGATGGTTTGGAGTACACTCCTGGAGTATATCTTGTTTGTGGCTTGAGATGGCTTGGAGTACACTCATGGAGTCTATCTTGTTTGTGGCTTGAGATGGCTTGGAGTACACTCCTGGAGTTTATCTTGTTTTTGGCTTGACATGGCTTGGAGTACACTCCTGGAGTCTATCTTGTTTGTGGCTTGAGATGGCTTGGAGTACACTCCTGGAGTCTATCTTGTTTGTGGCTTGAGATGGCTTGGAGTACACTCCTGGTGTCTGTCTTGTTTGTGGCTTGAGATGGCTTGGAGTACACTCCTGGAGTTTGTCTTGTTTGTGGCTTGAGATGGCTTGGAGTACACTCCTGGAGTTTATCTTGTTTGTGACTTGAGATGGCTTGGAGTACACTCCTGTAGTTTATCTTGTTTGTGGCTTGAGATGGCTTGGAGTACACTCCCGTAGTTTATCTTGTTTGTGGCTTGAGATGGCTTGGAGTACACTCCTGGAGTCTATCTTGTTTGTGGCTTGAGATGGCTTGGAGTACCCTCCTGGAGTTTATCTTGTTTGTGGCTTGAGATGGCTTGGAGTACACTCCTAAATTGCATCTTGTTTGTGGCTTGAGATGGTTTGGAGTACACTCCAGGAGTATATCTTGTTTATGGCTTAAGATGGCTTGGAGTACACTCCTGGAGTCTCTCTTGTTTTTTGCTTGAGATTGCTTGGAGTACACTCCTGGAGTCTATCTTGTTTGTTGCTTGAGATGGCTTGGAGTACACTCATGGAGTCTATCTTGTTTGTGGCTTGAGATGGCTTGGAGTACACTCCTGGAGTGTATCTTGTTTGTGGCTTGAGATGGCTTGGAGTACACTCCTGGAGTGTATCTTGTTTGTGGCTTGAGATGGCTTGGAGTACACTCCTAGAGTCTATCTTGTTTGTGGCTTGAGATGGCTTGGAGTACACTCCTGGAGTCTATCTTGTTTCTGGCTTGAGATGGCTTGGAGTACACTCTTTGAGTTTATCTTGTTTGTGGCTTTAGATGGCTTGGAGTACACTCCTGGAGTGTATCTTGTATGTGGCTTGAGATGGCTTGGAGTACACTCCTGGAGTCTATCTTGTTTGTGGCTTGAGATGGCTTGGAGTACACTCCTGGAGTCTATCTTGTTTGTGGCTTGAGATGGCTTGGAGTACACTTTTTGAGTTTATCTTGTTTGTGGCTTTAGATGGCTTGGAGTACACTCCTGGAGTCTATCCTGTTTGTGGCTTGAGATGGCTTGGAGTACCCTCCTGGAGTATGTCTTGTTTGTGGCTTGAGATGGTTTGGAGTACACTCCTGGAGTATATCTTGTTTGTTGCTTGAGATGGCTTGGAGTACACTCATGGAGTCTATCTTGTTTGTGGCTTGAGATGGATTGGAGTACACTCATGGAGTCTATCATGTTTGTGGCTTGAGATGGCTTGGAGTACACTCCTGGAGTTTATCTTGTTTGTGGCTTGAGATGGCTTGGAGTATACTCCTGGAGTATATCTTGTTTGTGGCTTGAGATGGCTTGGAGTACACTCCTGGAGTCTATCTTGTTTGTGGCTTGAGAAGGCTTGGAGTACACTCCGAGAGTCTATCTTTTTGTGGCTTGAGATGGCTAGGAGTACACTCCTGGAGTATATCTTGTTTGTGACTTGAGATGGCTTGGAGTACACTCCTGGAGTCTATATTGTTTATGGCTTGAGATGGCTTGGAGTACACTCCTGGAGTCTATCTTATTTGTGGCTTGAGATGGCTTGGAGTACACTCCTGGAGTCTATCTTGTTTGTGGCTTGAGATGGCTTGGAGTACACTCCTGGAGTCTGTCTTGTTTGTGGCTTGAGATGGCTTGGAGTACACTCCTGGAGTCTGTCTTGTTTGTGGTTTGAGATGGTTTGGAGTACACTCCTGGAGTATATCTTGTTTGTGGCTTGAGATGGCTTGGAGTACACTCATGGAGTCTATCTTGTTTGTGGCTTGAGATGGCTTGGAGTACACTCCTGGAGTTTATCTTGTTTTTGGCTTGACATGGCTTGGAGTACACTCCTGGAGTCTATCTTGTTTGTGGCTTGAGATGGCTTGGAGTACACTCCTGGAGTCTATCTTGTTTGTGGCTTGAGATGGCTTGGAGTACACTCCTGGTGTCTGTCTTGTTTGTGGCTTGAGAATGCTTGGAGTACACTCCTGGAGTTTGTCTTGTTTGCGGCTTGAGATGGCTTGGAGTACACTCCTGGAGTTTATCTTGTTTGTGACTTGAGATGGCTTGGAGTACACTCCTGTAGTTTATCTTGTTTGTGGCTTGAGATGGCTTGGAGTACACTCCCGTAGTTTATCTTGTTTGTGGCTTGAGATGGCTTGGAGTATACTCCTGGAATCTATCTTGTTTGTGGCTTGAGATGGCTTGGAGTACCCTCCTGGAGTTTATCTTGTTTGTGGCTTGAGATGGCTTGGAGTACACTCCTGAATTGCATCTTGTTTGTGGCTTGAGATGGTTTGGAGTACACTCCAGAAGTATATCTTGTTTATGGCTTGAGATGGCTTGGAGTACACTCCTGAAGTCTATCTTGTTTGTGGCTTGAGATGGCTTGGAGTACACTCCTGGAGTTTATCTTGTTTGTGGCTTGAGATGGCTTGGAGAACACTCCTGGAGTTTAAATTGTTTGTGGCTTGAGATGGCTTGGAGTAAACTCCTGGAGTATATCTTGTTTGTGGCTTAAAATGGCTTGGAGTACACTCCTAGAGTTTATCTTGTTCGTGGCTTGAGATGGCTTGGAGTACCCTCCTGGAGTTTATCTTGTTTGTGGCTTGAGATGGCTTGGAGTACACTCCTGAATTGCATCTTGTTTGTGGCTTGAGATGGTTTGGAGTACACTCCAGGAGTATATCTTGTTTATGGCTTAAGATGGCTTGGAGTACACTCCTGAAGTCTATCTTGTTTGTGGCTTGAGATGGCTTGGAGTACACTCCTGGAGTGTATCTTGTTTGTGGCTTGAGATGGCTTGGAGTACACTCCTGGAGTGTATCTTGTTTGTGGCTTGAGATGGCTTGGAGTACACTCCTAGAGTCTATCTTGTTTGTGGCTTGAGATGGCTTGGAGTACACTCCTGGAGTCTATCTTGTTTCTGGCTTGAGATGGCTTGGAGTACACTCTTTGAGTTTATCTTGTTTGTGGCTTTAGATGGCTTGGAGTACACTCCTGGAGTGTATCTTGTATGTGGCTTGAGATGGCTTGGAGTACACTCCTGGAGTCTATCTTGTTTGTGGCTTGAGATGGCTTGGAGTACACTCCTGGAGTCTATCTTGTTTGTGGCTTGAGATGGCTTGGAGTACACTTTTTGAGTTTATCTTGTTTGTGGCTTTAGATGGCTTGGAGTACACTCCTGGAGTCTATCCTGTTTGTGGCTTGAGATGGCTTGGAGTACCCTCCTGGAGTATGTCTTGTTTGTGGCTTGAGATGGTTTGGAGTACACTCCTGGAGTATATCTTGTTTGTTGCTTGAGATGGCTTGGAGTACACTCATGGAGTCTATCTTGTTTGTGGCTTGAGATGGATTGGAGTACATTCATGGAGTCTATCATGTTTGTGGCTTGAGATGGCTTGGAGTACACTCCTGGAGTTTATCTTGTTTGTGGCTTGAGATGGCTTGGAGTATACTCCTGGAGTATATCTTGTTTGTGGCTTGAGATGGCTTGGAGTACACTCCTGGAGTCTATCTTGTTTGTGGCTTGAGAAGGCTTGGAGTACACTCCGAGAGTCTATCTTTTTGTGGCTTGAGATGGCTAGGAGTACACTCCTGGAGTATATCTTGTTTGTGACTTGAGATGGCTTGGAGTACACTCCTGGAGTCTATATTGTTTATGGCTTGAGATGGCTTGGAGTACACTCCTGGAGTCTATCTTATTTGTGGCTTGAGATGGCTTGGAGTACACTCCTGGAGTCTATCTTGTTTGTGGCTTGAGATGGCTTGGAGTACACTCCTGGAGTCTGTCTTGTTTGTGGCTTGAGATGGCTTGGAGTACACTCCTGGAGTCTGTCTTGTTTGTGGTTTGAGATGGTTTGGAGTACACTCCTGGAGTATATCTTGTTTGTGGCTTGAGATGGCTTGGAGTACACTCATGGAGTCTATCTTGTTTGTGGCTTGAGATGGCTTGGAGTACACTCCTGGAGTTTATCTTGTTTTTGGCTTGACATGGCTTGGAGTACACTCCTGGAGTCTATCTTGTTTGTGGCTTGAGATGGCTTGGAGTACACTCCTGGAGTCTATCTTGTTTGTGGCTTGAGATGGCTTGGAGTACACTCCTGGTGTCTGTCTTGTTTGTGGCTTGAGAATGCTTGGAGTACACTCCTGGAGTTTGTCTTGTTTGCGGCTTGAGATGGCTTGGAGTACACTCCTGGAGTTTATCTTGTTTGTGACTTGAGATGGCTTGGAGTACACTCCTGTAGTTTATCTTGTTTGTGGCTTGAGATGGCTTGGAGTACACTCCCGTAGTTTATCTTGTTTGTGGCTTGAGATGGCTTGGAGTATACTCCTGGAATCTATCTTGTTTGTGGCTTGAGATGGCTTGGAGTACCCTCCTGGAGTTTATCTTGTTTGTGGCTTGAGATGGCTTGGAGTACACTCCTGAATTGCATCTTGTTTGTGGCTTGAGATGGTTTGGAGTACACTCCAGAAGTATATCTTGTTTATGGCTTGAGATGGCTTGGAGTACACTCCTGAAGTCTATCTTGTTTGTGGCTTGAGATGGCTTGGAGTACACTCCTGGAGTTTATCTTGTTTGTGGCTTGAGATGGCTTGGAGAACACTCCTGGAGTTTAAATTGTTTGTGGCTTGAGATGGCTTGGAGTAAACTCCTGGAGTATATCTTGTTTGTGGCTTAAAATGGCTTGGAGTACACTCCTAGAGTTTATCTTGTTCGTGGCTTGAGATGGCTTGGAGTACCCTCCTGGAGTTTATCTTGTTTGTGGCTTGAGATGGCTTGGAGTACACTCCTGAATTGCATCTTGTTTGTGGCTTGAGATGGTTTGGAGTACACTCCAGGAGTATATCTTGTTTATGGCTTAAGATGGCTTGGAGTACACTCCTGAAGTCTATCTTGTTTGTGGCTTGAGATGGCTTGGAGTACACTCCTGGAGTGTATCTTGTTTGTGGCTTGAGATGGCTTGGAGTACACTCCTGGAGTGTATCTTGTTTGTGGCTTGAGATGGCTTGGAGTACACTCCTAGAGTCTATCTTGTTTGTGGCTTGAGATGGCTTGGAGTACACTCCTGGAGTCTATCTTGTTTCTGGCTTGAGATGGCTTGGAGTACACTCTTTGAGTTTATCTTGTTTGTGGCTTTAGATGGCTTGGAGTACACTCCTGGAGTGTATCTTGTATGTGGCTTGAGATGGCTTGGAGTACACTCCTGGAGTCTATCTTGTTTGTGGCTTGAGATGGCTTGGAGTACACTCCTGGAGTCTATCTTGTTTGTGGCTTGAGATGGCTTGGAGTACACTTTTTGAGTTTATCTTGTTTGTGGCTTTAGATGGCTTGGAGTACACTCCTGGAGTCTATCCTGTTTGTGGCTTGAGATGGCTTGGAGTACCCTCCTGGAGTATGTCTTGTTTGTGGCTTGAGATGGTTTGGAGTACACTCCTGGAGTATATCTTGTTTGTTGCTTGAGATGGCTTGGAGTACACTCATGGAGTCTATCTTGTTTGTGGCTTGAGATGGATTGGAGTACATTCATGGAGTCTATCATGTTTGTGGCTTGAGATGGCTTGGAGTACACTCCTGGAGTTTATCTTGTTTGTGGCTTGAGATGGCTTGGAGTACACTCCTGGAGTCTATCTTATTTGTGGCTTGAGATGGCTTGGAGTACACTCCTGGAGTCTATCTTGTTTGTGGCTTGAGATGGCTTGGAGTACACTCCTGGAGTCTGTCTTGTTTGTGGCTTGAGATGGCTTGGAGTACACTCCTGGAGTCTGTCTTGTTTGTGGTTTGAGATGGTTTGGAGTACACTCCTGGAGTATATCTTGTTTGTGGCTTGAGATGGCTTGGAGTACACTCATGGAGTCTATCTTGTTTGTGGCTTGAGATGGCTTGGAGTACACTCCTGGAGTTTATCTTGTTTTTGGCTTGACATGGCTTGGAGTACACTCCTGGAGTCTATCTTGTTTGTGGCTTGAGATGGCTTGGAGTACACTCCTGGAGTCTATCTTGTTTGTGGCTTGAGATGGCTTGGAGTACACTCCTGGTGTCTGTCTTGTTTGTGGCTTGAGAATGCTTGGAGTACACTCCTGGAGTTTGTCTTGTTTGCGGCTTGAGATGGCTTGGAGTACACTCCTGGAGTTTATCTTGTTTGTGACTTGAGATGGCTTGGAGTACACTCCTGTAGTTTATCTTGTTTGTGGCTTGAGATGGCTTGGAGTACACTCCCGTAGTTTATCTTGTTTGTGGCTTGAGATGGCTTGGAGTATACTCCTGGAATCTATCTTGTTTGTGGCTTGAGATGGCTTGGAGTACCCTCCTGGAGTTTATCTTGTTTGTGGCTTGAGATGGCTTGGAGTACACTCCTGAATTGCATCTTGTTTGTGGCTTGAGATGGTTTGGAGTACACTCCAGGAGTATATCTTGTTTATGGCTTGAGATGGCTTGGAGTACACTCCTGAAGTCTATCTTGTTTGTGGCTTGAGATGGCTTGGAGTACACTCCTGGAGTTTATCTTGTTTGTGGCTTGAGATGGCTTGGAGAACACTCCTGGAGTTTAAATTGTTTGTGGCTTGAGATGGCTTGGAGTAAACTCCTGGAGTATATCTTGTTTGTGGCTTAAAATGGCTTGGAGTACACTCCTAGAGTTTATCTTGTTCGTGGCTTGAGATGGCTTGGAGTACCCTCCTGGAGTTTATCTTGTTTGTGGCTTGAGATGGCTTGGAGTACACTCCTGAATTGCATCTTGTTTGTGGCTTGAGATGGTTTGGAGTACACTCCAGGAGTATATCTTGTTTATGGCTTAAGATGGCTTGGAGTACACTCCTAAAGTCTATCTTGTTTGTGGCTTGAGATGGCTTGGAGTACACTCCTGGAGTCTATCTTGTTTGTGGCTTGAGATGGCTTGGAGTACACTCCTGGAGTCTATCTTGTTTGTGGCTTGAGATGGCTTGGAGTACACTTTTTGAGTTTATCTTGTTTGTGGCTTTAGATGGCTTGGAGTACACTCCTGGAGTCTATCCTGTTTGTGGCTTGAGATGGCTTGGAGTACCCTCCTGGAGTATGTCTTGTTTGTGGCTTGAGATGGTTTGGAGTACACTCCTGGAGTATATCTTGTTTGTTGCTTGAGATGGCTTGGAGTACACTCATGGAGTCTATCTTGTTTGTGGCTTGAGATGGATTGGAGTACACTCATGGAGTCTATCATGTTTGTGGCTTGAGATGGCTTGGAGTACACTCCTGGAGTTTATCTTGTTTGTGGCTTGAGATGGCTTGGAGTATACTCCTGGAGTATATCTTGTTTGTGGCTTGAGATGGTTTGGAGTACACTCCTGGAGTCTATCTTGTTTGTGGCTTGAGAAGGCTTGGAGTACACTCCGAGAGTCTATCTTTTTGTGGCTTGAGATGGCTAGGAGTACACTCCTGGAGTATATCTTGTTTGTGACTTGAGATGGCTTGGAGTACACTCCTGGAGTGTATATTGTTTATGGCTTGAGATGGCTTGGAGTACACTCCTGGAGTCTATCTTATTTGTGGCTTGAGATGGCTTGGAGTACACTCCTGGAGTCTATCTTGTTTGTGGCTTGAGATGGCTTGGAGTACACTCCTGGAGTCTGTCTTGTTTGTGGCTTGAGATGGCTTGGAGTACACTCCTGGAGTCTGTCTTGTTTGTGGTTTGAGATGGTTTGGAGTACACTCCTGGAGTATATCTTGTTTGTGGCTTGAGATGGCTTGGAGTACACTCATGGAGTCTATCTTGTTTGTGGCTTGAGATGGCTTGGAGTACACTCCTAGAGTTTATCTTGTTTTTGGCTTGACATGGCTTGGAGTACACTCCTGGAGTCTATCTTGTTTGTGGCTTGAGATGGCTTGGAGTACACTCCTGGAGTCTATCTTGTTTGTGGCTTGAGATGGCTTGGAGTACACTCCTGGTGTCTGTCTTGTTTGTGGCTTGAGAATGCTTGGAGTACACTCCTGGAGTTTGTCTTGTTTGCGGCTTGAGATGGCTTGGAGTACACTCCTGGAGTTTATCTTGTTTGTGACTTGAGATGGCTTGGAGTACACTCCTGTAGTTTATCTTGTTTGTGGCTTGAGATGGCTTGGAGTACACTCCCGTAGTTTATCTTGTTTGTGGCTTGAGATGGCTTGGAGTATACTCCTGGAATCTATCTTGTTTGTGGCTTGAGATGGCTTGGAGTACCCTCCTGGAGTTTATCTTGTTTGTGGCTTGAGATGGCTTGGAGTACACTCCTGAATTGCATCTTGTTTGTGGCTTGAGATGGTTTGGAGTACACTCCAGGAGTATATCTTGTTTATGGCTTGAGATGGCTTGGAGTACACTCCTGAAGTCTATCTTGTTTGTGGCTTGAGATGGCTTGGAGTACACTCCTGGAGTTTATCTTGTTTGTGGCTTGAGATGGCTTGGAGAACACTCCTGGAGTTTAAATTGTTTGTGGCTTGAGATGGCTTGGAGTAAACTCCTGGAGTATATCTTGTTTGTGGCTTAAAATGGCTTGGAGTACACTCCTAGAGTTTATCTTGTTCGTGGCTTGAGATGGCTTGGAGTACCCTCCTGGAGTTTATCTTGTTTGTGGCTTGAGATGGCTTGGAGTACACTCCTGAATTGCATCTTGTTTGTGGCTTGAGATGGTTTGGAGTACACTCCAGGAGTATATCTTGTTTATGGCTTAAGATGGCTTGGAGTACACTCCTGAAGTCTATCTTGTTTGTGGCTTGAGATGGCTTGGAGTACACTCCTGGAGTTTATCTTGTTTGTGGCTTGAGATGGCTTGGAGAACACTCCTGGAGTTTAAATTGTTTGTGGCTTGAGATGGCTTGGAGTAAACTCCTGGAGTATATCTTGTTTGTGGCTTAAAATGGCTTGGAGTACACTCCTAGATGTTATCTTGTTCGTGGCTTGAGATGGCTTGGAGTACACTCCTGGAGTTTATCTTGTTTGTGGCTTGAGATGGCTTGGACTACACTCCTGGAGTTTATCTTGTTTGTGGCTTGAGATGGCTTGGAGTACACTCCTGGAGTCTATCTTGTTTGTGGCTTGAGATGGCTTGGAGTACACTCCTGGAGTCTATCTTGTTTGTGGCTTGAGATGGCTTGGAGTACACTCCTGGAGTCTGTCTTGTTTGTGGCTTGAGATGGCTTGGAGTACACTCCTGGAATATATCTTGTTTGTGGCTTGAGATGGCTTGGAGTACACTCATGGAGTCTATCTTATTTGTGGCTTGAGATGGCTTGGAGTACACTCCTGGAGTGCATCTTGTTTGTGGCTTGAGATGGTTTGGAGTACACTCCAGGAGTATATCTTGTTTATGGCTTAAGATGGCTTGGAGTACACTCCTGAAGTCTATCTTGTTTGTGGCTTGAGATGGCTTGGAGTACACTCCTAGAGTTTATCTTGTTTGTGGCTTGAGATGGCTTGGAGAACACTCCTGGAGTTTATATTGTTTGTGGCTTGAGATGGCTTGGAGTAAACTCCTGGAGTATATCTTGTTTGTGGCTTAAAATGGCTTGGAGTACACTCCTAGAGTGTATCTTGTTCGTGGCTTGAGATGGCTTGGAGTACACTCCTGGAGTTTATCTTGTTTGTGGCTTGAGATGGCTTGGACTACATTCCTGGAGTTTATCTTGTTTGTGGCTTGAGATGGCTTGGAGTACACTCCTGGAGTTTATCTTGTTTGTGGCTTGAGATGGCTTGGAGAACACTCCTGGAGTTTATATTATGTGTGGCTTGAGATGGCTTGGAGTAAACTCCTGGAGTATATCTTGTTTGTGGCTTAAAATGGCTTGGAGTACACTCCTAGAGTTTATCTTGTTCGTGGCTTGATATGGCTTGGAGTACACTCCTGGAATTTATCTTGTTTGTGGCTTGAGATGGCTTGGACTACACTCCTGGAGTTTATCTTGTTTGTGGCTTGAGATGGCTTGGAGTACACTCCTGGAGTCTATCTTGTTTGTGGCTTGAGATGGCTTGGAGTACCCTCCTGGAGTCTATCTTGTTTGTTGCTTCAGATGGCTTGGAGTACACTCCTGGAGTCTGTCTTGTTTGTGGCTTTAGATGGCTTGGAGTACACTCCTGGAGTCTATCCTGTTTGTGGCTTGAGATGGCTTGGAGTACCCTCCTGGAGTATGTCTTGTTTGTGGCTTGAGATGGTTTGGAGTACACTCCTGGAGTATATCTTGTTTGTTGCTTGAGATGGCTTGGAGTACACTCATGGAGTCTATCTTGTTTGTGGCTTGAGATGGATTGGAGTACACTCATGGAGTCTATCATGTTTGTGGCTTGAGATGGCTTGGAGTACACTCCTGGAGTTTATCTTGTTTGTGGCTTGAGATGGCTTGGAGTATACTCCTGGAATCTATCTTGTTTGTGGCTTGAGATGGCTTGGAGTACACTCCTGGAGTCTATCTTGTTTGTGGCTTTAGAAGGCTTGGAGCACACTCCGAGAGTGTATCTTGTTTGTGGCTTGAGATGGCTTGGAGTACACTCCTGGAGTGTATCTTGTTTGTGGCTTGAGATGGCTAGGAGTACACTCCTAGAGTCTATCTTGTTTGTGGCTTGAGATGGCTTGGAGTACACTCCTGGAGTCTATCTTGTTTGTGGCTTGAGATGGCTTGGAGTACACTCTTTGAGTTTATCTTGTTTGTGGCTTTAGATGGCTTGGAGTACACTCCTGGAGTGTATCTTGTATGTGGCTTGAGATGGCTTGGAGTACACTCCTGGAGTCTATCTTGTTTGTGGCTTGAGATGGCTTGGAGTACACTCCTGGAGTCTATCTTGTTTGTGGCTTGAGATGGCTTGGAGTACACTTTTTGAGTTTATCTTGTTTGTGGCTTTAGATGGCTTGGAGTACACTCCTGGAGTCTATCCTGTTTGTGGCTTGAGATGGCTTGGAGTACCCTCCTGGAGTATGTCTTGTTTGTGGCTTTAGATGGCTTGGAGTACACTCCTGGAGTATATCTTGTTTGTTGCTTGAGATGGCTTGGAGTACATTCATGGAGTCTATCTTGTTTGTGGCTTGAGATGGATTGGAGTACACTCATGGAGTCTATCATGTTTGTGGCTTGAGATGGCTTGGAGTACACTCCTGGAGTCTATCTTGTTTGTGGCTTGAGATGGCTTGGAGTACACTCCTGGAGTCTGTCTTGTTTGTGGCTTGAGATGGCTTGGAGTACACTCCTGGAGTCTGTCTTGTTTGTGGTTTGAGATGGTTTGGAGTACACTCCTGGAGTATATCTTGTTTGTGGCTTGAGATGGCTTGGAGTACACTCATGGAGTCTATCTTGTTTGTTGCTTGAGATGGCTTGGAGTACACTCCTGGAGTTTATCTTGTTTTTGGCTTGACATGGCTTGGAGTACACTCCTGGAGTCTATCTTGTTTGTGGCTTGAGATGGCTTGGAGTACACTCCTGGAGTGTATCTTGTTTGTGGCTTGAGATGGCTTGGAGTACACTCCTGGTGTCTGTCTTGTTTGTGGCTTGAGATGGCTTGGAGTACACTCCTGGAGTTTGTCTTGTTTGTGGCTTGAGATGGCTTGGAGTACACTCCTGAAGTCTATCTTGTTTGTGGCTTGAGATGGCTTGGAGTACACTCCTGGAGTCTATATTGTTTATGGCTTGAGATGGCTTGGAGTACACTCCTGGAGTCTATCTTATTTGTGGCTTGAGATGGCTTGGAGTACACTCCTGGAGTCTATCTTGTTTGTGGCTTGAGATGGCTTGGAGTACACTCCTGGAGTCTGTCTTGTTTGTGGCTTGAGATGGCTTGGAGTACACTCCTGGAGTCTGTCTTGTTTGTGGTTTGAGATGGTTTGGAGTACACTCCTGGAGTATATCTTGTTTGTGGCTTGAGATGGCTTGGAGTACACTCATGGAGTCTATCTTGTTTGTGGCTTGAGATGGCTTGGAGTACACTCCTAAAGTTTATCTTGTTTTTGGCTTGACATGGCTTGGAGTACACTCCTGGAGTCTATCTTGTTTGTGGCTTCAGATGGCTTGGAGTACACTCCTGGAGTCTATCTTGTTTGTGGCTTGAGATGGCTTGGAGTACACTCCTGGTGTCTGTCTTGTTTGTGGCTTGAGATGGCTTGGAGTACACTCCTGGAGTTTGTCTTGTTTGTGGCTTGAGATGGCTTGGAGTACACTCCTGGAGTTTATCTTGTTTGTGACTTGAGATGGCTTGGAGTACACTCCTGTAGTTTATCTTGTTTGTGGCTTGAGATGGCTTGGAGTACACTCCCGTAGTTTATCTTGTTTGTGGCTTGAGATGGCTTGGAGTACACTCCTGGAGTCTATCTTGTTTGTGGCTTGAGATGGCTTGGAGTACCCTCCTGGAGTTTATCTTGTTTGTGGCTTGAGATGGCTTGGAGTACACTCCTAAATTGCATCTTGTTTGTGGCTTGAGATGGTTTGGAGTACACTCCAGGAGTATATCTTGTTTATGGCTTAAGATGGCTTGGAGTACACTCCTGGAGTCTCTCTTGTTTTTTGCTTGAGATTGCTTGGAGTACACTCCTGGAGTCTATCTTGTTTGTTGCTTGAGATGGCTTGGAGTACACTCATGGAGTCTATCTTGTTTGTGGCTTGAGATGGCTTGGAGTACACTCCTGGAGTGTATCTTGTTTGTGGCTTGAGATGGCTTGGAGTACACTCCTGGAGTGTATCTTGTTTGTGGCTTGAGATGGCTTGGAGTACACTCCTAGAGTCTATCTTGTTTGTGGCTTGAGATGGCTTGGAGTACACTCCTGGAGTCTATCTTGTTTCTGGCTTGAGATGGCTTGGAGTACACTCTTTGAGTTTATCTTGTTTGTGGCTTTAGATGGCTTGGAGTACACTCCTGGAGTGTATCTTGTATGTGGCTTGAGATGGCTTGGAGTACACTCCTGGAGTCTATCTTGTTTGTGGCTTGAGATGGCTTGGAGTACACTCCTGGAGTCTATCTTGTTTGTGGCTTGAGATGGCTTGGAGTACACTTTTTGAGTTTATCTTGTTTGTGGCTTTAGATGGCTTGGAGTACACTCCTGGAGTCTATCCTGTTTGTGGCTTGAGATGGCTTGGAGTACCCTCCTGGAGTATGTCTTGTTTGTGGCTTGAGATGGTTTGGAGTACACTCCTGGAGTATATCTTGTTTGTTGCTTGAGATGGCTTGGAGTACACTCATGGAGTCTATCTTGTTTGTGGCTTGAGATGGATTGGAGTACACTCATGGAGTCTATCATGTTTGTGGCTTGAGATGGCTTGGAGTACACTCCTGGAGTTTATCTTGTTTGTGGCTTGAGATGGCTTGGAGTATACTCCTGGAGTATATCTTGTTTGTGGCTTGAGATGGCTTGGAGTACACTCCTGGAGTCTATCTTGTTTGTGGCTTGAGAAGGCTTGGAGTACACTCCGAGAGTCTATCTTTTTGTGGCTTGAGATGGCTAGGAGTACACTCCTGGAGTATATCTTGTTTGTGACTTGAGATGGCTTGGAGTACACTCCTGGAGTCTATATTGTTTATGGCTTGAGATGGCTTGGAGTACACTCCTGGAGTCTATCTTATTTGTGGCTTGAGATGGCTTGGAGTACACTCCTGGAGTCTATCTTGTTTGTGGCTTGAGATGGCTTGGAGTACACTCCTGGAGTCTATCTTGTTTGTGGCTTGAGATGGCTTGGAGTACACTCCTGGTGTCTGTCTTGTTTGTGGCTTGAGATGGCTTGGAGTACACTCCTGGAGTTTGTCTTGTTTGTGGCTTGAGATGGCTTGGAGTAAACTCCTGGAGTATATCTTGTTTGTGGCTTAAAATGGCTTGGAGTACACTCCTAGATGTTATCTTGTTCGTGGCTTGAGATGGCTTGGAGTACACTCCTGGAGTTTATCTTGTTTGTGGCTTGAGATGGCTTGGACTACACTCCTGGAGTTTATCTTGTTTGTGGCTTGAGATGGCTTGGAGTACACTCCTGGAGTCTATCTTGTTTGTGGCTTGAGATGGCTTGGAGTACACTCCTGGAGTCTATCTTGTTTGTGGCTTGAGATGGCTTGGAGTACACTCCTGGAGTCTGTCTTGTTTGTGGCTTGAGATGGCTTGGAGTACACTCCTGGAATATATCTTGTTTGTGGCTTGAGATGGCTTGGAGTACACTCATGGAGTCTATCTTATTTGTGGCTTGAGATGGCTTGGAGTACACTCCTGGAGTGCATCTTGTTTGTGGCTTGAGATGGTTTGGAGTACACTCCAGGAGTATATCTTGTTTATGGCTTAAGATGGCTTGGAGTACACTCCTGAAGTCTATCTTGTTTGTGGCTTGAGATGGCTTGGAGTACACTCCTAGAGTTTATCTTGTTTGTGGCTTGAGATGGCTTGGAGAACACTCCTGGAGTTTATATTGTTTGTGGCTTGAGATGGCTTGGAGTAAACTCCTGGAGTATATCTTGTTTGTGGCTTAAAATGGCTTGGAGTACACTCCTAGAGTGTATCTTGTTCGTGGCTTGAGATGGCTTGGAGTACACTCCTGGAGTTTATCTTGTTTGTGGCTTGAGATGGCTTGGACTACATTCCTGGAGTTTATCTTGTTTGTGGCTTGAGATGGCTTGGAGTACACTCCTGGAGTTTATCTTGTTTGTGGCTTGAGATGGCTTGGAGAACACTCCTGGAGTTTATATTATGTGTGGCTTGAGATGGCTTGGAGTAAACTCCTGGAGTATATCTTGTTTGTGGCTTAAAATGGCTTGGAGTACACTCCTAGAGTTTATCTTGTTCGTGGCTTGATATGGCTTGGAGTACACTCCTGGAATTTATCTTGTTTGTGGCTTGAGATGGCTTGGACTACACTCCTGGAGTTTATCTTGTTTGTGGCTTGAGATGGCTTGGAGTACACTCCTGGAGTCTATCTTGTTTGTGGCTTGAGATGGCTTGGAGTACCCTCCTGGAGTCTATCTTGTTTGTTGCTTCAGATGGCTTGGAGTACACTCCTGGAGTCTGTCTTGTTTGTGGCTTTAGATGGCTTGGAGTACACTCCTGGAGTCTATCCTGTTTGTGGCTTGAGATGGCTTGGAGTACCCTCCTGGAGTATGTCTTGTTTGTGGCTTGAGATGGTTTGGAGTACACTCCTGGAGTATATCTTGTTTGTTGCTTGAGATGGCTTGGAGTACACTCATGGAGTCTATCTTGTTTGTGGCTTGAGATGGATTGGAGTACACTCATGGAGTCTATCATGTTTGTGGCTTGAGATGGCTTGGAGTACACTCCTGGAGTTTATCTTGTTTGTGGCTTGAGATGGCTTGGAGTATACTCCTGGAATCTATCTTGTTTGTGGCTTGAGATGGCTTGGAGTACACTCCTGGAGTCTATCTTGTTTGTGGCTTTAGAAGGCTTGGAGCACACTCCGAGAGTGTATCTTGTTTGTGGCTTGAGATGGCTTGGAGTACACTCCTGGAGTGTATCTTGTTTGTGGCTTGAGATGGCTAGGAGTACACTCCTAGAGTCTATCTTGTTTGTGGCTTGAGATGGCTTGGAGTACACTCCTGGAGTCTATCTTGTTTGTGGCTTGAGATGGCTTGGAGTACACTCTTTGAGTTTATCTTGTTTGTGGCTTTAGATGGCTTGGAGTACACTCCTGGAGTGTATCTTGTATGTGGCTTGAGATGGCTTGGAGTACACTCCTGGAGTCTATCTTGTTTGTGGCTTGAGATGGCTTGGAGTACACTCCTGGAGTCTATCTTGTTTGTGGCTTGAGATGGCTTGGAGTACACTTTTTGAGTTTATCTTGTTTGTGGCTTTAGATGGCTTGGAGTACACTCCTGGAGTCTATCCTGTTTGTGGCTTGAGATGGCTTGGAGTACCCTCCTGGAGTATGTCTTGTTTGTGGCTTTAGATGGCTTGGAGTACACTCCTGGAGTATATCTTGTTTGTTGCTTGAGATGGCTTGGAGTACATTCATGGAGTCTATCTTGTTTGTGGCTTGAGATGGATTGGAGTACACTCATGGAGTCTATCATGTTTGTGGCTTGAGATGGCTTGGAGTACACTCCTGGAGTCTATCTTGTTTGTGGCTTGAGATGGCTTGGAGTACACTCCTGGAGTCTGTCTTGTTTGTGGCTTGAGATGGCTTGGAGTACACTCCTGGAGTCTGTCTTGTTTGTGGTTTGAGATGGTTTGGAGTACACTCCTGGAGTATATCTTGTTTGTGGCTTGAGATGGCTTGGAGTACACTCATGGAGTCTATCTTGTTTGTTGCTTGAGATGGCTTGGAGTACACTCCTGGAGTTTATCTTGTTTTTGGCTTGACATGGCTTGGAGTACACTCCTGGAGTCTATCTTGTTTGTGGCTTGAGATGGCTTGGAGTACACTCCTGGAGTGTATCTTGTTTGTGGCTTGAGATGGCTTGGAGTACACTCCTGGTGTCTGTCTTGTTTGTGGCTTGAGATGGCTTGGAGTACACTCCTGGAGTTTGTCTTGTTTGTGGCTTGAGATGGCTTGGAGTACACTCCTGAAGTCTATCTTGTTTGTGGCTTGAGATGGCTTGGAGTACACTCCTGGAGTCTATATTGTTTATGGCTTGAGATGGCTTGGAGTACACTCCTGGAGTCTATCTTATTTGTGGCTTGAGATGGCTTGGAGTACACTCCTGGAGTCTATCTTGTTTGTGGCTTGAGATGGCTTGGAGTACACTCCTGGAGTCTGTCTTGTTTGTGGCTTGAGATGGCTTGGAGTACACTCCTGGAGTCTGTCTTGTTTGTGGTTTGAGATGGTTTGGAGTACACTCCTGGAGTATATCTTGTTTGTGGCTTGAGATGGCTTGGAGTACACTCATGGAGTCTATCTTGTTTGTGGCTTGAGATGGCTTGGAGTACACTCCTAAAGTTTATCTTGTTTTTGGCTTGACATGGCTTGGAGTACACTCCTGGAGTCTATCTTGTTTGTGGCTTGAGATGGCTTGGAGTACACTCCTGGAGTCTATCTTGTTTGTGGCTTGAGATGGCTTGGAGTACACTCCTGGTGTCTGTCTTGTTTGTGGCTTGAGATGGCTTGGAGTACACTCCTGGAGTTTGTCTTGTTTGTGACTTGAGATGGCTTGGAGTACACTCCTGTAGTTTATCTTGTTTGTGGCTTGAGATGGCTTGGAGTACACTCCCGTAGTTTATCTTGTTTGTGGCTTGAGATGGCTTGGAGTACACTCCTGGAGTCTATCTTGTTTGTGGCTTGAGATGGCTTGGAGTACCCTCCTGGAGTTTATCTTGTTTGTGGCTTGAGATGGCTTGGAGTACACTCCTAAATTGCATCTTGTTTGTGGCTTGAGATGGTTTGGAGTACACTCCAGGAGTATATCTTGTTTATGGCTTAAGATGGCTTGGAGTACACTCCTGGAGTCTCTCTTGTTTTTTGCTTGAGATTGCTTGGAGTACACTCCTGGAGTCTATCTTGTTTGTTGCTTGAGATGGCTTGGAGTACACTCATGGAGTCTATCTTGTTTGTGGCTTGAGATGGCTTGGAGTACACTCCTGGAGTGTATCTTGTTTGTGGCTTGAGATGGCTTGGAGTACACTCCTGGAGTGTATCTTGTTTGTGGCTTGAGATGGCTTGGAGTACACTCCTAGAGTCTATCTTGTTTGTGGCTTGAGATGGCTTGGAGTACACTCCTGGAGTCTATCTTGTTTCTGGCTTGAGATGGCTTGGAGTACACTCTTTGAGTTTATCTTGTTTGTGGCTTTAGATGGCTTGGAGTACACTCCTGGAGTGTATCTTGTATGTGGCTTGAGATGGCTTGGAGTACACTCCTGGAGTCTATCTTGTTTGTGGCTTGAGATGGCTTGGAGTACACTCCTGGAGTCTATCTTGTTTGTGGCTTGAGATGGCTTGGAGTACACTTTTTGAGTTTATCTTGTTTGTGGCTTTAGATGGCTTGGAGTACACTCCTGGAGTCTATCCTGTTTGTGGCTTGAGATGGCTTGGAGTACCCTCCTGGAGTATGTCTTGTTTGTGGCTTGAGATGGTTTGGAGTACACTCCTGGAGTATATCTTGTTTGTTGCTTGAGATGGCTTGGAGTACACTCATGGAGTCTATCTTGTTTGTGGCTTGAGATGGATTGGAGTACACTCATGGAGTCTATCATGTTTGTGGCTTGAGATGGCTTGGAGTACACTCCTGGAGTTTATCTTGTTTGTGGCTTGAGATGGCTTGGAGTATACTCCTGGAGTATATCTTGTTTGTGGCTTGAGATGGCTTGGAGTACACTCCTGGAATCTATCTTGTTTGTGGCTTGAGAAGGCTTGGAGTACACTCCGAGAGTCTATCTTTTTGTGGCTTGAGATGGCTAGGAGTACACTCCTGGAGTATATCTTGTTTGTGACTTGAGATGGCTTGGAGTACACTCCTGGAGTCTATATTGTTTATGGCTTGAGATGGCTTGGAGTACACTCCTGGAGTCTATCTTATTTGTGGCTTGAGATGGCTTGGAGTACACTCCTGGAGTCTATCTTGTTTGTGGCTTGAGATGGCTTGGAGTACACTCCTGGAGTCTATCTTGTTTGTGGCTTGAGATGGCTTGGAGTACACTCCTGGTGTCTGTCTTGTTTGTGGCTTGAGATGGCTTGGAGTACACTCCTGGAGTTTGTCTTGTTTGTGGCTTGAGATGGCTTGGAGTACACTCCTGAAGTCTATCTTGTTTGTGGCTTGAGATGGCTTGGAGTACACTCCTGGAGTCTATATTGTTTATGGCTTGAGATGGCTTGGAGTACACTCCTGGAGTCTATCTTATTTGTGGCTTGAGATGGCTTGGAGTACACTCCTGGAGTCTATCTTGTTTGTGGCTTGAGATGGCTTGGAGTACACTCCTGGAGTCTGTCTTGTTTGTGGCTTGAGATGGCTTGGAGTACACTCCTGGAGTCTGTCTTGTTTGTGGTTTGAGATGGTTTGGAGTACACTCCTGGAGTATATCTTGTTTGTGGCTTGAGATGGCTTGGAGTACACTCATGGAGTCTATCTTGTTTGTGGCTTGAGATGGCTTGGAGTACACTCCTGGAGTTTATCTTGTTTTTGGCTTGACATGGCTTGGAGTACACTCCTGGAGTCTATCTTGTTTGTGGCTTGAGATGGCTTGGAGTACACTCCTGGAGTCTATCTTGTTTGTGGCTTGAGATGGCTTGGAGTACACTCCTGGTGTCTGTCTTGTTTGTGGCTTGAGATGGCTTGGAGTACACTCCTGGAGTTTGTCTTGTTTGTGGCTTGAGATGGCTTGGAGTACACTCCTGGAGTTTATCTTGTTTGTGACTTGAGATGGCTTGGAGTACACTCCTGTAGTTTATCTTGTTTGTGGCTTGAGATGGCTTGGAGTACACTCCCGTAGTTTATCTTGTTTGTGGCTTGAGATGGCTTGGAGTACACTCCTGGAGTCTATCTTGTTTGTGGCTTGAGATGGCTTGGAGTACCCTCCTGGAGTTTATCTTGTTTGTGGCTTGAGATGGCTTGGAGTACACTCCTAAATTGCATCTTGTTTGTGGCTTGAGATGGTTTGGAGTACACTCCAGGAGTATATCTTGTTTATGGCTTAAGATGGCTTGGAGTACACTCCTGGAGTCTCTCTTGTTTTTTGCTTGAGATTGCTTGGAGTACACTCCTGGAGTCTATCTTGTTTGTTGCTTGAGATGGCTTGGAGTACACTCATGGAGTCTATCTTGTTTGTGGCTTGAGATGGCTTGGAGTACACTCCTGGAGTGTATCTTGTTTGTGGCTTGAGATGGCTTGGAGTACACTCCTGGAGTGTATCTTGTTTGTGGCTTGAGATGGCTTGGAGTACACTCCTAGAGTCTATCTTGTTTGTGGCTTGAGATGGCTTGGAGTACACTCCTGGAGTCTATCTTGTTTCTGGCTTGAGATGGCTTGGAGTACACTCTTTGAGTTTATCTTGTTTGTGGCTTTAGATGGCTTGGAGTACACTCCTGGAGTGTATCTTGTATGTGGCTTGAGATGGCTTGGAGTACACTCCTGGAGTCTATCTTGTTTGTGGCTTGAGATGGCTTGGAGTACACTCCTGGAGTCTATCTTGTTTGTGGCTTGAGATGGCTTGGAGTACACTTTTTGAGTTTATCTTGTTTGTGGCTTTAGATGGCTTGGAGTACACTCCTGGAGTCTATCCTGTTTGTGGCTTGAGATGGCTTGGAGTACCCTCCTGGAGTATGTCTTGTTTGTGGCTTGAGATGGTTTGGAGTACACTCCTGGAGTATATCTTGTTTGTTGCTTGAGATGGCTTGGAGTACACTCATGGAGTCTATCTTGTTTGTGGCTTGAGATGGATTGGAGTACACTCATGGAGTCTATCATGTTTGTGGCTTGAGATGGCTTGGAGTACACTCCTGGAGTTTATCTTGTTTGTGGCTTGAGATGGCTTGGAGTATACTCCTGGAGTATATCTTGTTTGTGGCTTGAGATGGCTTGGAGTACACTCCTGGAGTCTATCTTGTTTGTGGCTTGAGAAGGCTTGGAGTACACTCCGAGAGTCTATCTTTTTGTGGCTTGAGATGGCTAGGAGTACACTCCTGGAGTATATCTTGTTTGTGACTTGAGATGGCTTGGAGTACACTCCTGGAGTCTATATTGTTTATGGCTTGAGATGGCTTGGAGTACACTCCTGGAGTCTATCTTATTTGTGGCTTGAGATGGCTTGGAGTACACTCCTGGAGTCTATCTTGTTTGTGGCTTGAGATGGCTTGGAGTACACTCCTGGAGTCTGTCTTGTTTGTGGCTTGAGATGGCTTGGAGTACACTCCTGGAGTCTGTCTTGTTTGTGGTTTGAGATGGTTTGGAGTACACTCCTGGAGTATATCTTGTTTGTGGCTTGAGATGGCTTGGAGTACACTCATGGAGTCTATCTTGTTTGTGGCTTGAGATGGCTTGGAGTACACTCCTGGAGTTTATCTTGTTTTTGGCTTGACATGGCTTGGAGTACACTCCTGGAGTCTATCTTGTTTGTGGCTTGAGATGGCTTGGAGTACACTCCTGGAGTCTATCTTGTTTGTGGCTTGAGATGGCTTGGAGTACACTCCTGGTGTCTGTCTTGTTTGTGGCTTGAGAATGCTTGGAGTACACTCCTGGAGTTTGTCTTGTTTGCGGCTTGAGATGGCTTGGAGTACACTCCTGGAGTTTATCTTGTTTGTGACTTGAGATGGCTTGGAGTACACTCCTGTAGTTTATCTTGTTTGTGGCTTGAGATGGCTTGGAGTACACTCCCGTAGTTTATCTTGTTTGTGGCTTGAGATGGCTTGGAGTATACTCCTGGAATCTATCTTGTTTGTGGCTTGAGATGGCTTGGAGTACCCTCCTGGAGTTTATCTTGTTTGTGGCTTGAGATGGCTTGGAGTACACTCCTGAATTGCATCTTGTTTGTGGCTTGAGATGGTTTGGAGTACACTCCAGGAGTATATCTTGTTTATGGCTTAAGATGGCTTGGAGTACACTCCTGAAGTCTATCTTGTTTGTGGCTTGAGATGGCTTGGAGTACACTCCTGGAGTTTATCTTGTTTGTGGCTTGAGATGGCTTGGAGAACACTCCTGGAGTTTAAATTGTTTGTGGCTTGAGATGGCTTGGAGTAAACTCCTGGAGTATATCTTGTTTGTGGCTTAAAATGGCTTGGAGTACACTCCTAGAGTTTATCTTGTTCGTGGCTTGAGATGGCTTGGAGTACACTCCTGGAGTCTATATTGTTTATGGCTTGAGATGGCTTGGAGTACACTCCTGGAGTCTATCTTATTTGTGGCTTGAGATGGCTTGGAGTACACTCCTGGAGTCTATCTTGTTTGTGGCTTGAGATGGCTTGGAGTACACTCCTGGAGTCTATCTTGTTTGTGGCTTGAGATGGCTTGGAGTACACTCCTGGTGTCTGTCTTGTTTGTGGCTTGAGATGGCTTGGAGTACACTCCTGGAGTTTGTCTTGTTTGTGGCTTGAGATGGCTTGGAGTACACTCCTGAAGTCTATCTTGTTTGTGGCTTGAGATGGCTTGGAGTACACTCCTGGAGTCTATATTGTTTATGGCTTGAGATGGCTTGGAGTACACTCCTGGAGTCTATCTTATTTGTGGCTTGAGATGGCTTGGAGTACACTCCTGGAGTCTATCTTGTTTGTGGCTTGAGATGGCTTGGAGTACACTCCTGGAGTCTGTCTTGTTTGTGGCTTGAGATGGCTTGGAGTACACTCCTGGAGTCTGTCTTGTTTGTGGTTTGAGATGGTTTGGAGTACACTCCTGGAGTATATCTTGTTTGTGGCTTGAGATGGCTTGGAGTACACTCATGGAGTCTATCTTGTTTGTGGCTTGAGATGGCTTGGAGTACACTCCTGGAGTTTATCTTGTTTTTGGCTTGACATGGCTTGGAGTACACTCCTGGAGTCTATCTTGTTTGTGGCTTGAGATGGCTTGGAGTACACTCCTGGAGTCTATCTTGTTTGTGGCTTGAGATGGCTTGGAGTACACTCCTGGTGTCTGTCTTGTTTGTGGCTTGAGATGGCTTGGAGTACACTCCTGGAGTTTGTCTTGTTTGTGGCTTGAGATGGCTTGGAGTACACTCCTGGAGTTTATCTTGTTTGTGACTTGAGATGGCTTGGAGTACACTCCTGTAGTTTATCTTGTTTGTGGCTTGAGATGGCTTGGAGTACACTCCCGTAGTTTATCTTGTTTGTGGCTTGAGATGGCTTGGAGTACACTCCTGGAGTCTATCTTGTTTGTGGCTTGAGAAGGCTTGGAGTACCCTCCTGGAGTTTATCTTGTTTGTGGCTTGAGATGGCTTGGAGTACACTCCTAAATTGCATCTTGTTTGTGGCTTGAGATGGTTTGGAGTACACTCCAGGAGTATATCTTGTTTATGGCTTAAGATGGCTTGGAGTACACTCCTGGAGTCTCTCTTGTTTTTTGCTTGAGATTGCTTGGAGTACACTCCTGGAGTCTATCTTGTTTGTTGCTTGAGATGGCTTGGAGTACACTCATGGAGTCTATCTTGTTTGTGGCTTGAGATGGCTTGGAGTACACTCCTGGAGTGTATCTTGTTTGTGGCTTGAGATGGCTTGGAGTACACTCCTGGAGTGTATCTTGTTTGTGGCTTGAGATGGCTTGGAGTACACTCCTAGAGTCTATCTTGTTTGTGGCTTGAGATGGCTTGGAGTACACTCCTGGAGTCTATCTTGTTTCTGGCTTGAGATGGCTTGGAGTACACTCTTTGAGTTTATCTTGTTTGTGGCTTTAGATGGCTTGGAGTACACTCCTGGAGTGTATCTTGTATGTGGCTTGAGATGGCTTGGAGTACACTCCTGGAGTCTATCTTGTTTGTGGCTTGAGATGGCTTGGAGTACACTCCTGGAGTCTATCTTGTTTGTGGCTTGAGATGGCTTGGAGTACACTTTTTGAGTTTATCTTGTTTGTGGCTTTAGATGGCTTGGAGTACACTCCTGGAGTCTATCCTGTTTGTGGCTTGAAATGGCTTGGAGTACCCTCCTGGAGTATGTCTTGTTTGTGGCTTGAGATGGTTTGGAGTACACTCCTGGAGTATATCTTGTTTGTTGCTTGAGATGGCTTGGAGTACACTCATGGAGTCTATCTTGTTTGTGGCTTGAGATGGATTGGAGTACACTCATGGAGTCTATCATGTTTGTGGCTTGAGATGGCTTGGAGTACACTCCTGGAGTTTATCTTGTTTGTGGCTTGAGATGGCTTGGAGTATACTCCTGGAGTATATCTTGTTTGTGGCTTGAGATGGCTTGGAGTACACTCCTGGAGTCTATCTTGTTTGTGGCTTGAGAAGGCTTGGAGTACACTCCGAGAGTCTATCTTTTTGTGGCTTGAGATGGCTAGGAGTACACTCCTGGAGTATATCTTGTTTGTGACTTGAGATGGCTTGGAGTACACTCCTGGAGTCTATATTGTTTATGGCTTGAGATGGCTTGGAGTACACTCCTGGAGTCTATCTTATTTGTGGCTTGAGATGGCTTGGAGTACACTCCTGGAGTCTATCTTGTTTGTGGCTTGAGATGGCTTGGAGTACACTCCTGGAGTCTGTCTTGTTTGTGGCTTGAGATGGCTTGGAGTACACTCCTGGAGTCTGTCTTGTTTGTGGTTTGAGATGGTTTGGAGTACACTCCTGGAGTATATCTTGTTTGTGGCTTGAGATGGCTTGGAGTACACTCATGGAGTCTATCTTGTTTGTGGCTTGAGATGGCTTGGAGTACACTCCTGGAGTTTATCTTGTTTTTGGCTTGACATGGCTTGGAGTACACTCCTGGAGTCTATCTTGTTTGTGGCTTGAGATGGCTTGGAGTACACTCCTGGAGTCTATCTTGTTTGTGGCTTGAGATGGCTTGGAGTACACTCCTGGTGTCTGTCTTGTTTGTGGCTTGAGAATGCTTGGAGTACACTCCTGGAGTTTGTCTTGTTTACGGCTTGAGATGGCTTGGAGTACACTCCTGGAGTTTATCTTGTTTGTGACTTGAGATGGCTTGGAGTACACTCCTGTAGTTTATCTTGTTTGTGGCTTGAGATGGCTTGGAGTACACTCCCGTAGTTTATCTTGTTTGTGGCTTGAGATGGCTTGGAGTATACTCCTGGAATCTATCTTGTTTGTGGCTTGAGATGGCTTGGAGTACCCTCCTGGAGTTTATCTTGTTTGTGGCTTGAGATGGCTTGGAGTACACTCCTGAATTGCATCTTGTTTGTGGCTTGAGATGGTTTGGAGTACACTCCAGGAGTATATCTTGATTATGGCTTAAGATGGCTTGGAGTACACTCCTGAAGTCTATCTTGTTTGTGGCTTGAGATGGCTTGGAGTACACTCCTGGAGTTTATCTTGTTTGTGGCTTGAGATGGCTTGGAGAACACTCCTGGAGTTTAAATTGTTTGTGGCTTGAGATGGCTTGGAGTAAACTCCTGGAGTATATCTTGTTTGTGGCTTAAAATGGCTTGGAGTACACTCCTAGAGTTTATCTTGTTCGTGGCTTGAGATGGCTTGGAGTACACTCCTGGAGTTTATCTTGTTTGTGGCTTGAGATGGCTTGGACTACACTCCTGGAGTTTATCTTGTTTGTGGCTTGAGATGGCTTGGAGTACACTCCTGGAGTCTATCTTGTTTGTGGCTTGAGATGGCTTGGAGTACACTCCTGGAGTCTATCTTGTTTGTGGCTTGAGATGGCTTGGAGTACACTCCTGGAGTCTGTCTTGTTTGTGGCTTGAGATGGCTTGGAGTACACTCCTGGAATATATCTTGTTTGTGGCTTGAGATGGCTTGGAGTACACTCATGGAGTCTATCTTATTTGTGGCTTGAGATGGCTTGGAGTACACTCCTGGAGTGCATCTTGTTTGTGGCTTGAGATGGTTTGGAGTACACTCCAGGAGTATATCTTGTTTATGGCTTAAGATGGCTTGGAGTACACTCCTGAAGTCTATCTTGTTTGTGGCTTGAGATGGCTTGGAGTACACTCCTGGAGTTTATCTTGTTTGTGGCTTGAGATGGCTTAGAGAACACTCCTGGAGTTTATATTGTTTGTGGCTTGAGATGGCTTGGAGTAAACTCCTAGAGTATATCTTGTTTGTGGCTTAAAATGGCTTGGAGTACACTCCTAGAGTGTATCTTGTTCGTGGCTTGAGATGGCTTGGAGTACACTCCTGGAGTTTATCTTGTTTGTGGCTTGAGATGGCTTGGACTACACTCCTGGAGTTTATCTTGTTTGTGGCTTGAGATGGCTTGGAGTACACTCCTGGAGTTTATCTTGTTTGTGGCTTGAGATGGCTTGGAAAACACTCCTGGAGTTTATATTATGTGTGGCTTGAGATGGCTTGGAGTAAACTCCTGGAGTATATCTTGTTTGTGGCTTAAAATGGCTTGGAGTACACTCCTAGAGTTTATCTTGTTCGTGGCTTGATATGGCTTGGAGTACACTCCTGGAATTTATCTTGTTTGTGGCTTGAGATGGCTTGGACTACACTCCTGGAGTTTATCTTGTTTGTGGCTTGAGATGGCTTGGAGTACACTCCTGGAGTCTATCTTGTTTGTGGCTTGAGATGGCTTGGAGTACCCTCCTGGAGTCTATCTTGTTTGTTGCTTCAGATGGCTTGGAGTACACTCCTGGAGTCTGTCTTGTTTGTGGCTTTAGATGGCTTGGAGTACACTCCTGGAGTCTATCCTGTTTGTGGCTTGAGATGGCTTGGAGTACCCTCCTGGAGTATGTCTTGTTTGTGGCTTGAGATGGTTTGGAGTACACTCCTGGAGTATATCTTGTTTGTTGCTTGAGATGGCTTGGAGTACACTCATGGAGTCTATCTTGTTTGTGGCTTGAGATGGATTGGAGTACACTCATGGAGTCTATCATGTTTGTGGCTTGAGATGGCTTGGAGTACACTCCTGGAGTTTATCTTGTTTGTGGCTTGAGATGGCTTGGAGTATACTCCTGGAATCTATCTTGTTTGTGGCTTGGGATGGCTTGGAGTACACTCCTGGAGTCTATCTTGTTTGTGGCTTGAGAAGGCTTGGAGCACACTCCGAGAGTCTATCTTTTTGTGGCTTGAGATGGCTAGGAGTACACTCCTGGAGTATATCTTGTTTGTGACTTGAGATGGCTTGGAGTACACTCCTGGAGTCTATATTGTTTATGGCTTGAGATGGCTTGGAGTACACTCCTGGAGTCTATCTTATTTGTGGCTTGAGATGGCTTGGAGTACACTCCTGGAGTCTATCTTGTTTGTGGCTTGAGATGGCTTGGAGTACACTCCTGGAGTCTGTCTTGTTTGTGGCTTGAGATGGCTTGGAGTACACTCCTGGAGTCTGTCTTGTTTGTGGTTTGAGATGGTTTGGAGTACACTCCTGGAGTATATCTTGTTTGTGGCTTGAGATGGCTTGGAGTACACTCATGGAGTCTATCTTGTTTGTGGCTTGAGATGGCTTGGAGTACACTCCTGGAGTTTATCTTGTTTTTGGCTTGACATGGCTTGGAGTACACTCCTGGAGTCTATCTTGTTTGTGGCTTGAGATGGCTTGGAGTACACTCCTGGAGTCTATCTTGTTTGTGGCTTGAGATGGCTTGGAGTACACTCCTGGTGTCTGTCTTGTTTGTGGCTTGAGATGGCTTGGAGTACACTCCTGGAGTTTATCTTGTTTGTGACTTGAGATGGCTTGGAGTACACTCCTGTAGTTTATCTTGTTTGTGGCTTGAGATGGCTTGGAGTACACTCCCGTAGTTTGTCTTGTTTGTGGCTTGAGATGGCTTGGAGTACACTCCTGGAGTCTATCTTGTTTGTGGCTTGAGATGGCTTGGAGTACCCTCCTGGAGTTTATCTTGTTTGTGGCTTGAGATGGCTTGGAGTACACTCCTGAATTGCATCTTGTTTGTGGCTTGAGATGGTTTGGAGTACACTCCAGGAGTATATCTTGTTTATGGCTTAAGATGGCTTGGAGTACACTCCTGAAGTCTATCTTGTTTGTGGCTTGAGATGGCTTGGAGTACACTACTGGAGTTTATCTTGTTTGTGGCTTGAGATGGCTTGGAGAACACTCCTGGAGTTTATATTGTTTGTGGCTTGAGATGGCTTGGAGTAAACTCCTGGAGTATATCTTGTTTGTGGCTTAAAATGGCTTGGAGTACACTCCTAGAGTTTATCTTGTTCGTGGCTTGAGATGGCTTGGAGTACACTCCTGGAGTTTATCTTGTTTGTGGCTTGAGATGGCTTGGACTACACTCCTGGAGTTTATCTTGTTTGTGGCTTGAGATGGCTTGGAGTACACTCCTGGAGTCTATCTTGTTTGTGGCTTGAGATGGCATGGAGTACACTCCTGGAGTCTATCTTGTTTGTGGCTTGAGATGGCTTGGAGTACACTCCTGGAGTCTGTCTTGTTTGTGGCTTGAGATGGCTTGGAGTACACTCCTGGAGTATATCTTGTTTGTGGCTTGAGATGGCTTGGAGTACACTCCTGGAGTTTATCTTGTTTGTGGCTTGAGATGGCTTGGAGAACACTCCTGGAGTTTATATTATTTGTGGCTTGAGATGGCTTTGAGTAAACTCCTGGAGTATATCTTGTTTGTGGCTTAAAATGGCTTGGAGTACACTCCTAGAGTTTATCTTGTTCGTGGCTTGAGATGGCTTGGAGTACACTCCTGGAATTTATCTTGTTTGTGGCTTGAGATGGCTTGGACTACACTCCTGGAGTTTATCTTGTTTGTGGCTTGAGATGGCTTGGAGTACACTCCTGGAGTCTATCTTGTTTGTGGCTTGAGATGGCTTGGAGTACCCTCCTGGAGTCTATCTTGTTTGTGGCTTGAGATGGCTTGGAGTACACTCCTGGAGTCTGTCTTGTTTGTGGCTTGAGATGGCTTGGAGTACACTCCTGGAGTATATCTTGTTTGTGGTTTGAGATGGCTTGGAGTACACTCATGGAGTCTATCTTATTTGTGGCTTGAGATGGCTTGGAGTACACTCCTGAAATTTATCTTGTTTGTGGCTTGAGATGGCTTGGAGTACACTCCTGGAGTTTATCTTGTTTGTGGCTTGAGATGGCTTGGAGTACACTCCTGGAGTCTATCTAGTTTGTGGCTTGAGATGGCTTGGAGTACACTCCTGGATTTTATCTTGTTTGTGGCTTGAGATGGCTTGGAGTACACTCCTGGAGTTTATCTTGTTTGTGGCTTGAGATGGCTTGGACTACACCCCTGGAGTTTATCTTATTTGTGGATTGAGATGGCTTGGAGTACACTCCTGGAGTCTCTCTTGTTTGTGGCTTGAGATGGCTTGGAGTACACTTCTGGAGTCTATCTTGTTTGTGGCTTGAGATGGCTTGGAGTACACTTTTTGAGTTTATCTTGTTTGTGGCTTTAGATGGCTTGGAGTACACTCCTGGAGTCTATCCTGTTTGTGGCTTGAGATGGCTTGGAGTACCCTCCTGGAGTATGTCTTGTTTGTGGCTTGAGATGGTTTGGAGTACACTCCTGGAGTATATCTTGTTTGTTGCTTGAGATGGCTTGGAGTACACTCATGGAGTCTATCTTGTTTGCGGCTTGAGATGGATTGGAGTACACTCATGGAGTCTATCATGTTTGTGGCTTGAGATGGCTTGGAGTACACTCCTGGAGTTTATCTTGTTTGTGGCTTGAGATGGCTTGGAGTATACTCCTGGAGTCTATCTTGTTTGTGGCTTGAGATGGCTTGGAGTACACTCCTGGAGTCTATCTTGTTTGTGGCTTGAGAAGGCTTGGAGTACACTCCGAGAGTCTATCTTTTTGTGGCTTGAGATGGCTAGGAGTACACTCCTGGAGTATATCTTGTTTGTGACTTGAGATGGCTTGGAGTACACTCCTGGAGTCTATATTGTTTATGGCTTGAGATGGCTTGGAGTACACTCCTGGAGTCTATCTTATTTGTGGCTTGAGATGGCTTGGAGTACACTCCTGGAGTCTATCTTGTTTGTGGCTTGAGATGGCTTGGAGTACACTCCTGGAGTCTGTCTTGTTTGTGGCTTGAGATGGCTTGGAGTACACTCCTGGAGTCTGTCTTGTTTGTGGTTTGAGATGGTTTGGAGTACACTCCTGGAGTATATCTTGTTTGTGGCTTGAGATGGCTTGGAGTACACTCATGGAGTCTATCTTGTTTGTGGCTTGAGATGGCTTGGAGTACACTCCTGGAGTTTATCTTGTTTTTGGCTTGACATGGCTTGGAGTACACTCCTGGAGTCTATCTTGTTTGTGGCTTGAGATGGCTTGAAGTACACTCCTGGAGTCTATCTTGTTTGTGGCTTGAGATGGCTTGGAGTACACTCCTGGAGTCTATCTTGTTTGTGGCTTGAGAAGGCTTGGAGTACACTCCGAGAGTCTATCTTTTTTTTGCTTGAGATGGCTAGGAGTACACTCCTGGAGTATATCTTGTTTGTGACTTGAGATGGCTTGGAGTACACTCCTGGAGTCTATATTGTTTATGGCTTGAGATGGCTTGGAGTACACTCCTGGAGTCTATCTTATTTGTGGCTTGAGATGGCTTGGAGTACACTCCTAGAGTCTATCTTGTTTGTGGCTTGAGATGGCTTGGAGTACACTCCTGGAGTCTGTCTTGTTTGTGGCTTGAGATGGCTTGGAGTACACTCCTGGAGTCTGTCTTGTTTGTGGTTTGAGATGGTTTGGAGTACACTCCTGGAGTATATCTTCTTTGTGGCTTGAGAAGGCTTGGAGTACACTCATGGAGTCTCTCTTGTTTGTGGCTTGAGATGGCTTGAAGTACACTCCTGGAGTTTATCTTGTTTTTGGCTTGACATGGCTTGGAGTACACTCCTGGAGTCTATCTTGTTTGTGGCTTGAGATGGCTTGGAGTACACTCCTGGAGTCTATCTTGTTTGTGGCTTGAGATGGCTTGGAGTACACTCCTGGTGTCTGTCTTGTTTGTGGCTTGAGATGGCTTGGAGAACACTCCTGGAGTTTGTCTTGTTTGTGGCTTGAGATGGCTTGGAGTACACTCCTGGAGTTTATCTTGTTTGTGACTTGAGATGGCTTGGAGTACACTCCTGTAGTTTATCTTGTTTGTGGCTTGAGATGGCTTGGAGTACACTCTCGTAGTTTATCTTGTTTGTGGCTTGAGATGGCTTGGAGTACACTCCTGGAGTCTATCTTGTTTGTGGCTTGAGATGGCTTGGAGTACCCTCCTGGAGTTTATCTTGTTTGTGGCTTGAGATGGCTTGGAGTACACTCCTGAATTGCATCTTGTTTGTGGCTTGAGATGGTTTGGAGTACACTCCAGGAGTATATCTTGGTTATGGCTTAAGATGGCTTGGAGTACACTCCTGAAGTCTATCTTGTTTGTGGCTTGAGATGGCTTGGAGTACACTCCTGGAGTTTATCTTGTTTGTGGCTTGAGATGGCTTGGAGAACACTCCTGGAGTTTATATTGTTTGTGGCTTGAGATGGCTTGGAGTAAACTCCTGGAGTATATCTTGTTTGTGGCTTAAAATGGCTTGGAGTACACTCCTAGAGTTTATCTTGTTCGTGGCTTGAGATGGCTTGGAGTACACTCCTGGAGTTTATCTTGTTTGTGGCTTGAGATGGCTTGGACTACACTCCTGGAGTTTATCTTGTTTGTGGCTTGAGATGGCTTGGAGTACACTCCTGGAGTCTATCTTGTTTGTGGCTTGAGATGGCTTGGAGTACACTCCTGGAGTCTATCTTGTTTGTGGCTTGAGATGGCTTGGAGTACACTCCTGGAGTCTGTCTTGTTTGTGGCTTGAGATGGCTTGGAGTACACTCCTGGAGTATATCTTGTTTTTGGCTTGACATGGCTTGGAGTACACTCCTGGAGTCTATCTTGTTTGTGGCTTGAGATGGCTTGGAGTACACTCCTGGAGTCTATCTTGTTTGTGGCTTGAGATGGCTTGGAGTACACTCCTGGAGTCTATCTTGTTTGTGGCTTGAGAAGGCTTGGAGTACACTCCGAGAGTCTATCTTTTTGTGGCTTGAGATGGCTAGGAGTACACTCCTGGAGTATATCTTGTTTGTGACTTGAGATGGCTTGGAGTACACTCCTGGAGTCTATATTGTTTATAGCTTGAGATGGCTTGGAGTACACTCCTGGAGTCTATCTTATTTGTGGCTTGAGATGGCTTGGAGTACACTCCTGGAGTCTATCTTGTTTGTGGCTTGAGATGGCTTTGAGTACACTCCTGGAGTCTGTCTTGTTTGTGGCTTGAGATGGCTTGGAGTACACTCCTGGAGTCTGTCTTGTTTGTGGTTTGAGATGGTTTGGAGTACACTCCTGGAGTATATCTTCTTTGTGGCTTGAGAAGGCTTGGAGTACACTCATGGAGTCTATCTTGTTTGTGGCTTGAGATGGCTTGGAGTACACTCCTGGAGTTTATCTTGTTTTTGGCTTGACATGGCTTGGAGTACACTCCTGGAGTATATCTTGTTTGTGGCTTGAGATGGCTTGGAGTACACTCCTGGTGTCTATCTTGTTTGTGGCTTGAGATGGCTTGGAGTACACTCCTGGTGTCTGTCTTGTTTGTGGCTTGAGATGGCTTGGAGTACACTCCTGGAGTTTGTCTTGTTTGTGGCTTGAGATGGCTTGGAGTACACTCCTGGAGTTTATCTTGTTTGTGACTTGAGATGGCTTGGAGTACACTCCTGTAGTTTATCTTGTTTGTGGCTTGAGATGGCTTGGAGTACACTCCCGTAGTTTATCTTGTTTGTGGCTTGAGATGGCTTGGAGTACACTCCTGGAGTCTATCTTGTTTGTGGCTTGAGATGGCTTGGAGTACCCTCCTGGACTTTATCTTGTTTGTGGCTTGAGATGGCTTGGAGTACACTCCTGAATTGCATCTTGTTTGTGGCTTGAGATGGTTTGGAGTACACTCCAGGAGTATATCTTGGTTATGGCTTAAGATGGCTTGGAGTACACTCCTGAAGTCTATCTTGTTTGTGGCTTGAGATGGCTTGGAGTACACTCCTGGAGTTTATCTTGTTTGTGGCTTGAGATGGCTTGGAGAACACTCCTGGAGTTTATATTGTTTGTGGCTTGAGATGGCTTGGAGTAAACTCCTGGAGTATATCTTGTTTGTGGCTTAAAATGGCTTGGAGTACACTCCTAGAGTTTATCTTGTTCGTGGCTTGAGATGGCTTGGAGTACACTCCTGGAGTTTATCTTGTTTGTGGCTTGAGATGGCTTGGACTACACTCCTGGAGTTTATCTTGTTTGTGGCTTGAGATGGCTTGGAGTACACTCCTGGAGTCTATCTTGTTTGTGGCTTGAGATGGCTTGGAGTACACTCCTGGAGTCTATCTTGTTTGTGGCTTGAGATGGCTTGGAGTACACTCCTGGAGTCTGTCTTGTTTGTGGCTTGAGATGGCTTGGAGTACACTCCTGGAGTATATCTTGTTTTTGGCTTGACATGGCTTGGAGTACACTCCTGGAGTCTATCTTGTTTGTGGCTTGAGATGGCTTGGAGTACACTCCTGGAGTCTATCTTGTTTGTGGCTTGAGATGGCTTGGAGTACACTCCTGGAGTCTATCTTGTTTGTGGCTTGAGAAGGCTTGGAGTACACTCCGAGAGTCTATCTTTTTGTGGCTTGAGATGGCTAGGAGTACACTCCTGGAGTATATCTTGTTTGTGACTTGAGATGGCTTGGAGTACACTCCTGGAGTCTATATTGTTTATAGCTTGAGATGGCTTGGAGTACACTCCTGGAGTCTATCTTATTTGTGGCTTGAGATGGCTTGGAGTACACTCCTGGAGTCTATCTTGTTTGTGGCTTGAGATGGCTTTGAGTACACTCCTGGAGTCTGTCTTGTTTGTGGCTTGAGATGGCTTGGAGTACACTCCTGGAGTCTGTCTTGTTTGTGGTTTGAGATGGTTTGGAGTACACTCCTGGAGTATATCTTCTTTGTGGCTTGAGAAGGCTTGGAGTACACTCATGGAGTCTATCTTGTTTGTGGCTTGAGATGGCTTGGAGTACACTCCTGGAGTTTATCTTGTTTTTGGCTTGACATGGCTTGGAGTACACTCCTGGAGTATATCTTGTTTGTGGCTTGAGATGGCTTGGAGTACACTCCTGGTGTCTATCTTGTTTGTGGCTTGAGATGGCTTGGAGTACACTCCTGGTGTCTGTCTTGTTTGTGGCTTGAGATGGCTTGGAGTACACTCCTGGAGTTTGTCTTGTTTGTGGCTTGAGATGGCTTGGAGTACACTCCTGGAGTTTATCTTGTTTGTGACTTGAGATGGCTTGGAGTACACTCCTGTAGTTTATCTTGTTTGTGGCTTGAGATGGCTTGGAGTACACTCCCGTAGTTTATCTTGTTTGTGGCTTGAGATGGCTTGGAGTACACTCCTGGAGTCTATCTTGTTTGTGGCTTGAGATGGCTTGGAGTACCCTCCTGGACTTTATCTTGTTTGTGGCTTGAGATGGCTTGGAGTACACTCCTGAATTGCATCTTGTTTGTGGCTTGAGATGGTTTGGAGTACACTCCAGGAGTATATCTTGTTTATGGCTTAAGATGGCTTGGAGTACACTCCTGAAGTCTATCTTGTTTGTGGCTTGAGATGGCTTGGAGTACACTCCTGGAGTTTATCTTGTTTGTGGCTTGAGATGGCTTGGAGTACACTCCTGGAGTCTGTCTTGTTTGTGGCTTGAGATGGCTTGGAGTACACTCCTGGAGTGCATCTTGTTTGTGGCTTGAGATGGTTTGGAGTACACTCCAGGAGTATATCTTGTTTATGGCTTAAGATGGCTTGGAGTACACTCCTGAAGTCTATCTTGTTTGTGGCTTGAGATGGCTTGGAGTACACTCCTGGATTTTATCTTGTTTGTGGCTTGAGATGGCTTGGAGTACACTCCTGGAATTTATCTTGTTTGTGGCTTGAGATGGCTTGGACTACACTCCTGGAGTTTATCTTGTTTGTGGCTTGAGATGGCTTGGAGTACACTCCTGGAGTTTATCTTGTTTGTGGCTTGAGATGGCTTGGAGTACCCTCCTGGAGTCTATCTTGTTTGTGGCTTGAGATGGCTTGGAGTACACTCCTGGAGTCTGTCTTGTTTGTGGCTTGAGATGGCTTGGAGTACACTCCTGGAGTATATCTTGTTTGTGGCTTGAGATGGCTTGGAGTACACTCATGGAGTCTATCTTATTTGTGGCTTGAGATGGCTTGGAGTACACTCCTGAAATTTATCTTGTTTGTGGCTTGAGATGGCTTGGAGTACACTCCTGGAGTTTATCTTGTTTGTGGCTTGAGATGGCTTGGAGTACACTCCTGGAGTCTATCTAGTTTGTGGCTTGAGATGGCTTGGAGTACACTCCTGGATTTTATCTTGTTTGTGGCTTGAGATGGCTTGGAGTACACTCCTGGAGTGCATCTTGTTTGTGGCTTGAGATGGCTTGGAGTACACTCCTGGAGTTTATCTTGTTTGTGGCTTGATATGGCTTGGACTACACCCCTGGAGTTTATCTTATTTGTGGATTGAGATGGCTTGGAGTACACTCCTGGAGTCTCTCTTGTTTGTGGCTTGAGATGGCTTGGAGTACACTCCTGGAGTCTATCTTGTTTGTGGCTTGAGATGGCTTGGAGTACACTTTTTGAGTTTATCTTGTTTGTGGCTTTAGATGGCTTGGAGTACACTCCTGGAGTCTATCCTGTTTGTGGCTTGAGATGGCTTGGAGTACACTCCTGGAGTATGTCTTGTTTGTGGCTTGAGATGGTTTGGAGTACACTCCTGGAGTATATCTTGTTTGTTGCTTGAGATGGCTTGGAGTACACTCATGGAGTCTATCTTGTTTGTGGCTTGAGATGGATTGGAGTACACTCATGGAGTCTATCATGTTTGTGGCTTGAGATGGCTTGGAGTACACTCCTGGAGTTTATCTTGTTTGTGGCTTGAGATGGCTTGGAGTATACTCCTGGAGTCTATCTTGTTTGTGGCTTGAGATGGCTTGGAGTACACTCCTGGAGTCTATCTTGTTTGTGGCTTGAGAAGGCTTGGAGTACACTCCGAGAGTCTATCTTTTTGTGGCTTGAGATGGCTAGGAGTACACTCCTGGAGTATATCTTGTTTGTGACTTGAGATGGCTTGGAGTACACTCCTGTAGTCTATATTGTTTATGGCTTGAGATGGCTTGGAGTACACTCCTGGAGTCTATCTTATTTGTGGCTTGAGATGGCTTGGAGTACACTCCTGGAGTCTATCTTGTTTGTGGCTTGAGATGGCTTAGAGTACACTCCTGGAGTCTGTCTTGTTTGTGGCTTGAGATGGCTTGGAGTACACTCCTGGAGTCTGTCTTGTTTGTGGTTTGAGATGGTTTGGAGTACACTCCTGGAGTATATCTTGTTTGTGGCTTGAGATGGCTTGGAGTACACTCATGGAGTCTATCTTGTTTGTGGCTTGAGATGGCTTGGAGTACACTCCTGGAGTTTATCTTGTTTTTGGCTTGACATGGCTTGGAGTACACTCCTGGAGTCTATCTTGTTTGTGGCTTGAGATGGCTTGGAGTACACTCCTGGGGTCTATCTTGTTTGTGGCTTGAGATGGCTTGGAGTACACTCCTGGTGTCTGTCTTGTTTGTGGCTTGAGATGGCTTGGAGTACACTCCTGGAGTTTGTCTTGTTTGTGGCTTGAGATGGCTTGGAGTACACTCCTGGAGTTTATCTTGTTTGTGACTTGAGATGGCTTGGAGTACACTCCTGTGGTTTATCTTGTTTGTGGCTTGAGATGGCTTGGAGTACACTCCCGTAGTTTATCTTGTTTGTGGCTTGAGATGGCTTGGAGTACACTCCTGGAGTCTATCTTGTTTGTGGCTTGAGATGGCTTGGAGTACCCTCCTGGAGTTTATCTTGTTTGTTGCTTGAGATGGCTTGGAGTACACTCCTGAATTGCATCTTGTTTGTGGCTTGAGATGGTTTGGAGTACACTCCAGGAGTATATCTTGTTTATGGCTTAAGATGGCTTGGAGTACACTCCTGAAGTCTATCTTGTTTGTGGCTTGAGATGGCTTGGAGTACACTCCTGGAGTTTATCTTGTTTGTGGCTTGAGATGGCTTGGAGAACACTCCTGGAGTTTATATTGTTTGTGGCTTGAGATGGCTTGGAGTAAACTCCTGGAGTATATCTTGTTTGTGGCTTAAAATGGCTTGGAGTACACTCCTAGAGTTTATCTTTTTCGTGGCTTGAGATGGCTTGGAGTACACTCCTGGAGTTTATCTTGTTTGTGGCTTGAGATGGCTTGGACTACACTCCTGGAGTTTATCTTGTTTGTGGCTTGAGATGGCTTGGAGTACACTCCTGGAGTCTATCTTGTTTGTGGCTTGAGATGGCTTGGAGTACACTCCTGGAGTCTATCTTGTTTGTGGCTTGAGATGGCTTGGAGTACACTCCTGGAGTCTGTCTTGTTTGTGGCTTGAGATGGCTTGGAGTACACTCCTGGAGTATATCTTGTTTGTGGCTTGAGATGGCTTGGAGTACACTCATGGAGTCTATCTTATTTGTGGCTTGAGATGGCTTGGAGTACACTCCTGGAGTGCATCTTGTTTGTGGCTTGAGATGGTTTGGAGTACACTCCAGGAGTATATCTTGTTTATGGCTTAAGATGGCTTGGAGTACACTCCTGAAGTCTATCTTGTTTGTGGCTTGAGATGGCTTGGAGTACACTCCTGGAGTTTATCTTGTTTGTGGCTTGAGATGGCTTGGAGAACACTCCTGGAGTTTATATTGTTTGTGGCTTGAGATGGCTTGGAGTAAACTCCTGGAGTATATCTTGTTTGTGGCTTAAAATGGCTTGGAGTACACTCCTAGAGTTTATCTTGTTCGTGGATTGAGATGGCTTGGAGTACACTCCTGGAGTTTATCTTGTTTGTGGCTTGAGATGGCTTGGACTACACTCCTGGAGTTTATCTTGTTTGTGGCTTGAGATGGCTTGGAGTACACTCCTGGAGTTTATCTTGTTTGTGGCTTGAGATGGCTTGGAGAACACTCCTGGAGTTTATATTGTTTGTGGCTTGAGATGGCTTGGAGTAAACTCCTGGAGTATATCTTGTTTGTGGCTTAAAATGGCTTGGAGTACACTCCTAGAGTTTATCTTGTTCGTGGCTTGAGATGGCTTGGAGTACACTCCTGGAATTTATCTTGTTTGTGGCTTGAGATGGCTTGGACTACACTCCTGGAGTTTATCTTGTTTGTGGCTTGAGATGGCTTGGAGTACACTCCTGGAGTCTATCTTGTTTGTGGCTTGAGATGGCTTGGAGTACCCTCCTGGAGTATATCTTGTTTGTGGCTTGAGATGGCTTGGAGTACACTCCTGGAGTCTGTCTTGTTTGTGGCTTGAGATGGCTTGGAGTACACTCCTGGAGTATATCTTGTTTGTGGCTTGAGATGGCTTGGAGTACACTAATGGAGTCTATCTTATTTGTGGATTGAGATGGCTTGGAGTACACTCCTGAAATTTATCTTGTTTGTGGCTTGAGATGGCTTGGAGTACACTCCTGGAGTTTATCTTGTTTGTGGCTTGAGATGGCTTGGAGTACACTCCTGGAGTCTATCTAGTTTGTGGCTTGAGATGGCTTGGAGTACACTCCTGGATTTTATCTTGTTTGTGGCTTGAGATGGCTTGGAGTACACTCCTGGAGTGCATCTTGTTTGTGGCTTGAGATGGCTTGGAGTACACTCCTGGAGTTTATCTTGTTTGTGGCTTGAGATGGCTTGGACTACACCCCTGGAGTTTATCTTATTTGTGGATTGAGATGGCTTGGAGTACACTCCTGGAGTCTCTCTTGTTTTTTGCTTGAGATGGCTTGGAGTACACTCCTGGAGTCTATCTTGTTTGTTGCTTGAGATGGCTTGGAGTACACTCATGGAGTCTATCTTGTTTGTGGCTTGAGATGGCTTGGAGTACACTCCTGGAGTGTATCTTGTTTGTTGCTTGAGATGGCTTGGAGTATACTCATGGAGTCTATCTTGTTTGTGGCTTGAGATGGATTGGAGTACACTCATGGAATCTATCATGTTTGTGGCTTGAGATGGCTAGGAGTACACTCCTGGAGTCTATCTTGTTTGTGGCTTGAGATGGCTTGGACTACACTCCTGGAGTTTATCTTGTTTGTGGCTTGAGATGGCTTGGAGTACACTCCTGGAGTGCATCTTGTTTGTGGCTTGAGATGGTTTGGAGTACACTCCAGGAGTATATCTCGTTTATGGCTTAAGATGGCTTGGAGTACACTCCTGAAGTCTATCTTGTTTGTGGCTTGAGATGGCTTGGAGTACACTCCTGGAGTTTATCTTGTTTGTGGCTTGAGATGGCTTGGAGAACACTCCTGGAGTTTATATTGTTTGTGGCTTGAGATGGCTTGGAGTAAACTCCTGGAGTATATCTTGTTTGTGGCTTAAAATGGCTTGGAGTACACTCCTAGAGTTTATCTTGTTCGTGGCTTGAGATGGCTTGGAGTACACTACTGGAGTTTATCTTGTTTGTGGCTTGAGATGGCTTGGACTACACTCCTGGAGTTTATCTTGTTTGTGGCTTGAGATGGCTTGGAGTACACTCCTGGAGTTTATCTTGTTTGTGGCTTGAGATGGCTTGGAGAACACTCCTGGAGTTTATATTGTTTGTGGCTTGAGATGGCTTGGAGTAAACTCCTGGAGTATATCTTGTTTGTGGCTTAAAATGGCTTGGAGTACACTCCTAGAGTTTATCTTGTTCGTGGCTTGAGATGGCTTGGAGTACACTCCTGGAGTTTATCTTGTTTGTGGCTTGAGATGGCTTGGAGTACACTCCTGGAGTCTATCTTGTTTGTGGCTTGAGATGGCTTGGAGTACACTCCTGGAGTCTATCTTGTTTGTGGCTTGAGATGGCTTGGAGTACACTCCTGGAGTCTGTCTTGTTTGTGGCTTGAGATGGCTTGGAGTACACTCCTGGAGTATATCTTGTTTGTGGCTTGAGATGGCTTGGAGTACACTCATGGAGTCTATCTTATTTGTGGCTTGAGATGGCTTGGAGTACACTCCTGGAGTGCATCTTGTTTGTGGCTTGAGATGGTTTGGAGTACACTCCAGGAGTATATCTTGTTTATGGCTTAAGATGGCTTGGAGTACACTCCTGAAGTCTATCTTGTTTGTGGCTTGAGATGGCTTGGAGTACACTCCTGGAGTTTATCTTGTTTGTGGCTTGAGATGGCTTGGAGAACACTCCTGGAGTTTATATTGTTTGTGGCTTGAGATGGCTTGGAGTAAACTCCTGGAGTATATCTTGTTTGTGGCTTAAAATGGCTTGGAGTACACTTCTAGAGTTTATCTTGTTCGTGGCTTGAGATGGCTTGGAGTACACTCCTGGAGTTTATCTTGTTTGTGGCTTGAGATGGCTTGGACTACACTCCTGGAGTTTATCTTGTTTGTGGCTTGAGATGGCTTGGAGTACACTCCTGGAGTTTATCTTGTTTGTGGCTTGAGATGGCTTGGAGAACACTCCTGGAGTTTATATTGTTTGTGGCTTGAGATGGCTTGGAGTAAACTCCTGGAGTATATCTTGTTTGTGGCTTAAAATGGCTTGGAGTACACTCCTAGAGTTTATCTTGTTCGTGGCTTGAGATGGCTTGGAGTACACTCCTGGAATTTATCTTGTTTGTGGCTTGAGATGGCTTGGACTACACTCCTGGAGTTTATCTTGTTTGTGGCTTGAGATGGCTTGGAGTACACTCCTGGAGTCTATCTTGTTTGTGGCTTGAGATGGCTTGGAGTACCCTCCTGGAGTATATCTTGTTTGTGGCTTGAGATGGCTTGGAGTACACTCCTGGAGTCTGTCTTGTTTGTGGCTTGAGATGGCTTGGAGTACACTCCTGGAGTATATCTTGTTTGTGGCTTGAGATGGCTTGGAGTACACTCCTGGAGTCTGTCTTGTTTGTGGCTTGAGATGGCTTGGAGTACACTCCTGGAGTATATCTTGTTTGTGGCTTGAGATGGCTTGGAGTACACTCATGGAGTCTATCTTATTTGTGGCTTGAGATGGCTTGGAGTACACTCCTGGAGTGCATCTTGTTTGTGGCTTGAGATGGTTTGGAGTACACTCCAGGAGTATATCTTGTTTATGGCTTAAGATGGCTTGGAGTACACTCCTGAAGTCTATCTTGTTTGTGGCTTGAGATGGCTTGGAGTACACTCCTGGAGTTTATCTTGTTTGTGGCTTGAGATGGCTTGGAGAACACTCCTGGAGTTTATATTGTTTGTGGCTTGAGATGGCTTGGAGTAAACTCCTGGAGTATATCTTGTTTGTGGCTTAAAATGGCTTGGAGTACACTCCTAGAGTTTATCTTGTTCGTGGCTTGAGATGGCTTGGAGTACACTCCTGGAGTTTATCTTGTTTGTGGCTTGAGATGGCTTGGACTACACTCCTGGAGTTTATCTTGTTTGTGGCTTGAGATGGCTTGGAGTACACTCCTGGAGTTTATCTTGTTTGTGGCTTGAGATGGCTTGGAGAACACTCCTGGAGTTTATATTGTTTGTGGCTTGAGATGGCTTGGAGTAAACTCCTGGAGTATATCTTGTTTGTGGCTTAAAATGGCTTGGAGTACACTCCTAGAGTTTATCTTGTTCGTGGCTTGAGATGGCTTGGAGTACACTCCTGGAATTTATCTTGTTTGTGGCTTGAGATGGCTTGGACTACACTCCTGGAGTTTATCTTGTTTGTGGCTTGAGATGGCTTGGAGTACACTCCTGGAGTCTATCTTGTTTGTGGCTTGAGATGGCTTGGAGTACCCTCCTGGAGTATATCTTGTTTGTGGCTTGAGATGGCTTGGAGTACACTCCTGGAGTCTGTCTTGTTTGTGGCTTGAGATGGCTTGGAGTACACTCCTGGAGTATATCTTGTTTGTGGCTTGAGATGGCTTGGAGTACACTAATGGAGTCTATCTTATTTGTGGATTGAGATGGCTTGGAGTACACTCCTGAAATTTATCTTGTTTGTGGCTTGAGATGGCTTGGAGTACACTCCTGGAGTCTATCTAGTTTGTGGCTTGAGATGGCTTGGAGTACACTCCTGGATTTTATCTTGTTTGTGGCTTGAGATGGCTTGGAGTACACTCCTGGAGTGCATCTTGTTTGTGGCTTGAGATGGCTTGGAGTACACTCCTGGAGTTTATCTTGTTTGTGGCTTGAGATGGCTTGGACTACACCCCTGGAGTTTATCTTATTTGTGGATTGAGACGGCTTGGAGTACACTCCTGGAGTCTCTCTTGTTTTTTGCTTGAGATGGCTTGGAGTACACTCCTGGAGTCTATCTTGTTTGTTGCTTGAGATGGCTTGGAGTACACTCATGGAGTCTATCTTGTTTGTGGCTTGAGATGGCTTGGAGTACACTCCTGGAGTGTATCTTGTTTGTGGCTTGAGATGGCTTGGAGTATACTCATGGAGTCTATCTTGTTTGTGGCTTGAGATGGATTGGAGTACACTCATGGAATCTATCATGTTTGTGGCTTGAGATGGCTAGGAGTACACTCCTGGAGTCTATCTTGTTTGTGGCTTGAGATGGCTTGGACTACACTCCTGGAGTTTATCTTGTTTGTGGCTTGAGATGGCTTGGAGTACACTCCTGGAGTTTATCTTGTTTGTGGCTTGAGATGGCTTGGAGTACACTCCTGGAGTCTATCTAGTTTGTGGCTTGAGATGGCTTGGAGTACACTCCTGGATTTTATCTTGTTTGTGGCTTGAGATGGCTTGGAGTACACTCCTGGAGAGCATCTTGTTTGTGGCTTGAGATGGCTTGGAGTACACTCCTGGAGTGTATCTTGTTTGTGGCTTGAGATGGCTTGGAGTACACTCCTGGAGTGTATCTTGTTTGTGGCTTGAGATGGCTTGGAGTACACTCTTTGAGTTTATCTTGTTTGTGGCTTTAGATGGCTTGGAGTACACTCCTGGAGTCTATCTTGTTTGTGGCTTGAGATGGCTTGGAGTACCCTCCTGGAGTATGTCTTGTTTGTGGATTGAGATGGTTTGGAGTACACTCCTGGAGTATATCTTGTTTGTTGCTTGAGATGGCTTGGAGTACACTCATGGAGTCTATCTTGTTTGTGGCTTGAGATGGATTGGAGTACACTCATGGAATCTATCATGTTTTTTGCTTGAGTTTGCTAGGAGTACACTCCTGGAGTCTATCTTGTTTGTGGCTTGAGATGGCTTGGAGTACACTCCTGGAGTTTATCTTGTTTGTGGCTTGAGATGGCTTGGAGTACACTCCTGGAGTTTATCTTGTTTATGGCTTGAGATGGCTTGGAGTACACTCCTGGAGTCTATCTAGTTTGTGGCTTGAGATGGCTTGGAGTACACTCCTAGAGTTTATCTTGTTCGTGGCTTGAGATGGCTTGGAGTACACTCCTGGAATTTATCTTGTTTGTGGCTTGAGATGGCTTGGACTACACTCCTGGAGTTTATCTTGTTTGTGGCTTGAGATGGCTTGGAGTACACTCCTGGAGTCTATCTTGTTTGTGGCTTGAGATGGCTTGGAGTACCCTCCTGGAGTATATCTTGTTTGTGGCTTGAGATGGCTTGGAGTACACTCCTGGAGTCTGTCTTGTTTGTGGCTTGAGATGGCTTGGAGTACACTCCTGGAGTATATCTTGTTTGTGGCTTGAGATGGCTTGGAGTACACTAATGGAGTCTATCTTATTTGTGGATTGAGATGGCTTGGAGTACACTCCTGAAATTTATCTTGTTTGTGGCTTGAGATGGCTTGGAGTACACTCCTGGAGTCTATCTAGTTTGTGGCTTGAGATGGCTTGGAGTACACTCCTGGATTTTATCTTGTTTGTGGCTTGAGATGGCTTGGAGTACACTCCTGGAGTGCATCTTGTTTGTGGCTTGAGATGGCTTGGAGTACACTCCTGGAGTTTATCTTGTTTGTGGCTTGAGATGGCTTGGACTACACCCCTGGAGTTTATCTTATTTGTGGATTGAGATGGCTTGGAGTACACTCCTGGAGTCTCTCTTGTTTTTTGCTTGAGATGGCTTGGAGTACACTCCTGGAGTCTATCTTGTTTGTTGCTTGAGATGGCTTGGAGTACACTCATGGAGTCTATCTTGTTTGTGGCTTGAGATGGCTTGGAGTACACTCCTGGAGTGTATCTTGTTTGTGGCTTGAGATGGCTTGGAGTATACTCATGGAGTCTATCTTGTTTGTGGCTTGAGATGGATTGGAGTACACTCATGGAATCTATCATGTTTGTGGCTTGAGATGGCTAGGAGTACACTCCTGGAGTCTATCTTGTTTGTGGCTTGAGATGGCTTGGACTACACTCCTGGAGTTTATCTTGTTTGTGGCTTGAGATGGCTTGGAGTACACTCCTGGAGTTTATCTTGTTTGTGGCTTGAGATGGCTTGGAGTACACTCCTGGAGTCTATCTAGTTTGTGGCTTGAGATGGCTTGGAGTACACTCCTGGATTTTATCTTGTTTGTGGCTTGAGATGGCTTGGAGTACACTCCTGGAGTGCATCTTGTTTGTGGCTTGAGATGGCTTGGAGTACACTCCTGGAGTGTATCTTGTTTGTGGCTTGAGATGGCTTGGAGTACACTCCTGGAGTGTATCTTGTTTGTGGCTTGAGATGGCTTGGAGTACACTCTTTGAGTTTATCTTGTTTGTGGCTTTAGATGGCTTGGAGTACACTCCTGGAGTCTATCTTGTTTGTGGCTTGAGATGGCTTGGAGTACCCTCCTGGAGTATGTCTTGTTTGTGGATTGAGATGGTTTGGAGTACACTCCTGGAGTATATCTTGTTTGTTGCTTGAGATGGCTTGGAGTACACTCATGGAGTCTATCTTGTTTGTGGCTTGAGATGGATTGGAGTACACTCATGGAATCTATCATGTTTGTGGCTTGAGTTTGCTAGGAGTACACTCCTGGAGTCTATCTTGTTTGTGGCTTGAGATGGCTTGGAGTACACTCCTGGAGTTTATCTTGTTTGTGGCTTGAGATGGCTTGGAGTACACTCCTGGAGTTTATCTTGTTTATGGCTTGAGATGGCTTGGAGTACACTCCTGGAGTCTATCTAGTTTGTGGCTTGAGATGGCTTGGAGTACACTCCTGGATTTTATCTTGTTTGTGGCTTGAGATGGCTTGGAGTACACTCCTGGAGTGCATCTTGTTTGTGGCTTGAGATGGCTTGGAGTACACTCCTGGAGTGTATCTTGTTTGTGGCTTGAGATGGCTTGGAGTACACTCCTGGAGTGTATCTTGTTTGTGGCTTGAGATGGCTTGGAGTACACTCCTAGAGTCTATCTTGTTTGTGGCTTGAGATGGCTTGGAGTACACTCCTGGACTCTATCTTGTTTGTGGCTTGAGATGGCTTGGAGTACACTCTTTGAGTTTATCTTGTTTGTGGCTTTAGATGGCTTGGAGTACACTCCTGGAGTGTATCTTGTTTGTGGCTTGAGATGGCTTGGAGTACACTCCTGGAGTCTATCTTGTTTGTGGCTTGAGATGGCTTGGAGTACACTCCTGGAGTGCATCTTGTTTGTGGCTTGAGATGGCTTGGAGTACACTCCTGGAGTCTATCTTATTTGTGGCTTGAGATGGCTTGGAGTACACTCCTGAAGTCTATCTTGTTTGTGGCTTGAGATGGCTTGGAGTACACTCCTGGAGTCTGTCTTGTTTGTGGCTTGAGATGGCTTGGAGTACACTCCTGGAGTCTGTCCTATTTGTGGTTTGAGATGGTTTGGAGTATACTCCTGGAGTATATCTTGTTTGTGGCTTGAGATGGCTTGGAGTACACTCATGGAGTCTATCTTGTTTGTGGCTTGAGATGGCTTGGAGTACACTCCTGGAGTCTATCTTATTTGTGGTTTGAGATGGCTTGGAGTACACTCCTGGATTCTATCTTGTTTGTGGCTTGAGATGGCTTGGAGTACACTCCTGAAGTCTATCTTGTTTGTGGCTTGAGATGGCTTGGAGTACACTCCTGGTGTCTGTCTTGTTTGTGGCTTGAGATGGCTTGGAGTACACTCCTGGAGTCTGTCTTGTTTGTGGCTTGAGATGGTTTGGCGTACACTCCTGGAGTATACCTTGTTTGTGGCTTGAGATGGCTTGGAGTACACTCCTGGAGTTTATCTTGTTTGTGGCTTGAGATGGCTTGGAGTACACTCCTGTAGTTTATCTTGTTTGTGGCTTGAGATGGCTTGGAGTACACTCCTGGAGTCTATCTTGTTTGTGGCTTGAGATGGCTTGGAGTACACTCCTGGAGTCTATCTTGTTTGTGGCTTGAGATGGCTTGGAGTACACTCCTGGTGTCTGTCTTGTTTGTGGCTTGAGATGGCTTGGAGTACACTCCTGGAGTCTGTCTTGTTTGTGGCTTGAGATGGTTTGGCGTACACTCATGGAGTATATCTTGTTTGTGGCTTGAGATGGCTTGGAGTACACTCCTGGAGTTTATCTTGTTTGTGGCTTGAGATGGCTTGGAGTACACTCCTGGAGTTTATCTTGTTTGTGGCTTGAGATGGCTTGGAGTACACTCCTGGAGTTTATCTTGTTTGTTGCTTGAGATAGCTTGGAGTACACTCCTGGAGTCTATCTTGTTTGTGGCTTGAGATGGCTTGGAGTACACTCCTGAAGTCTATCTTGTTTGTGGCTTGAGAAGGCTTGGAGTACACCTAGAGTATATCTTGTTTGTGGCTTGAGATGGCTTGGAGTACACTCCTGGAGTTTATCTTGTTTATGGCTTGAGATAGCTTGGAGTACACTCCTGTAGTCTATCTTGTTTTTTGCTTGAGATGGCTTAGAGTACACTCCTGGAGTCTATCTTGTTTGTTGCTTGAGATGGCTTGGAGTACACTCATGGAGTCTATCTTGTTTGTGGCTTGAGATGGCTTGGAGTACACTCCTGGAGTGTATCTTGTTTGTGGCTTGAGATGGCTTGGAGTATACTCATGGAGTCTATCTTGTTTGTGGCTTGAGATGGATTGGAGTACACTCATGGAATCTATCATGTTTGTGGCTTGAGATGGCTAGGAGTACACTCCTGGAGTCTATCTTGTTTGTGGCTTGAGATGGCTTGGAGTACACTCCTGGAGTTTATCTTGTTTGTGGCTTGAGATGGCTTGGAGTACACTCCTGGAGTTTATCTTGTTTGTGGCTTGAGATGGCTTGGAGTACACTCCTGGAGTCTATCTAGTTTGTGGCTTGAGATGGCTTGGAGTACACTCCTGCATTTTATCTTGTTTGTGGCTTGAGATGGCTTGGAGTACACTCCTGGAGTGCATCTTGTTTGTGGCTTGAGATGGCTTGGAGTACACTCCTGGAGTCTATCTTGTTTGTGGCTTGAGATGGCTTGGAGTACACTCCTGGAGTGTATCTTGTTTGTGGCTTGAGATGGCTTGGAGTACACTCTTTGAGTTTATCTTGTTTGTGGCTTTAGATGGCTTGGAGTACACTCCTGGAGTCTATCTTGTTTGTGGCTTGAGATGGCTTGGAGTACCCTCCTGGAGTATGTCTTGTTTGTGGCTTGAGATGGTTTGGAGTACACTCCTGGAGTATATCTTGTTTGTTGCTTGAGATGGCTTGGAGTACACTCATGGAGTCTATCTTGTTTGTTGCTTGAGATGGATTGGAGTACACTCATGGAATCTATCATGTTTGTGGCTTGAGATGGCTAGGAGTACACTCCTGGAGTCTATCTTGTTTGTGGCTTGAGATGGCTTGGAGTACACTCCTGGAGTTTATCTTGTTTGTGGCTTGAGATGGCTTGGAGTACACTCCTGGAGTTTATCTTGTTTGTGGCTTGAGATGGCTTGGAGTACACTCCTGGAGTCTATCTAGTTTGTGGCTTGAGATGGCTTGGAGTACACTCCTGGATTTTATCTTGTTTGTGGCTTGAGATGGCTTGGAGTACACTCCTGGAGTGCATCTTGTTTGTGGCTTGAGATAACTTGGAGTACACTCCTGGAGTGTATCTTGTTTGTGGCTTGAGATGGCTTGGAGTACACTCCTGGAGTGTATCTTGTTTGTGGCTTGAGATGGCTTGGAGTAAACTCCTAGAGTCTATTTTGTTTGTGGCTTGAGATGGCTTGGAGTACACTCCTGGAGTCTATCTTGTTTGTGGCTTGAGATGGCTTGGAGTACACTCTTTGAGTTTATCTTGTTTGTGGCTTTAGATGGCTTGGAGTACACTCCTGGAGTTTATCTTGTTTGTTGCTTGAGATAGCTTGGAGTACACTCCTGGAGTCTATCTTGTTTGTGGCTTGAGATGGCTTGGAGTACACTCCTGAAGTCTATCTTGTTTGTGGCTTGAGAAGGCTTGGAGTACACCTAGAGTATATCTTGTTTGTGGCTTGAGATGGCTTGGAGTACACTCCTGGAGTTTATCTTGTTTATGGCTTGAGATAGCTTGGAGTACACTCCTGTAGTCTATCTTGTTTTTTGCTTGAGATGGCTTAGAGTACACTCCTGGAGTCTATCTTGTTTGTTGCTTGAGATGGCTTGGAGTACACTCATGGAGTCTATCTTGTTTGTGGCTTGAGATGGCTTGGAGTACACTCCTGGAGTGTATCTTGTTTGTGGCTTGAGATGGCTTGGAGTATACTCATGGAGTCTATCTTGTTTGTGGCTTGAGATGTATTGGAGTACACTCATGGAATCTATCATGTTTGTGGCTTGAGATGGCTAGGAGTACACTCCTGGAGTCTATCTTGTTTGTGGCTTGAGATGGCTTGGAGTACACTCCTGGAGTTTATCTTGTTTGTGGCTTGAGATGGCTTGGAGTACACTCCTGGAGTTTATCTTGTTTGTGGCTTGAGATGGCTTGGAGTACACTCCTGGAGTCTATCTAGTTTGTGGCTTGAGATGGCTTGGAGTACACTCCTGCATTTTATCTTGTTTGTGGCTTGAGATGGCTTGGAGTACACTCCTGGAGTGCATCTTGTTTGTGGCTTGAGATGGCTTGGAGTACACTCCTGGAGTCTATCTTGTTTGTGGCTTGAGATGGCTTGGAGTACACTCCTGGAGTGTATCTTGTTTGTGGCTTGAGATGGCTTGGAGTACACTCTTTGAGTTTATCTTGTTTGTGGCTTTAGATGGCTTGGAGTACACTCCTGGAGTCTATCTTGTTTGTGGCTTGAGATGGCTTGGAGTACCCTCCTGGAGTATGTCTTGTTTGTGGCTTGAGATGGTTTGGAGTACACTCCTGGAGTATATCTTGTTTGTTGCTTGAGATGGCTTGGAGTACACTCATGGAGTCTATCTTGTTTGTTGCTTGAGATGGATTGGAGTACACTCATGGAATCTATCATGTTTGTGGCTTGAGATGGCTAAGAGTACACTCCTGGAGTCTATCTTGTTTGTGGCTTGAGATGGCTTGGAGTACACTCCTGGAGTTTATCTTGTTTGTGGCTTGAGATGGCTTGGAGTACACTCCTGGAGTTTATCTTGTTTGTGGCTTGAGATGGCTTGGAGTACACTCCTGGAGTCTATCTAGTTTGTGGCTTGAGATGGCTTGGAGTACACTCCTGGATTTTATCTTGTTTGTGGCTTGAGATGGCTTGGAGTACACTCCTGGAGTGCATCTTGTTTGTGGCTTGAGATAACTTGGAGTACACTCCTGGAGTGTATCTTGTTTGTGGCTTGAGATGGCTTGGAGTACACTCCTGGAGTGTATCTTGTTTGTGGCTTGAGATGGCTTGGAGTAAACTCCTAGAGTCTATTTTGTTTGTGGCTTGAGATGGCTTGGAGTACACTCCTGGAGTCTATCTTGTTTGTGGCTTGAGATGGCTTGGAGTACACTCTTTGAGTTTATCTTGTTTGTGGCTTTAGATGGCTTGGAGTACACTCCTGGAGTTTATCTTGTTTGTTGCTTGAGATAGCTTGGAGTACACTCCTGGAGTCTATCTTGTTTGTGGCTTGAGATGGCTTGGAGTACACTCCTGAAGTCTATCTTGTTTGTGGCTTGAGAAGGCTTGGAGTACACCTAGAGTATATCTTGTTTGTGGCTTGAGATGGCTTGGAGTACACTCCTGGAGTTTATCTTGTTTATGGCTTGAGATAGCTTGGAGTACACTCCTGTAGTCTATCTTGTTTTTTGCTTGAGATGGCTTAGAGTACACTCCTGGAGTCTATCTTGTTTGTTGCTTGAGATGGCTTGGAGTACACTCATGGAGTCTATCTTGTTTGTGGCTTGAGATGGCTTGGAGTACACTCCTGGAGTGTATCTTGTTTGTGGCTTGAGATGGCTTGGAGTATACTCATGGAGTCTATCTTGTTTGTGGCTTGAGATGGATTGGAGTACACTCATGGAATCTATCATGTTTGTGGCTTGAGATGGCTAGGAGTACACTCCTGGAGTCTATCTTGTTTGTGGCTTGAGATGGCTTGGAGTACACTCCTGGAGTTTATCTTGTTTGTGGCTTGAGATGGCTTGGAGTACACTCCTGGAGTTTATCTTGTTTGTGGCTTGAGATGGCTTGGAGTACACTCCTGGAGTCTATCTAGTTTGTGGCTTGAGATGGCTTGGAGTACACTCCTGCATTTTATCTTGTTTGTGGCTTGAGATGGCTTGGAGTACACTCCTGGAGTGCATCTTGTTTGTGGCTTGAGATGGCTTGGAGTACACTCCTGGAGTCTATCTTGTTTGTGGCTTGAGATGGCTTGGAGTACACTCCTGGAGTGTATCTTGTTTGTGGCTTGAGATGGCTTGGAGTACACTCTTTGAGTTTATCTTGTTTGTGGCTTTAGATGGCTTGGAGTACACTCCTGGAGTCTATCTTGTTTGTGGCTTGAGATGGCTTGGAGTACCCTCCTGGAGTATGTCTTGTTTGTGGCTTGAGATGGTTTGGAGTACACTCCTGGAGTATATCTTGTTTGTTGCTTGAGATGGCTTGGAGTACACTCATGGAGTCTATCTTGTTTGTTGCTTGAGATGGATTGGAGTACACTCATGGAATCTATCATGTTTGTGGCTTGAGATGGCTAGGAGTACACTCCTGGAGTCTATCTTGTTTGTGGCTTGAGATGGCTTGGAGTACACTCCTGGAGTTTATCTTGTTTGTGGCTTGAGATGGCTTGGAGTACACTCCTGGAGTTTATCTTGTTTGTGGCTTGAGATGGCTTGGAGTACACTCCTGGAGTCTATCTAGTTTGTGGCTTGAGATGGCTTGGAGTACACTCCTGGATTTTATCTTGTTTGTGGCTTGAGATGGCTTGGAGTACACTCCTGGAGTGCATCTTGTTTGTGGCTTGAGATAACTTGGAGTACACTCCTGGAGTGTATCTTGTTTGTGGCTTGAGATGGCTTGGAGTACACTCCTGGAGTGTATCTTGTTTGTGGCTTGAGATGGCTTGGAGTAAACTCCTAGAGTCTATTTTGTTTGTGGCTTGAGATGGCTTGGAGTACACTCCTGGAGTCTATCTTGTTTGTGGCTTGAGATGGCTTGGAGTACACTCTTTGAGTTTATCTTGTTTGTGGCTTTAGATGGCTTGGAGTACACTCCTGGAGTGTATCTTGTTAGTGGCTTGAGATGGCTTGGAGTACACTCCTGGAGTCTATCTTGTTTGTGGCTTGAGATGGCTTGGAGTACACTCCTGGAGTGCATCTTGTTTGTGGCTTGAGATGGCTTGGAGTACACTCCTGGAGTTTATCTTGTTTATGGCTTGAGATAGCTTGGAGTACACTCCTGGAGTCTATCTTGTTTTTTGCTTGAGATGGCTTGGAGTACACTCCTGGAGTCTATCTTGTTTGTTGCTTGAGATGGCTTGGAGTACACTCATGGAGTCTATCTTGTTTGTGGCTTGAGATGGCTTGGAGTACACTCCTGGAGTCTATCTTGATTGTGGCTTGAGATGGCTTGGAGTACACTCATGGAGTCTATCTTGTTTGTGGCTTGAGATGGTTTGGAGTACACTCCTGGAGTATATCTTGTTTGTTGCTTGAGATGGCTTGGAGTACACTCATGGAGTCTATCTTGTTTGTGGCTTGAGATGGATTGGAGTACACTCATGGAATCTATCATGTTTGTGGCTTGAGATGGCTAGGAGTACACTCCTGGAGTCTATCTTGTTTGTGGCTTGAGAGGGCTTGGAGTACACTCCTGGAGTTTATCTTGTTTGTGGCTTGAGATGGCTTGGAGTACACTCCTGGAGTTTATCTTGTTTGTGGCTTGAGATGGCTTGGAGTACACTCCTGGAGTCTATCTAGTTTGTGGCTTGAGATGGCTTGGAGTACACTCCTGGATTTTATCTTGTTTGTGGCTTGAGATGGCTTGGAGTACACTCCTGGAGTGCATCTTGTTTGTTGCTTGAGATGGCTTGGAGTACACTCCTGGAGTGCATCTTGTTTGTGGCTTGAGATGGCTTGGAGTACACTCCTGGAGTGTATCTTGTTTGTGGCTTGAGATGGCTTGGAGTACACTCCTAGAGTCTATCTTGTTTGTGGCTTGAGATGGCTTGGAGTACACTCCTGGAGTCTATCTTGTTTGTGGCTTGAGATGGCTTGGAGTACACTCTTTGAGTTTATCTTGTTTGTGGCTTTAGATGGCTTGGAGTACACTCCTGGAGTGTATCTTGTTTGTGGCTTGAGATGGCTTGGAGTACACTCCTGGAGTCTATCTTGTTTGTGGCTTGAGATGGCTTGGAGTATACTCCTGGAGTGCATCTTGTTTGTGGCTTGAGATGGCTTGGAGTACACTCCTGGAGTCTATCTTATTTGTGGCTTGAGATGGCTTGGAGTACATTCCTGAAGTCTTTCTTGTTTGTGGCTTGAGATGGCTTGGAGTACACTCCTGGAGTCTGTCTTGTTTGTGGCTTGAGATGGCTTGGAGTACACTCCTGGAGTTTATCTTGTTTGTGGCTTGAGATGGCTTGGAGTACACTCCTGGAGTTTATCTTGTTTGTGGCTTGAGATGGCTTGGAGTACACTCCTGGAGTCTATCTAGTTTGTGGCATGAGATGGCTTGGAGTACACTCCTGGATTTTATCTTGTTTGTGGCTTGAGATGGCTTGGAGTACACTCCTGGAGTGCATCTTGTTTGTGGCTTGAGATAACTTGGAGTACACTCCTGGAGTGTATCTTGTTTGTGGCTTGAGATGGCTTGGAGTACACTCCTGGAGTGTATCTTGTTTGTGGCTTGAGATGGCTTGGAGTACACTCCTAGAGTCTATCTTGTTTGTGGCTTGAGATGGCTTGGAGTACACTCCTGGAGTCTATCTTGTTTGTGGCTTGAGATGGCTTGGAGTACACTCCTGGAGTGTATCTTGTTTGTGGCTTGAGATGGCTTGGAGTACACTCTTTGAGTTTATCTTGTTTGTGGCTTTAGATGGCTTGGAGTACACTCCTGGAGTCTATTTTGTTTGTGGCTTGAGATGGCTTGGAGTACCCTCCTGGAGTATGTCTTGTTTGTGGCTTGAGATGGTTTGGAGTACACTCCTGGAGTATATCTTGTTTGTTGCTTGAGATGGCTTGGAGTACACTCATGGAGTCTATCTTGTTTGTGGCTTGAGATGGATTGGAGTACACTCATGGAATCTATCATGTTTGTGGCTTGAGATGGCTAGGAGTACACTCCTGGAGTCTATCTTGTTTGTGGCTTGAGAGGGCTTGGAGTACACTCCTGGAGTTTATCTTGTTTGTGGCTTGAGATGGCTTGGAGTACACTCCTGGAGTTTATCTTGTTTGTGGCTTGAGATGGCTTGGAGTACACTCCTGGAGTCTATCTAGTTTGTGGCTTGAGATGGCTTGGAGTACACTCCTGGATTTTATCTTGTTTGTGGCTTGAGATGGCTTGGAGTACACTCCTGGAGTGCATCTTGTTTGTTGCTTGAGATGGCTTGGAGTACACTCCTGGAGTGTATCTTGTTTGTGGCTTGAGATGGCTTGGAGTACACTCCTGGAGTGTATCTTGTTTGTGGCTTGAGATGGCTTGGAGTACACTCCTAGAGTCTATCTTGTTTGTGGCTTGAGATGGCTTGGAGTACACTCCTGGAGTCTATCTTGTTTGTGGCTTGAGATGGCTTGGAGTACACTCTTTGAGTTTATCTTGTTTGTGGCTTTAGATGGCTTGGAGTACACTCCTGGAGTGTATCTTGTTTGTGGCTTGAGATGGCTTGGAGTACACTCCTGGAGTCTATCTTGTTTGTGGCTTGAGATGGCTTGGAGTACACTCCTGGAGTGCATCTTGTTTGTGGCTTGAGATGGCTTGGAGTACACTCCTGGAGTCTATCTTATTTGTGGCTTGAGATGGCTTGGAGTACACTCCTGAAGTCTATCTTGTTTGTGGCTTGAGATGGCTTGGAGTACACTCCTGGAGTCTGTCTTGTTTGTGGCTTGAGATGGCTTGGAGTACACTCCTGGAGTCTGTCCTATTTGTGGTTTGAGATGGTTTGGAGTATACTCCTGGAGTATATCTTGTTTGTGGCTTGAGATGGCTTGGAGTACACTCATGGAGTCTATCTTGTTTGTGGCTTGAGATGGCTTAGAGTACACTCCTGGAGTTTATCTTGTTTTTGGCTTGACGTGGCTTGGAGTACACTCCTGGAGTCTATCTTGTTTGTGGCTTGAGATGGCTTGGAGTACACTCCTGGTTTCTATCTTATTTGTGGTTTGAGATGGCTTGGAGTACACTCCTGGATTCTATCTTGTTTGTGGCTTGAGATGGCTTGGAGTACACTCCTGAAGTCTATCTTGTTTGTGGCTTGAGATGGCTTGGAGTACACTCCTAGTGTCTGTCTTGTTTGTGGCTTGAGATGGCTTGGAGTACACTCCTGGAGTCTGTCTTGTTTGTGGCTTGAGATGGTTTGGCGTACACTCCTGGAGTATACCTTGTTTGTGGCTTGAGATGGCTTGGAGTACACTCCTGGAGTTTATCTTGTTTGTGGCTTGAGATGGCTTGGAGTACACTCCTGTAGTTTATCTTGTTTGTGGCTTGAGATGGCTTGGAGTACACTCCTGGAGTCTATCTTGTTTGTGGCTTGAGATGGCTTGGAGTACACTCCTGGAGTCTTATCTTGTTTGTGGCTTGAGATGGCTTGGAGTACACTCCTGGTGTCTGTCTTGTTTGTGGCTTGAGATGGCTTGGAGTACACTCCTGGAGTCTGTCATGTTTGTGGCTTGAGATGGTTTGGCGTACACTCATAGAGTATATCTTGTTTGTGGCTTGAGATGGCTTGGAGTACACTCCTGGAGTTTATCTTGTTTGTGGCTTGAGATGGCTTGGAGTACACTCCTGGAGTTTATCTTGTTTGTGGCTTGAGATGGCTTGGAGTACACTCCTGGAGTTTATCTTGTTTGTGGCTTGAGATAGCTTGGAGTACACTCCTGGAGTCTATCTTGTTTGTGGCTTGAGATGGCTTGGAGTACACTCCTGAAGTCTATTTTGTTTGTGGCTTGAGAAGGCTTGGAGTACACCTAGAGTCTATCTTGTTTGTGGCTTGAGATGGCTTGGAGTACACTCCTGGAGTTTATCTTGTTTATGGCTTGAGATAGCTTGGAGTACACTCCTGTAGTCTATCTTGTTTGTGGCTTGAGATGGCTTGGAGTACACTCCTAGAGTTTATCTTGTTTGTGGCTTGAGATGGCTTGGAGTACACTCCTGGAGTGCATCTTGTTTGTGGCTTGAGATGGCTTGGAGTACACTCCTGGAGTTTATCTTCTTTGTGGCTTGAGATGGCTTGGAGTACACTCCTGAAGTCTATCTTGTTTGTGGCTTGAGATGGCTTGGAGTACACTCATGGAGTCTGTCCTATTTGTGGTTTGAGATGGTTTGGAGTACACTCCTGGAGTATATCTTGTTTGTGGCTTGAGATGGCTTGGAGTACACTCATGGAGTCTATCTTGTTTGTGGCTTGAGATGGCTTCGAGTACACTCCTGGAGTGTATCTTGTTTTTGACTTGACATGGCTTGGAGTACACTCCTGGAGTCTATCTTGTTTGTGGCTTGAGATGGCTTGGAGTACACTCCTGGAGTCTATCTTATTTGTGGCTTGAGATGGCTTGGAGTACACTCCTGGATTCTATCTTGTTTGTGGCTTGAGATGGCTTGGAGTACACTCCTGAAGTATATCTTGTTTGTGGCTTGAGATGGCTTGGAGTACACTCCTGATGTCTGTCTTGTTTGTGGCTTGAGATGGCTTGGAGTACACTCCTGGAGTCTGTCTTGTTTGTGGCTTGATATGGTTTGGCGTACACTCCTGGAGTATATCTTGTTTGTGGCTTGAGATGGCTTGGAGTACACTCCTGGAGTTTATCTTGTTTGTGGCTTGAGATGGCTTGGAGTACACTCCTGGAGTTTATTTTGTTTATGGCTTGAGATGGCGTGGAGTACACTCCTGGAGTCTATCTTGTTTGTGGCTTGAGATGGCTTGGAGTACACTCCTGGAGTTTATCTTGTTTGTGTCTTGAGATGGCTTGGAGTACACTCCTGTAGTTTATCTTGTTTGTGGCTTGAGATGGCTTGGAGTACACTCCTGGAGTCTATCTTGTTTGTGGCTTGAGATGGCTTTGAGTACACTATTGGAGTCTATCTTGTTTGTGGCTTGAGATGGTTTGGAGTATACTCCTGGAGTATATCTTGTTTGTGGCTTGAGATGGCTTGGAGTACACTCCTGGAGTCTATCTTGTTTGTGGCTTGAGATGGCTTCGAGTACACTCCTGGAGTTTATCTTGTTTTTGGCTTGACGTGGCTTGGAGTACACTCCTGGAGTCTATCTTGTTTGTGGCTTGAGATGGCTTGGAGTACACTCCTGGAGTCTATCTTATTTGTGGTTTGAGATGGCTTGGAGTACACTCCTGGATTCTATCTTGTTTGTGGCTTGAGATGGCTTGGAGTACACTCCTGAAGTCTATCTTGTTTGTGGCTTGAGATGGCTTGGAGTACACTCCTGGTGTCTGTCTTGTTTGTGGCTTGAGATGGCTTGGAGTACACTCCTGGAGTCTGTCTTGTTTGTGGCTTGAGATGGTTTGGCGTACACTCCTGGAGTATACCTTGTTTGTGGCTTGAGATGGCTTGGAGTACACTCCTGGAGTTTATCTTGTTTGTGGCTTGAGATGGCTTGGAGTACACTCCTGTAGTTTATCTTGTTTGTGGCTTGAGATGGCTTGGAGTACACTCCTGGAGTCTATCTTGTTTGTGGCTTGAGATGGCTTGGAGTACACTCCTGGAGTCTGTCATGTTTGTGGCTTGAGATGGTTTGGCGTACACTCATGGAGTATATCTTGTTTGTGGCTTGAGATGGCTTGGAGTACACTCCTGGAGTTTATCTTGTTTGTGGCTTGAGATGGCTTGGAGTACACTCCTGGAGTTTATCTTGTTTGTGGCTTGAGATGGCTTGGAGTACACTCCTGGAGTTTATCTTGTTTGTGGCTTGAGATAGCTTGGAGTACACTCCTGGAGTCTATCTTGTTTGTGGCTTGAGATGGCTTGGAGTACATTCCTGGAGTTTATCTTGTTTGTGGCTTGAGATAGCTTGGAGTACACTCCTGGAGTCTATCTTGTTTGTGGCTTGAGATGGCTTGGAGTACACTCCTGAAGTCTATTTTGTTTGTGGCTTGAGAAGGCTTGGAGTACACCTAGAGTCTATCTTGTTTGTGGCTTGAGATGGCTTGGAGTACACTCCTGGAGTTTATCTTGTTTATGGCTTGAGATAGCTTGGAGTACACTCCTGTAGTCTATCTTGTTTGTGGCTTGAGATGGCTTGGAGTACACTCCTAGAGTTTATCTTGTTTGTGGCTTGAGATGGCTTGGAGTACACTCCTGGAGTGCATCTTGTTTGTGGCTTGAGATGGCTTGGAGTACACTCCTGGAGTTTATCTTCTTTGTGGCTTGAGATGGCTTGGAGTACACTCCTGAAGTCTATCTTGTTTGTGGCTTGAGATGGCTTGGAGTACACTCATGGAGTCTGTCCTATTTGTGGTTTGAGATGGTTTGGAGTACACTCCTGGAGTATATCTTGTTTGTGGCTTGAGATGGCTTGGAGTACACTCATGGAGTCTATCTTGTTTGTGGCTTGAGATGGCTTCGAGTACACTCCTGGAGTGTATCTTGTTTTTGACTTGACATGGCTTGGAGTACACTCCTGGAGTCTATCTTGTTTGTGGCTTGAGATGGCTTGGAGTACACTCCTGGAGTCTATCTTATTTGTGGCTTGAGATGGCTTGGAGTACACTCCTGGATTCTATCTTGTTTGTGGCTTGAGATGGCTTGGAGTACACTCCTGAAGTATATCTTGTTTGTGGCTTGAGATGGCTTGGAGTACACTCCTGATGTCTGTCTTGTTTGTGGCTTGAGATGGCTTGGAGTACACTCCTGGAGTCTGTCTTGTTTGTGGCTTGATATGGTTTGGCGTACACTCCTGGAGTATATCTTGTTTGTGGCTTGAGATGGCTTGGAGTACACTCCTGGAGTTTATCTTGTTTGTGGCTTGAGATGGCTTGGAGTACACTCCTGGAGTTTATTTTGTTTATGGCTTGAGATGGCGTGGAGTACACTCCTGGAGTCTATCTTGTTTGTGGCTTGAGATGGCTTGGAGTACACTCCTGGAGTTTATCTTGTTTGTGTCTTGAGATGGCTTGGAGTACACTCCTGTAGTTTATCTTGTTTGTGGCTTGAGATGGCTTGGAGTACACTCCTGGAGTCTATCTTGTTTGTGGCTTGAGATGGCTTTGAGTACACTATTGGAGTCTATCTTGTTTGTGGCTTGAGATGGTTTGGAGTATACTCCTGGAGTATATCTTGTTTGTGGCTTGAGATGGCTTGGAGTACACTCCTGGAGTCTATCTTGTTTGTGGCTTGAGATGGCTTCGAGTACACTCCTGGAGTTTATCTTGTTTTTGGCTTGACGTGGCTTGGAGTACACTCCTGGAGTCTATCTTGTTTGTGGCTTGAGATGGCTTGGAGTACACTCCTGGAGTCTATCTTATTTGTGGTTTGAGATGGCTTGGAGTACACTCCTGGATTCTATCTTGTTTGTGGCTTGAGATGGCTTGGAGTACACTCCTGAAGTCTATCTTGTTTGTGGCTTGAGATGGCTTGGAGTACACTCCTGGTGTCTGTCTTGTTTGTGGCTTGAGATGGCTTGGAGTACACTCCTGGAGTCTGTCTTGTTTGTGGCTTGAGATGGTTTGGCGTACACTCCTGGAGTATACCTTGTTTGTGGCTTGAGATGGCTTGGAGTACACTCCTGGAGTTTATCTTGTTTGTGGCTTGAGATGGCTTGGAGTACACTCCTGTAGTTTATCTTGTTTGTGGCTTGAGATGGCTTGGAGTACACTCCTGGAGTCTATCTTGTTTGTGGCTTGAGATGGCTTGGAGTACACTCCTGGAGTCTGTCATGTTTGTGGCTTGAGATGGTTTGGCGTACACTCATGGAGTATATCTTGTTTGTGGCTTGAGATGGCTTGGAGTACACTCCTGGAGTTTATCTTGTTTGTGGCTTGAGATGGCTTGGAGTACACTCCTGGAGTTTATCTTGTTTGTGGCTTGAGATGGCTTGGAGTACACTCCTGGAGTTTATCTTGTTTGTGGCTTGAGATAGCTTGGAGTACACTCCTGGAGTCTATCTTGTTTGTGGCTTGAGATGGCTTGGAGTACACTCCTGAAGTCTATTTTGTTTGTGGCTTGAGAAGGCTTGGAGTACACCTAGAGTCTATCTTGTTTGTGGCTTGAGATGGCTTGGAGTACACTCCTGGAGTTTATCTTGTTTATGGCTTGAGATAGCTTGGAGTACACTCCTGTAGTCTATCTTGTTTGTGGCTTGAGATGGCTTGGAGTACACTCCTAGAGTTTATCTTGTTTGTGGCTTGAGATGGCTTGGAGTACACTCCTGGAGTGCATCTTGTTTGTGGCTTGAGATGGCTTGGAGTACACTCCTGGAGTCTATCTTGTTTGTGGCTTGAGATGGCTTGGAGTACACTCCTGGAGTGCATCTTGTTTGTGGCTTGAGATGGCTTGGAGTACACTCCTGGAGTCTATCTTATTTGTGGCTTGAGATGGCTTGGAGTACACTCCTGAAGTCTATCTTGTTTGTGGCTTGAGATGGCTTGGAGTACACTCCTGGAGTCTGTCTTGTTTGTGGCTTGAGATGGCTTGGAGTACACTCCTGGAGTCTGTCCTATTTGTGGTTTGAGATGGTTTGGAGTATACTCCTGGAGTATATCTTGTTTGTGGCTTGAGATGGCTTGGAGTACACTCATGGAGTCTATCTTGTTTGTGGCTTGAGATGGCTTAGAGTACACTCCTGGAGTTTATCTTGTTTTTGGCTTGACGTGGCTTGGAGTACACTCCTGGAGTCTATCTTGTTTGTGGCTTGAGATGGCTTGGAGTACACTCCTGGTTTCTATCTTATTTGTGGTTTGAGATGGCTTGGAGTACACTCCTGGATTCTATCTTGTTTGTGGCTTGAGATGGCTTGGAGTACACTCCTGAAGTCTATCTTGTTTGTGGCTTGAGATGGCTTGGAGTACACTCCTGGTGTCTGTCTTGTTTGTGGCTTGAGATGGCTTGGAGTACACTCCTGGAGTCTGTCTTGTTTGTGGCTTGAGATGGATTGGCGTACACTCCTGGAGTATATCTTGTTTGTGGCTTGAGATGGCTTGGAGTACACTCCTGGAGTTTATCTTGTTTGTGGCTTGAGATGGCTTGGAGTACACTCCTGTAGTTTATCTTGTTTGTGGCTTGAGATGGCTTGGAGTACACTCCTGGAGTCTATCTTGTTTGTGGCTTGAGATGGCTTGGAGTACACTCCTGGAGTCTTATCTTGTTTGTGGCTTGAGATGGCTTGGAGTACACTCCTGGTGTCTGTCTTGTTTGTGGCTTGAGATGGCTTGGAGTACACTCCTGGAGTCTGTCATGTTTGTGGCTTGAGATGGTTTGGCGTACATTCATGGAGTATATCTTGTTTGTGGCTTGAGTTGGCTTGGAGTACACTCCTGGAGTTTATCTTGTTTGTGGCTTGAGATGGCTTGGAGTACACTCCTGGAGTTTATCTTGTTTGTGGCTTGAGATGGCTTGGAGTACACTCCTGGAGTCTGTCTTGTTTGTGGCTTGAGATGGTTTGGCGTACACTCCTGGAGTATACCTTGTTTGTGGCTTGAGATGGCTTGGAGTACACTCCTGGAGTTTATCTTGTTTGTGGCTTGAGATGGCTTGGAGTACACTCCTGTAGTTTATCTTGTTTGTGGCTTGAGATGGCTTGGAGTACACTCCTGGTGTCTGTCTTGTTTGTGGCTTGAGATGGCTTGGAGTACACTCCTGGAGTCTGTCATGTTTGTGGCTTGAGATGGTTTGGCGTACACTCATGGAGTATATCTTGTTTGTGGCTTGAGATGGCTTGGAGTACACTCCTGGAGTTTATCTTGTTTGTGGCTTGAGATGGCTTGGAGTACACTCCTGGAGTTTATCTTGTTTGTGGCTTGAGATGGCTTGGAGTACACTCCTGGAGTTTATCTTGTTTGTGGCTTGAGATAGCTTGGAGTACACTCCTGGCGTCTATCTTGTTTGTGGCTTGAGATGGCTTGGAGTACACTCCTGAAGTCTATTTTGTTTGTGGCTTGAGAAGGCTTGGAGTACACCTAGAGTCTATCTTGTTTGTGGCTTGAGATGGCTTGGAGTACACTCCTGGAGTTTATCTTGTTTATGGCTTGAGATAGCTTGGAGTACACTCCTGTAGTCTATCTTGTTTGTGGCTTGAGATGGCTTGGAGTACACTCCTAGAGTTTATCTTGTTTGTGGCTTGAGATGGCTTGGAGTACATCCTGGAGTGCATCTTGTTTGTGGCTTGAGATGGCTTGGAGTACACTCCTGGAGTCTATCTTGTTTGTGGCTTGAGATGGCTTGGAGTACACTCCTGGAGTGCATCTTGTTTGTGGCTTGAGATGGCTTGGAGTACACTCCTGGAGTCTATCTTATTTGTGGCTTGAGATGGCTTGGAGTACACTCCTGAAGTCTATCTTGTTTGTGGCTTGAGATGGCTTGCAGTACACTCCTGGAGTCTGTCTTGTTTGTGGCTTGAGATGGCTTGGAGTACACTCCTGGAGTCTGTCCTATTTGTGGTTTGAGATGGTTTGGAGTATACTCCTGGAGTATATCTTGTTTGTGGCTTGAGATGGCTTGGAGTACACTCATGGAGTCTATCTTGTTTGTGGCTTGAGATGGCTTAGAGTACGCTCCTGGTGTCTGTCTTGTTTGTGGCTTGAGATGGCTTGGAGTACACTCCTGGAGTCTGTCTTGTTTGTGGCTTGAGATGGTTTGGCGTACACTCCTGGAGTATACCTTGTTTGTGGCTTGAGATGGCTTGGAGTACACTCCTGGAATTTATCTTGTTTGTGGCTTGAGATGGCTTGGAGTACACTCCTGTAGTTTATCTTGTTTGTGGCTTGAGATGGCTTGGAGTACACTCCTGGAGTCTATCTTGTTTGTGGCTTGAGATGGCTTGGAGTACACTCCTGGAGTCTTATCTTGTTTGTGGCTTGAGATGGCTTGGAGTACACTCCTGGTGTCTGTCTTGTTTGTGGCTTGAGATGGCTTGGAGTACACTCCTGGAGTCTGTCATGTTTGTGGCTTGAGATGGTTTGGCGTACACTCATGGAGTATATCTTGTTTGTGGCTTGAGATGGCTTGGAGTACACTCATGGAGTCTATCTTGTTTGTGGCTTGAGATGGCTTCGAGTACACTCCTGGAGTTTATCTTGTTTTTGACTTGACATGGCTTGGAGTACACTCCTGGAGTCTATCTTGTTTGTGGCTTGAGATGGCTTGGAGTACACTCCTGGAGTCTATCTTATTTGTGGCTTGAGATGGCTTGGAGTACACTCCTGGATTCTATCTTGTTTGTGGCTTGAGATGGCTTGGAGTACACTCCTGAAGTCTATCTTGTTTGTGGCTTGAGATGGCTTGGAGTACACTCCTGGTGTCTGTCTTGTTTGTGGCTTGAGATGGCTTGGAGTACACTCCTGGAGTCTGTCTTGTTTGTGGCTTGATATGGTTTGGCGTACACTCCTGGAGTATATCTTGTTTGTGGCTTGAGATGGCTTGGAGTACACTCCTGGAGTTTATCTTGTTTGTGGCTTGAGATGGCTTGGAGTACACTCCTGTAGTTTATCTTGTTTGTGGCTTGAGATGGCTTGGAGTACACTCCTGGAGACTATCTTGTTTGTGGCTTGAGATGGCTTGAAGTACACTCATGGAGTCTATCTTGTTTGTGGCTTGAGATGGCTTGGAGTACATTCCTGGAGTTTATTTTGTTTATGGCTTGAGATGGCGTGGAGTACACTCCTGGAGTCTATCTTGTTTGTGGCTTGAGATGGCTTGGAGTACACTCCTGGAGTTTATCTTGTTTGTGTCTTGAGATGGCTTGGAGTACACTCCTGTAGTTTATCTTGTTTGTGGCTTGAGATGGCTTGGAGTACACTCCTGGAGTCTATCTTGTTTGTGGCTTGAGATGGCTTTGAGTACACTCCTGGAGTCTATCTTGTTTGTGGCTTGAGATGGTTTGGAGTATACTCCTGGAGTATATCTTGTTTGTGGCTTGAGATGGCTTGGAGTACACTCCTGGAGTCTATCTTGTTTGTGGCTTGAGATGGCTTCGAGTACACTCCTGGAGTTTATCTTGTTTTTGGCTTGACGTGGCTTGGAGTACACTCCTGGAGTCTATCTTGTTTGTGGCTTGAGATGGCTTGGAGTACACTCCTGGAGTCTATCTTATTTGTGGTTTGAGATGGCTTGGAGTACACTCCTGGATTCTATCTTGTTTGTGGCTTGAGATGGCTTGGAGTACACTCCTGAAGTCTATCTTGTTTGTGGCTTGAGATGGCTTGGAGTACACTCCTGGTGTCTGTCTTGTTTGTGGCTTGAGATGGCTTGGAGTACACTCCTGGAGTCTGTCTTGTTTGTGGCTTGAGATGGTTTGGCGTACACTCCTGGAGTATACCTTGTTTGTGGCTTGAGATGGCTTGGAGTACACTCCTGGAGTTTATCTTGTTTGTGGCTTGAGATGGCTTGGAGTACACTCCTGTAGTTTATCTTGTTTGTGGCTTGGAGTACACTCCTGGAGTCTATCTTGTTTGTGGCTTGAGATGGCTTGGAGTACACTCCTGGAGTCTTATCTTGTTTGTGGCTTGAGATGGCTTGGAGTACACTCCTGGTGTCTGTCTTGTTTGTGGCTTGAGATGGCTTGGAGTACACTCCTGGAGTCTGTCATGTTTGTGGCTTGAGATGGTTTGGCGTACACTCATGGAGTATATCTTGTTTGTGGCTTGAGATGGCTTGGAGTACACTCCTGGAGTTTATCTTGTTTGTGGCTTGAGATGGCTTGGAGTACACTCCTGGAGTTTATCTTGTTTGTGGCTTGAGATGGCTTGGAGTACACTCCTGGAGTTTATCTTGTTTGTGGCTTGAGATAGCTTGGAGTACACTCCTGGAGTCTATCTTGTTTGTGGCTTGAGATGGCTTGGAGTACACTCCTGAAGTCTATTTTGTTTGTGGCTTGAGAAGGCTTGGAGTACACCTAGAGTCTATCTTGTTTGTGGCTTGAGATGGCTTGGAGTACACTCCTGGAGTTTATCTTGTTTATGGCTTGAGATAGCTTGGAGTACACTCCTGTAGTCTATCTTGTTTGTGGCTTGAGATGGCTTGGAGTACACTCCTAGAGTCTGTCTTGTTTGTGGCTTGAGATGGCTTGGAGTACACTCCTGTAGTCTATCTTGTTTGTGGCTTTAGATAGCTTGGAGTACACTCCTGGAGTGCATCTTGTTTGTGGCTTGAGATGGCTTGGAGTACACTCCTGGAGTTTATCTTATTTGTGGCTTGAGATGGCTTGGAGTACACTCCTGAAGTCTATCTTGTTTGTGGCTTGAGATGGCTTGGAGTACACTCATGGAGTCTGTCCTATTTGTGGTTTGAGATGGTTTGGAGTACACTCCTGGAGTATATCTTGTTTGTGGCTTGAGATGGCTTGGAGTACACTCATGGAGTCTGTCCTATTTGTGGTTTGAGATGGTTTGGAGTACACTCCTGGAGTATATCTTGTTTGTGGCTTGAGATGGCTTGGAGTACACTCCTGGAGTCTATCTTGTTTGTGGCTTGAGATGGCTTGGAGTACACTCCTGGAGTCTTATCTTGTTTGTGGCTTGAGATGGCTTGGAGTACACTCCTGGTGTCTGTCTTGTTTGTGGCTTGAGATGGCTTGGAGTACACTCCTGGAGTCTGTCATGTTTGTGGCTTGAGATGGTTTGGCGTACACTCATGGAGTATATCTTGTTTGTGGCTTGAGATGGCTTGGAGTACACTCCTGGAGTTTATCTTGTTTGTGGCTTGAGATGGCTTGGAGTACACTCCTGGAGTTTATCTTGTTTGTGGCTTGAGATGGCTTGGAGTACACTCCTGGAGTTTATCTTGTTTGTGGCTTGAGATAGCTTGGAGTACACTCCTGGAGTCTATCTTGTTTGTGGCTTGAGATGGCTTGGAATACACTCCTGAAGTCTATTTTGTTTGTGGCTTGAGAAGGCTTGGAGTACACCTAGAGTCTATCTTGTTTGTGGCTTGAGATGGCTTGGAGTACACTCCTGGAGTTTATCTTGTTTATGGCTTGAGATAGCTTGGAGTACACTCCTGTAGTCTATCTTGTTTGTGGCTTGAGATGGCTTGGAGTACACTCCTAGAGTCTGTCTTGTTTGTGGCTTGAGATGGCTTGGAGTACACTCCTGTAGTCTATCTTGTTTGTGGCTTTAGATAGCTTGGAGTACACTCCTGGAGTGCATCTTGTTTGTGGCTTGAGATGGCTTGGAGTACACTCCTGGAGTTTATCTTATTTGTGGCTTGAGATGGCTTGGAGTACACTCCTGAAGTCTATCTTGTTTGTGGCTTGAGATGGCTTGGAGTACACTCATGGAGTCTGTCCTATTTGTGGTTTGAGATGGTTTGGAGTACACTCCTGGAGTATATCTTGTTTGTGGCTTGAGATGGCTTGGAGTACACTCATGGAGTCTGTCCTATTTGTGGTTTGAGATGGTTTGGAGTACACTCCTGGAGTATATCTTGTTTGTGGCTTGAGATGGCTTGGAGTACACTCATGGAGTCTATCTTGTTTGTGGCTTGAGATGGCTTCGAGTACACTCCTGGAGTTTATCTTGTTTTTGGCTTGACATGGCTTGGAGTACACTCCTGGAGTCTATCTTGTTTGTGGCTTGAGATGGCTTGGAGTACACTCCTGGAGTCTATCTTATTTGTGGCTTGAGATGGCTTGGAGTACACTCCTGGATTCTATCTTGTTTGTGGCTTGAGATGGCTTGGAGTACACTCCTGGATTCTATCTTGTTTGTGGCTTGAGATGGCTTGGAGTACTCTCCTGGAGTATATCTTGTTTGTGGCTTGAGATGGCTTGGAGTACACTCCTGTAGTTTATCTTGTTTGTGGCTTGAGATGGCTTGGAGTACATTCCTGGAGTTTATTTTGTTTATGGCTTGAGATGGCGTGGAGTACACTCCTGGAGTCTATCTTGTTTGTGGCTTGAGATGGCTTGGAGTACACTCCTGGAGTCTATCTTGTTTGTGGCTTGAGATGGCTTTGAGTACACTCCTGGAGTCTATCTTGTTTGTGGCTTGAGATGGTTTGGAGTATACTCCTGGAGTATATCTTGTTTGTGGCTTGAGATGGCTTCGAGTACACTCCTGGAGTTTATCTTGTTTTTGGCTTGACGTGGCTTGGAGTACACTCCTGGAGTCTATCTTGTTTGTGGCTTGAGATGGCTTGGAGTACACTCCTGGAGTCTATCTTATTTGTGGTTTGAGATGGCTTGGAGTACACTCCTGGATTCTATCTTGTTTGTGGCTTGAGATGGCTTGGAGTACACTCCTGGAGTCTGTCTTGTTTGTGGCTTGAGATGGTTTGGCGTACACTCCTGGAGTATACCTTGTTTGTGGCTTGAGATGGCTTGGAGTACACTCCTGGAGTTTATCTTGTTTGTGGCTTGAGATGGCTTGGAGTACACTCCTGTAGTTTATCTTGTTTGTGGCTTGAGATGGCTTGGAGTACACTCCTGGAGTCTATCTTGTTTGTGGCTTGAGATGGCTTGGAGTACACTCCTGGAGTCTTATCTTGTTTGTGGCTTGAGATGGCTTGGAGTACACTCCTGGTGTCTGTCTTGTTTGTGGCTTGAGATGGCTTGGAGTACACTCCTGGAGTCTGTCATGTTTGTGGCTTGAGATGGTTTGGCGTACACTCATGGAGTATATCTTGTTTGTGGCTTGAGATGGCTTGGAGTACACTCCTGGAGTTTATCTTGTTTGTGGCTTGAGATGGCTTGGAGTACACTCCTGGAGTTTATCTTGTTTGTGGCTTGAGATGGCTTGGAGTACACTCCTGGAGTTTATCTTGTTTGTGGCTTGAGATAGCTTGGAGTACACTCCTGGAGTCTATCTTGTTTGTGGCTTGAGATGGCTTGGAGTACACTCCTGAAGTCTATTTTGTTTGTGGCTTGAGAAGGCTTGGAGTACACCTAGAGTCTATCTTGTTTGTGGCTTGAGATGGCTTGGAGTACACTCCTGGAGTTTATCTTGTTTATGGCTTGAGATAGCTTGGAGTACACTCCTGTAGTCTATCTTGTTTGTGGCTTGAGATGGCTTGGAGTACACTCCTAGAGTTTATCTTGTTTGTGGCTTGAGATGGCTTGGAGTACACTCCTGGAGTGCATCTTGTTTGTTGCTTGAGATGGCTTGGAGTACACTCCTGGAGTTTATCTTATTTGTGGCTTGAGATGGCTTGGAGTACACTCCTGAAGTCTATCTTGTTTGTGGCTTGAGATGGCTTGGAGTACACTCATGGAGTCTGTCCTATTTGTGGTTTGAGATGGTTTGGAGTACACTCCTGGAGTATATCTTGTTTGTGGCTTGAGATGGCTTGGAGTACACTCATGGAGTCTATCTTGTTTGTGGCTTGAGATGGCTTCGAGTACACTCCTGGAGTTTATCTTGTTTTTGGCTTGACATGGCTTGGAGTACACTCCTGGAGTCTATCTTGTTTGTGGCTTGAGATGGCTTGGAGTACACTCCTGGAGTCTATCTTATTTGTGGCTTGAGATGGCTTGGAGTACACTCCTGGATTCTATCTTGTTTGTGGCTTGAGATGGACTTGGAGTACACTCCTGAAGTCTATCTTGTTTGTGGCTTGAGATGGCTTGGAGTACACTCCTGGTGTCTGTCTTGTTTGTGGCTTGAGATGGCTTGGAGTACACTCCTGGAGTCTGTCTTGTTTGTGGCTTGATATGGTTTGGCGTACACTCCTGGAGTATATCTTGTTTGTGGCTTGAGATGGCTTGGAGTACACTCCTGGAGTTTATCTTGTTTGTGGCTTGAGATGGCTTGGAGTACACTCCTGTAGTTTATCTTGTTTGTGGCTTGAGATGGCTTGGAGTACACTCCTGGAGTCTATCTTGTTTGTGGCTTGAGATGGCTTGAAGTACACTCATGGAGTCTATCTTGTTTGTGGCTTGAGATGGCTTGGAGTACATTCCTGGAGTTTATTTTGTTTATGGCTTGAGATGGCGTGGAGTACACTCCTGGAGTCTATCTTGTTTGTGGCTTGAGATGGCTTGGAGTACACTCCTGGAGTTTATCTTGTTTGTGTCTTGAGATGGCTTGGAGTACACTCCTGTAGTTTATCTTGTTTGTGGCTTGAGATGGCTTGGAGTACACTCCTGGAGTCTATCTTGTTTGTGGCTTGAGATGGCTTTGAGTACACTCCTGGAGTCTATCTTGTTTGTGGCTTGAGATGGCTTGGAGTACACCCCTGGAGTTTATCTTGTTTGTGGCTTGAGATGGCTTGGAGTACACTCCTGGAGTTTATCTTGTTTGTGGCTTGAGATGGCTTGGAGTACAGTCCTGGAGTGCATCTTGTTTGTGGCTTGAGATGGCTTGGAGTACACTCCTGGAGTCTATCTTATTAGTGGCTAGAGATGGCTTGGAGTACACTCCTGGAGTCTATCTTGTTTGTGGCTTGAGATGGCTTGGAGTACACTCCTGGAGTCTGTCTTGTTTGTGGCTTGAGATGGCTCGGAGTACACTCCTGGAGTCTGTCTTGTTTGTGGTTTGAGATGGTTTGGAGTACACTCCTGGAGTATATCTTGTTTGTGGCTTGAGATGGCTTGGAGTACACTCATGGAGTCTATCTTGTTTGTGGCTTGAGATGGCTTGGAGTACACTCCTGGAGTTTATCTAGTTTTTTGCTTGACATGGCTTGGAGTACACTCCTGGAGTCTATCTTGTTTGTGGCTTGAGATGGCTTGGAGTACACTCCTGGAGTCTATCTTGTTTGTGGCTTGAGATGGCTTGGAGTACACTCCTGGAGTTTATCTTGTTTGTGGCTTGAGATGGTTTGGCGTACACTCCTGGAGTATATCTTGTTTGTGGCTTGAGATGGCTTGGAGTACACTCCTGGAGTTTATCTTGTTTGTGGCTTGAGATGGCTTGGAGTAAACTCCTGGAGTTTATCTTGTTTGTGGCTTGAGATGGCTTGGAGTACACTCATGGAGTCTATCTTTTTTGTGGCTTGAGATGGCTTGGAGTACACTCCTGGAGTCTATCTTTTTTGTGGCTTGAGATGGCTTGGAGTACATTCCTGGAGTTTATCTTGTTTATGGCTTGAGATGGCTTGGAGTACACTCCTGGAGTATATCTTGTTTGTGGCTTGAGATGGCTTGGAGTACACTCCTGGAGTTTATCTTGTTTGTGGCTTGAGATGGCTTTGAGTACACTCCTGTAGTTTATCTTGTTTGTGGCTTGAGATGGCTTGGAGTACACTCCTGTAGTTTATCTTGTTTGTGGCTTGAGATAGCTTGGAGTACACTCCTGGAGTCTATCTTGTTTGTGGCTTGAGATGGCTTGGAGTACACTCCTGAAGTCTATCTTGTTTGTGGCTTGAGAAGGCTTGGAGTACACCTAGAGTCTATCTTGTTTGTGGCTTGAGATGGCTTGGAGTACACTCCTGGAGTTTATCTAGTTTATGGCTTGAGATAGCTTGGAGTACACTCCTGTAGTCTATCTTGTTTGTGGCTTGAGATGGCTTGGAGTACACTCCTGGAGTCTGTCTTGTTTGTGGCTTGAGATGGCTCGGAGTACACTCCTGGAGTCTGTCTTGTTTGTGGTTTGAGATGGTTTGGAGTACACTCCTGGAGTATATCTTGTTTGTGGCTTGAGATGGCTTGGAGTACACTCCTGGAGTTTATCTTGTTTGTGGCTTGAGATGGCTTTGAGTACACTCCTGTAGTTTATCTTGTTTGTGGCTTGAGATGGCTTGGAGTACACTCCTGTAGTTTATCTTGTTTGTGGCTTGAGATAGCTTGGAGTACACTCCTGGAGTCTATCTTGTTTGTGGCTTGAGATGGCTTGGAGTACACTCCTGAAGTCTATCTTGTTTGTGGCTTGAGAAGGCTTGGAGTACACCTAGAGTCTATCTTGTTTGTGGCTTGAGATGGCTTGGAGTACACTCCTGGAGTTTATCTTGTTTATGGCTTGAGATAGCTTGGAGTACACTCCTGTAGTCTATCTTGTTTGTGGCTTGAGATGGCTTGGAGTACACTCCTGGAGTCTGTCTTGTTTGTGGCTTGAGATGGCTCGGAGTACACTCTTGGAGTCTGTCTTGTTTGTGGTTTGAGATGGTTTGGAGTACACTCCTGGAGTATATCTTGTTTGTGGCTTGAGATGGCTTGGAGTACACTCATGGAGTCTATCTTGTTTGTGGCTTGAGATGGCTTGGAGTACACTCCTGGAGTTTATCTTGTTTTTGGCTTGACATGGCTTGGAGTACACTCCTGGAGTCTATCTTGTTTGTGGCTTGAGATGGCTTGGAGTACACTCCTGGAGTCTATCTTGTTTGTGTCTTGAGATGGCTTGGAGTACACTCCTGGAGTTTATCTTGTTTGTGGCTTGAGATGGTTTGGCGTACACTCCTGGAGTATATCTTGTTTGTGGCTTGAGATGGCTTGCAGTACACTCCTGGAGTTTATCTTGTTTGTGGCTTGAGATGGCTTGGAGTACACTCCTGGAGTTTATCTTGTTTGTGGCTTGAGATGGCTTGGAGTACACTCCTGGAGTTTATCTTGTTTGTTGCTTGAGATGGCTTGGAGTACACTCCTGGAGTCTATCTTGTTTGTGGCTTGAGATGGCTTGGAGTATACTCCTGGAGTCTATCTTTTTTGTGGCTTGAGATGGCTTGGAGTACACTCATGGAGTCTATCTTTTTTGTGGCTTGAGATGGCTTGGAGTACACTCCTGGAGTTTATCTTATTTGTGGCTTGAGATGGCTTGGAGTACACTCCTGAAGTCTATCTTGTTTGTGGCTTGAGATGGCTTGGAGTACACTCATGGAGTCTGTCTTGTTTGTGGCTTTAGATGGCTTGGAGTACACTCATGGAGTCTATCTTGTTTGTGGCTTGAGATGGCTTCGAGTACACTCCTGGAGTTTATCTTGTTTTTGGCTTGACATGGCTTGGAGTACACTCCTGGAGTCCATCTTGTTTGTGGCTTGAGATGGCTTGGAGTACACTCCTGGAGTTTATCTTGTTTGTGGCTTGAGATGGCTTGGAGTACACTCCTGGAGTTTATCTTCTTTGTGGCTTGAGATGGCTTGGAGTACACTCCTGGAGTCTATCTTGTTTGTAGTTTGAGATGGCTTGGAGTACACTCCTGGAGTCTATCTTATTTGTGGCTTAAGATGGCTTGGAGTACACTCCTGGAGGTTATCTTGTTTGTGGCTAGAGATGGCTTGGAGTACACTCCTGGAGTTTATCTTGTTTGTGGCTTGAGATGGCTTGGAGTACACTCCTGGAGTTTATCTTGTTTGAGCTTGAGATTGCTTTTAGTACACTCCTGGTGTTTGATAGAATGACAGTTGTATATTTGTTTTTTTTCTGATAAGAACCTGAGTTGCTGCATAAACAGCTATTGCTTCAGCTCTGAAATTAGTACGAGTCTCTCACGGTGGTATGGAGTGATTTTCTATGTTGCCATTGGAGTGTTTGATATAGATTTCTTTGATTCCCCTTCTATCGCTCACTGAGGTAGATCCATCTGTTTACACATATGTCGAAGAGTTGCTAGGGTACTGTCTCTTAAGCTTTTGTAGAACGTGGCTTTTTTGCTCTGTTACCGACTGCGCACTTTTCCTCGTTAACCCTGGAACCTTCAAGAATATTTTGGACCGGTCCTGGCTCCGTGTCCTGGATTCTGGAATGAGTACTTCGCAATTTTTGGTTTCAGCTTCAAGGATGTGCGTGTTTTCTGTGGTATTCTCTAGCCAGATGGTTGGGATTTTTCCTTACTAGTCTGTTTTTTGTTCTCTCTTGGAACTTCTGGTACAGAGAATGATCAGGTAACCTGTTTAGTTTTTCAAACTGAGTAAAAGATTTATATTTATAATCCGAAATTCAAGGGGCTCAATATTTGCTGTTTTTTCCAGCTCTGTAATTGGAGTGCTTTTTAATGCCCCAACGGTAATTCTGAGACTCATATTTTCAACTCGGTCTAGTTGTCCTGTGTTTGATTTGCCCGCTGTTGACCAAGTGCTTTATGCATATTCCATGATTGGTCTGATTGCACCAGTGTAGACTTGCTTGAGAGTTTTGTTGCTGCCCCCCTTCCCCCTCACACGATTCACCATCCAGTTTGCTCATCACTGAGAGTCTTTTGATGGCCCTTGTCTGGATTTTCTCTCTTTTTGACTTCAATGTAATTCTCGAGTCAAATGTGGCTCCAAGCAATGTGGGTGTCCAACTGAGGTATGTATTGGTTTTCTTTCTTTATTGTAATTGTTTTCTTTTAAGGGAGAGTGCTGGAGGTTTTGGTGTGGTTTATTTTTAGTCTCCGCACTTTTCTCCAGTTCTCCACCTTATCTACTGTCATTTAAGCAATTATGAGGATAGTGTTGTTTGTTCTGTGACTAAGTCATCTGCGTATAAACTGTTTGATACATGCTGATGGCAGCATTTAGTGATGTCGTTTATATATATCAAGAAGAGAGTAGCCACTATTACACTTCCCTGTGGCACTCCCTCTCTCAGCCTGACTGACTTGCTGGTATAGTTTCCAATTTAACTCTGTCAGATCTTTGGTACAGGTAACTTTTAATCCATAAGAACATATTGTTGGTAACTCCTGCTTTGATGATTATCAGCCTCAGGCCTTCTCTCTAGACAGTGTCGAAGGCACGGGAGAGATCAAAGAAGAGGGATAGCACTTTCTTTTTATCTTGAGAGACACTCTCTGACTAAATACATGTTTCCTAATATCTAATCTGGACCTGTCATTAAATACTTTAAAGATGTGCCCTCTTGTTCTTGAAGCCGAACTGAACTTTGAAAAACCTAGTATTGTCTAATTTATCATTTCCATTGATTAATTTCTAAACATGAATTATGTGAAATAGAGTTATTCTCTGTTCTAAACACTGAAGACCAGTTATTCTGAGTCGTTCTTCAATACTGTAATTCTGGATTATTTTTGTAGCTCCTCTTTGTATATTTTCCATCATGTCTATATCCACTCTATGGTAATGTTTCCACACCTGAACACAGTACTCCAATTTAGCTCTCACCAATGATTAATATAGCTTGACTATCACTTCTTTGCTCCTATGTGTAAGTTTTCTTTTAGTCATATCCAACATTGCATTAGCCCTTTTCATTACCACCTGGACTTGCTCCTGCACCTTACATGTACAATGTAGTATAATACCTCGACTTCTCTGAAACGTTTATACCATTCAAATGTCTTACTGTGGCAAAGTGTCTCATCGCCGTATTGTGACTGCAGTCCTATAAATGTCTGCAGGTTTCACGCCTTCATCACAACACGCTGTCTATACAAGCACTGATGGTTATATCTGCTATTTGTATATATGTGCTTCGTGAATGGTCCATGGCAGATGGACTACCTGGCAGTAATAGGACACAAGAGCCCATAACTAATGTTAATAGTTCCAGTCCGCTATAACCCATTTAGGTAAAACTAGAACAAAAAATCCCGGTTTAATATATGAAATCTTTATGAAAGTATATGACTGCAGTAGACTTTTGAGGAGAGATGGGAGAGAACCACACATTTTAAATCAACATTTCAATGAGTGTTCGGGCTGAAGGATTGACAATTGACAATTCTTTGGATCAAGAGTTTCAAAACTGTATATTAACCTTTTTCTTATTCTTTTTTATGTTCTATTTTTTGTATATTTTTTGGGGTAAGCGATCGTATAATCAGTTACACTCCCCAACCAACCAACCCTCCGATTCATTATAAAACACACACATGTATCAACTATATATACTGATCCGTTTTTTGAGAGTTTGTGGCTCAAGTCTACTTTCACAGGGACACAACATTGACACAATTTCCATTTATAAATAACTTGTTAACACAGGATTGCATTTGCCCCAAACAGAAACAGTTAGATATGGTCCATATTTTATTTTATTTGTCTTTAAAGACTAATATACACCATATATCATACATTTTTTATAATCACGTATAATATAAAAATTAATAATCAAAGATACCTCAAACCAATCCAAACAATGTTGCATAGCGTATACACTTAAAGAGGAACCTTTGGCAATTATATTAGTGCTGCTTTTCTGGAATAAATAAATACATAAAAGATCAAGCATAATAAATGAAATATAGCTAGCTATATACTTGCAATATTTAAATGAAATAGATATAATTTAGACACAATCTGGTATCGGTAGTTGGCAATGTCTAGCTCAGATCATCTCATGTTTCTGTGTGCGTCCATGTTTCTTTTCATCACGATATGGAAAGAGTTAGCAGCACCTTCATCCAAATCTCGTTAATTCATCATTTTGCCTCCCCCCCCCCCCCCCCCCCCAAAAAAAAAATTAAAATGATTAGTCATCATTCCCCACTCGAGGCCTTCGTGAACTTTTATAATCCAATTTGTTGTGGAATATCTTGGTTTTTCTTCGAAAAGCAGACATCCCCATACTTCTGTATTAAGCAGAACCCATGGCTGGACTGGAAATATCAGAATACGAAAAGACTAGCGCTGAAGTTTAGAACCATCGTGAAAGTGAAACCATCGAGGACAGCTTCAAGTCAGATAGAATAACTCAATTCAATTTATTTTTATTTGTTTTATTTATTATTAGTATTTACATACTGTCCGCTGGGGACTTTGTGTATGACAAAGATAAAAATAGCACCCATGCCCCACATAGAGCATGTCATAAGACTAATTGTGGGACATGACATAAAACCGACCATGGTTAGGTGGTTTGTTTATAGCAGCACACATTATACCTAACAGGATGCGGGAGTACTTACTCTAGTGTTTAAGTCTTTTAAAATGGACTCGAACATCGGTTACGCCGGTAGTGATTTCAAAAGCATCTGTGACACCATCAGTCGTTATGACGACGTTTGTACTTGAACGATACAGTGCTCTGACATTATCAAGAACCTGGACTTGTACACCATAATCTTCCAAAGTTTGATCCTGTCTACCTTATCATACGCTTTTTCCTGATCAATGAAAGCAACACATAGATTGTCGTTATATTCTATTGATCTTTCGCTTACTTGGAATCCAAATTGAGCTCTGGATAGTTGAGGTTCAACAATAAGTTTTATTTTATTTTCCAGGATTATGGCATACATTTTACCTGTGTGGCTAAGTAGCGATATGCCTCTGTACGTGTCACAGTTTCTTTTGTCGCCCTATTTTACGAAATTAGAACGATTATAGCTTTCTGCCTGTCATCTGGTACGTGTCATTCTTTCTATGCCTTTGTGAAGAGTCTATGTAGCCAGAGTAACCCATTTTTCCCATGCATGAGCCACCTCCGATGTTATGCCGTCTTTGCCTGGTGACTTATTCGTGGAACTATTCCTTATAACTCTCTCCGTTTCTTGAATAATTATATTGGGTTCGGTATGATCTAGGTTGCATGGTAGAAAAACTTAATTCCCTGTGGAGGTAGTAAGGTTGAAAAGTTGTAGGAATGTAGCTGTCGTCTCTAAATAACATCGCCTTGATACTTTTGAAAATTCTCATTGACAATTTTGACATATGGAAGTGAGTTGCTCGCCATAATGTTTCCAAGATTATTCTCTGGCGTGTTTCATTACCCTTTTGGCGTTTCATCTTGCTGTCTCGTACACGATGTAGCCATCTTGCTTTGTGGAGATAAACCAACCCTTGTAATTATTTTGTTATAGACAGTATCGCCGTCCTTACCATATTACTACACTAAGCTTTTGACTTTGTTCGTGACGCAAGTTCTATGTTCCACAGTACTTATGAAACGCAGTCGTCAAAGTTGCTAAAGATAGCCCATTCACTATTTATGTCCATAGATTCTTCTGTCAGTGACATAAAGACATTGTAACTTCTCGACATACACTGTTCCGAACAGCTTCCTTACATAACTTATGAAGGTTTGTTACCAAAATTGGTTTGACTGTCTTTGTATTCGTCCTGAAATGAAATCGATTTGACACGCTCTGTCTGTGTTGTTCCACCTGTACCACATCTTAACAGGACTACGCCGGTGCTGGAATTTGTTATTATTAGCACCTGCTCAATACATAGGTTAATACGGTCCTCTCCGTTGCTGTTCCGTTCTAAAGAAGTGTCACAGTGGAACTTTAGGCAGCATTCATGGGATGATCTTTTCTTTTCTGTTCTTCCATTAAGTCACCCATCACAATCAAATCATCCGTCTGCGTGGTCTAGTGGTTAAGTGGCACGGCTCACAATCCGAAGGTGCTGGGTTCGATCCACATCACGGCACCTTCCGTTACCCCGGGGAGGCAAACCCTAAGAAAATGCAGGATGAAGCAGACCCTTACATAAAATGCATGGTGGAGTCGGATGCACTGGGCCGACAGGCCCAAAATAAAAACCACAGTGCAACGCACCCCCGCCTTGGAGATTAGAGAAATAAAGCGAACGCAAAGAAAAAAATCAAAAAAATAAAATCTTCTGTCTCGTCAACTTCGTTGATATCGTCAGAAAGGCTCTGGAAGAATTTCATCCTTTCCTCCATATTGCTGTTATCGTTACACGGGACGTAGACCTGGATCAGTGTCGTGGTTTTTCTACACTCTGTCTGTTGTAGGCGTATCAGTTTTTCACTGATGTATTCTGTCTTCGTAATGAACTTGGCCTTCTCAGGGCGAAGAAGAAAGCCAACACCGTGCCTGGCTATTTCTGTGTTGTTGACATCACTCCACAACAGAACAAAACCGCCATGTACCTCGCTGGTCAGACCGGTTCACGCTTTCTCCAATTTGCTGATAACGATGGAGTTGAGTGAACACTATATTAGGATGTTCACACGGTACACGTTCTTGAATATTTTATCACTGGATTGTGTCGTTGTTTGTCTGGTCCCACAAGATCTTGAGAGACTGCGTGCACTGGACCGTGGAGTATGTCATAGGGTAGCCGGAATATTAATTCAAAAGGCCGATTTCTATGCCAGCATAATTTGAGGGAAAAACACCACAGAATGAACAAACGAACTAATCCAAATGGAAAACATCAACACGTTTCCGTGAACACAATGTAAGTCGTCAACGAGTGTAACTTCTAGTCAAATTCATGGCACGGAGTCAACAATGGTGAACTAAAACACTGGAGCAAAATTAACACTGTGACTAGCTAGACAAATAGATAGACAAATATTCTTGTTCTAAATGTGAGGACCATGTCTTAAAAGAGGAAAAGTGCTATTGAAAAAAGGTCGATTGTCGTTCTTTGTTCCGAGAACCTAATGGAGCAAATCTAATTCATATTGAAGAGACGCCTATGCCTAAAAAAAAGACATTACAAAAAGAAATGTTCAGTAAATTATTTTCTTAAGGAGCAACATAATTCCTTTGCTAAGAAATATCAAAAGAACTAGTGACTTTAAGTAAATTTCACTACATGACACAATGTAAATTATTAAGTCATTGGGACATTGAACAGATAAGTTGAAGTGCAAATAATCGCGCATATCGGTGTAAGGGTTATTCAGATATTAGGTGGCAATTGACGGCAACCATTGTAAAACAGACAATAGTTGACATATGAAAGTTTCGCTATTTAGTCGTCAGTCTTTCAAGGGAATTTTCCAGTGAGACCGTAAACCTTCTAAACTACAGATGGCCATGATCCAGCTCACACCAGATCTGGGACATTGCACAGGGGCATCCGCCTCTGTAGAGGTACAGGCAAACTAATACAAAGAGATTTTTTAAAATACATTATTTATATCTAGATTTTATTTTGATGTTTTTCTTCATTTATCATCTTCATTCTTTGTATTCTATTTGAGTTCAATCGTATATTCTGAATGATGTTTTTATGGTGATTTAGTTTTTAGGTATAACGTTCATTATGATTTCAAGAAGAAGAAAATTGTAAATCTTTTTTTTTTGGTGAAATGTCCCTATCTATGTTTGAAAAAGTGTTCTACCTAAAGTAAATGTACCAATTTCCCCATTTAGCTGCTTAAATGAAAGATTTTAAACACGTATTACGATGTAGATGATTAAAATTGATCTTGGAAAATAAGGTCAGCCTAAACAGGTTAGTTTTTCCAAAGGTTGATGTTGAAGTCATCTGATCATGACACTTAAATGCCCCATATTCTCGGCAGATCTCTTCAGCTCAGCAAATGCTAATAATGCAAGAATCACTGGTAAAACTAGAAAACGGAAAACAAATGATGATTGTTGTCACTCAACGTAAAGAAAACCAACCATAGAGTTTTCAGTTTACGCATGAAAAAACAAACAGGGACACCATCAAAACTAAATGACGCCTGAACCATCCTATGCTTGAAGAAATGAAGGGTCAAAAACAAATCCAAGGCCCATTCAGTCAGTTAGCATTATTATCTACTCAGTATGCACACTTCCAGAGTTTATATGAAAATAAAATGGATAAAAGAAAAAGGGGTGCACATAGATCTGAAGGAAAACTATCAGAGAAAAGTACACAAACGCTAGGTATCCAGCACACAAGTGAACACAGGCCTATACAGATGTTACAGCTGCAAGTGTCACCTGTGAATGAACAGTCTTGACCAGACACATGAATGGGGAGAAGGTTATCATGTTTATAGATACAGGCAAGTTCTCAAGCATCGTCAGAACCGAAATTGAAGCTCTTTTCACCGCAGCAGAAATCGATGTAAAACACAGAAACCAGATGTATGATAAAATCTTGATCCTAATTCATGCACGGTCAGCCATAATGTAATAATATATATGCTGCTTTGGTTTGAATTCACCAGAATATCTATGTTGTAAAGTTACCTATGAATTAGACAAAAATATTGTCTTATCACCTGAAATTGTCTGCATATGTCGATTGACAATTATTCATTTGTTGAACATCCGTATAATCTATGCAATCTCTTGATCATTTTATTTATTTTTATTTAATATCACTTGTTTGTCGAACAGTTTCATTTCCCCTATCAACTCTTGTACATACAATATGCATGTTTTAAACTGCTTGATCTCATGGAACGGAATCACATGCTCCATCAAAGCTAGAAATACAAGGTGTTTTTAAAAATTGGGTTTTAATCTCGGTTTTATTTAAATAAAACATCAATTTGTTAGCCATCAATTTTGTATGGTACTAATTTTATGTATGTTGTATAGCTGCTCAGACAACTAATCTGCAATGAAAAACAAAGTGCAAATACAATATACTGGGAGGAAAAAAATTATTATTTGTTTATATTTAGACAATCTAAATTATAGTCTTGTAACGGCATCCGTTCTCCAATGTCAGAAGTAAAGCAGCCAGGCGCTTAAACTTAATCAAAAGACTTGCTAGTACAAATTGGGGAGCTGATAAACAAACTCTTCGGCAACTATACCTTGGTTATGTGCGATCGGTGATGGACTACAGCCTTCCCATACAGACCACTGTGAGTACAAATAACATCTCATCTATTGACCGGGTGCAGAATCAAGCTCTCAGACTAATTTGTGGGAGGATGAGATCAACACCTACAGAGCGTGCGAGATAGAGGCCAACATAGAACCGCTAGATATCAGAAGATAGGGGGCACTCACTGAAGCGGAAGAGAGTTACAAGAGACAAGAAAATGACCATCCAAATAGGGTACACATATATATACTTGGAAGCAAAAGAGAGGACTGAAGCAATTGTCCCCAACTTGATGTAGCAGAAAAAGAAAGCCATATTCACCAGCTATATCCTGAAGTCATGTGCCTTGGAGACAGTCTCTAGCTACCCAAAATTTCCAGTTTTGGTCTATACGGATGGATCAGCATTCAAATCTACCTCGTTTGCAGGGTTTGATATCCATATGAAATACTCTGATGGGTCTATATACGAGTTTTGTGATTCATGCAGCAAAAACCGTTAAAATGGTGAAGCGGAGGCAGAGGCTATAAAAAAGCTTGACTTGTGCGAATTGTTGCCGATGGATTTTGTAATTTTTAGTGACTCCAATTCGATTCTAGAGTCGTTAAAAAACACCACATACCAAGAAAAGGAGATATTCTTGGTAGGGAGGGCGATCAACAACATCATCACTGCCTACGGGATAATCGTCACCTTGCTATAGATCCCTGAGCTACTAGGGAACAAGATGGCCGACCGTTTGACAAAAACAGGGAACCTCGAAATAACAATTAGATATACCCTGCAGTAACCACACAGTTAAACTAATTATTAGGAATAATACTCGGAAAATCTGGATGAAGAGGTGGGTGACGTGACAACAGATTGCAGTGTGCCTAGCGAAATGCCCCATCCAAAAAGTAATGATGCCATAAATAAACTACATAGAAGAGATCAGAGTCTCATCTTTCAGTTCCGAACAGGACATACCAGAGTCAATAGGCACCTAAACCAAATCAATTCCCAGCAATTGCCATTGTTCAGACATTGCTCTCATCCTAATGAAACTGTTCGACATATACTCATTTAGTGCAACACGCTTGCGCACATAAGGACAAAATTCTTACCAGCAGCGTCGACAATTGCCAACACACTGTTCGGAGAAGAGAAACAACTAAAGGAGACCTATATCTATATAAGAATGGCATTGGGCTGTCAAGAGCAGCTATGGGATAACAACAACAACGGTAACCATATGCAATGGTCAATTTATACTATATATTATTGTTAAGAAAAAGTTTGAATTTTAACGTGCACATAGCAAGTAAGATTAAAGAATGAGATTCAAACCAAACATGAAAATTAGCTTTCAAAAAGCGTTTCTTTTTCAAACTTTTTTTTTTTTTTTATCGCTGCAGTCAATAAAATATAATAACAAACAGTTCATCTAGACATCATACAATGTATCCCGACATTCAGCTGAGAATTGTGATGTCTATATATCAATGTTTAAATATATCAATGTTATTTCATGGAATGTGTTCTAGCTTTCAAATGACTCAACTGAGCCGATCTTTTTCCATTCTGTAGTCAATGCCAAAACCACCGAAATTGAGATTGCTCTACTTAAGTCTGCAAGAACTGAGCTTCTGGATTATGCTGTAGTGTCTTGATTGTATTGTCTTCTTGGTTATGTTGTATTGTATGTTGTGGACCTGTTATCCTTTTGTCTCTTGAACCACTATTTTTAGATATCAAATTTCTGAGTCTTGGAGATGGTTTCTCTTGGGATATTGGTCATAACCCATATCAATAATAAAAAAACTGATACATAGCTGTAGTGATTTACAGCCATCTTCATTGTCTTCATTATTTATTCATTTTCACAAGAATCCTCAACGTGAAACAGGTTCCCAGTTCATGCCCTTCCATACAGTCAACTCTTCTTTAATGGCCCTGTTCTGGTTTATTACAGCTTCAATGTATTTGAACTGTTCTATCTATACATTTATCAATCATATCCTACTTTAACCTCCTAATTGACGGTTCACTGCTCGTTGTCTCCTGCCCTACCGTCTGCCGGCTCTCTCCCGTGGGTGCTCTTCGCTGAGCGTCCCGGGTGGCCGGCGCGTTTACTTTGAAAACATTAGAGTGTTCAAAGCAGGCATCGGCTGCCTGAATAATGGTGCATGGAATAATGGAATAGGACCTCGGTTCTATTTTGTTGGTTTTCGGAACTGGAGGTACTGATTAACCGGGACAAACGGGGGCATTCGTATTGCGGCGTTAGAGGTGAAATTCTTGGATCGCCGCAAGGCGAGCTACTGCGAAATCATTTGTCAAGAATGTTTTCATTAATCAAGAACGAAAGTCAGAGGCGCGAAGACGATCAGATACCGTCGTAGTTCTGACCATAAAGGATGCCGACTAGCGATCCGCAGGAGTTGCTTCGATGACTCTGCGGGCAGCTTCCGGGAAACCAAAGTGTTTGGGTTCCGGGGGAAGTATGGTTGCAAAGCTGAAACTTAAAGGTATTGACGGAAGGGCACCACCGGGAGTGGAGCCTGGGGCTTAATTTGACTCAACACGGCCAACACTGAAATGATTAACAGGCCGAGAGCACTTTCGTTGGGCCTAATAGGAAATGTATGCTAGAATTAGACCATCGGAAGACAGGTCAGTTTCACCCTACAAATGACAGGGCGTTACTACGGTAATCCTGCTCAATCCGAGAGGAATTGCAGGTTTCAAACACTTGGTCATTGACTGACTAATAGCTCTCTCTTGATTTGTTGGGTCTAATAGTGAACGGGTGCTGGTATTTGACCCTTGGAAGACAGGTCAGTTTTACCCTACTAATGACAGGGCGTTGCTACGGTAATCCTGCTCAATCCGAGAGGAATCGCAGGTTTCAGACACTTGGTCCACGTGCTTGGCTGATAAGCTAATGGTGCGAGGCTACCATCTGAAGGATTATAGCCGAACGACTCTAAGCCGGAATCCTGCCCTGAATCTCAGCACCACTGCGACGGGAGGCAACGACATGGTTGGGATCTGAGGCTCGCGACTCAGTCCGACCCGGTCGAGCCGCAGAAATAGGTCTCTGCCGTCCCGCCGATCAAAGTGGGGGGGGGGGGGGGGGGGGAGCTGCCCGATATTCACCTCATACGGCGTTGAGGTGTGAAACCACTAGTAGAAGACTTAGTTCTCGGTCGGGTGTCGTAAGCAGTAGAGCAGCCACCTCACTGCGAACTGTTGAGACTCAACCCTTGATCATGAGATATGTCCGCTCACCAGGCGAACAACATCTCCGTGCCATGACCAGGCTTGTCCCCTGGTTAAATACACTCCTGCCTCGCTCTTTACCTCTGTCTACCATCAGTCATCCCAATGGACGCAAAAGAGATGCAGGCCAGCGGACATTGCACATCTGCCCTATTGTGACAACCTCCCAGGTGGCGGGGAATGCTAGGCGTACCATCACTGCAGAGAAGCCGAGAAAATAAAGGAAGTAAGGAGATACCCCACTCACATGCATATGCTACGTTTCTGGCAGGACGTGACGATCCTGGGACACAGACACACTGGACTGCCTCTCTTCCGAGATACTTGAAAAACTAGTACATACAGTCCATCATATCATATCATCACCACACCCTAAAGACACGAGTGGGGAAGACTCGATAGTCCTGCAAGACAACTTCCCTAAGAGAGACACCTCTGACCACAAACAACTACTGCCTTGCAAATAGGCTGAGGACAGCCAAATGCTAAGGAGGGCATCCCTACAGAAACGCCTTTTGAAATCGGATGCACTGGGCCACAGGCTTAACAAAACAGTGCATAGTATATCACTGTAACCAGCGTACGAAGAAGAAGAAGTAATTAGAGATTGCCAGATGAATTTTGGTTCTACCGAGTCAAACGCTTTCTTGCAGTCGACAGAGGTGTAAATTAGTGGAGTCTGGTACTCTCGCACTGTTTCGATCAGTCGGCAGCACGTTTAAATGCGATCACACAGTACTTTGACTGTTTTTATACCTTGCTATTATATTTCACAACAATTTTCCTTACAGTCCCTAGTTTTCCAAGATCTTCCATAGATTGTTTCTTTCTTCTCGATAAAGTACTTTATCCTGATCTACAAAGACGATGTTCTGTTCTTGATTGTATTAATTAGTTTGTTCACAAACCTGTCTGAGAGTAAATAAAGCATCTATGCAAATCTCTTCCTTTTCTGAATCCAAACTGTGGGTCACTTAATTGTCTATCGACTATTGGTCCTGTTCTATTTTCCGGGATCTTTGCGTACATTTTACTAATATGACTGAAGAAAGATCTTACCCCGTATGTTTCAGTCTCTTTTGTTTTCTTATTTTCTTCGAAATGGGTAGAACTATTATTCTTGCTAGTCCTCTGGAACTTTCATTGTTGTCTATGCTATATTCATTACTCATGACAGCCATTTTAACCATTTGTCTCCTCAGGCTTGAACGGCGTCTATAGAAATACCATCCATTCTTTGTACTTTTTTGGGTACTTTTTTTTGCCTAGCTTGTTCGACTTCTGCTGTTATGACTGATAGTTCTTCTCTCTTCCTGTGTCTTGGTGTGAATACTTCATTATCGCATATTTCTGCCGGATTGAGAAGTCTCATGAAATATTCATCCCATCTCAGCTATTTCTTTTTTTTTCCACCATTTAGTATTGGTTTGTTATGTTTATCGTTTATGATGGTTGAAGGGATCTTCTTCGTACGCAGTCAGACAATAACCATTATTTTTTCGAAAAAGCGGCGGTCATCCTGAGGCTGTCGCCACTGCCATAGAGCTTGTCTTGCAGTTCCACTGGTGATGGCCACATCTGCTCTCTCTGATCCTCGTATGTCGGGCAGTTCTGCAGCAGATGTTCAGCGGTCATTTTACCAGTACCGCACGGGCATTCGTCGGTACACCCTATCTTCAATTTGTTGAATAGGTGGTACCTCAGTCTATTGTGGCCAGTGCGAAGTCTGAAGACAACGACCTGCTCTCTTCGGTTCAACTGGTAATAGGCATCGTTTTTGGTGTAACCAGTATGTTCGGTTTCCCATTTGGTCATGTATCTGGCTTTGATAAGCCGTTTTGACTATTCGTACGTCATACTAGTATCTGTTTGTGGTAGTCTTGCACCTTCTTTTGCCAGTCTGTCTGCCTCCTCGTTGCCTTGGATGTTGCAGTGTGATGGGACCTACTGTACCACTACCCTTTTTGGTGCGGACTGCTGGCACAGTTTGCAGAGTGCTGCTCTTAAGTCATTAAGCTCAGTATTTTTCTGGCTTTTTAGCGCTGTGACTACGGAGGGAGCATCTGTAAGCAGGACTATATGGCTTTCATTTTCACTGTGTGTCACCATTTCTTCCACTGCCGCCCTCAGTGCCTCTGCCTCCGTTCTGAAATTGCTTGTGTACTTACCAGTAGCGAATGACAGTGTTATTTTTCTGCCATTTGGTAGGTTCAGGAATGCTCCTGCCCCTCCGTTCTGTGTAGTGTTTGTTACAGAACCGTCGGTGTATGCATGGGTCCTGTCCATGCTTGGGTAGCTTTTCGTTATGAAGCTTAGGGTAGTATATCTCCTTTCTTTTTCAGTCTGGCAGTTTTTGTTTGCAATACCTGGTATATTTTCTACCACCTCTGGAAATATATCCTGCCTCCAGGTCGGTTTTCGTACAGTAGTGATGGGTTTTGGTGTTGTTAGTGCGTTTATGGGATCTTCGTGCATCTTTGCTTTGGCTATTTCTGCAAAGTTTCTCCGCTTTAGTTTCCAATTTCCCAAATTGTTTAGTCTCTGGTGCATCGGATGGTCGGTCAGTCTTCGGAGTTTCGGTTGAAGGGATAACACGTTTGTCTCTCAGTCTCATTTTATTGGCAACAGTTTTATAGAATTGTCTTGCTTAGGTTTCTTAGTGTTTCGCCATATTTCTATCAGGAACTTTCTTTTCTTCTCTTTAAAATTCTGCTGGTCTCTCTTCTAGCTGGTTTGTATTATGCATAATCTTCTTCTGTTTTTGATTGCAAATATATTTTATGAATTAACATTTTTTTTTTCACAGCTTGTTTCCCCTATTCATTCAACCTCACTGTTTTCCCTTATTCAGTCCACAACCCTGTTTTCTTGTTTGCATTGCCTTGTGTTTTGTACACCACAGTTCTTCTTTAGGCTGTTAGTAATTTTATTTGTGAAATATGCCCATTAAGTTTCTATGGCCTGTACTTCATCTGGCATGTTTTGGCATGCACTGTCAATCTCGCAGGGACATTCTGTCTTGACTTGTTCATTGTTTAGTCTTTTTATATTCATTAATCCGGGAACTTTTCTTCTGCTACTCCTATGTACGTGTTATTGGTAGTGTGACATAACCACTGACCGGTGATCTCTGTCAGTATCTATGTTGGGTTATCGCTTTGGAGTCTGTGACATGTTCGTCTAGTTATCCGTCTAGTTAGTTTGAGATCAATTTGCGATGCCTAGTTGTTATTGTTCCATCTGTACTATGTTCTAACCTGACTAGGACGGTATTAGAATATACTGTTTATGATTATACGTTCATATTCTGCACCTATGTTCAACATTTTGTTATCATTACTATTACATGATGTGATGTTGTTGCTGTAAGATACATGAACGTTTTCCCAAAGCGTTCTCCTTTTCCCTATTCTGCTGTTGAAGTCACCTATTACATTTATTTTGTCTTTGTCATTGACTTTGTTTATAATTCCTGACAAGTTAAGAAATTCATCTTGTTCTTCTTCCATTGTGCCAATCATTAGATGGCGCTTGCACCGGTGATGGTGTTGTTGTTTCTCATCTTTCGGCCATTTCTATTTTTATGATTCGTTCTGAATCGTACTCTGCACTCTCTTTAATACCACATACATAACTCACGATCCTATTCATTAATGTTATCCCCATAACATCTAACGACATCTGCATTATGTGATTCATGTGATGTAAAATGTTTCTAGCATTTTTGGTGGAGTAAAATGTGTGGAACCATTTTTTAAAAGAGTATTTTCCTCCTGATTCTGACAATAACACCAAGAAAAAGCCGTTGTTTTAAATTTGTGGTTTTGGTTTGGACCGAGATACACGAGAGAATAACTTCTCCATTGCTGCATCGCTAACTGGCATTACGAGAAAAGGTGGCGAGCTATTTTAATGTGTGATGTTCAAGTACGCTCATCCAATAAAGTGCACTGCCTACGGGTACTCCGTCTTTCTTAAATTGACCATAAGGTACAGGCAGTAGAATTTAGTGATGTCTACCATTTTGCAATACGTAGAGTTGACTATGTCTGTCAAGTACATTGGAAGGGTAATTCAATTGGAGACATAAATGTTACACAGAACTAAATATACTTAACTTAAAAAAAAATTCTTTAAAAAGTCTGGACCGATCTTGAACTTACTATATTTTCTTCTAATATACGTACCTATTGAACTAAGTATATGGATTTCTAGACATCCGATATGGTAATAGCATAAGCATAAATCATGTTATCTGTTTAAACCGTATCTGTGTGTAACATGGAACAGAGCCGTCATGCTAGAGACGAAGGAGATAAAGAGAAACACACTCATTCAAAACATCCGCTCAAAAAGATGAGGCTGCAAGGAAAACGATGATTATGTGGCAACAGGAAGTTAACTAACAAACGCGGAATAGTCAGACTAGTACTGGAGTAGGCATCACTGCTTGGTCCACCACTACCAGAACACACTTTGGTAAGATGAGTCGAGTTCAGAGCCAAGCCACACGCAAATTCACCGAGACCACGAAGCTCGCACAAATAGAGTGACTAGATGGGACATGAAAGTAAGGCAGCAGGCAAAGAACAATACGAGACTTCCGAACCAACAAATCCACAAAAGCATTGGCAGCCAGGAAAAGGATAGATTTAGGAGCAGTAACTTTGTTGCAGTTTCTTGCAGACAGAATGATCGACTAAGAAAATCTGCTATACATATGTTTTATTGATAACGAGAAAGCCCTCAGTGAGACTAAGGTGTTCACCTCGTTTGCCGAAGATCACGTGTTCGAGACACAGCGGAGAACGGTTTATTTTCACGTGGATCGTCTGGTAAAAATTTCCTTGATCTCTGGATAGTGAGATCGGGCTCCCGAGTTAGTGTCGAGCACGTTAAAAATCCCTTATCAGTTAGAAATAAGAAAAAGAGTAGGCTTAACGGCCGTTGCCTGGACAAAATTCAAGTCAATAGTGAAAATCGACCCACATTATATGTACCTTCCCCCGGGACTAGTACGCCGCAGAAAGATTAAGACACCTAAAACGAACAGCCGAATATAATCTTCCGCTACCTAGCAACAGACATTAACAAGCCTTTTTGAATACCAGGATTCCAAGTATTCCAAGTAAGTAAATTCTTAGATCGAGTCATATATTGCAAGAAAGATATATCAACAGGCTAATCATTTCGTTTTTCCAAAAAATCAATAGGCAATTATATACATACAAAAATATCTGAATACCTCCACTACGTCACTATAACGCATATTCTGAGATGATACCATTGACCAGCCATGCATGGAATACATGGAAAGCCAGTGAATAAAATGGTTCGGACACCTAAAAATGCACCAAATTTTCGAGCTGCTCGTACCTACAATACCAGACATCAGGATTGTAGAGCAAGAGGTGGACCATGAAAAAGATAGATAAATGGTGTCGGTTAGACACTCGGAATGACAACATCTGCGTCAAAGCTGGAACATGACAGAAAACTAAACCTCTCCAACGTTATCTAATAACACAGGTGAATAGAAGATGATGATGATTATAAAGGCAAATATGTAATACAGGTTTGACATTTTTACATTTTATTTGTTGGCATTTGTTTTTCACATTTTTTCAAACAATTCAAAATCAGAAACATCCTCAGGACTTGATTAAATCACTGCATAAGTAATTTGGGCAGAAGCAGAAAACACTAGCACAAAAATAAATGTACACGTCTTAGTTAATGTCAAATTCCTGGTTAAAGGAACCAAACGAAAACAATTTTTTTTGTTTAAAGGAGACGAAGAAAAACTGGTGAATAACAATCCGATCTGTTTGTTTCACCCCTACACAAGCTTCTTACAAAAGTGATTGTAATCAGACTAGAGATAGAACGATGACAATCAGCCAGGAGAGCAGGCAGGCTTCAGCGGAGGCTACTCAAGCCCCGACCACCGCCAGACAATTAACCAAAACAATTAATATAGAAGACACGGGAAGTACACATATCTATGTCCCTTGTGTTTGTGGACTTTGAAAAAAACCTTCGACAACACTTAAATCGCTACAGTATTACTTCTGTAATATGTAATGCCTTGAGACGTCTAGGTATTGAAGAAACCAAGTTTCAGCTGACAGGTTTTGGGACTAATTGTGTTCTTTTCATATATAAATGATTTGGACAATGATATCGGATCCATGATTGTAAAATTTGCTGATGGCACACATCTTCGTCAAAGGGTCTCGTCTAAAGCAGAGGTGGATACATTGAGATCGGATTTAGATAACATTCAGGAAAGGTTTCATAGGTGGCAAATGGAGTTTAATGTAGACAAATGTACAGTCATCCGCATGGGTAGATCCAATATGGAATATCATTACAGAAAGGGAGAGAACTATTTAAGAAAAAAAGGCAAAGGAAAAAGTACCTAGGGGTTATAATAGACCTTACAGGTAAAGTGAGTGATCACGTTAAAAAGGCAAAAACAATGTTAGGTATGATAACGAGAAATATTAAACATAGCAGCAAGGAAGTGATAATCAAACTGTATAAAGCATTCATTGGGCTTAAATTGGAGTATTGTGAACATGTGTGGAGTCCTTGTTGTAGAGGGAAAAAAACATGGTGGAAAGGATACAAAGAAGAGCGACAAAACTGAAGGTAGGATTCCATAATTAAAGTTATGAGAAAAGACTGAAAAACCGGCCTACAGTGTGTAGAAAAAAAAAGAATTTGATGTTATTTAATACAGATTTATAAGATAATCTACAGAAAGCATAAATTTATAACAAGTCTTTTTTTAAACAAAATTTAGCCGAAAACAAGAACAGGAGAGCACAGCCATACATTTATTAAATATAGGTCCAGATTAGATACCAGGGAATTTATTTTTTAATCAGAGAGTTGTGAATTATTGGAATGCATTGCAAAAGGAAATAGTGAAGGCAAGATGCTCATCTCTATTTCTAATCACGTGAAAGTAAAAAACTGGTTGAATACATACTCTATAGAGTCGTCTAAACAAGTACAAAAACGAAAAGATAACCTAGGTGGCCCTATTTTACTATCAATTTGACATACCCCGGTATCCCGACGTTCGTCAGGACAATGCATCTCCTTAAAACTTGTCACAAAAACCATTGAGGAGTCTAAAGAAACGTAAATTGACAAGATGAAAGCATAAACAATGACGAATAACTATTCACTCACTAACGGAAAGTTTGCTGATGACATAGTCATCTGAGGTCACAGCGTCAGAGAGGCTGGACAATGCTTAAATGAATTGAGCAAGCATGTGAGGATTCGGGGCTAAAAATGAATATAAATATAAGACATTACATACTGAACACTTTTTGCAAACAAGGGGAACTGTGGTTCGAACAAAATTCGCCAAAAAACGTGCATTGGGGCATGAGATGTGTATCTATGACAAAATATGGACACGTAAAGTTACGTACTCAACCTACAACTTTAATCTCTGTCGCCGACGTCCAGCAATGAGATGGATAGACTGCTTTAGCAAAACTGTTATTCCACAGTACATGGAAGGCAAAAAACTGAAATGATTGTAAACCACATTTAGCTACCTGGTATCAGCCACTTGCTTTGCCTGATTGAATAGGAAGATTACAGAGAGGCTAAAATTGCAGCAATGATTGAGCTGATAGCAGTCAGCGACTCATAACTGGCTGCTTTCATCAAGGTCAATGACCCAGTACTGACCGAAAACCTATTACGTCTTTAAGTGGCAACAAACTATAACACAAATTAAACACAAATCACAGCGGACAAAATACAATGACTTGGTTATAGAGCTAAGACAAACGGTGTTCATAGCCAAAGACCAGCTCTCGATGTAAGCACATGAATTTTAGTGCAGCATCTGATGAAGCAATTAGACCCCGAAGTGCAGACGCGAACAAAAGAAATGAAAGTCCTTTGTGGAATGGCTGCTGAAGCATCGTTGGCTGTGGAACAATGGCATGCAGTAAACTGTATATATATTATATACAACTAAAGTACAAGTTTGACTTTAACCTTTTTAACCATTTTAACCGTTCAATTACAAGATGCATCCCCATACAAAGCTATCGTATTGGATAAGACATCAACACAACAGACAAACACGGGTTCAGTGATAAGAGTTGCGCTGGAGAAGTCTCAAGCCTCTGCGCTTGTCGATGCTAGCCCCATGAAGGGTTATCCTTAGGTGGTCAGCCTTTACTTTAAGATTGTTCAAGAAGCTTCACATCACACTGACCTAATTAGGAAAAGTCCCAGATAACTTGTTGCATTAAAAATACATCTTATTACAAAGTTCTGCAAATATCTCCCTATCATTACACTTTTTTTCACGTCATCTATTATGGTTTGCTCTTGCGACAAAAACAAACGCTTGAAGTCCAGGAAGTATTTACATTTCTTGAAAAGAACTGAACTCCTGTGAATGTTAGGAATACCTGTTCTAACGTGGTCTGGTGTACAGAGTAGTCTCTGACGTTTAAGGTATCTTTGGCTGTTTCCATAAGGGAGAATACATCAGCAAGTTTCACATTAGCATCGGGAATTTGAAAATGAATATAACCTTCAAAATTCTGAAAAATCTTTGCTCCTGGGAAGTTTAAAGCAATGAAGTCATTAACCGGTTCGTTTGGTGCAGTTTCCCCATTTTTTAGAGTACCAAGTTGTACAATAAGAGTGTATCCCTGTGCAAATTTGTTCTTCAAATGTTGAGGACTGCCCAGGCACATGAATCTTCCATTAACCATTATGGCAATGCGGGTACAGAGAGCATCACACTCTTCCATACTGTGAGATGTCAGCACTAATGTGGTCCCTGATGCTCTCACTTGTGATAAAACATTCCAGAGAGTCCGTCTAGCTTCAGGGTCCATACCTGATGATGGTTCATCCAACATGACAAAAGAGGGGTTACCAATCAAAGCCACGGCTGTGCTTAATTTTCTTTTGTTACCTCCACTGTATTGGCCAGTCAGTTTGTCAATATGGGGATTAAGCGTGAGCATCTCTGCTAGTGCTGTGACCACTCTGTTGATACTGTCTTGTGGGATGCCCCGAAAGTGTGCATACATTGTCATGGTTTCTCGACCAGTCATTTCAGGAATTAGAGGGTCAAACTGTGGACAGTAGCCCATGTTAGCTTGAACATGCTTGATGTTGTTTTTAATATCAAAACCTTTGAGGTAAGCATTGCCTCCAGTTACCATGGTATTTCCGGTTAACATTTTAAATGTTGACGATTTTCCTGCCCCATTCTGGCCAAGGAGACCAAAACATTCTTGTTCTGGAATCCCAACACATAAGTGATCCACAGCAATATAATTATTATATCTCTTATAGAGGTTTATAAGTACCAATGAATCTGTCTGTAAGAGATCTGAAGACCTGGAAGAAAGAATACGTTGCCTTTCAGCTGCAACATCGCTGTCCTCTACAGTTGTAACATTCGTGTCTTCTTTACCATATTTATCACCAGCAATAATATACCAGATCCTCTCAATGATTTGAAATTCTATTATCATAACAATCAGAAAGAATACTGCTCCTTGCAAGAACATGAATATCAATGGGACTCCAATGCCAGGTTCTTCCCAGCTAGTGTAGCTCTTTTGAAATGTTAAACATTGTTTACCACATTTGCCTTTGCAGCATGCAAAATTTTCAAGTACAGAACACCTAGATAGATATTTTTCACAAAATTCTAAGTTAATGTAATTAATATTGATATTGAGAAAGCAGCATAGAAAGTTGTAGGCCGGAAATACCCCAATGAATATCAAATTCATTGTATCTGTGATGTCATCAGCGGAAAATTCTGGGTTTTTCAGAACAATCACAATAACTTTGAGAACCACTCCTGATATAAAATTGATTACGATGCACATAACAATCCCAGTTGCAGCTGATTTAAACAAAAATTGAAATGCATATAAGAATGGTAATGCTGCCCAACCATATAAAATCACCACTAAAATGACAAGTGCCCATCTACCGTCGTGTGTAAATGCTGGATTATCGTATACTGCAAATAATGCTACAATGGGTAGAACAGAAATGCAGAAGGTGATGAAGTCTCCCAAAAAGGTAGGTAGCCAGTATGTTACTGGAAGTACCCCACTGATAATTTGCATGTGCTTTGACCCAAGCTCTCTTTCTTTAATGAGGAAGTAAATAAACAATGAAGTCATTAAAGATGTGCCAAAGACAATGTTTATGGCAACAAATATTGGCTGCCCTTGCATTTGTTGTTTGTTTCCGTTAGTTGTAACTTTAGGTAGTGGGCTCAGTGCTGTCTGAAGACTAAATGAATCATTCAAGGTGAACTGAAGAAGGGTGTTCATCAAAACGTTGACAGAAATTGGCTTTGAATGGTATGGTTTACTATTATAATAAGCAACATAAATGAGATCTCCTGTTTGACCTGCAGTAATGACTTCCATGCCAATAATCATTTTCTTGTTGAAAGTTGGTGTGCCCAACTCACTTTCTCTCGCCAGTGTATAGTTATCAAAGGTTTTTTGATTTTCTAAAACGAAATATTCCATATCATGAGATTGTTCAAACTGATTCTCATACAAACGTTTTAAAGCATTTCGTTCAGTTGTTGAATTAATACCAACTGTGTAAGGAATGTATGTTCTCCCGAAGGGCTTCAGATCATAAGTCAGATGCGGATTTTGTATTTCATTAGATGTTTCATCGGAAGCCAAAGATAATAACGCGAATAATACTGGAAACAACAATTGGAGCAGAGTTACCGACCGCTTACGCCAGGTGTAAATTGCTTTCTTCATGAAAACTCCATACATACGAGAGATCTCCAGAGAGAGGCCTTTCTTTTTTGTGTAGTCCTTGTTAAAATCCAAGATAGTAGCTGCAGTTCTGAAAGTCTGAACTTGTGTTGTATCAGTCCCTTTCTTATCAAGCATGGGTTGAGCTGCACCAGAATCAACTGACCTTTTCCTATAAATAATACATTTTTCTTCTTTATTTGGAACAGAGGCTCCAAAACTTTCAATTCGAAGCAGATCTTTGTTATTTTCCAGATACTTGAAAAGATTTGCATTTATACTGGATGCACTGTCCGGAAGGTTGTACGTAATATCCGTGTTTGAAATATATGCAACATTAGCTGTCGGGATGAGCGACTGAATTGTTTCTGTCAGCATGTTAACATCACAATCGGATCTTTTTACAAAATGTACTTGGTGACCATCACATTCGGTACTTTCTTCAACATCAATTAAGTTCTTCAAAAAGCTTTTCCTTACATCTTCAACAACTGCATTTTCTCCAACTTTTAAAAATACTTCTTCCATGGTTGTATCTGATGTTCCAAAACTGATAATTTGAAGCTCCTCCTTGTAAACCTCCAGTGTGGTGAAGAGAGATGCAAATTTACTGGACTCACTTTCAGGTAGGAGGTAAGAGACTTCTGTGTTTATAACAGTTTCAAGTTCAGCTTTTGGGATGAATGACCTAATGTTTTTCGTGAGGAAGTTTACATCACACGCTGGTAGCTTCACAACAACAAGGTGATAACCGCTGCCATATAACTTTTTTAGAAACAAGGAAGTTCCACAACATTTCACAACACCTTCTCCCATAATGGCGATCCGGTCACCTAGTAAGTCTGCTTCATCCATGTAGTGTGTAGTGAGCAAAACAGTTTTGCCTTCGCGAGCTTCCTGTAGAACTTTCCACATTTGACGACGAGCTGCAGGATCTAGTCCTGATGATGGTTCATCAAATATCACTACCTTAGAATCTCCTATTAGAGCAATCCCAACTGAAAGCTTCCTCTTCTGTCCTCCTGATAGATTCATAGACATCGTGTGCATTTTAGTTTCTAAACCAACTTTCTTGGCCATTTTTATCGCTTCTGATTTCATACTTGGACCACTGAAGCCTTTTACCTTAGCAAAGAATTGGAGATGTTCCAAAATTGTTAGTGTGTCAAACAGAATGTCGTACTGTGGACATAAACCTAAACTGCTCCGAACATTAGCAATGTTCTTTCTGATATCATAACCATTGACATATGCAGTACCACTGGTTGGAGGAAAGAAGCCTGTAAGCATAGACATGGTTGTAGTCTTTCCAGCTCCATTGTGACCTAACAACACAGTTATCTGTCCTTCGTACATATTCAGTGTTGTTCCGGCTACAGCTACATTGTTTCCGAATGTCTTTTTCAAATCACAAATGCGTATGCCTGCTTTTCTGTCAACTGGGTCTTTTTCGAAATATTTTGTTTTAGGCATCTCACTGTCTGAACCTGTAACCTCGCTAATTGGTTCAGCAAACCAATATGATTTAGAGAAACAGAAGAAATATGGTTCAGGAATACCAAACTCCCCAGGTCTTATATTTTCCAAGTACCATGCGATAAAGAAGTAAATTGCAGAATCAACCAACAACATTATCATACAATCCATTAGGCTTAAGTTGTCATCTATACTTCCTGGATAATAAAAGTTGCTCCACTGGGATCCTTCTCCTGATTTCTCAAAAATGCCAATGCACGTTGATCCAAGGGCAAAGGCGCAGTTTAAGAAAAGACAGTAGCTCATTTTAGAAACTTTACTAATTTCCGCATATTTTGGTTCAATGTAAGAGTAGGGTAAAAAGGTAACAAAGAACACGATTCCTGATATAACTGCTGCAGTGTTAGCGTTTTGAACAAATGCACCTATCATGAAGGAGAATGCAATCAAAGAGAGTGCATAACACAACAGAAAAACAAAGAAGAGGCTGCCATCAGTGTGAACTATAACTGGACCTTTCGATGTAATATTACCAAAGAGCAATAGTGTGTACATTGCCATAGTTGGAACTAAGTAAATACTGAATGTAAGAATCCATGAGATTCTTTGTGCTGTTGATGTTAGGCCCATCAAATTCATCGCCTCCTTAAGTCTCTTTTCTTTCTCGTAGACCAAATTCTTTGTGTTGATGATGACACTGATAAAGAAGCTCACGACGATGAACAGTGGTAGTTGAGCCACTACAACCTCTGCCAAATTGTCGTTAGTGTAAGGTGAATCAGCAAAACGGTTTAAGTGGACATTGAAAGTGACTGGTCCTGGATCTTTCACGTGTTGAGATAGCCAATACTGAGCCAACCCCTCGCTGAGCAACTTTTGCAAGTACAATATCCCATTATTCATGTACAAATCATAATAATTACCTTTTTCCTTGTCTAGAAATGATTCATATGAGGACGCAGTTTTCCAATTGTCATGTTCTGGTCTTATGGTCACTGTAATTTTCTGTGGTAACTGTCTTGTCTCTATGGACATGGCTTCAAAAACAATGATTAGTGCCATGTCTTTGCTATTGTTCTGGTAATAGCAAACCGCTTCCTCCTCGGACTGAAAACCTTTCATTGACATGTTCCTAAGATTCTTACTGTTTATTTGTTGCAGAATATTATTCATTACCTGCTCAGTTGCCACCGTTTGTGGGCTATATCCGATAATCATACTTAAAGCATACACGACATTCTGATCGGGAAGTGGATCACTTTTGAAATATGCTGTTTGTACAAAACGGGTTATTGCTTGGCTTCTGGCATTAACAAATATGAGGGTAAGTGCACAAGGAAGCAATACCTCAATGAATGACACCCAAAACCTTCGTTTCTGCAGCAGCCAGTTCTTCCACAACAATGTAATTATCTGATCACATAACGCCATGATGGTCAATACACAACCTGGTGCTCCTGATTGTACAGCGGCATGTATGATTGCACAGCAATCTATTTGATTGTACAGCTGCGTTTATACAGCAATCTGTTGGTTTGTACAGAAATCTGTTTGATTGTAAAGGAAAGGGTTTGTACAGCGGTCTATGTGATTTTATAGCATTCTGTTATCTTATCAGATCTTCTCTCACGTGTATGATTAACTGAAATATTTTGTTCTGTGAACAAATTCGTTGCTTCATCTTTTATCAAGCACAAATGAAATAACGATTTTTCTCAAACGTAGGAAACTCACAGCTTGAGTTTCAAGTACATCGTTAAGGCATCTGATATCATCTCGTTGATAATGCACACTTTCTCTTCTAGCTGCATGCATGTCACTCCAGTACTTTCTGTGAAGGAGATTATAATTTGGCTAATGTTTGCTTCCAACTGAAATACGCGCTGACTTTATTTTAAAAAATTAATTCAACGGATTAGCGCAGCATTGCCAGATCAAAGTTTTGAGTGGGCAAAAATACCAAGTATCGCTGAAAAAAAGCCAAGATAAAGTAAAAAGAAAACCCACCGTAAATTCGTATATATCAGTAAAAATATCCTCGGAGGTTGAGGGTGTGTAGGATTTAAACCCTTTTCAAATGCTGTTAATGCCTTGTATGCCCTTATAAAATGTATTATTATTTTAATAAACAATTCAAAATGATTGTTGGAAAATATGGAATTGAAACAAATATGAAAGAGGAGAAATATTGATTCAATTCTGCGAGGAAACCAAACTTAGTATTTTAACACTTTTTTAACACCATATTAGAAAATTATAAACATAGAAAAGCCCAGGTGATAGGACAAGAAAACAGGTTTATTTTATTATGATCAGACACAGATTTAGAAATATTGTCAAAAACACCAAGACATACCCAGGAGCAGACATCAACTTAGACCATAATCCAGTGTGTTTGAAATTACATAAACAACTCAAAGTCACAGGAAACAAAGGAATAAAGACATTTAATGAAGACAGATTAGCGCTAAAACAGCTAAATATAGAACAATAGTGCCAGGTAGTATTAAAAAACGATTACGAAAACTTACAATCAGAGGACATGAAAGGAAACACAGAGCAGGGAATAAACGCTAAATGGGAACGTCTAAAACCCAGTTTGCAAGTAACGCATACATCGTTTCCAGATAAAGAACTTACGTAAAACCAAGAATGTATGACAGATGACATCTTAACTAAAATGGCAGATACAAAGAAGGCTTAACAAATTCCTGCATATTCATCACTAGACAGATAAGTACGGTACATCATGCAGGCTGGCCAAAGAACAGAGGTTGAAAAAAAAATGCAAGATAATAGAAGCACACGTGACTAAAACACGGTACCAACGAAATGCATATGTATATAAAGAAAACAACAAATAAGACACATGTAACCCAGAGTGGAGAATGCATCCGAGAGACGAATGGGGCTATTTTGATGGATGAGAAGGACATATTAAATAGATGGGTAATATACAAAATAACTTTTTAAGGACAGTCGCGGAGACAAACCACAAGTATATGATAATGAAGGAACCATCATCATCAGTTCAAAAGTGAAAATTGTGATAGAAACTAAGAGAAAAGAAAAGTAAGAGGACTGGACTCCACAAACATAGAAATGATAGATGCCTTGGAGGAATTTGGTATAGATGAACCCACTGATCTATGTAATCACATATACAATACTGGAAGCATACCGAAGGACCTAAAAATATCTACGTTTATAACATTCCGGAAAAAACCTAATCCAACAGAATATTCAGACTTTCGAACAATAATTCTAATGAGTCATTCAAATAAAATACCACTCAAGATCATACAAGAGAGAATAAGAGGTAAAATAGAGAGTGAAGTTCAATTTGGTTTTTGAAAGTTGAATGGAACAAAGGAAGCAATTTTCTGTTTGCAGATTCTTACTTCCCATGACCTAAGCACTACGTCACACATCATTCTTCTCGTATTCAGCCACGTGGATTGTCCTGTCACTGGCACTCAGAAGGTCATCTATACTACAAGTTTCCGGGAGGTTTGGTCAGATCGTCAGATGGTCCTGGTCTTCTGTTTCTACACATTCGCATGTTTCATCATCCCTGTATCCTAATCTTTTCAGGATTTTCCTGCATCGTGATACACCAGTTCGAAATCTATTTAGTGACTTCCATATTGCGAATGACAGGAGATGCGCAGGTTCTTCGGTAACTCGATCAAGGGGACCTGTGTTAGTTGTTTCAAACTTTTGATACGTCCATTTCCTGGACTAGTTTGTAGGGCCTGGGTTGACTAAGAAACTTCGTCTTGATTTTAGTCTTAAGCTTATAACCGAACACAGTGTGTCTTTGGTAATTTACCTGTTTCTCATTTTCTATTTCTGACGGGATAGTTCTTTGTATCTCTGGTGGCGCTATGTCGATTATGGGGTATATTCTTCAGTTTGTATAGGTTTTAGGCATCTAGTAACTATACGGCCTGTCTCATTTATTGATGTATCTATTATATGTTTGACATGTGCAGAGTTCTTCCAGACTGGTGCGGCTACAGAGAAACAGAGAAATTGCTGATGTTCTAAGGACATCTGGCTTTGCTGCCCATGTTCTGTCAATCAGTTTTCGAATGATACTATTTTTCGCATGTGGTCAAACTTTACTCCCAAGTTCTTGGGGGCCGTGCTGTGTTCTAGATCATGTCTTTGCCAATTAATCTGCAACTTTCTTTTCTCCTCTCTATTTCTGAGATGGTAGGCACATACTTCAGTTTTGCAGGGTTTTGGTTTGAGGTGGTTGTTTGGTAATATAGAGCAATTGCATGAAGAGCGTTTGTCAGTTTTTGTTCGACTTCTTCGAAGCCCGTTCCCTGGACAGCTACTGCTGTATCATCGACATATATACATTTTGTCCCCTCTGTATCTATAGGTTGATCGTTTGTGTATATATTATACATCATATGTGTCAAAACACTTCCTTGTGCCAGCTCATTTTTTTAATTTCGCCATCGCGCATTTTACAACCGCCAACCACCTCTCCAGTGACGTAGAATCGCCTCTTCTGCAAGATACATTTAATAAGGTTTATGAGACGCAATTCCTTTGTCTTGGAGTATAGCTTAGCAAATATCTTCTAGCTATTTATGGTGTCATAAGCTGCGCTTATGTCAATAAAAGTTACTCCTGCAAACTCTTGACAGAGAAACATATAGAAATTAATTCAATGTGTCTAAGACATAGGTCTAGATGGTCAAGACATAAGACTGCTCTGTAATATGCACTATGAACAAACTGCTACAGTAAAATCAGGAAAGTTTTGCTCTCCAAGTATAGATGTAAAGAGAGGAGTGAGACAAAGATGTCTATTATCCCCTTGTCTGGGGGACGGCGTGGCCTAGTGGTTAAGTGACACGGCTCACAACCAGGAGGTGCTGGGTTCGATCCCCATCACAGCACCGGCCGTTAACCCGGGGAAGCAAACCCTTAGAAAATACAGGAAAAAGCAGACCCTTACATAAAATGCATGCTGAAGTCGGATGCACTGGGCCGACAGGCGCAAAATAAAAACGCAGTGCAACGCACACCGCCTTGGGGATTAGAGAAATAAGGCGAACAAAAAAAACAAAAAAAATCCCCTTGTCTATTTAATATCTACACAGAACAAATATTCAAACAGGTAGAGTGGACGCCGTGGCTTGTCATTGGAGGAGTGGTAATGGATTATCTTAGATATGTGGGTGACACAGTTTTTATGGAACAAGTGAAGAAGAATTGCAGGAGCTTGTGACAAAAAAATTAACAATAAGTCAAGAGTTTGGATTAAACATAAACTTTAAACAAACCAAAGACTAATAATTGGGAAAAGTGACAAGAAACCATGTCTTGATCTTGAATTTGATATTGATGACCCGTTCCTCTGCTTAGCTGCGGGGCCCAACTTCGTCTCCAGCGTACCTTGTCTTGAGACACAGAAGTCCAGAACGTCTTAAGTGCTCCTCTAGAGCATCTCGGATTTTTCAACATACAGCAAGTGAGTCTGAGCAACGCATTGGAGGTCTTTAGCGTGGTCTCTTCTTACCTCGGATGTACCAGAATACTGTCACTGTGCTTCATCGACCATCGATCCATCGTAGCATGTGACCTACCCATCTATGTTTTGCCTCATCTCCAATGATTAACGCATCCTTTACCAGGGACAATCGTCTTATGTCAGAATTGGGGAGAGAATGTATACTCGTCACTATTCTATGGTGCCGAAAATAGTCACTGAATAACAAATTGGAAAAAAAGTATCGAAACCATCAAAATGTGGGTATATAGAAGACTGGCCGCATTTCTTGGAAAGAGAAGAAAACAAATTTGTAGGTATGGAAAAATTTGGATGTGAAAAGATAATTAATGACCGAAATCAGGGTTAGACATTTACGTTATTTTGGTCACATAACAAATAATACCTCTTTGCTAAAGACCATACTGGAAAGTAGGGTGGAAGACAGTCGTTCAAGAGGAAGACAAGGTTTTAAGTGGGTGGATAACATTAGAAGATGGACTCAAAAAAGCCTCTCAGATTGAACTTTTACGGCAAGTGATAGAGTACACTGGATATCCATTGCAGCCGACCTCCGATGTGAAGATGACACTTGAACTGATCTGAACATAATTTATTTGGGCTATGTTGTAGAACAAAATAATCTATGAATTTAAATTATTGTTCCTGAAATTTGAAGTTTTCTAAAGAAGAATTTTATGTTCTTCCCTTGCATTCTTTCCCTCCGCAATCACGTTTAAAGACGAGTTCGAGTCATATAGGAAGAAACAGTAACTTGTTTGCTGCCTCTGCAGGGCGTAGAATATGAATAAGATTACATACATCTAAGTCTGTCAAAGTTGTTTCAAAAATGTGTATGAACTAGTGATAGGAATCAAATGTATAGCCTCATTTGATACGGAAAGCTGAGCACTGGAAATCTTCTGATTGATTGGTTGCACTTTGATTCTCATATAAATCATCACGATGTAGCTGCATTATGTTTCTTCTTGATATTTGTCATTATAATTGTATTCTACAAATCCCGTCACTGGGCGAACTCATGTAAACAAGTAGAGGCAAGGCTTGTGAGGGCTTTAAATTAGTAAGACGCGTACGTCATTATAAAACTGTTCACGGACAACTTTTGAGAGGATACTTTCTTTCTTCTTTTTTTGCGTTCAGGATCTAATGGTCATGCTAAGTCTGTAGTCTTCACCAGGTCGGAGCGGCTGGCCACATCTTTTGTATCAGCTCTGCCCCCTCTGGCCAGGTTTGGCATCTCATTTCCCTATAGATTAGGCATTCCTGTAGAATATGCTCAGGGTTCTGGCCTCCTGTTCCACATGGGCCCTCATCGGTGTGTGAGATCTTCAGTCGGTATAGATGTTCTAGTAGTCTGCACTGTCTAGTTCTCAGACGAAATAAGGCAGTTTGTTGATTTCTTTTAAGTTGGTAAATTCGGTCTGGTGTACTGCTTATGTTTCAGTCTTCTCTCCATTGGGATGTATACTGATTTCTGATGATGTTCTTGATTTCTCTGTATGGTACTCGATGATTAAATTGTTCCTTTTTGCTGCCATTTTTTGCCAGAGCGTCAGCTCTCTCGTTTCCCGTGATTCCGCAATGGGAGGGTAGCCACTGGAGCGCTATTGTTGAGGATCTCTGGAGTTTTCCTAGTTCTGCTCTGATCTCTGATAACAGTATTTCGTTGTTTGTTTTTGAATTGTCTCTAATAGTGCTCTGCAGTCTGTGAATACAGCTATTTTTGTTGGAGGTTGTCTTTCTGTTTGAAGTATTCTCAGTTCTGCATGAGGGCCATCGATTCTGCTATGAGGTTTGTGAACAACTTTCCTGTTGGGAGGGCCTCTTCTGTTAAATTTCCACTTTTGTGTCTTATGAATATGCCTCCTCCCCCGTTTCGGTCTGCCCCCTCTGCTGAACCAAGTTTTCAGTTCATTCACACTGATGATCTTTCTTTCTGATTCCTGGGATCTCTGTACTTATTTTGATGTTGTTTATGTTACAGCCTGGCTCTTCATAGTTGATAAGCATTTGTATTTCTGCAGGTTGGTTGGGAATTAGTTCTCCATATTTTTGATGTAGGTGGTTGGATATATTGATGAAGCTGGTTCTCTTTAGCCTATTTTTAACTGGGTGTTTCAATTTGATATGTAGGGGATGATCAGGCATACCTAGCACCTTTTACAATGTGTCAGCACTCTTTCCTCTCGTCTAGTATTTAGGGGTCCTATATTTGTATGTTTCCATTTTCTGGATTGGTATAGTCTTCATTCCTTTTGTTATTATCCTTAAGCCCGAGTTTTGAATTTTGTTAAGGCGTTCCGTGTTTGTTTTTGATGCTGTGATCCAGGCTGTCATGCCGTATTCAAGTACTGGCTTGACTGTGCCAGTATATACATTTTTAAGGATGTTACTATTTGCATCCCAGCTTGTTCCGGCCTGCTTCTTCATGAGTGATAGTTTTCTGATTGCCTTTTGTTCTATCTTCTGTATGTGTTTCCTCCATGTGAGTCTCTTGTCCATTTTAACTCCAAGATACACAGGGGTATTTTTTGTACACGCTCTTTGTCATTTAGATTAAGTTTTGTTACTTCCTTGGTGATGGAGAGTGAGAAGTATGTTGTAACTGTCTTTAAGATGTTAATTTGCAATTCCAAATCTGTAATCCATTTTCCAACAGTGTCCATTGCTGTCTGCATTCTGTTTTTAGCTGTTGGTAGTTTTTCTGCAGCCCTCCACATTGCGAAATCGTCAGCGTATAGGGCACTGGGTACTTTCCTTTGGAGTTTTCCCGCTATGTATTTTTGAACAGGATAAAGCGGGTAGGAGAGATGACTCCTCCCTAGGGTACGCCTTGTTGGAGAGTTATTCTATGGCTCAGTGATACATCTAATTTGACTTTTGCTGTTCTGTATCGGAGGAAGTCTCGTTTCCAGCTGTACATTCTCCCTTCTATTTTGTTGTTTAATAGTTTTAGGAAGAGTCCTTCTCTCCATACCTTGTCAAAAACTTTTACCATATCCACAAAGACCACAAGTGCTTTTTCCTTACACTGGAATGCATTTTCTATTTCTTGGGTTGGTCTTCTGTGTTGCGGTTTTTACTAAAGGCTGACTGTGAATCGAGTAGGAGCTGATTTTTTTCCAGATGTTTTATTAGTCTTGCGTTTATCATTTTTTCCATGACATTTCCAACACAGCTGAGCAGACTTATTGGCCTATAGCTTTCTTTGCTTGTCTTGTCCTTTGTTGGTTTTCTGATGAGGATAATGATAGCCTCCTACCCCTTTTCTGTGATCTTACCCATCCTCCATAACTCATTTACGATTTTCATTAGTTTTTTTCTTTCCCCCTTGATCTAGGTTTTTAATCATTTCATTTGTGATGCCATCTTTGCTTGGAGCGTTCTTGTTTTTCAGTTTCAGTGTTTAACTCTACCATATTTAGTGATGCCTTCATGCAGGTATCCGCACTCTGTGTCCTCAGGTTCTCTTTTATCTCTTTTTTGACTTCTAATTTGCTTTCTCGTGTCAATGTTGTAGTACTGTCCTCTCTGAAAAATTCGGCCAGGATGTTTGCTGCCATTTTCCCTGTATGATGTTTCTCATTTTCCTTAATGACTGTCTTCTCATGGTTCCCTCTGGTTTCTTCATTTAAGGCTTTTCTCAGGTTCCAGAGTTTACTTGTATTCCTGTCCATGTTGAGGTTTTCAGTGTTTTCTTTGGATTTCCCTTTTTTCTTTTTGTTCTACGAATGTGTTTTTAAGTTTGCTGTGTTTCCCTATGTTTTCTGGTGAAGGATTTTTTTTCCATGGTATCTCTTGCCTCGCTTAGTTCTTTGTGCATTTTCCTTCCAATAGTGTTAATAGTATTTTTTTCCGTTTTCCGCGTGGAATTGATTTTTTTGCTGCCTGGATGATAGCCTCCGTCATGATGATAACATTATTGCTTACATTTTTGGCAAGGATATATTTTGGCAGAGTTTATTTACATTTTCTCTAAATAGAGTCCAGTTTGCGCTTTTAAAATTCCAGCTTGGGTGCATATCTGTTATCTCTGTTTGTCCCATGTTACATATTTCTAAAGTTATTGGGACATGGTCGCTCCCACCTAGTTGGCTGTTGACTGTTCTTGCTATTAGCCGGTGAAGGTCGTCCGCTGCCATCGCAAGGTCTGGAGTACTCATTGTTTTCCATATTCTAGAGTAAAATGTAAGCCTATCATCTGGCCTATTTATTAGAATGAGTTTATTTTCTATCATACAATCTTCTACCTCCTCTGGTTCATTGTTTCTAAAAGGAGATTGTTTTCTCTCATCAAGCACTAACGGAAGGTTTTCAGAAAGTTTGGTTATTGTACTTGATTACTTGATGAGCCGTTCCACTGCGAGTGTTGTACCCAACTTCGTCTCCGGCTACCTCTATCCTGGGTAACTGAGTTTCAGTGGACAAGTTCTCCTTTTAACGTATCGTGGATGTTGTGCTTGATAAACGCATTGAAGATCTTATCCACTTAGGGGGTACCAGACTTCTGTCGACCCGATCCAACGTACAATCCTTGTTCTGCGATGATTTTCTTGTTTTCGTTAGCACGTGCAATCCTAACCAATGATATGTTGGAGTTGTGCAGGAGTCATGAGATGGTGCCTGTTGAAATATACTGTGACAATGAGTAAAATTACAGGAAAAGGATATATGATATATAATAAGGAGACAAAGAGACATGAAAAGGATATATGATATATAATATGGGACAGCCTGGAGAAATGGCACGGGGGACGTACATTGAACAACAGAGTCGATAAACGACACACGTGATAGGAGTGGGTGCACATCCAATATCGTAGAACTCAACTGACAACACACATGATGATGATCATGATGACGATCATGATGATGATGATAATAATGCTAATGATGATGATAATGGTGATGATGACGATGATGATGATAATGGTGATGATGAGGATGATGATGATAATGGTGATGATGATGAGGATGATGATGATGATGACGAGTGTCAACTGGATGCCTGCTCTTATTGCCTTGATCGATGTCTTCACTATTCAATCTATAGCCAACAGGAACAGGTAAGGTGAGAGCAGGTATCGTTGTTTCCCCCATTTGTGCACCCTGAAGTTGTCAGTCAGTGTCCTTTCGTGTATCACTCTACTAACTGTAACTATATCCTTTTCCTGTCTCTTTGTCTCCATATTATATATCATATATCCTTTTCAGTGTCTATAAAATGTGTGTATACTGGCGATTTCCATTCAATAGTTTGTTCTATTATGCTGTGTAGAATAGCTTCATGATATGTGCAAGATCTTTCTTGACGAAATCTTGTCTGTTCCTCTCGGAGCTTTTAGTCTGGTTCCACTTTCAATCTCACAAAAGAATGATTATGTTGCGTCTTTTGCTGGCACTGACAAATAAACTTAATCCGCATATAACTAGTGCAATCTACCAGGTCTCTTTTCTTATGACATTTAATCAGATGTCATTCTTTCCGTTTTGTGGGCACTCTCTCATCTTGCCATATCTTCTTGAATTATACTTGTTATGTACATTGCATGAAAAGTACTCGGACGATAATTTCCAAGGTCTTCTTTGTCTCCCATGTTGTGTAAAAGTATGGTCTTAGAGCTGCACAAAGCTGTTGGTGTTTTCCCCATATGGAGATATCTAGTAAAATGATCAGCTGTATGATGACAGAGTGGAGGCACTTAAGCGTTCACTCTATTGATGCCATCCTCGTTGGATGATATTTGACGCTTCACATTCAAGGGCGTAGCTAATTTTCTGAGCGTAGGGAATTTAAAGCAGGCAATAGCGTGAATGGGAAGGGGAATTAAAGAAGGTCTAAAGATTTGAATAGTTCGGTATAATAATCTTATCAATGTCACTGTTGCTGAGAACTTCGAATTGTTTCCAAGTAGTGAGGATAGCAGTAATCAAAAGATCACTGTCTCGCTGGATCCATTTTTCTACTTCTTTGACTCTCGCCCTGAAAAAGACGTTGTGATGATGTGTCGCAGTTTACAGAGCGGTTGTTGTATCCGAGTCTAGTCTATCGGCTACATACATCTGATTTGAGCCTCGGGTTTGTCTTCCCACGGACTTCGATATGAACGTAGTTTGAGTCCGAAGTGGAAATTGACGCAGAGAATATGATGATTACTCTCAATGCAGAAAGTTTTATCATAGTATAATAGAACACATTTGTTTTTATATCTGTGACAGAAAATAGCCATATACATTAAATTGATTTGTTGATAACATCAAATTTTAAAAAAGCTACTTTTATGTAATTTGGCCTTTAGAAAGTCAAGCTGGCAACTCCGTTTCACGTGATAGCAAAGAACGATGGTAACGATTTCCGAGTTCATTGTTCTAGTCTCAGTCTTAGTCTTAGTGGACGTGTACTTCTATAGTGTTGGATCATGGCTAACTGTAATAGAAAGCCGTCGGACTCATGGGAAAATACCCATGAAATATTACATGTATAGGCCGACTAAATTACAAAACTCATCAGCACTCATTTCGTGCGGAAGTTTATAATCAATCCATATATATCCACACAGAGAAATAAAACAAAATAACGGTACAAAACACAACAAATCACTCTTGAGAATGATCCTTTCATAGAATCCTGCCCTGAAGTAAACTGAATACCCATCTTCTTTAATTTCTGTATGGTATACAACAACCAGGGCTCCTAATGAAACTAGTCTTTTGAAATAATTAGCCATTTCATGACAGTGAGTGTCTTTGTAAATTGTTCACCGTGTTTTACAAAATCTTTTCACTTTCAACCCAAAGCTCACGGGTTTTGAACAGTTATGCCAGCCTTCGGTGCGTTCCATATATACTTAAACATTGTGTCAGCAAGTAGAAAGGTGTAACATATCAAGCAAAGCAAATTAGGGCCGGAGACAAATTCTCTGGCGACAAAAAAGTTCTGGGGAGATATTGGCGAAGATCGATAAAGCTAGGATCAACACAACACTATCGTCAGATGCCCATGTGTATATATATATATATATATATATATATATATATATATATATATATGTCATCATCATGTAGTATGTCCTTTGTAGAACGTCGCTCCCATCACAGTCTGCCTGAAAGAAACTCGTTCTCTTGCCAAATCTCCAGCCTCCGCCACAGTCATACCCAGGCATTCCTGGATATCTTGGTTCCATCGTCTTCTTGGTCTACCCCTTCCTCTTTCGCCTGGCACCATTCCTTCCATCACCGTTCTCTTAAGACCGCTGTGTCTCTTGATTTGACCAAAGTATTTGCATTTTATAGCCCAAATGGAATTGATAAACCAGTTCTCCTCTATGCTCAACTCTTGCCGAATGTCTACCATTTGTTTTTTTCACTGTCCAGGGTTTATATATATATATATATATATATATATATATATATATATATATATATATATATATATATATATATATATATATATATAAACATGAAAGGAAAATATATTTCAAATAGACAAGTTGATCGAAGAGCATGATCATATGTGCTTGAGACTGCCACCTTACCATTCACACTTGAACCCAGTTGAACTAGATTGGGGAAAAGTTAAGGGGGTAGTGCCACCTAGAATCTGGTCAAAATGAGTCTTGTTCAGTAAGTTGAATTTTGTTGGGCTGTTAGGAAAGTATCATCACTCTTCTTGCAAATATAACTTGAATTTAAAGTCTAGCATCAGTAGTTTTTAAGATATAGACTGTCAGACATGCCTGGGTACGATTTATCTTAGATGTCTTCTCAATGTGGAGGATAACCTGGAACCTGAATTGATAAGACGTTGCCACGCGGGTTGCGGAGCCTTTTCGTTTTTTAACACGGTCGTTAAAAATACTAGAGTAAAATCACAAAATCACAAGAAAACCGTTAGAACACAACAGATGTCAAACTGAGTGGAAAGCAATAACAGACCTAAAGGATTAAACAATTGTAACAGATACAATACAAACTTCGAAATTGCACAAAAAATATATTTCATCACGGGAGTTCATTAATTAACTTCATTATTCTGGTTTAGAAGGCTCTACAGAGCCTGTATACATTCTGTTCATTCCACTCAAACCGATTCTAAAATTCATCTGTGATCGTATAATACATTTTAGAGTGCATAAACTAAACCTGCCTCTATCACTTCCTGTGGTAATTCTTCTTCTTCTTCATCGATCAACTGATGCTTCTAGTCCGGTGAGGTTCACAAAGGAAACTGTGCGTTTCAGTTCTTCGCCGGTCCCCCACAGCTTTTCTAGCATAATCGCTCCACCAGGCCAGACTGCCTCTCTTTGGTCTACATAGGTAGGGCATTCTTGCAAAATTGTATCTGGTGTTTGCTTGAGCGCTCGACAATCGCACGTGACAGAGGCTCTAAGACCCATTCTGTGTAGGTGAGCCTTGAGTCTACAATGTCCAGTTATGAGTCTGAAGATCTTTGTCTGCCAATCTCTGCCAAGTCTGTCTATGCTGTTATTTTATGGCTTGTATTCGGTGTGCTATTCTATCCATTGTGCCCTCATGAATCGTTTAATGTCTTTCTTTGCTTCTTTATAGCTCTGCGGATGGGGAATCTGCTTGCCGCTACTTCCGGTTTTTGCGAGCTCATCTGCTTTCTCGTTTCCACTGATCCCACAGTGAGCGGGAATCCATTGTAGGACTAAATATGTTTTATGAGATAGCAATTCTTTGTTGTATTTTATTTCATATCAGAGTCTATCTTGTTTGTGACTTGAGATGGTTTGGAGTACACTCCTGGAGTCTATCTTGTTTGTGGCTTGAGATGGTTTGGAGTACACTCCTGGAGTTTATCTTGTTTGTGACTTGAGATGGTTTGGAGTACACTCCTGGAGTCTATCTTGTTTGTGACTTGAGATGGTTTGGAGTACACTCATGGAGTCTATCTTGTTTGTGGCTTGAGATGGTTTGGAGTACACTCCTGGAGTTTATCTTGTTTGTGACTTGAGATGGTTTGGAGTACACTCCTGGAGTCTATCTTGTTTGTGACTTGAGATGGTTTGGAGTACACTCCTGGAGTCTATCTTGTTTGTGGCTTGAGATGGTTTGGAGTACACTCCTGGAGTTTATCTTGTTTGTGACTTGAGATGGTTTGGAGTACACTCCTGGAGTCTATCTTGTTTGTGGCTTGAGATGGTTTGGAGTACACTCCTGGAGTCTATCTTGTTTGTGGCTTGAGATGGTTTGGAGTACACTCCTGGAGTCTATCTTGTTTGTGGCTTGAGATGGTTTGGAGTACACTCCTGGAGTCTATCTTGTTTGTGGCTTTAGATGGTTTAGAGTACACTCCTGGAGTCTATCTTGTTTGTGGCCTGAGATGGCTTGGAGTACACTCCTGGAGTCTATCTTGTTTGTGGATTGAGATGGTTTGGAGTGCACTCCTGGAGTCTATCTTGTTTGTGGCTTGAGATGGTTTGGAGTACACTCCTGGAGTTTATCTTATTTGTGGCTTGAGATGGTTTTGAGTACACTCCTGGAGTTTGTTAGAATAACATTTTTTCTTGTATTTATGTTTTGGCTATTAAGAATATTAGTTGCTGCATGAACAGCTATTGCTTCAGCTCTGAAATTAGTACGAGTCTCTCCTGGTGGAATGCAGTGATTTTCTATGTTGCGATTGGAGTGTTTGAAATAGATTCCTTTGCTTCCCCTTCTATCGCTCACTGAGGCAGATCCATCTGTTTACACATATGTCGAAGAGTTGCTAGAGTACTGTCTCTTGAACTTCTGTAGAACGTGGATTTTTTGCTCTGTTACCGACTGCGCACTTTTCCTCGTTAACCCTGGAACCTTCAAGAATATTTTAGACCGGTCCTAAGTCCGTGTTCAGGGTTCTGTAATGAGTGCTTCGCACTTTTTGGTCTCAGCTTCAAGGATGTGCATGTTTTATGTGGATTTATCTGGCCAGATGGTTGGGGCTTTTCCTTAGTAGTCTGTTTTTTGTTCTCTCTTGGAACTTCTGGTACAGAGAATGATCAGGTAACCTGTTTGGTTTTTCAAAATGAGTAAAAGATTTATATTTTGTCCTAAATTCAAGGGGCTCAATATTTGCTGTTTTTTCCAGCTTTGAGAGTGCTTTTCAATGCCCCAACGGCAATTATGTGACTCAAATTTTCAACTCGGTCTAGTTTTCCTGTGTTTGTTTTGGTCGCTGTTGACCAAGTGCTTTAGGCATATTCCTTGATTGGTCTGATTGCACCAGTGTAGGCTTGCTGGAGAGTTTTGTTGTTGCCCCCCCTCCTCCCCCCTACCCCGCCTCCCACGATTCACCAGCCAGTTTTTTCATCACTGAGTCTTTTTATGGCCCTTGTCTGGATTTGCTCTCTTTTTTACTACCAAGTAAGACTCATTCAAATGTGACTCCAAGGAATGTGGGTGTGTCCAACTGAGGTATTTCTTGGTTTTCTTTCTTTATTGTAATTGTTTCATTTTTGGGGAAGAGTGAAAAGAGCGTGGTGGAGGTTTTGATATGGTTTAATTTTCAGTCCCCATCTTTTGTCCAGTTCTCCACCTTCTCTACTGTCTTTTGGAGCAAGTATGAGGCTACTGTTGCATGTTCTGTGGCTGTCCATACAGCAAAGTTTTGGAGCAAGTATGAGGCTACTGTTGCATGTTCTGTGGCTGTCCATACAGCAACGTTTTGTAGCAACTATTAAGCTACTGTTGCATGTTCTGTGGCTGTCCATACAGCAAAGTTTTGGAGCAACTATTAAGCTACTGTTGCATGTTCTGTGGCTGTCCATACAACAAAGTTTTGGAGCAAGTATGAGGCTACTGTTGCATGTTCTGTGGCTGTCCATACAGCAACGTTTTGGAGCAACTGTTAAGCTACTGTTGCATGTTCTGTGGCTGTCCATACAGCAACGTTTTGGAGCAACTATTAAGCTACTGTTGCATGTTCTGTGGCTGTCCATACAGCAAAGTTTTGGAGCAACTATTAAGCTACTGTTGCATGTTCTGTGGCTGTCCATACAGCAAAGTTTTGGAGCAAGTATGAGGCTACTGTTGCATGTTCTGTGGCTGTCCATACAGCAAAGTTTTGGAGCAACTATTAAGCTACTGTTGCATGTTCTGTGGCTGTCCATACAGCAAAGTTTTGGAGCAACTATTAAGCTACTGTTGCATGTTCTGTGGCTGTCCATACAGCAAAGTTTTGGAGCAAGTATGAGGCTACTGTTGCATGTTCTGTGGCTGTCCATACAGCAAAGTTTTGGAGCAACTATTAAGCTACTGTTGAATGTTCTGTGGCTGTCCATACAGCAACGTTTTGGAGCAACTATTAAGCTACTGTTGCATGTTCTGTGGCTGTCCATACAGCAAAGTTTTGGAGCAACTATTAAGCTACTGTTGCATGTTCTGTGGCTGTCCATACAGCAAAGTTTTGGAGCAAGTATGAGGCTACTGTTGCATGTTCTGTGGCTGTCCATACAGCAACGTTTTGGAGCAACTGTTAAGCTACTGTTGCATGTTCTGTGGCTGTCCAGACAGCAAAGTTTTGGAGCAACTATTAAGCTACTGTTGCATGTTCTGTGGCTGTCCATACAGCAAAGTCATCTGCGTGTAAGCTGTTTGATACATGCTGATGGCAGCATTTAGTGATGTCGTTTATATATATCAAGAAGAGAGTAGGCGCTATTACACTTCCCTGTGGCACTCCCTCTCTCAACCTGACTGACTTGCTGGTATAATTTCCAATTTAACTCTGTCAGATCTTTGGTACATCTGGGGTAGTTGTCTCGCTGCGGCGACTCAATTTCAACCAGTGTTCGTAAAGCGATCTCAGTCCCGCCAGGCGGAGCGATAGCGCGGGCTTGCGGAAAACGCTCGCCTGCCTTTCCCCGTAGTGCGAATTGGGTGCGGTTTGTGGTAGTGGCTCCTCCACCGAGGTGCGCTAGTCTGGTCCGTATCAGGAAACGTGGTCCGTCCGTGGTGATTTATCTAAGGCTTATAGCAGAGCTCGACAGTACGTCTCGCTGGTGGTCCGACTCTCGCAAAGAGCTTGTGACCGGCAAATGGAAAGCAGGAATCGTTGCCTCGAGGCCCTGCGTTCTCCCTACGGAGAAGAAGGGCCGGCAGGCCAAATTGTGTCTCTAGTCCCAGTGAAATTCGTCGCCGAGGTCGTTGGGATCCGTTCTGCACAGAGCGCTGCCATCCCTCCTCGAGCGAGCCCGGTCGGTCGGTCGGTCGTCTGGTGCGTGTGGGAGGCCCCTGTCAGGCGGTCCTAGGTCGACGGAGTGAGGGACGGGTGGAACAACCGTCCGTCCGTCCCGTCAGTCGGTCCCTGCGGCCGTCCCAGTGAGGCTTTTTACACACCCTTCCTCCGCCGACCGGTGTGCGCAGTACGTACGTCTCCGACAGATATCTGGTTGATCCTGCCAGTAGTCATATGCTTGTCTCAAAGATTAAGCCATGCATGTCTAAGTTCACACTGTCTCACGGTGAAACCGCGAATGGCTCATTAAATCAGTCGAGGTTCCTTAGATGACACGATCCTACTTGGATAACTGTGGCAATTCTAGAGCTAATACATGCTTACCAAGCTCCGACCCTCGCGGAAAGAGCGCTTTTATTAGTTCAAAACCAATCGTCGTTTCCCCTCGCGGGGTTGCGGCGTCCCCACTGGTGACTCTGGATAACTTTGTGCTGATCGCATGGCCTCATGTGCCGGCGACGCATCTTTCAAATGTCTGCCCTATCAAATGTCGATGGTACGTGACATGCCTACCATGTTTGTAACGGGTAACGGGGAATCAGGGGTCGATTCCGGAGAGGGAGCATGAGAAACGGCTACCACATCCAAGGAAGGCAGCAGGCGCGCAACTTACCCACTCCCGGCACGGGGAGGTAGTGACGAAAAATAACAATACGGGACTCTTTCGAGGCCCCGTAATTGGAATGAGTACACTTTAAACCCTTTAACGAGGATCTATTGGAGGGCAAGTCTGGTGCCAGCAGCCGCGGTAATTCCAGCTCCAATAGCGTATATTAAAGTTGTTGCAGTTAAAAAGCTCGTAGTTGGATCTCAGGCCTTAATTTGACTCAACACGGCCAACACTGAAATGATTGACATGCCGAGACCACTCTTCTGGAGTCTAATATGGAACTGGTGCTGGACTTAGACCCCCAGAAATCTGGGGTTATGTCCCCTGTGGCTCGGTTTTGTCTGCATCCAGTGTTTGATAAAGGAATTGACGGAAGAGCACTATCAGGAGTGGAGCCTGAGACCTAAGTTAACTTACCACGCCAATACTGCAGAATGACTATCAAAAAGTACACCTTAGTGGGGTCTAATAGAGAACATGTGCTGGAATTAGACCCTCGAAAATCTTTGGGGCTACCCTTTAAGAAACTTGATTGTCTCGCTAAGGGAATTGACGGAAGGGCACCACCAGGTGTGGAACCTGCGGCTTAATTTGACTGAACACGCCAATACTGTAGAACAACTGACAAATTGAGAGCACTGCCGTTTGGGTCTAATAATGAACGTACGCTGGTATTAGACTCACGGACGACAAGTCAGCTCAAATGAAAGAACGCTACGGAAATCGTGTTTAACTCCGCAGATTTCTAATACCTGGTCATTGACAAACAAAAGCCCTCAATAAATTCGTCTGACCAAATAGTGAACGGGTGCTGGAAATAGATCTGAAGACAGGTCAGTTTTACCCTACAAATGACAGGGCGTTGCTACGGAAAACCAGCTCAAATCGAGAGGAGCCGCAGACACTTTGGGTCACGTACCAGGCTGATAAGCCAAGGGCGCGAGGCTACCATGTGGGGGATTACGGCCGAACCCTTGAAAGCTGCAATCCCGCCCAAAATCTCAGCACCACTGCAATAGGAGGCTCCTACATGCTCGGGACCTGGGGCTTGCGCCCCAGCCCTATCAGGTAGAGCCACAGTAAGAGGTCCTTGCCGCCCGCAAATCAAAGCGGGCGGAAAACTGCTTGATACTCACCCTATACGGCGATGGGGTGCGAAAAACACCAACCAAAGACTTAGAACCTGGTCGGGGTGTCGAAAACAGTAGAGCAGCCACCACACTGTGAACTGTCAAGACTCAACCACTGACCATGAGAGTTGTCCGCACACCAGGCGATCAACATCTCTGTGACATTACCAGGCTTGTCCTCTGGCTAAATGCACTCCGGTTACGATATCTACCTCTGTACGTTATCAGCCATAACTATCATGCTGGACGCAGAAGAGATGCAGACCAGCGGACATTGCACACCTGCCCCACTGTGTCAACACCCCAGGTGGCGGGGAATGCTAGGCGTACCATCCCTGCATAGAAGCCAAGAAAATAAAGGGAAAAAGAGATACCCCACTCACATGCAAATGCTACGTTTCTGGCAGGACGTGACGATCCTGGGATACAGACACACTGGACTGCCTCTCTTCCGGGTAAACCAGTCCATCTCATATATCACATACCATCATTGCACCCTATAGACACGAGTAGTGAAGACTCGATAGTCTGGTAAGACAACTTCCATAGGAGAGAAAACTCTGATCGTAAACAACTGCTGCCTTGCAGATAGGCTGGGGACAGCCAAAGGCTAAGGAGGGCATCCCTACAGAAACGCCTGTTGAAATCGGATGCACGGGGCCGCAAGCCTAACAAAACAGTGCAACGTAAATCACAGTATGATGGCAGCACAACCTATTCGAAAAACGTATGGCGCTCATCCTGAGGAGACCCGCCAGGCAGCGATAGCGCCGGGCCTCACGCCTCGAAGGGGCCCACCCTTGACTACTGGTGGTCACCCACCCATGTGTCGTGGAGTCAAGGCACATGGCTATGGGGTAACGTCTATTGGCCAAAACTTCAAGACCCTCAGAATACTACAGTGGAATGCGGAGGGAGTCATTAACAAAAAACTTTCCCTAACACACCACCTGCATGAAGGTAAGATTGACGTGGCATGTATCCAGGAAACGCACCTCAACAATAACCATAAATTCTCAATCAGAGGATACCAGACCTTCCGTCTAGATAGAGAAGGTCACAAAGGAGGGGTCCTGATACTGACCAGAAACAGCATACCGAGTAGCGCGGTACCTGTCAATCACACCGGACAAGCAGAAATTGTAGGAGTTGACATAATGGCTCTAGAGACGAAACTCCGCATTTTCAATCTGTACGGACCACCAAACAGAGACCTATCGCTCTCGAGTATGGAGGTCAGAGACTCCAACTGCATAGTAGTTGGAGATTTCAACAGCCACTCGGAGAGATGGGGATACTCTGACACAGACAGTAGAGGTGACGAAGTGGAAGATTGGGAGATAGATGCAAATCTCTCCCTAATCAATAGGCCGGAGGATAGCCCTAGCTTCTATTCAAGAACATGGCATACCACCTCGACTCCAGATTTGGCCTTCTCCACACAGGACATACACTATAAAATAGACCGCCAGGTGCTAAACCAACTGGCAGGTAGCGACCACAGGCCGATCAGGCTAACCATTGACATGGAAGTAGGCCCACAGGAAACAAAACCGCTCCCACGTTGGAATTACAAACGAGCCGACTGGGACAGATTTGCAATCCTGACAGATGGGCTGTGTGAAACCATCAACACACGAAACACCAAAATGAAGCCCATGGTAGAGAGCCTAAGCAAGGCAATAATGCAAGCCGCCACTGAAACCATCCCAAGAGGAGCTAGGAAAAACTATAAGCCCTACTGGAATGATGAGTTACAGAAAGTGGAAGATGCAGTAACAAATGCGAGGAACATGGCAGAACGAGAAAAATCCGTGGAGGCAAACATCGCCCTCAAAGCCGCCGCGGCGAAGTACAAACACACTCTCAAGCAAACAGCAAGAGAAAGTTGGAAAAATAAAACGGAAAGTTTAAACCTGGACAAAGAAGGGAACAAGCTATGGAAGCTAGTCAGAGCCATGAACGACGAAACCCCGTCAAATAAACAAATTACTATCAAGCAAGGCGAGAACTTGATCACAGGTAAGAAAGCCGCAAACGCCTTTGTCGATCACTATGCCAGAGCAAACCACATCGAGGTCCCTGCAGATAAGCATACAGACATTAGCGAAGAGCTAAAGGGGCACGAAAACATAAATACGGCTCCTGAAGAGCACATGATGGCCAAACTAACAATGCGCGAAATGGAAGAGGCTATGAGAACACTAAAGAGAAGGAAATCTCCCGGAAAAGACGGGATAACAAACGAAATGCTGATGGGGCTGGGCCAAACAGCGAAGGAAAAACTACTATCAGTCCTGAACCAAAGCTGGAAAAGGGGTATTGTACCCCAGGCATGGAAAGATGCAATACTGGTACCAGTACCAAAAACAGGAAAGGACAAAACAGATCCGAATGGATACAGGCCCATAAGCCTACTGAGCTGTGTCGGCAAGCTGATGGAACGGATGATAAACACCAGACTGATGTGGCATCTGGAAGAAAAACGAATACTAATTCCACAGCAAGCCGGCTTTAGACAGCACAGATCCACTGAGGACCAGGTCATCCTCATAGCCCAGGAGATAGAAGATGCCTACCAGGCACAGAAACACACAGTAGCTGTTTGGGTGGATCTGGAAAAGGCATTTGACAAAGTCTGGAAGGATGGACTTATAGTCAAGCTAAGAAGAAGTGATGTTTGTGGGAAGATGTACAAGTGGATCAACCACTACCTCAAACAAAGAACGGCCAGAGTCCAAGTACAAGGGCAGATGAGCAAAAAGGTGACACTCGAGCAGGGAGTACCCCAAGGGGGAGTACTGTCACCCACACTCTTCCTGGTATATATAAACGATATTACAGAGAATATACCAAGAAGAGTCCATAGCTCAATGTTTGCAGACGATCTGGCTATGTGGACCTCTGAAAAGAATCTCACCATAGCAAGAAATCGGATGCAAACGGCCCTAACATCGCTGGAAGAGTGGGCGAACTCATGGCTGGTCAAAATAAACGAGGAGAAAACCACGTGCACAATATTCTCGCTCTCATTAAAACCCCAAAGTACCAAACTAAGCCTAAATGGCAAAATCCTGCAGCCAAACGACAACCCAACCTATCTGGGAGTCACATTTGATCGGCGCATGACATGGAAAAGTCAGATTAAGAGAAACCGAATGAAAGCCAGAGAAAGAATGGCGATCATGAGGAAACTTGCTGGCACAAGCTGGGGAGCAGACGAAGGCATACTAAAGAAACTGTACACTGGAAGAGTGAGACCAGTTCTCGAGTATGGCATCGCGGCATGGACAACAGCAGCGAAGGCGAACTTCGATAAAGTTAACAAACTTCAAAACCAAGCCATGAGAATCATGACTGGTGGCATGAAGTCAACGCCAATTGTAGAACTTGAAAAGATTACAAAACTGCAATCCATGACCGACAGAAGAGACTGCAGAGCCCAGCTGCAGTCAGAGAAACTCCGAAGACTGACGGACCATCCAATGTACCAGAGGCTAAACAATTTGGGAACTGGGAAACTAAAGCGGAGAAACTTTGCAGAAATAGCCAAAGCAAAGATGCACGAAGATCCCATAAACGCACTAACAACACCAAAACCCATCACTACTGTACGAAAACCTACTTGGAGGCAGGATATATTTCCAGAGGTGGTAGAAAATATACCAGGTATTGCAAACAAAAACCGCCAGACCGAAAAAGAAAGGAGAGACACTACCTTAAGCTTCATAACGAAAAGCTACCCAAGCATGGACTGGACCCATGCATACACCGACGGTTCTGTAACAAACACTACACAGAACGGAGGGGCAGGAGCATTCCTGAACCTACCAAATGGCAGAAAAATAACACTGTCATTCGCTACTGGTAAGTACACAAGCAATTTCAGAGCAGAGGCAGAGGCACTGAGGGCGGCAGTGGAAGAAATGGTAACACACAGTGAAAATGAGAGCCATATAGTCCTGCTGACAGATGCTCTCGAAGTAGTCACAGCGCTAAAAAGCCAGAAAAACACTGAGCTTAATGACCTAAGAGCAGCACTCTGCAAACTGTGCCAACAGTCCGCACCAAAAAGGGTAGTGGTACAGTGGGTTCCGTCACACTGCAACATCCAAGGCAACGAGGAGGCAGACAGACTGGCAAAAGAAGGTGCAAGGCTACCACAAATAGATACCAGTATGACGTACGAAGAGTCAAAACGGCTTATCAAAGCCAGGTACATGTCCAAATGGGAAACCGAACATACTGGTTACACCAAAAACGATGCCTATTACCAGTTGAACCGAAGAGAGCAGGTCGTTGTCTTCAGACTTCGCACTGGCCACAACAGACTGAGGTACCACCTCTTCAACAAATTGAAGATAGGGTGTACCGACGAATGCCCGTGCGGTACTGGTAAAATGACCACTGAACATCTGCTGCAGAACTGCCCGACATACGAGGATCAGAGAGAGCAGATGTGGCCATTGCCAGTGGAACTGCAAGACAAGCTCTATGGTAGTGGCGAGAGTCTCAGGATGACCGCCGCTTTTTTCGAGAAAATAATGGTTACTGTCTGACTGTGTACGCAGAAGAAGAAGAAGATCTTTGGTACAGGTAACTTTTAATCCATGAGAACAAGTTGTTGGGAACTCCTGCTTGAAAGATTTTTAGCCTCATACCTTCTCTCCAGACAGTGTCGAAGGCACGGGAAAGATAAAAGAAGATGGATAGCACTTTCTTTTTATTTTGAAAGACCTTTTCTGTGTCCTGTGTTAGATATGTGAATTGGTCCTCTGTGCTGCCTGTATCCAGTTTGAGTTGAGGTGAGTAGCGAGTTGGTCTCAAGATACCAGGTGAGCCTTGTATTTGTCAGTCTTTCCATCAGTTTCCCTACACAGCTGAGGAGACTGATAGACCAGTAGTTTTTAGGATCGTGTTTGTCTTTTCCTGGTTTAGTAATAGACTGAATGTAGGCATTCTTCCAGAGTGCTGGTACAATACCCTCATGCCAGCTTTGGTTAAGTATTCCAATGAGGAACCTTTGCTAAAGGAACCAAAGTTTTTAAGGAATTTATTTGTGACATCATGTGTCCCTTGTGCTTTTCTCTCCTTTAGTTTCCTAATTTCGTCTTCTAGCTCCTATAGAGAGAACTTCACTGTCATGCACTCTGTTGGAGTGCATGTGCCACGGTCTTTTTGGAAAGCTCTGATCTGTGTTCTTACTTCTTTAACTCGTCTCTTGAAACTTGCGTCTTACTTTCTGACCATAAGGTTTGCTGCCGCCTTGCATGTCACCTGGACTACGGTTGTATGTAACACGGTTTTCGATCTCTCTGTTTTGTCACCGTTTAGGGTTTTCGTGAGATTCCACAGTCTTGTAGTATCTTTCTCCAGGTCTTAAGAGCTGGTTAGTTTGTGCCAGCTTTCTCTCATACTCTTCTTCTTCTTTACGAAGGCTGCCTTTGCTTTGTTGTGCAAGATTGTATTTTCGTCTGTTGAGTTCGTCTCCATCATTTCTCTGCACGTACTAATATCGCCCCTGTGGTAATACATTCCAAGCATTTACCACTCTGACTAAATACATGTTTCCTAATATCTAATCTCGATCTGTCTTAAAACAATTTAAAGATGTGCCCTCTTTTTCTTGAAGCCAGGTTGAACTGTGAAAAACTTGGTATTGTCTAATTCATCATTTCCATTGATTAATTTCTAAACATGAATTATGTGACTTGGAGTTATTCTCTGTTCTAGACACTGGAGACCGGTTATTCTGAGTCGTTCTTCAAAACTGTGATTTTAGAATTCTGGATCATTTTTGTAGCTCCTCTTGGTATACTTTCCATCATGTCTATATCCACTCTATGGTAATGTCTCCACACCTGAACACAGTACTCCAATTTAGCTCTCACCAATGATTAATATAGCTTGACTATCACTTCCTTGCTCCTATGTGTAAGTTTTCTTTTAGTCACATCCAACATTGCATTAGCCCTTTTCATTGCCACCTGGACTTGCTCCTGCACCTTACCTGTACAATGTAGTATAATACCTCGACTTCTCTGAAACGTTTATACCATTCAAATGTCTTACTGTGGCAAAGTGTCTCATCGCCGTATTGTGACTGCAGTCCTATAAATGTCTGCAGGTTTCACGCCTTCATCACAACACGCTGTCTATACAAGCACTGATGGTTGTATCTGCTATTTGTATATATGTGCCTCGTGAATGGTCCATGGCAGATGGACTACCTGGCAGTAATAGGACACAAGAGCCCATAACTAATGTTAATAGTTCCAGTCCGCTATAACCCATTTAGGTAAAACTAGAACAAAAAATCCCGGTCTAATATATGAAATCTTTATAAAAGTATATGACTGCAGTACACTTTTGAGGAGAGATGGGAGAGAACTACACATTTTAAATCAACATTTCAATGAGTGTTCAGGCTGAAGGATTGATAACTGACAATTCTTTGGATCAAGAGTTTCAAAACTGTATATTAACCTTTTTCTTATTCTTTTTTACGTGATATTTTTAAAATATTTTTTTGTAGTAAGCGATCGTATTATCAGTTACACTCCCAACCAACCCTCCGATTCATTATAAAACACACACATGTATCAACTATATATACTGATCCGTTTTTGAGAGTTTGTGGCTCAAGTCTACTTTCACAGGGACACAACATTGACACAATTTCCATTTATAAATAACTTGTTAACACAGGATTGCATTTGCCCCAAACAGAAACAGTTAGATATGGTCCATATTTTATTTTATTTGTCTTTAAAGACTAATATACACCATATATCATACATTTTTACAATCACGTATAATATAATAATTAATAATCAAAGATACCTCAAACCAATCCAAACAATGTTGCATAGCGTATACACTTAAAGAGGAACCTTTGACAATTATATTAGTACTGCTTTTCTGGAATAAATAAATACATAAAAGATCAAGAATAATAAATGAAATATAGCTAGCTATATACGTGCAATATTTAAATGAAATAGATATAATTTAGACACATAATCTGGTATCGGTAGTTGGTAATGTCTAGCTTAGATCATCTCATGTTTCTGTGTGCGTCCATGTTTCTTTTCATCACGATATGGAAAGAGTTAGCAGCACCTTCATCCAAATCTCGTTAATTCATCATTTTTGTAGTAAGCAGAACCCATGGCTGGGCTGGAAATATCGGAATACGAAAAGACAAGCGCTGAAGTTACGAACTAGATGAAAAGTGAAACCGTCGAGGACAGCTTCAAGTCAGATGGGATAACTCAATTCAATTTATTGTTATTTGTTTTATTTATTATTAGTATTTACATATGGTCCACTGGGGACTTTGTGTATAACAAAGATATAAAAAGCACCCTTGCCCAACAGAGAGCATGTCGTAATAGGCGACTAATTGTGGGACATGACATTACACTGGCAATGGTTAGGTGGTTTGTTAAGAGCAGCACAGATGGTGTCTACAGGATACGAGTGTACTTACTCTAGTGTTTGAGTCTTAAAAAATGGACTCGAACATAGGCTACGCTAACCACCCTCCGTTTTTTACAAAACCTTTTCAGTTTCAACCAAAGCGCACGAGTTTTGAACAGATGTCAGCTTTCAGTACGTTCCGTATGTATTTTAAAATATTGTGAGCAAGTACATAAGTGTAACAGATCAAGTAAACGAGATTACGGCCTGGGACCTATTCTCTGGGGCCTACAAAGTGCTAGGGAGGTATTGGCGTGCTGGATACAGCTATGATCAATACAACGCCATCGTCAGATGCCTATATATATATATATATATATATATATATATATATATATATATATATATATATATATACATACATATATTTATATATATATATCATGATAATCAACAGTCCCGTAACCTAGAAGATCGTTTAGGCAGCGTTATTGCAGTTTGTCGAACAGGTCATACGTTTCTATTTTTCGACATTGTTTTAGTTTCAGCTATATGTCTTCCATCCACTGTTTTATATTGTCGTCCCTTCTCTATTTTTGGACACCATCTCAAACGCTCTGCAGACACAGTACCTTGCAGGATGGTTTAGTCATCCCCACAGATCGTGAACTATGTTCATGCCATGTCAATGTTCGTGTTTTTACTATAGCCAATAGGTTTTTACATTGATCTAACTCCTTTCTAACAATTTGAAGATCATTCTTTTTTGTAACGCGCTCCATATATGAAATGCCACAAATTCTTTGCAAGAATCTCATTACCATTGCGCACATTTTACGTTTAAGGGCAGCCTCAGAGTCCGTCTCACACACATATAGGTATTCCGAGTTGACTAATACATACATTAAAGTCAGCTTCGATTTAATGCTAATGTTCATGAATTTTTCAGATTATTGTCAGGGCGACCATGGCCATCCCTGTTCTTGGCTAAATCTCCGCTCTAGACTTCTCCGCATTCACATATGCCCCATGGTATTTGAACCTCGGAACACTTTCCAGAGGTTCACCTTTGGCAATATATATATATATATATAAACATGAAAGGAAAATATATTGCACATAGACAAGTTGATCCAATAGTACCATGAACATGGTCATATTTGCTTGAGACTGCTACATTACCATTCACACTTAAACCCAATTGAACTGGTTTTGGCAAAAGATAAGAGGGGGGGGGGGGGGGGTGCCATCTAGAATCTGGTCAAAATGCGTTTTGTTCGGTAAATTGAATTTTGTTGGGCTGTTAGTAAAGTATAATCAATATTCTTTCAAAAATAACTTGAATATAATGTCTAAAATAAGAAGTTTGTAAGATATAAACATGCCTGAGGTCAGTCCTGAAAAATTAAAAAAATTAATTAAAAATCGGTGCCAGTTACTAGTTTCAAATTATTACTTCCCTTTAATTTAGTTATCACAAAAAAGTGAGGGGTTTTCCAGCTCCCTTAACAAATATAATATAATGAGTACTCCTCATTAAATGCATATGGCAGGATATGCTACTCACAATATTAGCTCAAACAAATTGTAATTTGTAAATAAGAACAGTTTAGTAATAATTTTTAGAAATACAATCATGTGACGCTAGGATAAGAAAGAAAGTTAATAGGAAACGTAAGTTCTATGGGGATTGGTCTAGTAAAGGTTCAGATGTCAAATTATGTAACAATTTAATTAGTGGATTGTAGGTTAGGCCTGTTCGTCCTCGTCTTCTTCTTTGTTCGTTCTCAATCTCTCTCTAGCAAGCTCTGAACAGGGCTTTCCAAGTAGCAGGATGTAGTCCGGAGAAAGGAATGCGTTGTGTCGCGTGACTACGTTCTGGTTTACTTAACAACATCAACATTGAATCTTTTAACAGTTCACTGACCACTGATGGTTACAGAAATTGTTTGTCTCTTTTGTTATTCCATTGCACAATTGCTAGAAACAAAGAGGAAGGCTCTAGGCAGTGAGTTTGAGTTTCATTGTTCCAGAAACAATTATAATGTACACCATTTTCTTGATGTAATCAAACATATATGTGTAATTTGTGTGTGAATATAACAAATAGATTGTCTTTATTAGCATTGAGATGTGTTGGAAAAGAGCTTGCAGATCTGCAGATGTTCTGTTGTGTTAAATACATTTTACTACCAAAAACAGCCACAACAAATGGTGTCTGTATAAGAAAGTTGTAGCTGATGAAACTGTTCATTCAAATGGTGTCTATATTAGAAAGTTGTAGCTGATGAAACTGTTCATTCAAATGGTGTCTGTATGAGAAAGTTGTAGCTGATGAAACTGTTCATTCAAACATACCAGTAACCTTCCCGCTCTTGTTATGGCTCAGATTAAACTAGTATTTTAGGTTTGAGACAGGAATTAACTACTAGTCGAGTGTCTGAAAGGAAATACACCAAATGTCAATGATTGACCGAACAGTGCTTTCTTGATATGATGTCCCAAGAATAAGAATCCTGGTCCAACTTTTGTAAAAGCTCTTGTTGCTATTGCAGTTCCTGTTTATAATGAAGGGACACAATCTCTGTTGGTAAGGGAGGAAATGGAAATACATACTTGCAGGTATTTGCGAGAGTCCTGTGAACACAAGAACTTGTTGCAAAAACAGGAACTCAGAGAAAAACTATTAAGGCATTATATGATGGTAATCATCAGAAAATGTTCAAAAATAGTTTCTTAAACTTTTTGCCGAAGACCGGTTTGTGTGATAACCGTTTTTATTTAAAGCAATTGTCCTGCAAGTTTGCACATATATTCTAAAAAACCATGGATTAATTGTGAATTATGGAAATCAAGCAATGCTACAATGTGTAAGAGTTATTATAATTTGAATTATACATTTTTTTGGACAAAATTTAGTAAATATTTGAATTTTAAACACCAAAAAAAAACTAATCGTAAAAGAGGTAGCTTTGGGTGTACTCTATAAGAAAGGGATAATCTTGAACATCATTATGAGAAAAGATGAAGCGTGTATGATAAATGACGCAGCAGAAATTACATGCAGAATTTTGCCATTTACTTAAAATATAAATTTTCAGTATTACGTCTTCAAAATTACGTCTTAAATTAACATATGGAATGGTACATTAGAATAAATGATATCATAATGTAAGGTGATCATCTTTAGAACACCTGCCAAACCTTTACATTAATATATCAATTTTTAATAAAGTTAGAACAATTATAAAAACAATACCTCTCACTAGGTAGTACTCCTTAATGGACCCGTAGTAGCTGAAAATAGAACTTTTAAACTATGCCATATGACATAATTAAAGTATGCAGCCTTTTCAAATATAGACAAATATAGTTAGTTTTCTTTCTACGTGTGCCGTTAAGCATCGCGGGGAGCATGTCATCTATCCTGCGCCAAGTGCGTTGCGTCGGTCAATGTGGGCCGTTGCCGCTGCATAATTTCTCTAATGTAATCTATCCACCTACCTCGCGACGCTCCCCCCCCCCCACTCCACCCCTTGCCATGTATCTACCAGCGTTGTAAGCCATCAGTGGAAGTTGATGAAGATGCATATACATGAGATGACCAAACCAACTTATTCTGAGCCTGGAAATGTATTCGACACAAGACGTAGTGCCGACCATACTTCGAATGTCGTCGTTCCGCATACTGTAACACCGATGACCTTCCTCAAACACTTCATTTCACAAGTCGAAATTCTGCTCTCACGCGCCCTGAGCACAGGCCATGTTTGGACCTGGTAGCACAGAGTCGGCATAAACATAATGTTTATCAGCTGTTGCTTTGTTGACAAACTAATGCTCGGGTGTCTAAGCAGTGGGGACATCTGATAAGTCACCACATATGCTTTCTGACACATAGTCTCAATTTCCTTGTCGATCCATCCACCAGCCGTAAAGAAACTGCCCAGATACTGCCCAGATACTTGAAGTCATAGACCTGTTAAAGAGCAATAGCATTTAGACTTATCTTGAGTGGCCCAGGAATTCTACTGATCATCATAGTTTCTGTTTTGTTTGAAATAATTTGCATATTGTATTTAGCACAGGTAGTCACAAACCCGTTCATGTGGTTTTCCAGTTTGTTTTCATCGTCGTGCAGCAAGCACTGATCAACTACAATTAGTAATTCGTGTTTCAGTTATATTGTGCTTCAGAGCCGTGGACGTAGTAGGGTTGTAAAAGTCTTGAAAGTATTCCTTCCACCGATCTCTTCTGCTGAGCTCATTAAATATAGGAAAGCCAAACTAGTAATTGATGGCTGTAGTAGGAATGAAGCACTCGTCTCTAAATAACATCGCCTTGATACTTCTGAAAAGTCTCTTTGACAATTTTGACATATGGAAGTGAGTTGCTCGCCATAATGTTTCCAAGATTCTTCTCTGACCTGTTTTATTACCTTTTTCGCGTTTCGGCTTGCTGTCTCGTAGACGATGTAGTCATCTTGCTTTGTGGAGATCAACCAACCCTTGTAAGCTTTCTTTTTAGACAGTATAGGAGCCCTTATCACGTCACTCCACCAAGCTGTTCGCTTCTAATCTTTTTCGTGATGTAAGTTCTATGTTCCACAGTACTTATAAAACGCAGTCGTCAAAGTTGCTTTAAAGATAGCCCATTCACTATTTATGTCTCTAAATTCTTCTGTCAGTGACAGGCTATTTCCTCGCCTAACTTATGAAGGTTTGTTATCAAAATTGGTTTGACTGTCTTTGAACTCGTCCTGTGTGGAAGCACTTGTATCAGCATAACTGATCGATGGTCAGTATCCATACAGATGTTAGGAATAACCCTAGAATCTGTTATGTTTCGTCTCTGCCTGAAATAGATATACAAATATTCTTGGGCTAAATGTGAGGACCATGTCTTAAAAGAAGAAGAGGGCTATTGAAGAAAAGGTGGACTGTCGTTCTTTGTTCCGAGAGCAGACATCAATGTGTTGTAATCTTCTGACTATGATTAAGTGAAAAATTAACCTACATGTTTGCTTTCTCAGAAATGGAAGTTTCCATCACCTTGGCAAAACGCTCATGTTCAAGGCTAACCCAATCAGCTAGAAGATGGATCTAAGAACTGAATTATAACCACTTATTATTTGCTCCGGCATCTAATTTTAACTCTGAACCAATCCATCTGAAGTATGTACTGTGTATATACTATATATCGTGTGCTTTGACGTTTTCACACATTTTTCAACGAAATGTCCAGTTATTTCTTACAGCTCATAAAACTCATGAACTACAATACAAAAGGGCATTATGTGGAACTTATGTAGAAAATCTATTTCAAATTGAAGAGACGCCTATGCCTAAAAAAAAAAGACATTACAAAAAAAAAAAATGTTAAGTAAATTATTTTCTTAAGGGGCAAAGAAGTATCAAAAGAACTTGTCACTTTAAGTAAATTGCACTACCTGACACAATGTAAATTATTAAGTCATTTGGACATTGAACAGATGATAAGTTGAAGTGCAAATAATCGCGCATATCGGTGTAAGGGTTATTCAGATATTAGGCGGCAATTGACGGCAACCATTGTAAAACAGACAATAGTTGACATATGAAAGTTTCGCTATTTAGTCGTCAGTCTTTCAAGGGAGTTTTCCAGTGAGACCGTAAACCTTCTAAACTACAGACGGCCATGAACCAGTTCACACCAGATCTGGGACATTGCAAAGGGGCATCCGTCTCTTTAGAGGTAAAGGCAAATTAATACCAAGAGATTTGGTTTTACATTATTTATATCTAGTTGTCATTGTCATGTTTTTTTCTTCATTTATCATCTCCATTCTTTGTATTATATTTGAGTTCAATGGTATATTCTGAATAATGTTTTATGGTGATTTAGTTTTTATATATATGTTCATAATGATTTCAAGAGGAACAAAATTGGAAACATTGTATTTAAAAGGTCCCAATCTATGTTTGAGAAAGTGTTCTTCCTAAAGTAAATGTACCAATTCCCCCTTAAAATCATTTAGCTGCTTAAATGAAAGATTTTAAACACGTACTACGATGTAGTTGTTAAAATTGATCTTGGAAAATAAGGTCAGCATAAACAGGTTAGTTTTTCCAAAGGTTGATGTTGAAGTCATCTGATCATGACACTTAACTGCCCCATATTCTCGGCAGATCTCTTCAGCTCAGCAAATGCTAATAATGCAAGAATCACTGGTAAAACTAGAAAACAAATGATGATTGTTGTCGCTCAACGTAAAGAAAACCAAACATAGAGTTTTTAGTTTACGTTTGAAAAAAAAGAACAGGGACTCCACCAAAACTAAATGACTCCTGAACCATCCTATGCTTGAAGAAATGAAGGGTCAAAAACAAATCCAAGCCCCATTTAGTCAGTTAGCATTATTATCTACTCAGTATGCACACTTCCAGAGGTAACATGAAAATAACTATACTTTCCTAATTATTATAATAAACTGTTTTATTTTGACGATTCCATTTGTCAATCCTTCTGTGATTTTCTTATTGTCCTCCATTTCCTCCTCAAACTTCCTAATGTCAACATCTCTTCTAATTCTACTGTTCGATCGTTAATTCAATATCCTTATGATGCTACCGGAGATCTCCTCTCATTACCCCCATTTTCTCTCAAATTTTCTAACCTACTCTGACCTAATCAACTGCGGTCACCATAATTTTCTGGAATTATAATGTTCCCAGCCTACCATGATGTGGCTGTAACTCTGGCACTTGTAGTACCTCATGAGTCCCCTATTTCTATCAACGACATCTCCTACAATCATGTCTACCGGGAAAAATATGACTTCCCCTAAAGTATTCTGCTGATTACTATGGATGTTGTTGATCCTCTATAAAGTCCCTAAACTCACAAATCAGTCAACAGTTTAATGTCATCAAATAGCAATCAAGATGATAGAAAAATATGGTTAATACCTGCTGCTGGAGTTGTTCTGCAACTCAGTGATGCCAATTCTAATTACATTCCAAATGTTAACTTTCTTGTTTCTCTTCCCTTCGTTCAAGCAAGACTAAAATGTTAACTTTCTTGTTTCTCTACACTTCGTTCAAGCAACGCTAAAATGTTCACTCTGTTGTTTAATTCTTTTTAACTGTTATTCGAGTTCTCTTTCCTGGTTTGGGTTCTATATATAACCAATAGTTTGACCGTGCGATTATGTTCGATGTCTGCTGTATTTCTACTACAAATGAATCCGTGTCGAACTACATCATTTATTTTTAAGCTATAGCAGTAACATCTCCTTCAACTCTATGCTGCACATTTCGAATTAATCTTACATCCTCTTCTAGACTCTGTTCTAACTCTAATTCTCCGTTCAGTTCCAGACTTGCACTGTATAACAACTATTCACACTTTCTTCAATACACAGCAGAATAGCAAGCATGGTCTAAATACTGTACATGTACAACACGATAGCAAGCAAGGTCTAATTACCGTACATGTACAACACGATAGCAAGCATGGTCTAAATACCGTACATGTACAACACGATAGCAAGCAAGGTCTAAGTACCGTACATGTACAACAAGACAGCATGCAAGGTATAAGTACATACACAACAAGACAGCAGGCATGGTCTAAGTACCGTATCTGTTCAACAGGACAGCAGGCAAGGTCTTAGTACCGTACATGTACAACAAGAAAGCATGCAAGGTATAAGTACACAGACAACAAGACAGCAGGCATGGTCCAAGTACCATACATGTACAACAATAAAGCATGCAAGGTCTAAGTACATACACAACAAGACAGCAGCCAAGGTCTAAGTACATACACAACAAGACATCAAGCAAGGTCTAAGTACATGTACAAACAAAACATTTGTTTGTTCAGCTTCCTCCAGACATAATCTATATAAACAAATCCATCTTTTTCTCACCCCCCCCCCCCTCCCTCCCTCTCTCTCTTTCTTTCTTTCTTTCTTTATCTCACATACACAATCACTCTCCCAGCCCCCCAAATAAAAACACTCATATATATATATGTCAAGGCTATCCTACTTTAACTTCCTGATTTACTAAACTGTCGGTTGTATGTGTAGCTCCGGGGAGGAAGACTAACATCTGGTCAGGCAAAATATACTGATCAGATATGTTAGTCAGGGTCAGGAGAAATATACTGATGAGACATGTTAGTCAGGGTCAGGCAAAATATACTGATCAGACATGTTAGTCAGGGTCAGGCAAAATATACTGATCAGACATGTTAGTCAGGTTCAGGCAAAATATACTGATGAGACATGTTAGTCAGGGTCAGACAAAATATACTGATCAGACATGTTAGTTAGGGTCAGACAAAATATACTGATCAGACATGTTAGTCAGGGTCAGGCAAAATATACTAATCAGACATGTTAGTCAGGGTCAGACAAAACATACTCATCAGACATGTTAGTCAGGGTCAGGAAAAACATACTCATCAGGCATGTTAGTCAGGGTCAGGCAAAACATACTGGCCAACACCCTCCCCTCGGCTTCCTTTTAGTCCAACATATGGAAACAGGTTGTTTTCATGGCAGCTTTGCTAACTAGGTGAGATATCGACATGATCCCAGTAGTAGTGAGTGACACGCAGATTAAGCCAAGCATACCACAACCGCCTGGTGGGATCCTTGTCGACCTTTATTTGCACGCTCTATATGTTAGGAAAGCTACTGCAACCCACCACTTAACGTCCTATTCAGGGCTCAACAAAATAGTAACCTACTCATTGCGGGTATTCGCAAACGACAACAGCTTGTAACTACACAGGTTTTGTGCAAAATCAAAAATACGCGGACTCTCATCAGGTGGCCAGAAACTTGTCATTTTGATTTCCTACACATTAATCTACACCTTTAACTATACCTATCCCTGCTTCACACTGGCGCTCATGTCTGGCGACTGGCTGAAACGTCACAAGTATTCTGCTCTTGGTCAGCGTTCGTTGGAGGCGATGCGTCCTTCTTGTCTTCTTTTCTATCAAGTTGGGACGTGCAAAACGATGATCAGAAAAATGACTAACTGATCGCTGTGTTTAAAATTAAATTGCTCGCGAGTTTGTTTCTATCAAGTGATGAATGTGCAATTTGATGATTAGAACAATGACTAGTTTTCTGCTCGCCATATTCAAATTTTCTGACTAGTTATGGTCATCTATGTTTCTTTATACAGAATGGCAAGTTGTATTGTCTTGTCCGGCGTTGGTCAGCTCAGTGAAACCCCGATTCGGAATCACGGCCCTCATCCTGTCTCTTACTCAGTCGCTTTCTGACCTACTCATTGGACTGGCCAACATTTTGGCTAATATTCTTGCTAGGTTCAGTCTTATCTGAGCAACCGCAGCCTTATCATGTTACGCCAAGTCTGAAAAATAAAACCTACCATTTGCGTCCTTTAAAATCTTACCAAACTAGCCGAGGTCCGACCCAGGTCTTCTTTCTTACAAATGACCATTACATGTTAATTTATTCGACCTAGATTGTAATTTGAGCATGTGGGATTTCTACAACGCAAAAGGTGATTGTCCTTCAGCCAGGTTCATCGTTCTAAAAAAAAGCCTTGCTACTTCCAAGCGGTTATCAAACTGCTGGGAGCTATGGTGGGTTCCGTATGACTGCATCTGTCACATTCAAAGATGTCACCATCTTCAACTGTCCGTACATTAACTGCCAGCAAGCCATAGCTCGTATGTGTCGTTGCTATTAACCAAGAGCTTGACTTTGTTTCCAGCGATGCTGAGGTCAGAAACGATACTAGCTCGATATTCATAGGTAAGGACCTGGATCAGATTCCCTCCCTGCTGAGACTCATCAAGCAGGCGGCCATCTGTGAAATCGTGAATGTTGTTGCGGGATGCAAGGAAGTCGGACTAACGTGTTGGTGGCGTCCCCGTAGTCGTTTCTTGTCTGTGAGGTACCATATTGTTGTCGCTGTCTCCTTCGATCGTCCGTTCTCTTCAGTAAGTGGACTCCACGACTCCCGCTCCCCAATGTTTCTTCTTGTCTGCATAAATAATCACATCGTCCACCAGAGACAATTGACGTATGTTTAAGTTATAAAGACCTTTTGAGCGTTGGATATGAAGCGTGATGCCAACCATGCGTCTCTCGAGGAAAACTTCATTCACTCTGAGTTTGGACTTCATATCATTTGTGAATGTCCATGTTTCCGCAGCATAGTATATTGCAGGTAGTGCTGGGGAGTTGAATGGAGAAGATGTGTGCAGGCTCTGGTCGTGGATGTTATCCAGTACAGGTTTTATGGAAGAGATGTGCGCAGGCTCTGGTCGTGGATGTTATCCAGTACAGGTTTTATGGAAGAGATGTGCGCAGGCTCTGGTCGTGGATGTTATCCAGTACAGGTTTTATGGAAGAGATGTGCGCAGGCTCTGGTCGTGGATGTTATCCAGTACAGGTTTTATGGAAGAGAAAGCCGCCCAACCCCCGCGGCACTGTCTTGTCAACTGGGTTGAGTAGATGACCAAGGTAGATGTACTCATCCATGTCATCCAGTATCTCTATTTCTTGAAAGACTTAATCGTGGAAAGCGAAGCGATTGTCCATGACTATCGTCTTAGACGTCTTGGATATCTAAAGTAGCTTTCTGTCCTTCTCTGTGCTCTGCTAGCATTTCATTGGCGTCTGTGGCTACCTGCGCAATGAGTACTAGATAATCTGCAAAGCGAAGATGATTTCACAGCCTGCAAAAGGTACCCCAGTGGTACCGGCTGATGACGGATTCCAGGCATGCGGAAAAGGCTCGGTTAGATGGTCTCTCCTTGACGGACTCCTCACTGTATGGGTACTACTATGGGTTTGGAATGGTTGGAAGGTAGTCGTGCAATCGGTGTAGCAGTCAGCGAGGATTCTTGTGTATCCCGGGTAGACCCCCTTAATTAATTAGAGATTGCCAGACGAATTTTGGATCTACCGAGTCAAATGCTTTCTTGCAGTCGACGGAGGTGTAAATTAGTGGTGTGAACGATACTCTCGCACTGTTTCGATCAGTCAGCCACACGTTTAACACTTTCAGTCCCAAACAAAAAAGCAGGTTTGACCCAAGCAAAAATGGCTACCACTGAGTGTGTTGATAGTTAGCCTTTATAAATTAATGCTTGTGATGCTCATGTATATAAAGACATGTGTTGTTATATATGAAAATAAAGGTATGTCGTGGTAGATTACAGGTATGCATAATGTAAACATGATTTCATAAAAAAATATATAGTTATGCCAAGTAAAATGTAGGCAGAAAGAAGGATGTGATCAAATTTTGCAATATAAAATTACACTTTTTTTGTTCTGAAACTGCTTGCAATGTCAATATTCTTGTAAAAACTGCAAAAATGTCACAAACAACTATATTCTCATAACATATAATTAATTTGTTGCTATAAAATCAATGGAAAATAATAAATTTCTCAGAATACAAAAGTATGTCATTAGGCCCAAAAAAACCATGACATTTCATAACATATCAAGACAGTAGAATGAACATATATTTGTGATGTTTGTGTGCAAAATCCATATCTTGTTAGATATGAAAATGATGACAAATGGGTGTAGATAGCTGTTGTTTATAATGTATATATGTTTTCAATTTAAAAAATGTTATTTATGCCATATAACTTGATTATGTAAAAATGATTTCAGTGAAAAATTAATTGTTTGGCATATAAAAATGACAGTGTAAACATGTTTTCATGTATGGTTATGTATTGTAAAATTGGTACTCAAAGAAGATGATGATGAGACAGTAGTACAAAGTGTCTTACCTTGTTGTTGAACTGCTATATCCATATCCAGAACAAATATCACAAAGCTGCATACAATGATGATCCAAGTAAAAGATGCACACAATAATAATCTAAAGTCCACAACTCAACTAGCTATCAATACTACATGCTATTTCATTTAAACTAATCAGATCAAGCTAGCTGTTTTGCTTATGGAAAGCCAGAAAGCAATTTTTAGGGGAAAGGTATTATATTGCTATTATATTTCACAACAATTTTCCTTACAGTCCATAGTTTTCCAGGACCTTCCATAGGTTGTTTCTTTCTTCTCGATAAAGTACTTTATCCTGATCTACAAAGACGATGTTCTGTTCCTGATTGTATTAATTAGTTTGTTCACAAACCTGTCTAAGAGTAAATAGGGCATCTATGCAATCTCTTCCTTTTCTGAAGCCAAACTGTGGGTCACTTAATTGTCTATCGACTATCGGTCCTGTTCTATTTTCCGGGATCTTTGCGTACATTTTACTAATATGACTCAAGAAAGATATTACCCCGTATGTTTCAGTCTCTTTTGTTTTCTTATTTTCTTCTAAATGGGTAGAACTATTGATTCTTGTTAGTTCTCCGGAACTTTTATTGTTGTCATTAATCATGACAGCCATTTTAACCATTTGTCTCCTCAGGCTTTTACGGCTTTTATAGAATTATCATCTATTTCTGGTACTTATTTTGGTACTTTTTTGCCTAGCTTGTTCGACTTCTACTGTTATGACTGGTAGTTCTTTTCTCTTCATGTGTCTTGGATTGAGAAGTTCATGACATATTCATCCCATCTCAGCTATTTCTTTTTTTTCCACCATTTAGTATTGGTTTGTTTTGTTTATCGTTTATGATGGTTGAAGGGATAACACGTTTGTCTTTCAGTCTCATTTGATTGGCAACCGTTTTATAGAATTCTCTTGCATAGGTTTCTTAGTGTTTCTGCCAGGAACTTTCTTTTCTTCTCTTTATAATTCTGCTGGTCTCTCTTCTTTGCTGGTTTGTATTGTGCATAATCTTCTTCTATTTTTGATTGCAAATATTTTTTATGAAATTCTTTTTTTATTTTTCACAGTTTGTTTCCTCTCTTCATTCAACCTCACTGTTTTCTCTTATTCAGTCCACAACCCTGTTTTCTTGTTTGCATTGTCTTGTGTTTTGTACACCGCATTTCTTCTTTAGGCTGTTAGTAATTTTATTTGTGAAATATCGCCATTAAGTTTCTATGGCCTGTACCTCATCTGGCATGTTTTGGTATGCACTGTCAATCTCGCAGCAAAATTCTTTCTTAACTTGTTTATTGTATAGTCTCTTTAGGTTTATTACTCATGGAACTTTTCTTCTGCTACTCCTATGTACGTGTTATTGGTAGTGTGACATAACCACTGACCGGTGATCTCTGTCAGTATCTATGTTGGGTTATCGCTTTGGAGTCTGTGACATGTTCGTCTAGTTATCCGTCTAGTTAGTTTGAGATCAATTTGCGATGCCTAGTTGTTATTGTTCCATCTGTACTATGTTCTAACCTGACTAGGACGGTATTAGAATATACTGTTTATGATTATACGTTCATATTCTGCACCTATGTTCAACATTTTGTTATCATTACTATTACATGATGTGATGTTGTTGCTGTAAGATACATGAACGTTTTCCCAAAGCGTTCTCCTTTTCCCTATTCTGCTGTTGAAGTCACCTATTACATTTATTTTGTCTTTGTCATTGACTTTGTTTATAATTCCTGACAAGTTAAGAAATTCATCTTGTTCTTCTTCCATTGTGCCAATCATTAGATGGCGCTTGCACCGGTGATGGTGTTGTTGTTTCTCATCTTTCGGCCATTTCTATTTTTATGATTCGTTCTGAATCGTACTCTGCACTCTCTTTAATACCACATACATAACTCACGATCCTATTCATTAATGTTATCCCCATAACATCTAGCGACATCTGCATTATATAATGTGTGTGATGTAAACTGTTTCTAGCATTTATGGTGATGGAGTAAAATGTTTGCAACCAAGTTTTAAAAGAGTATTTTCCTCCTGGTTCTGACAATAACACCAAGAAAAAGCCGTTGTTTTAAATTTGTGGTTTTGGTTTGGACCGAGATACATGAGAGAATAACCTCTCTACTGCTGCATCGCTAACTGGCATTACGAGAAAAGGTGGCGAGCTATTTTAATGTTTGATGTTCAAGTACGCTCATCCAATAAAGTGCACTGCCTACGGGTACTCCGTCTTTCTTAAATTGACCATAAGGTACAGGCAGTAGAATTTAGTGATGTCTACCATTTTGCAATACGTAGAGTTGACTATGTCTGTCAAGTACATTGGAAGGGTAATTCAACTGGAGACATAAATGTTACACAGAACTAAATTTATTTAACTTAAAAAAAATTCTTTAAAATGTCATAACAGATCTTGAACTTACTATATTTTCTTCTAATATAAGTACCTATTGAATTAAGTATATGGATTCCTAGACATCCGATATTGTAATAGTATAAGCATAAATCATGTTATCTGTTTAAACCGTATCTGTGTGTAACATGGAACAGAGCCGTCATGCTAGAGACGAAGGAGATAACAGAAACACTCTCATTCAAAACATCCGCTCAAAAAGATGAGGCTGCAAGGAAAACGATGATTATGTGGCAACAGGAAGTTAACTAACAAACGCGGAATAGTCAGACCAGTACTGGAGTAGGCATCACTGCTTGGTCCACCACTACCAGAACACACTTTGGTAAGATGAGTCGAGTTCAGAGCCAAGCCACACGCAAATTCACCGAGACTACGAAGCTCGCACAATTAGAGTGACTAGAACCTCTGACGGGCCTCCAGTCAGCAGAGAATAGATGGGACCTTACAGTAAAGCAGCAGGCAAAGAACTATACGAGATTTCCGAACCAACAAATACACAAAAGTATTAGTAGCCAGGGATAGGACAGATTTAGGAGAAGTAACTTCGTTGCAGTGTCTTGCAGACAGAATGATCGACTAAGAAAATCTACTATACATCTGTTTTATTGATAACGAGAAAGCCCTCAGTGAGACTAAGGTGTTCACCTCGTTTGCCAAAGACCACGTGTTCGAGTCACGGTGGAGACCGGTTTATTTTTACCTGGATATTCTGGTAAAAATTTCCTTGATCTCTGGATAGTGAGATCGAGCTTCTGGGTTAGTGTCGAGCACGTTAAAAATGCCGTGGCAGTTAGAAATAAAAAAAAAAGGTATGCTTAAACAAAATTCACGTCAATAGTGAAAATCGACCAACATTATGTGTACCTTCCCCCAGGACTAGTACGCCGCAGAAAGTTTAAAACACCTAAAACGTACAGCCGAAATAATCTTCGGCTACCTAGCAACATACTTTAACAAGCCTCTTTGAATACCAAGATTCCAAGTATTCCAAGTGGGTAAAGCCTTAGATCGAGTCATATGGAAGAACGTTTTGCTGATTTTACAAGAAGCAAAAATCAAGAGGTTAATCATTAAGTTATTCCAGAAAATCAATAGGCAATTATGTACATACAACAAGATCTTACTGAATGCCTCCACTACGTTTCTATAACGCATATTCTGAGATGATACCATTGACCAGCCAGATGATGATCACTGGTAGTACTGTCAGCCATAATAGCCGTCCATACAAGCGACGGTGTCAACATCAGTCAGACAGTGGACTCACTAACTGGTTTGCAGTTAAGACTGAGGTAATACGGGGATGTGTACTATCACCACTTTTGTTCATTGTATACATGGATCGAATAACAACTGAAGAAAACCAGACAACACCACAATGATTATGCTCCTTTTTTGCAGATGATCAGAGTCTCTTTCACCCAAATGAACATCAATCTCGAAGAACATCATAATTCTGTTGACCACGCCTACGATATATATGGTATGAGGATTACTGCCACAAAGACTGAGGAAATGAAAATCAACAGAATAGAATAAAAACACACAATTACTAAGACACAAGCACATTCCAATCAAGACAGAGACAGCTGATAGATTGTATGTTTATATAAACTATCTACTACCAGTGTCAGACATGGACTCTGACCAAGGCAAAAGAAAGACAAATCATGGTATGCGAAATGTGATGTTTGAGAAAGACTAGAAGGTTCACGCGGCTGGACAGAGTACGAAACATCAGACAAAAGGCGGGTGCTACACCGTGCATGGAATACACGGAAAGGCAGAGAATAAAATGGTTCGGACACCTAACAAAAATGCACAAAATATCCGAGCTGCTCGAACCTACAATACCAGACATCAGGATTGCAGAGCAAGAGACGGACCTTGAAAAAGATAAATAAATGGTGTCGGTTAGACACTCGGAATGACAACATCTGCGTCAAAGCTGGCACATGACAGAAAACTACACCTCCCCAACGTTATCTAATAACACAGGTGAATAGAAGATGATGATGATTATTAAGGCAAATATATAATACAAGTTTGACATTTTTATATTTTATTTGTTGGCATTTTTTTCACAATTTTCATCTGGCAGTCCTGTACCAAATGCTTCAAAATCAGAAACATCATCAGGACTTGATTAAATCACTGCATAAGTCATTCAGGCAGAAGGAAAAAAAACACTAGCACAAAAATAAATGCCTTAGTTAAGGTCAAATCGCTGGTTAAAGAAACACAACGAAAACAATTCTTTTTTTTTAAACGAGACGAAGAAAAACTGGTGAATAACAATCTGATCTGTTTGTTTCACCCCTACTCAAGCTTTTTACAAAAGTGATTGTAATCAGACTAGAGATAGAACGATGACAATCAGCCAGGAGAGCAGGCAGGCTTCAGCAGAGGCTACTCAAGCACTGACCACCTCCAGACAATTAACCAAAACAATTAATATAGAAGACACGGGAAGTACACATATCTATGTGCCTTGTGTTTGTGGACTTTGAAAAAAACCTTCGACAACACTTAAATCGCTACAGAATTACTTCTGTAATATGTAATGCCTTGAGAAGTCTAGGTATTGAAGTAATTGAAGTAACTTAGGTTCAGCTGACAGTATTTTGGATTAATTGTGACTAATATATTTTTAGTCCGAGACTGGTGAATTCTTGGAATGCGTTGCAAAAGGAAAAAGTGAAGGAAAGATGCTCATCTGTATTTTTAATCAAGTGAAAGAAAAACAAGCTAGAGGCTTCCAAACAAGTACACAAAAGTAAAGTTTAGTTAAACTAGTGGGCCCTATGTTACTAGTCATTCGACATTCCACGGAATCCGGCGGTCGTCAGGGCAATGCATCTCCTTAAAACTCGTCAAAATATCCATTAAAGGATGAGATATAGAATGAGAATAAATTGGAGTCTTTAAAAAACTTAAATTACAAAATAAAAGCATAAACATTGACGGACAATTACTGTCTCACCAATGTACGGTTTTCTGAAGACATAGTCATCTTAGGTGACAGCGTCAGAGAGGCTGGACCATGCTTAAATAAGCTGAGCATACACGCGAGAATGTAGGGCTCAAAATGAATATAAATATAAGCCATGACCTACTGAACACTTTTTGCAAATAAGGTGAACTGCGGTTAGAAAATAATTCGTCAAAAGCCACGCATTAGTACATTTACACATTTACCTTGGTCATGAAAACACAAGCTCACCAAAGACAGAAACCGTAATATGATAAAGAGGATATCAGCAGACTAGGCCTGCTTCAGTCGTATCAATCTCATAATTCAGGAGATTAGAAACGGAAAGACAAACGCTCACATTTTCAACTGCATGGTTATGGAAATCCATGATATATGACTGAGAGGTACTGGTACGATGAGTGTTCAAATGACACCGGACAGAAATGCACAAAGTAAACATACGTACGATGCATGATGATTTCATTTCTGGTGTAAACAGCACATACAAATAAGTTCGCAAACTTTCATTATCCTCCGTCTCATTGTTTCTTCGGTAGACCGTTGAAAACATGGTAGGTGTGATACGGAATCTGTTCAGTGTTGATCAGCGAGCGGTGATTCGGTTTCTAACAGCTGAAGGATGTCGACTAGTTGACATTCATTGCAGAATGCAGGCGGTGTATGGTGACTAAAGTGTGTACAAGACAACAGTGAAGAACTGGACAACGATGTTTAAGAAAGGACGCGAGTTAACGATAGATCTTACGAGACAAAGGTCGGGTGCATACTGTTGTGTCCGAAGTTGCCATCGCCAAAATTGATGCATAAATTCGGGTGAACTGTTTCCGGAACTTACGTTCGCTAGCAGATGAATTCGCTTTGTTGCTAGGAACAGTTTAAATGTTGGTTAACAAGAAACGGAAGTATCGGAAGGTGTGTTCACAATGGGTACCTCGGAAGAACGCATGGGATGGAGTTTGAACCACTTGCTGTGATACAAAGGTGTGGGTGATTCGTTTCTTGTGCGCATTGTGGCAGGTGAGGAATCGTGGTGCCACCACTTTTAGCCGAGCAGCAACACTGCTAGCATGTAATGGAAACATTCCGGATTAGCAAGACCAAAAACATTCAAGTCACACATTTCCGCTGTTAAGGTTATGCTGACAGCGTTTTTTGGCCATGAGGGAATTTTGTTGTTAGATTTTAAAGAGCCAGGCGGGAACATCAATGTCATCTGCTACAATGACACACTAGACAAGTTGCATACAACAATCAAGAATAAACTATTCGGCATGCTTTCAAGTGGTGTCATTATGTTGCACGACAATGCGCATACACATGTCGTGAAAATTGTCAGAAAACGTTAGCACAGCAAAGGTGGGAAGTACTGCCACACCCATGCTTTAGCCACAAAATGTCCCCTTTTCACATTCATTTGCTTGGACCCTTAACAAAATTTCTGAAAGAGCAAAGATTCGACTCCGATGCAGATGTCATGGCCTCGGTGACTAAGTGGTTCAAGAAGCAGTCAACGTCATTTTTTTTTGACGGCATCCGTCGTGTACCCAAGCAGTGGGATGCATTTCTGAATGTCTATGACGACTTTTTCTAACTAACCCTGTGGCATATTTGCTTCATAACAATGGCTATATTTAATTCTGTCACAATAGATGATATAACTTTCATATGTTTGTAATTAATCCACTGGGTCCAGTTTCACTTTAACATGCAGTGTAAATTGCTGAGAGGTAATGGTATTAAGGAACAAGCAGATACAGAGAAGCAATGGAGGATATAGTTTGAGTTTGTCTACAAGTCCGTATCCACAACATTAAAATCAGTCTCTGAACCACCTACAATGACGTCAGTGATGGATCATTGTTTTTTAAATTTCAGATGGGCGGGGCATGAGATGCGTATAAATGACAACACATGAACACGTAAAATAACGCACTCGTTCTACAACTTTCATCTCTCTCGCCGACGTCCAGCAATGAGATAGAGAGACTGCTTTAGCAAAACTGGAAGTTCACAATAAATGCAAGGCAAAAAAACTGAAATAATACTAAACTACATTTAGCTACCTGGCATCGGCCACTCGCTCTGGCTGGTTGAATAGGAGGATTACAGAGAGGATGAAGAGGCAGCAATGATTAAGCGGATAGCAGTCAGCGACTCATAGCTGGCTGCTTTCATCAAGATCAATGACCCAGTACTGACCGAGAACCTATTACGTCTCCAAGTGCTAACAAACTATAACACAAAGTACCGAACATCACAATGGCCAAATAAAATGACCTAGTTATAGAGCTAAGACAATCTGTGTTCATAGCCAACCACCAGTTCTCGATGTAGGCGCAAAAATTATATTGCATAATATGTATACGACCTGATGAAGCAATTATACCTCAACGTGCTGACGCGAACAAAAGAAATGAAAGTCAATGGCTACTGAAGCATCAAGTTTGCTGTGGAACAATGGCATGCAGTAAACTGTATACATTATATACAACTAAAGTACAAGTTTGACTTTAACATGTTTAACCTTTAAAGTGCAAGTTGCATCGCCATATAACGCTAGCTTTTTCGATAAGACAATAATACCACTAAAAAATACGGGTTCAGTGATAAGAGTTGCGCTGGAGAAGTCTCAACCTACTGCGTCTGTAGATGCTAGCCCCATGAAGGGTTATCCTTAGGTGGTCAGCCTTTACTTCCGGGTTGTACAAGAAGCTTCACATCACACTGACCTAATTAGGAAAGGTCCCAGATAACTTGTTGCGTTAAAAATACATCTTATTATAAAGTTCTGCAAATACCTCCCTATCATTAAACTTGCTTTCACGTCATCTATTGTGGTTTACTCTTGCGACAAAAACAAACGCTTGAAGTACAGGAAGTGTTTACCTTTCTTGGAAACAACTGAGCTCCTGTGAATGTTAGGAATATCTGTTCTAACGTGGTCTGGTGTACAGAGTAGTCTCTGATGTTTAAGGTATTTTTGGCTGTCTCCATTAGGGAGAATACATCAGCAAGTTTCACATTAGCATCGGGAATTTGAAAATGAATATAACCTTCAAAATTCTGAAAAATCTTTGCTCGGGAGAAGTGTGAAGCAATGAAGTCATTAACAGGTTCATTTGGTGCAGTTTCCCCATTTTCTAGAGTACCAAGTTGTGCAATAAGTGTGTATCCCTGTGCAAATTTGTTTTTCAAATGTTGAGGACTGCCCAGGCACATGAATCTTCCATTAACCATTATGGCAATGCGGGTACAGAGAGCATCACACTCCTCCATACTGTGAGATGTCAGCACCAATGTGGTCCCTGATGCTCTCACTTGTGATAAAACATTCCAGAGAGTCCGTCTAGCTTCAGGGTCCATACCTGATGATGGCTCATCCAACAAGAGAAAAGGAGGGTTACCAATCAAAGCCACGGCTGCGCTCAATTTTCTTCTGGTACCTCCACTGTATTGGCCAGTCAGTTTGTCAATATGGGGATCAAGCGTGATCATCTCTGCTAGTGTTGTGACCACTCTGTTGATACTGTCTTGTGGGATGCCCCGTAAGCGTGCATACATTGTCATGGTTTCTCGACCAGTCATTTCAGGAATTAAAGGGTCAAATTGGGGACAGTAGCCCATGTTAGCTTGAACATGCTTGATGTTGTTATTAATATCAAAACCTTTGAGGTAAGCATTGCCTCCGGTTACCATGGTATTTCCGGTTAACATTTTAAATGTTGACGTTTTTCCTGCCCCATTCTGGCCAAGGAGACCAAAACATTCTTGTTCTGGAATCCCAACACATAAGTGATCCACAGCAATATAATTATTATATCTCTTATAGAGGTTTATAAGTACCAATGAATCTGTCTGTAAGAGATCTGAAGACCTGGAAAAAAGAATACGTTGCCTTTCAGCTGCAACATCGCTGTCCTCTACAGTTGTAACATTCGTGTCTTCTTTACCATATTTATCAACAGCAATAATATACCAGATCCTCTCAATGATTTGAAATTCTATTATCATAACAATCAGAAAGAATACTGATCCTTGCAAGAACATGACTATCAATGGAACTCCAATGCCAGGTTCTTCCCAGCTAGTGTAGCTATTTTGAAATGGTAAACATTCTTTACCACATTTGCCTTTGCAGCATGCAAACTTTTCAAGTACAGAACACATAAATAGATGTTCTTCACAATATTCAAAGTGTATGTAATTAATATTGATATTGAGAAAGCAGCATATAAAGTTGTAGGCTGGAAATACCCCAATAAATATCAAATTCATTGTGTCTGCGATGTCACCGGTGGATAACTCTGGGTTCTTCAGAACAACCACAATAGTTTTGAGAACCACTCCTGATATAAAATTGATTATGATGCACATAACAATCCCAGTTGAAGCTGATTTAAACAAAAATTGAAGTGCATATACGAATGGTAATGCTGCCCAACCATATAAAATCACCACTAAAATGACAAGTGCCCATCTACCGTCGTGTGTAAATGCTGGATTATCGTATACTGCAAATAATGCTACAATGGGTAGAACAGAAATGCAGAAGAGAATAAAGTCCAACAAAAAGGTAGGTAGCCAGTATGTTACTGGAAGTACCCCACTGAGAATTTGCATGTGCTTTGACCCAAGCTCTCTTTCTTTGATGAGGAAGTAAATAAACAATGAAGTCATTAAAGATGTGCCAAAGACAATGTTTATGGCAACAAAGATTCGCTGCACACGGAGTTTTCTTACCTTTTCGTAAGTTGTAACTTTAGGTAGTGGTCTCAGTGCTGTCTGAAGACTAAATGAATCATTCAAGGTGAACTGAAGAAGGGTGTTCATCAAATAGTTGACAGAAATTGGCTTTGAATGGTAAGCCTTACTATTATAATGAGCAACATAAATGAGATCTCCTGTTTGACCTGCAGTAATGACTTCCATGCCAATAATCATTTTCTTGTTGAAAGTTGGTGTGCCCAACTCACTTTCTCGGGTCAGTGTATAGTTATCAAATGTTTTTTGATTTTCTAAAACGAAATATTCCATATCATGAGATTGTTCAAACTGATTCTCATACAAACTTTTTAAAGTAATTCGTTCAGTTGTTGATTCAATACCAACTGTGTAAGGAATGTATGTTCTCCCAAAAGGCTTGAGATCAAAAGTCAGAGGTGGAGTTGATATTTCATAAGATGTTTCATCAGAAGCCAAAGATAATAATGCGAAGAATACTGGAAACAATAACTGGAGCAGAGTTAGCTTCCGCTTACGCCAGGTGTAAATTGCTTTCTTTATGAAAACTCCATACATACGAGAGATCTCAAGAGACAAGCCTTTCTTTTTTGAGTAGCTCTTGTGTAAATCCAAGATAGTAGCTGCAGGTCTAAAAGTATCAACTTGTGCTCTATCATTCACTTTCTTTTCATGTATGGGTTGAAATGCATCCGAATCAACGGAACTATCCAAAGCATTAACATATTTATCTTCTATGTTTGTAACAGCGGCTCTAAAATTTTCATTTCTAAGCAGATCTTTGTTAGTTTCCAGATATTTGTGAACTTTTGGAAATATATTGGATTCACTGTCATGAATGATGTAGGTAGCTTTCATGTTTGAAATATTTGCAACATTAGCTGTTGGGATGAACGACTGAATGGTATTTGTCAGCATATTAACATCACAATCAGATTTTGTTAAAAAAAAATCCTGGTGACCAGCACATACGGTACTTTGTTCAACATCATTTGTGTTTTTTAGAAAGCTTTTTCTTACATCTTCAACAGTTTCATATTCTCCAACTTTTAAAAATACTTCTTCCATGGTTGTAGCTGATGTTCCAAAACTACTAATATGAAGCTCTTCCTTTGTAATCTCCAGTGTGTTGAAGAGAGATGCAAATTTACTGGACTCACTTTCAGGTAGGAGGTAAGAGACTTCTGTGTTTATAACAGTTTCAAGTTCAGCTGTTGGGATGAATGACCTAATGGTATCCGTGAGGAAGTTTACATCACACTCTGGTAGCTTCACAACAACAAGGTGATAACCGCTGCCATATAACTTTTTTAGAAACAAGGAAGTTCCACAACATTTCACAACGCCTTCTCCCATAATGGCGATCCTGTCACCTAACGCATCTGCTTCATCCATGTAGTGTGTAGTGAGCAAAACAGTTCTACCTTCCCGAGCTTCCTGTAGAACATTCCATAGTTGACGACGAGCTGAAGGGTCTAGCCCTGATGATGGTTCATCAAATATCACTACCTTAGATCCTCCTATTAGAGCAATCCCAACTGAAAGCTTTCTCTTCTGTCCTCCTGATAGATTCTTAGACATCGTGTGCATTTTAGTTTCTAAACCAACTTTCTTGGCCATTTTTATCGCTTCTGATTTCATACTTGGGCCCCTGATTCCTTTTACCTTAGCAAAGAATTTAAGATGTTCCAAAACTGTTAGTGTGTCAAACAGAATGTCGTACTGAGGACATAAACCTAAACTGCTCCGAACATTAGCAATGTTCTTTCTGATATCATAACCATTGACATATGCAGTACCACTAGTTGGAGGAAAGAAGCCTGTAAGCATAGACATGGTTGTAGTCTTTCCAGCTCCATTGTGACCTAACAACACAGTTATCTGTCCTTCGTACATATTCAGTGTTGCTCCGGCTACAGCTACATTCTTTCCAAATGTCTTTTTCAAATCACAAATGCGAATACCTGCTTTTCTGTCAACTGGGTCTTTTTCGAAATATTTTGTTTTAGGCATCTCACTGTCTGAACTTGTAACCTCATTAATTGGTTCAGCAAACCAATATGCTTTAGAAAAACAGAAGAAATATGGTTTAGGAATACCAAACTCTCCAGGTCTTATATTCTCCAAGTACCATGCGATAAAGAAGTAAATTGCAGAATCAACCAACAACATTATCATACAATCCATTAGGCTTAAGTTGTCATCTATACTTCCTGGATAATAAAAGTTGCTCCACTGGGAACCTTCTCCTGATTTCTCCAAAATGCCAATACACGTTGCTCCAAAGGCAATGGCGCAATTTAAGAAAAGAGAAAAGCTCAATTTTGAAATTTTACTAATTTCCGCATATTTTGGTTCAATGTAAGAGTGGGGTAAAAAGGTAGCAAAGAACACGATTCCTGATAGAATTGCTGCAGTGTTAGCTTTTTGAACACATGCGCTTATCATGAAACAAAATGCGATCAGAGAGAGTGCATAACACAACAGAAAAACAAAGAAGAGGCTGCCATCAGTGTGAACTATAACTGGACCGTTCGATGTAATATTACCAAAGAGCAATAGTGTGTACATTGCCATAGTTGGAACTAAGTAAATACTGAATGTAAGAATCCATGAGATTCTTTGTGCTGTTGATGTTATGCCCATCAAATTCATCGCCTCCTTAAGTCTCTTTTCTTTCTCGTAGACCAAATTCTTTGTGTTGATGATGACACTGATAAAGAAGCTCACGACGATGAACAGTGGTAGTTCAGCCAATATAACCGGTGCCAAATTGTCGTTAGTGTAAGGTGAATTAGCAAAACGGTTCACGTGGACATTGAAATTGACTGGTTCTGGATCTTTCACGTGTTGAGATAACCAATACTGAGCCAACCCCTCACTGAGCAACTTTTGTAAGTACAATATCCCATATAACGTGTACAAATCAAAAGTAAAACTGTTTTTAATGTCTAGAAAAGGTGCATATGAGGACGCAGTGTTCCAATTGTCATGTATTGGTCTTATGGTCACTGTGATTTTCTTTGGCAACTGTCTTGTCTCTATGGACATGGCTTCAAAAACAATTAAAAGTGTCAAGTTTTGGTTATTGTTCTGGTAGTAGCTAAGTGCTTCCTCCTCGGACGGAAAATCTTTCACTGATATGTTCCTAAGATTCTTACTGTTTATTTGTTGCAGAATATTATTCATTACCTGCTCAGTTGCCACCGTCTGTGGGCTATATCCGATAATATCATTTGAAGTAAACACTAGAAACTGATCGGTAAGTGGGTCACTTTTGAAATATGCTGTTTGTTCTACAGAACGTGTTGTTTTGCTTCTGATATAAACAAATATTGTAGCAAGTGCACTTGGAAGCAATACCTCAATGAGCGACACCCAAAACCTTCGTTTCTGCAGAAGCCAGTTCTTCCACAACAATGTAATTATCTGATCAAATAACACCATGATGGTCAATACACAACCTGGTGCTCCTGATTGTTCAGCGGTCTATGTGATTTTACAGCATTATGTTATCTTATCATGATTAACCTATGTATGATTAACTGAAATATTTGGTTCTGTGAACAAATTCGAGGCTTTAGCTTTTGTGAAGCACACATGTAATATCAGTGTATCTCAAATGTAGGAAACTCACTGCTTGAGTTCCAGTACATCGTTAAGGCACCTGAGATCATCGCGTTGATAATGGACACTTTCTCTTCTAGCGGCATGTATGTCACAGTTCTGTGAAGGAGATTTTCACTTATCATGTTCGATTGCAACTGAAATGCGCGCTGATATTATTTTTAAAAATTAATTCAACGGATGCACCCAGCATTGCCAGATCAAAGTGTTGAGTGGGTAAAAAATCCAAGTATTGCTGGAAAAAAAGCCAAGATAATGTAAAAAAAAATCACCATATATTCGGAGATGTCAGTGAAAATGTTCTCGGAGAGTAAGGGTGTGTAAAATGTAAATCATTTTCAAAGGTTTTTAAATCTCTGTAGGCCCGTATAAAATGTATTACTATTTTAATACACAATTCAGAAAGATTGTGGGAAAATAGGGAATTGGAATAAAGAATGAAAGAGGAGAAACACTGATCAAATTAGTAAATTATCTATCTGGGCAGTTGTCTCGCCGCCACGATTCAATCTCAACCAGTGTTCGTAAAGTTTGTTTTTTTTTTTTTGCTTAGATGTTTGCCTCACTACTTTCTACTGGCGGAGGCGCGCCATTTTCCACCCCAGACCGTAGTCCATTGGGCGATATCAGGACGCATAAACCAGTGCTTGGATGCGTGTGTGTATCTGTATGTACCTAACCTAGTGTTTTACGTGTTGCAGGAGTGTTTTCATGTCATTTGGTGGTTCTCTCCTTGATCCTTCCTGTGAGTGATTGGTGGTTGGCAAATCCTATTTCCTTTTTTTTTTTTTTTTTTTTTTTTAGTTGAGTTGAAGGTACTCTCGTCCAGATTCGGAGGTTCTGTCTTACAAACGATTTCCAGTGATTGTTGTGCCAAAAAGGGGGAATGGGTATATTTATTTTAAGTATCCGCCTCTCACGGTTTTCTTTTTGTTTTTTTTTAAATTATTTTTTTTTAAAAATTAAAGTGATATGGACCTTTTTTTCTTTCTCTTTTTTTTTTCTTTTCTTTTTTTTCAAATCTTTTTTTTTTTTTTTTTTTCAAAATCCCGCCAGACGGAGCGATAGCGCGGGCTTGCCGAAAACGCTCGCTCGCCTTTCCACAGAGAGGTATCGGGATGCGGTTTTTTGTGTCGTCGCCTCCGCTGAGGTGCGCTGCTCTGGTCCGTATCGAGAAACGTTGTCAGTCGGTGGTGATTTTTCTAAGGCTTATAGCAGAGCTCGACATTTCGTCTCGCTGGTGGTCAGACTCTCGCAAAGAGCTTGTGACCGGCAAATGGAAAGCAGGAATACAGCCTGAAGGCCCTGTCCCAGCCCGACTAACCCTCGGGAGAAGGGCAGGCCGGCAGGCGAAATTTGTCTCCAGTCCCAGTGAAATTCATCGCAGGGGCCGTTGGGATCCGTTCTGCACAGAGCGCAAATTTCGATGGTACGTGACATGCCTACCATGTTTGTAACGGGTAACGGGGAATCAGGGATTGATTCCGGAGAGGGAGCATGAGAAACGGCTACCACATCCAAGGAAGGCAGCAGGCGCGCAACTTACCCACTCCCGGCACGGGGAGGTAGTGACGAAAAATAACAATACGGGACTCTTTCGATGCCTAGTAATTGGAATGAGTACACTTTAAACCCTTTAACGAGGATCTTTCGGAGGGCAAGTCTGGTGCCAGCAGCCGCGGTAATTCCAGCTCCAATAGCGTATATTAAAGTTGTTGCAGTTAAAAAGCTCGTAGTTGGATCTCAGGCGCAGGCGGGCGGTCCGGCTCGCGCCGGTTCACTGCCTGTTGTCTCCTGCCCTACCGTCTGCCGGCTCTCTCCCACGAGTGCTCTTCGCTGAGTATCCTGGGTGGCCGGCGCGTTTACTTTGAAAAAATTAGAGTGTTCAAAGCAGGCCTCGGCTGCCTGAATAATGGTGCATGGAATAATGGAATAGGATCTCGGTTCTATTTTGTTGGTTTTCGGAACTGGAGGTAATGATTAACAGGAACAATCGGGGGCATTCGTATTGCGGCGTTAGAGGTGAAATTCTTGGATCGCCGCAAGACGAGCTACTGCGAAAGCATTTGTCAAGAATGTTTTCCTTAGTCAAGACCGAAAGTCAGAGGCGCGAAGACGATCAGATACCGTCGTAGTTCTGACCATAAAAGATGCCGACTAGCGATCCGCAGGAGTTACTTCGATGACTCTGCGGGTAGCTTCCGGGAAACCAAAGTGTTTGGGTTCCGGGGGAAGTATGGTTGCAAAGCTGAAACTTAAAGGAATTGACGGAAGGGCACCACCAGGAGTGGAGCCTGCGGCTTAATTTGACTCAACACGAACAACACTGAAATGACTGACATGCCAAGACCACTTTCGTTCGGTCTAATATGGAACGGGTGCTGGATCTAGACCCTCGGAAAACTGGGGTAATGCTCTCTGTGGCTCGGTTGACCTGCATTCAGTGTTTAACAAAGGAATTGACGGAAGGGCACTAATGAGATGAGCCTCCGGCTTAAATTGACTTAACACGCCAATACTGTAGAACGACTGTCAAATAGAGAGCACTTTCGTTTGGTCTAATAGTGAACATGTGCTGGTATTAGACCCACGGAAGACAGGTCAGTCTCTTAACCCCCTAATGAAAGAACGTCTGCTATGGTAATCTGGTCTTAACCTTGCGGAAATCGCAAGGTTTCTGAAACTTGGCCATTGACAAACAAAAAGCCCTCTATTGATACGTCTGGTCAAATAGTGAACGGGTGCTGGAAATAGACCCTAGTAAGACAGGTCAGTTTTACCCTACTAATGACAGGGCGTTGCTACGGTAATCCTGCTCAACTCGAGAGGAGCCGCAGACATCTGGTTCACGTACTAGGCTGATAAGCCAACGGCGCGAGGCTACCATGTGAGTGATTACGGCTGAACGCTTCTAAGCCAGAATCCCGCCCAAATCACAGCACGATTGCAATGGGAGGCTTCGACAGGGTGGGGATCTCGGGCTCACGCTTCAGCCCCGCCCGGTCGAGCCGCAGAAAGAGGTCCCTGCCATCCGCCGATCAAAGCGGGCGGGAAGCTGCTCGATACTCACCCCATGCGGCGATGAGGTGCGAAACAACAAACAGAAGACTTAGTTCTGGGTCGGGGTATCGTAAGCAGTAGAGCAGCCATCTGTGAACTGTCGAGACTCAGCCCCTGACCATGAGATATCCCCGCACAGCAGGCGAACAACATCTCCGTGACATTTCCAGGCTTGTCCCCTGGTTAAATGCACTTCTGCTTCTATCTCCTCCTCCTCTATCTGCTATCAGCCATACCAATGGACGCAGAAGAGATGCAGGCTAACGGACATTGCACATCTGCCCTACTGTGTCAGCCTCCCAGGTGGCGGGGAATGCTAGGCGTACTATCACTGCAGATGTGCCGAGAAAATAAAGGGAGCAAAGAGGTACCGCACCCACATGCACATGATACGTTTCTGGCAGGACGTGACGATCCTGGGATACAGACACACTGGACTGCCTCTCTTCCGGTTTAGTACAAACCAGTACATAGTCCATATCATATAACATATATCATATCTCATATATCATTACCGCATCCTACAGACACGAGTAGTGAAGACTCGTTAGTCTGGTAAGACAACTTCCATAAGTGAGACAACTCTGATCACAAACAACTGCTGCCTTGCAGATAGGCTGGGAACAGCCAAAGGCTAAGAAGGGCATCCCTACAGAAACGCCGGTTGAAATCGGATGCACTGGGTCACAATCTTAACATATAGTGCAACGTAAATCGCAGTATTATGACAGTACAACTTATCAGAAAAACGTATGGCCCTCATCCTGCGGAGTCCCACCAGGCAGCGAGAGTGCCGGGCCTCATGCCTGGTGGTCACCCACCCATGTGTCGTGGAGTCAAGGCACATGGCTATGGGGCAATTCCTATTGACCAAAAACTCAAGACCCTCAAAATACTACAGTGGAATGCGGAGGGAGTCATTAACAAAAAGCTTTCCCTAGTACATCACTTGCATGAAGGTAAGATTGACGTGGCATGTATCCAAGAAACGCACCTCAACAGCAACAATAAATTCTCAATCAGAGGATACCAGGCCTTCCGCCTGGATAGAGAAGGTCACAAAGGAGGGGGTTCTGATACTGACCCGAAACTGCATACCGAGTAGCGCGGTATTTGTCAACCACACCGGACAAGCAGAAATTGTAGGAGTAGACATAATGGCTCAAGAGACGAAGATCCGCATCTTCAACCTGTACGGACCACCAAATTAAGACCTATCGCTCTCGAGTATGGAAGTCAAGGACTCCAACTGCATAGTAGTTGGAGACTTCAACAGCCACTCGGAGAGATGGGGATACTCGGACACAGACAGCAGAGGTGACGAAGTGGAAGATTGGGAGATAGACACGAATCTCAATCTAATCAATAGGCCGGAGGATAGCCCTAGCTTCTATTCTAGAACATGGCATACCACCTCGACTCCAGATTTGGCCTACTCCACAATGGACATTTACCATAAAATAGACCGCCAGGTGCTAAACCAATTGGCAGGTAGCGACCACAGGCCAATTAGGCTAGAAATTGATATGGAAGTAGGCCCACAGGAAACAAAACCGCTCCCACGTTGGAATTACAAACGAGCCGACTGGGACAGATTTGCAAGCCTGACAGATGGGCTGTGTGAAACCATAAACACGCGGAACAACAAAATGAAGCCCATGGTGGAAAGCCTAAGCAAAGCAATAATGCAAGCTGCCACTGAAACCATCCCAAGAAAGGCAAGGAAAAATTATAAGCCCTATTGGAATGATGACTTGCAAAAAGCGGTAGACACAGTCACAAATGCTAAGAACATGGCAGAGCGAGAACAATCTATGGAGGCAAACATCGCCCTCAAAGCCGCCACGGCAAAATACAAATACACTCTAAACCAAACAGCAATAGAAAGGTGGAAAAACAAAACGGAAAGCCTCAACCTAGACAAAGGAAGGAACAAACTATGGAAGTTAGTCAGAGCCATGAACGACGAAACTCCGTCAAACAAACAAATTACCATCAAGCAGGGCGAAAACTTGCTCACTGTAAAAAAAACCGCAAACGGCTTTGCTGAACACTATGCCAAAGCGAACTACATAGATGTCCCTGCAGATAGGCATACGGACATTAATGAAGAGCAAAACGAGGCACGACAACATCAATATGGCACCAGAAGAGCACATGATGGCAAAACTAACAATGAACGAAATGGAAGAGGCCATGAGAACATTAAAGAAAAGGAAATCTCCCGGAAAAGACGGGATAACAAACGAAATGCTGATGGGGCTGGGCCAAACAGCAAAAAGGAAACTTCTATCAGTCCTGAACCAAAGCTGGAAAAGGGGTATTGTACCCCAGGCATGGAAAGACGCAGTACTTGTACCAGTACCAAAGAAAGGAAAAGACAACACAGATCCAAATGGATACAGGCCTATCAGCCTACTGAGCTGTGTCGGCAAACTGATGGAACATTTGATAAACACCAGAGTGATGTGGCATCTGGAAGAAAAACGGATATTAAATAAACTTAATCCGCATATAACTAGTGCAATCTACCAGGTCTCTTTTCTTATGACATTTAATCAGAATTCATTCTTTCCGTTCTGTGCGCACTCTCTCATCTTGCCATATCTTCTTGAATTATACTTGTTATGTACATTGCATGAAAAGTACTCGGACGATCATTTTCAAGGTCTTCTTTGTCTCCCATGTTGTGTAAAAGTACTGTCTTAGAGCTGCACCAAGCTGTTGGTGTTTTCCCCATATGGAGATATCTAGTAAAATGGTCAGCTGTATGATGACAGAGTGGAGGCATATAAGCGTTCACTCCATTGATACCATCCTCGTTGGATGATATTTGACGCTTCACATTCTCATGGGCATAGCTAAATTCTGAGCGTAAGAAATTTAAAAGAGGTAATAGCGTGAATGGGAAGGGGAATTAAAGAAGGTCTAAAGATTTGAATAGTTCGGTATAATAATCTTATCAATGTCACTGTTGCTGAGAACTTCGAATTGTTTCCAAGTAGTGAGGATAGCAGTAATCAAAAAATCACTGTCTCGCTGGATCCATTTTTCAACTTCTTTCACTCTCGCCTTGAAAAAGACGTTGTGATGATGTGTCGCAGTTTACAGAGAGTTTGTTGTATCCGAGTCTAGTCTATCGGCTACATACATCTGATTTGAGCCTCGGGTTTGTCTTCCCACGGACTTCAATATAAACGTAGTTTGAGTCTGAAGTGGAAATTGGCACAGAGAATACGATGATTACTCTCAGTACAAAAAGTTTTATAATAGTATAATAGAAAACATTTGTATTTATATCTGTGACAGAAAATAGCCATATAAATCAAATTGATTTGTTGATGACAAACAATTTAAAAAAAAGCTAAATTTATATAATTTGGCCATTAGTAAGTCAAGCTGGCAACTCCGTTTCACGTCAAAGCAAAGGAAGATGGTAACGATTTCCGAGTTCATTGTTCTAGTCTCAGTCTTAGTCTTAGTGGACGTGTACTTCTATAGTGTTGGATCATGGCTAACTGTAATAGAAAGCCGTCGGACTCATGGGAAAATACCCATGAAATATTACATGTATAGGCCGACTAAATTACAAAACTCATCAGCACTCAAATCGTGCCAAAGTGTATTATCAATTCATATATATCCACACAAAGAAATAAAACAAGATAACGGTACAAAACACAACAAATCACTCTTGAGAGTGATCCTTTCATAGAATCCTGCCCTGAAATAAACTGAATACCCATCTTCTTTTCTTTCTTTATGGTATACAACAACTAGGGCGCCTAATGAAAGTCTTTTGAAATAATTATCCCGTTCATGACAGTGAGTGTCTTTGTAAATAACATGTTCACCGTGTTTTACAAAATATTTTCACTTTCAACCGAAAGCTCACGGATTCTGAACAGTTATGTCAGATTTCGGTGCGTTCCATATATACTTAAAAATTGTGTCAGCAAGTAGAAAGGTGTAACATATCAAGCAAAGCAAATTAGGGCCGGAGACAAATTCTCTGGCGACAAAAAAGTTCTGGGGAGATATTGGCGATGGTCGAGAAAGCTAGGATCAACACAACACTATCGTCAGATGCCTATATATATATATATAAATATATATATATATATATATATATATATATATATATATATATATATATATATATATATATATATATATATTTATATATATTAATAAACCCTAAAGGAAAATATATTTCATATAGACAAGTTGATCGAAGAGCATGATCATATTTGATTGAGACTGTCACTTTACTATTCACACTTGAACCCAGTTGAACTCAATTGGGGAAACGTTAAGGGGGCAGTGATATCTAGAATCTGGTCAAAATGCATTTTGTTCGGAAAATTGAATTTTGTTGGGCTGTTGGGAAAGTATCGTCAATCTATTTTCAAATACAACTTGAATTTAAAGTCTAGCTTCAGTAGTTTTTAAGATATAGACTGTCAAACATGTCTGTGGTCAGTCCGAAAAAATGAGAAAAAAATTCAAAAATGGCTGCCAGTTACTAGTTTCAAATTATTACTTCCCTAGAATATAGTTATTAGAACAAACAATGAGAGGTTTTCAAGCTAATTTGATAAAATGTAATATAATGAAGCAGAGTTCTGCCATTTTTTCTAAAATAAATTGCCAATATTTTGTTGTTTAATTACGTTTTAAATGAACATTCGGCCTGTTACATTAGTATAAAAGATACCATGATAAACGGTGATCACCTTTACAGCACCTGCTTAATTTTATAGGGATTTATCAATTTTTAATTAAAGTTACAATTATAAAAATAATACCTGTCGGTAGGTGGTACTCCTTAAAGAAGAAATAGTAGCTGAAAACAAAACGTTCAAACAATGCTATTTGAAAGATTTAAAGCCTTCTTAAATATAGACAAATATTATTATGCTAAATGCGAGGACCATGTCTTGAAAGAGGATGAGGGCTATTGAAAAAAAGTGGACTGTCGTTCTTCCTTCCGAGAGCAGTCATCAATGTGTTGGAATCATTCGACTATGATTTAGTGAAAAATTAACTTACATGTTTGCTTTCTTAGAAATATAAGTTTCCATGACCTTTGCAAAACAGTCATTTTCACTACCAAATTACACCAAAAAAAACAGCCACAACAAATGGTGTCTATATAAGAAAGTTGTAGCTGATGAAACTGTTCATTCAAATGGTGTCTGTATGAGAAAGTTGTAGCTGATGAAACTGTTCATTCAAATGGTGTCTATATTAGAAAGTTGTAGCTGATGAAACTGTTCATTCAAATGGTGTCTGTATGAGAAAGTTGTAGCTGATGAAACTGTTCATTCAAATGGTGTCTATATTAGAAAGTTGTAGCTGATGAAACTGTTCATTCAAATGGTGTCTGTATGAGAAAGTTGTAGCTGATGAAACTGTTCATTCAAATGGTGTCTATATAAGAAAGTTGTAGCTGATGAAACTGTTCATTCAAATGGTGTCTGTATGAGAAAGTTGTAGCTGATGAAACTGTTCATTCAAATGGTGTCTATATTAGAAAGTTGTAGCTGATGAAACTGTTCATTCAAATGGTGTCTGTATGAGAAAGTTGTAGCTGATGAAACTGTTCATTCAAATGGTGTCTATATAAGAAAGTTGTAGCTGATGAAACTGTTCATTCAAATGGTGTCTATATTAGAAAGTTGTAGCTGATGAAACTGTTCATTCAAACATACCAGTAACCTTCCCGCTCTTGTTATGGCTCAGATTAAACTAGTATTTTAGGTTTGAGACAGGAATTAACTACTAGTCGAGTGTCTGAAAGGAAATACACCAAATGTCAATGATTGACCGAACAGTGCTTTCTTGATATGATGTCCCAAGAATAAGAATCCTGGTCCAACTTTTGTAAAAGCTCTTGTTGCTATTGCAGTTCCTGTTTATAATGAAGGGACACAATCTCTGTTGGTAAGGGAGGAAATGGAAATACGTACTTGCAGGTATTTGCGAGAGTCCTGTGAACACAAGAACTTGTTGCAAAAACAGGAACTCAGAGAAAAACTATTAAGGCATTATATGATGGTAATAATCAGAAAATGTTCAAAAATAGTTTCTTAAACGTTTTGCCGAAGACCGCAATGTACAGAAGGTTTGTGTGATAACCTTTTTTTTTAAAGCAATTGTCCTGCAAGTTTGCGCAGATATTCTAACAAAACCAACCATGGCTTAATTGGGAATTATGGAAATCAAGCTATGTTACATTGTGTAAAAGTTATTATAATTTGGAGTATCATTTCTTTGGACAAAATGTAGTAAATATTTGAATTTTCATAAAAAACACAAAAGTAAAAGAGGTAGATTTGGGTGTAGTCTATAAGGAAGGGATAATCTTGAACATCATTATGAGAAAAAATAAAGCTTGTATGATAAATGACATAGCAGAAATTACATGCAGAGTTTTGCCATTTTCTTAAAATATAAATTTTCAGTATCACGTTTTCAAAATTACGTTTTAAATTAACATATGGAATGGAAAATTACAATAAATGATATCATAATGTAGGGTGATCATCTTTAGAACACCTGCCCAACCTTTATATTGATATATTAATTTTTAAATAAAGTTAGAACAATTATAAAAACAATACCTCTCACTAGATAGTACTCTTTAAAGGACACGTAGAAGCTGAAAATATAACTTTTAAACTATGCGATAGGAAAGAATTAAAATATGCAGCCTTTTCAAATATAAACACATATAGTTAGTTTTCTTTCCGCTTGTAACGTTAAGCGCAGTTGGGAGAATAAGTCATCTATCCTGCGCCAAGTGCGTTGCGTCGGTCAAGGTGAGCCGTTGTCGCTGCACAATTACTCTAATATCATCTATTCATCTACCTCGCGGCCCACCCCACCCCACCCCACCCCTTGCCATGTAGCCAGATTTACCAGCGTTGTAAGCTATCAATGGAAATTGATGAGTATGAATTCTTATGAGATGACCAAACCAACTTTTTCTCTGCCTGGAAATGTATGCGACACAAGACATAGTACCGACCATACTTCGAATGTCGTCGTTCCGCATTCTGTCTCTTCTGGTAACACCGATGGCCTTCCTCAAGCACTTCATTTCACAAGTCGAAATTCTGCTCCCGCGCGCCCTGAACAGAGGCCATGTTTGGCACTGGTAGCACAGAGTCGGCATAAACATAATGTTTATCAGCTGTTGCTTTGTTGCCAAACTAATGCTCGGGTATCTAAGCAGTGGGGACAGCTCGTAAGTCACCGCAGATGCTTTCTGACACATAGTCTCAATTTCTTTGTCGAAAAAATACTGCCCAGATACTTGAAGTCATGGACCTGTTGAAAAGCAATTTATTTAGACTTATCTTGAGTGGCCCAGAAGTTCTACTGATTATCATAGTTTCTCTTTTGTTTTCTCTAATACGAAAATTGTATTTAGCACAGGTAGTCGCAAGGGCATTCGTGTGGTTTTGCAGTTTGTTTTCATCGTCGTACAGCAAGCACTGATCAACTGCAAAGAGTAATTCGTGTTTGAGTTATATTGTGCTTCAGATGTCTCAATTTGACCAGTCTCTGATTCGATTTTGTCCATGTAGATTTTAAACAACAGACGGGAAAGCACACACGTTTGTCTCACGCCGGTAGTGACTTCAAAAGCATATTTGACACCATCAGTCGTTTTGATGACGTTTGTACTCGAACGATACAGTGCTCTGGCATTATCAAAAAGAGGGCCTTGTACATCATAATCTTCCATTATCTTCCAAAGTTTGATCCTGTCTACCCTATCATACGTTTTTTCTTGATCAATGAAAGCAACACATAGATTGTCGTTATATTTTATTGAATTTCGCTTACTTGCCTTGAGATGGACAAGTGCAGCTCATACCTCGGCGGAATCCAAATTGAGCTCTGGATAGTTGAGGTTCAACAATAAGTTTTATTCTATTTTCCAGGATTTTGACATAAATTTTACCAGTGTGGCTAAGTAGCGATATGTCTCTGTACGTGTCACAGTTTCTTTTGTCGCCCTATTTTTCCAAATTAGAACGTTTAAAGTTTGCTGCCAGTCATCTGGTACGTGTCTGTCTTTCTATGCCTTTGAGAAGAGTCTATGTAGCCAGAGTAACCCTGTTTCCCCATGCATGAACCACCTCCGATGTTATGTCGTCCATGCCTGGTGGCTTATTCCTGGGACTATTCCTTATCTCTCCGTATCTTGAATCATTTTATGGTGTTCGGTATGATCTTGGTTGCATTGTAGAAAAACTTAATCCCACGTAGAGGTAGTTGGGTTGAAAAGTTCTTTAAAGTATTCCTTCCACCGATCTCTTCTGCTGAGCTCATTAAATATAGGAAAGCCAAACTAGTAATTGATGGCTGTAGTAGGAATGAAGCACTCGTCTCTAAATAACATCGCCTTGATACTTTTGAAAAGTCTCTTTGACAATTTTGACATGTGGAAGTGAGTTGCTCGCCATAATGTTTCCAAGATTCTTCTCTGGCGTGTTTTATTCCCCTTTTAGCGTTTCGTCTTGCTGTCTGGTAGACGATGTAGTCATCTTGCTGTCTGGTAGACGATGTAGTCATCTTGCTGTCTGGTAGACGATGTAGTCATCTTGCTGTCTGGTAGACGATGTAGTCATCTTGCTGTCTGGTAGACGATGTAGTCATCTTGCTGTCTGGTAGACGATGTAGTCATCTTGCTGTCTGGTAGACGATGTAGTCATCTTGCTGTCTGGTAGACGATGTAGTCATCTTGCTGTCTGGTAGACGATGTAGTCATCTTGCTGTCTGGTAGACGATGTAGTCATCTTGCTGTCTGGTAGACGATGTAGTCATCTTGCTGTCTGGTAGACGATGTAGTCATCTTGCTGTCTGGTAGACGATGTAGTCATCTTGCTGTCTGGTAGACGATGTAGTCATCTTGCTGTCTGGTAGACGATGTAGTCATCTTGCTGTCTGGTAGACGATGTAGTCATCTTGCTGTCTGGTAGACGATGTAGTCATCTTGCTGTCTGGTAGACGATGTAGTCATCTTGCTGTCTGGTAGACGATGTAGTCATCTTGCTGTCTGGTAGACGATGTAGTCATCTTGCTTTGTGGAGATCAACCAACCCTAGCACGCTTTCTTTATAGACAGTATAGGAGCCCTTACCACATCACTCCACCAAGCTGTTCGCTTCTGATATTTTTCGTGGCGTAAGTTCTATGTTCCACGGTACTTATGAAGCGCAGTCGTCAAAGTTGCTTTAAAGATAGCCCATTCACTATTTATGTCCATAGATTCTTCTGTCAGTGACACACAAACATTTGTAACTTCTCGACATACATTATTCCGAACAGCTTCCTCCCATAACTTATGAAGGTTCGTTACCAAAATTGGTTTGACTGTCTTTGTACTCGTCCCGTGTGGAAGTACTTGTGTCAGCACGACTTGTCGATATTCAGTATCCATACAGATGTTAGGAATAGCCCTGGAATCTGTTATGTTTCTTCTCTGCCTGTGTCTGATAAGAATAAAATCGATTTGAGACTCTATATCTGTGTTGTTACACCTGTACCACGTTTTAACAGGACTGCGCCGGTGCTGGAAAATGGTATTTGTTATTATTAGCCCCTGCTCAATAAATAGGTGAATAAGGTCCTCTCCATTGCTGTTCCGTTCTAAAGAGGTGTCACCGTGGAACCCTAGGCAGCATTCATGAGATGATCTTTTCTTTCCTGTTCCTCCATTAACGTCACCCATCACAAACAAATCATTCGTCTCGTCAACGCCGCTGATAGCGTCAGAAAGGCTCTGGGAGAATTCCATCCTGTCCTCCATTCTGCTGTTATCGTTACACAGGACGTAAACCTGGATCAGTGTCGTGGTTTTTCTACACTGTGTCAACTGTAGGCGTATCAGTCTTTCACTGGTGTATTCTGTGTTCATAATGAACTTGGCCTTCTCATGGGGAAGAAGAAAGCCAACACCGTGCCTGGCTCTTTCTGTGCTGTTGACACCACTCCACAACGGAACGAAACCGCCTTGTACCTCGCTTTTCAGACTGGGTCACGCTGTCTCCAATTTGCAGATAACGATGGAGTTGAGTAAACACTATATTAGGATGTTCACACGATACACGGTCTCAAATGTTTTATCACTGGATTGTGTCATTGTTTGTCTGGTCCCACGAGATCTGAAGGGACTGTGTGCACTGGACGGTGGAGTATGTCACAGAGTAGCCGGAATATTAATTCAAAAGGCCGATGTCCATACCAGCATAATTGGAGGGGAAAAACACCACAGAATGAACAAACGAACTAATCCAAATGGAAAACATCAACACGTTTCCGTGAACACAATGTAAGTCGTCAACGAGTGTAACTTCAAGTCAAATTCATGGCTTGGAATCTTACGCTGTCAGACGTCGACCTTTATTTTTTCGAAAAAAGCAGCGGTTATCCCGAGGCTGTCGACAATGCTATATAGCTTGTCTAGTGTTGCCACTGGTGATGGCCACATCTGCTCTCTCTGGTCCTCGTATGTCGGGTATTTTTGCAGCAAATGCTCAACGGTCATTTTCCCTGTACCACACGAGCATTCGTCAGTGCCACCTATCTTCAATTTGTTGAATAGGTGGTACCTCAGTCTATTGTGGCCAGTGCGAAGTCTGAAGACCACGACCTGCTCTCTTCTGTTCAACTGGTAGTAGGCATCGTTTTTGGTGTAGCCAGTATGTTCTGTTTCCCATTTGGTCATGTATCTAGCTCTAATAAGCCGTTTTGACTCTTCGTATGTCATACTAGTATCTGGTTGTGGTAGTCTTGCACCTTCTTTTGCCAGTCTGTCTGCCTCCTCGTTGCCTTGATATTGCAGTGGGATGGAACCCACTGTACCACTACCCTTTTTGGTGCGGACTGCTGGCATAGTTGACAGAGTACTGCTCTTAAATCATTAAGTTCAGTATTTTTCTGGCTTTTTAGTGCTGTGACTACGGCCAGGGCATCTGTAAGCAGGACTATGTGGCTTTCATTCCTTTTACCTGTCACCATTTCTTCCACTGCCGCCCTCAGTGCCTCTGCCTCCGCTCTGAAATTGCTTGTGGATTTTCCAGTAGCCAATGACAGTGTTATTTTTCTGCCATTTGGTAGGCTCAGGAATGCTCCTACCCCTCCGTTCTGTGTTGTGTTTGTTACAGAACCGTCGGTGTATGCATTTGTCCAGTCCATGCTTGGGTAGTTTTTCGTTATGTAGCTCAGGGTAGTATCTCTTTTTTCTTTTTCAGTCTGGCAGTTTTTGTTTCCAATACCTGGTATATTTTCTACCACCTCTGGAAATATGTGCTGCCTCCAGGTAGGTTTTCGTACACTAGGGATGGGCTTTGGTGTTGTTAGTGCGTTCATAGGTACTTCGTGCATCTTTGCTTTGGCTATTTCTGCAAAATTTCTCCGCTTTAGTTTCCCATTTCCGAAATTGTTTAGTCTCTGGTGCATTGGATAATCAGTTTGTCTTCTGAGTTTCTCTGCTTGCTTCTGAGCTCTGCAGTCTCTTCTGTCGGTCATGGATTGCAGTTTTGTAATCTTTTCAAGTTCTACAATTGGCATTGACTTCATGCCTCCTGTTATAACTCTCATGGCTTGTTTTTGGAGTTTGCTAATTTTATCGAAGTTCGCCTTTGCTGATGTTGTCCATGCCGCAATGCCATACTCGAGAACTGGTCTCACTCTTCCAGTGTACAGTTTCTTTAGTATACTTTCGTCTGCTCCCCAGCTTGTGCCAGCAAGTTTCCTCATGATTGCCATTCTTTCTCTGGCTCTCATTCGGTTTCTCTCGATCTGACTTTTCCATGTCATGCGCCAATCAAATGTGACTCCCAGGTAGTTTGGATTGTCGTTTGGCTGCAGGTATTTGCCGTTAAGACTTAATTTGGTGTTTTGGGGTTTGTTTGATAGCGAGAATATCGTACATGTCGTTTTTTCCTCGTTTATTTTGACCAGCCATGAGTTCGCCCACTCTTCCAGCGATGTTAGGGCCTGCTGCATTCGATTTCTTTTTATGGTGAGATTCTTTTCAGAGGTCCACATAGACAGATTGTCTGCAAACATTGAGCTGTGGACTCTTCTTGGTATATTCTCTGTTATGTTATTTATATACACCAGGAAGAGTGTGGGTAACAAACTATGGAAGTTAGTCAGAGCCATGAATGACGAAACTCCATCAAACAAACAAATTACAATCAAGCAGGGCGACAACATGCTCAGTGGAAAAAAAGCAGCAAACGCCTTTGTTGAACATTATGCCAGAGCAAACCACATTGATGTCCCTGCAGATAGGCATACATCCATTAGTGAAGAGCAAAAGGGGCACGACAACATCAATATAGCACCAGAAGAGCATGTGATGGCAAAATTAACAATGAATGAAATAGAAGAGGCCATGAGAACGTTAATGAAAAGGAAATCTCCCGGAAAAGATGGGATAACAAACGAAATGCTGATGGGGCTGGGCCAAACAGCAAAGAGGAAACTACTATCAGTCCTGAACCAAAGCTGGAAAAGGGGTATTGTACCCCAGGCATGGAAAGACGCAGTACTTGTACCAGTACCAAGGAAAGGAAAAGATAAAACAGATCCAAATGGATACATGCCTATCAGCTTACTGAGATGTGTAGGCAAACTGATGGAACGTATGATAAACGCCAGACTGATGTGGCATCTGGAAGAAAAAAACATACTCATTCCACAGCAAGCAGGCTTTAGACAGCACAGATCCACTGAGGATCAGGTCACCCTCGTGGCTAGGAGTCAACAATGGTGAACTAAAACACTGGAGCAAAATTAACTCTGTGACTAGCTGGACAAATGTATAGACAAATATTCTTGGTCTAAATGTGAGGACCATGTCTTAAAAGAGGAAAAGTGCTATTGAAAAAAGGTGGATTGTCGTTCTTTGTTCAGAGAACAGCCATCAATGTGTTGGAATCATCCGACTATAATTAAGTGAAAAATTAACCTACACTTTTTCTTTTTCAGAAATAGAAGTTTCCATCACCTTGACAAAACACTCCTATTCAGGGCTAACTCAATCAGCTAGAAGATGGATCTAAGAACTGAATTATAACCACTTATTATTTGCTCCAGCATATATTTATAACCCTGAACCAATCCATTTGAAGTATGTACTGTGTATATACTTTATATCACGTGCTTTGACATTTTCACAAATATTTCAACGAATTGCCCAGTTATTTCTTACAGCTCATAAAACACACGAACTACAATACAGAAGGCCATTATGTGGAACCTAATGTAGAAAATCGAATTCAACTTGAAGAGACGCCTATGCCTAAAAAGAATGACATTACAAAAAAAATGTTCAGTAAATAATTTTTTTAAGTGGCAAAATAATTCCTTTGCTAAGAACTATCAAAAGAACTTGCCACTTTAATAAATTGCACTACCAGACACAATGTAAATTATTAAGTCATTTGGACATTGAGCAGATGATAAGTTGAAGTGCAAATAATCGCGCATATCGGTGTAAGGAAAGATATTAGGCGGCAATTGACGGCAACCATTGTAAAACAGACAATAGGTGACATATGAAAGTTTCGCTATTTAGTCGTCAGTCTTTCAAGGGAGTTTTCCAGTGAGTTCGTAAACCTTCTAAACTACACATGGCATGATCCAGCTCACACCAGATCTGGGACATTGCACAGGGGCATCCGCCTCTGTAGAAGTACAGGCTAATTAGTACCAAGAGATTTGGTTTTACATTATTTATATCTAGTTGTCATTCTTCATATCTGTTTTCTTCGTTTATCATCTCCATTCTTTGTATTATATTTGAGTTCGGTCGTATATTCTGAATGATGTTTTGATGATTTAATTTTTATGTATGTGTTTATAATGATTTCAAGAAAATCAACATTTGAATATTTTTTTTTAAAAATCTCCCAATCTATGTTTGAGAAAGTGTTCTTCCCAAAGTAAATGTACCCATTCCCCCTAAAAATCATTTAGCTGCTTAAATGAAAGATTTTAAACACGTACTACGATGTAGTTGATTAAAATTGATCTTGGAAAATAAGGTCAGCTTAAACAGGTTACTTTTTCCAAAGGTTGATGTTGAAGTCATCTGATCATGACACTTAACTGCCCCATATTCTCGGCAGATCTCTTCAGCTCAGCAAATACTAATAATGCAAGAATCACTGGTAAAACTAGAAAACGGAAAACAAATGATGATTGTTGTCACTCAACGTAAAGAAAACCAAACATAGAGTTTTCAGTTTACGCATGAAAAAACAAACAGGGACACCATCAAAACTAAATGACTCCTGAACCATCCTATGCTTGAAGAAATGAAGGGTCAAAAACAAATCCAAGCCCCATTCAGTCAGTTAGCATTATTATCTACTGAGTATGCACACTTCCAAAGTTGATATGAAAATAAAAGGGATCAAAGTAAAAGGGGTGCACATAGACCTGAAGGAAAACTATCAGAGAAGAGTAAATGAAGGCTATTTATTCAGCACACAAGTGAACACAGGCCTATACAGATGTGACAGCTGCAAGTGAAACCAATGAATGAAAAGTCTTGACCAGATAAATGAATGGGGATAAGGTAATCATGCAGTAACCTCCGCAGTAGAAATCGATGTACAACACAGAAACCACATGTATGATAAAATCTTGACCCCAATTCATGCACGGTCAGCCATAATATAATTATATATATGCTGCCTTGGTTTGAATTCACCAGAATATCTATGTTGCAAAAGTTGCCTATGAATTAGACAAAAATATTGTCTTATCACCTGAAATTGTCTGCAAAATATGTCGATTGACAATTATTCATTGTGTTGTACATCCTTATAATCGATGCAATATCTTGTCCATTTTATTTCTTTTTTTTCAACTTCACTTGTTTTGTCGAACAGTTTCATTTCCCCTATCAACTCTTGTACATACAATATGCATGTTTTAAACTGCTTGATCTCATGAACGGAATCACTTGCTTCATCAAAGCTAGAAATACAAAGTGTTTTAAAAAATTGGGTTTTAATCTCGGATTTATTTAAATAAAAACATCAATTGGTTAGCCATCAATTTTGTATGGTACACATTTTATGCATGTTGTATAACTGCTCAGACAATTAATCTGCAATGAAAAACAAAGTGCAAATACAATATACTGGGAGGAAAAAAATTATTATTTGTTTATATTTAGACAATCTAAATTATAGTCTTGTAACGGCATCCGTTCTCCAATGTCAGAAGTAAAGCAGCCAAGCGCTTAAACTTAATCAAAAGACTTGCTAGTACAAATTGGGGAGCTGATGAACAAACTCTTCGGCAACTGTACCTTGGTTTTGTGCGATCGGTGATGGACTACAGCCTTCCCATACAGACCACTGTGAGTACAAATAACATCTCATCTATTGACCGGGTACAGAATCAAGCTCTCAGACTAATTTGTGGGAGGATGAGATCAACACCTACAGCGCGTGCGAGATACAGGCCAACATAGAACCGCTAGATATCAGGAGATAGGGGGCACTCACTGAAGCTGAAGAGAGATACAAGAGACAAGAAACTGACCATCCTAATAGGGTACACATATATACTTGGAACCAAAAGAGAAGACTGAAGCAGTTGTCCCCAACTTGATGTAGCAGAAGAAGAAAGCCATATTCATCATCTACCAGAGGAGAGAGAAAAGGAAAATGGGTTTTATGGACCACCCCCTTGAGAAAATCGTTGTCTGCCAGTCATAAAAACACATCTGACAGAAAAGGCAGTCACCATGGAGACTACACTTAAAATCCTGAAGTCATTTTTCTTGGAGACAGTATCTTGCAACCCAAAATGGGCAGTCCTGGTCTATATGGATGGATCAGCATTCAAATTTACCTCGTTTGAAGAGATATTCTTGGTGGGGAGGGCGATCAACAATATCATCACTGCCCACGGGATAATCGTCACCTTGCTAAAGATCCCTGGACGTAGTGGGCTACTAGTGAACGAAATGGCCGACACATTGACAAAAACAGGAGACTTGAAACAATAATTGAATAGACATTGCAGTAAACACACAGTTAAACGAATTATTAGGCAAAATACTCGGGAAATCTGGATGAACAGGTGGGTAACGTGAACAACAGGTCACAGTGTGTTTAGCGAAATGTCACATCCAAAAAGTAACGATGACATAAATAAACTACATAGAAGAGCATGGCAAAAATATATAGAGGCAGGTAAATCAAAAGAAACATATGTAAAATATTTGGACAAGCAGAACATATCTCAGAAAGCGAATAAAACAGCAAAAATAGACTTTGAAAAAAAACTTGCTCAGAGGATCAAGACTGACAGTAAAAGCTTCTTTTCTTATGTTAGAAATAAACAAAGAACGAAAGACAAAGTAGGCCCTCTCATAGACAGTACAGGGAAAATAATAAGTGAGAATAGGGAGGCTGCTAATCTGCTTAATCAGTACTTTGGCACAGTCTTCACAAAGGAGGACTGCTCCGAGATCCCAGAGCCTATAGATATTTTTCAAAGAGACATGGATACAGCGGGATTAAGATCAATCTGTATTACAGAGGAAATGGTTTTTAAAAAATTGGAGGGGTTGAAAGTGAATAAATGTCCAGGTCAAGATGGTATTCACCCAAAATTGCTGTATGAAATTAGAAACCAACTAGCAAAACCATTGGCTATATTATGTTCTCAATCACTTACAAAAGGGATTGTTCCACGGGATTGGAAAGATGCAGGAGTGATCCCCTTATTCAAAAAAGGCAAAAAATCAGATCCGGCAAATTATAGACCGGTGAGTTTAACGAGCATAGTCTGTAAATTGTTAGAGTCAATAATCAAAGAAAACATTGTAATGCATTTAGACAAATTTAATCTAATTAGAAATAGTCAGCATGGGTTTACTAGAGGGAGATCATGCTTAACAAATCTATTAGAATTCATGGAGGAGGTTACTAAAATCATAGATAAAGGGGAGCCAGTGGATGTTATTTATCTAGACTTTGCAAAGGCCTTTGATAGAGTACCTCATCAAAGATTATTTCGAAAGTTAAAATCACATGGAATAGGTGGCGAAGTTGCCAAATGGATTGAAAATTGGTTAACAGGAAGAAGGCAGAGGGTGGGCATAAATAAGGAGTACTCTGAGTGGAGTGAAGTGAAAAGTGGTGTGCCACAGGGCTCGGTTTTAGGACCAATTTTGTTCTTGATATATATAAATGATTTGGACATTGATATGAGATCCATGATTGCAAAATTTGCTGATGACACAAAACTATGCAGTAGTGTCTCATCTAAAGCGGAAGTGGATATATTGATGTCGGATTTAGATAAAATTCGAGAATGGTCTGTAAGCTGGCAAATGGAGTTTAATGTAGATAAATGTACAGTCATCCACATGGGAAGATCCAATATGGAACATAAATACAGAATGGGAGAAAACAATATTAGAAAGATAGATAAGGAAAGGGACCTAGGGGTTATAATAGATCATACAGGAAAGGTGAGGGAGCAAGTTAAGGTAGCAGTGAAAAAGGCAAATGCAATGTTAGGTATGATAAAAAGAAATATTAAACATAGGAGCAATGAAGTGATCGTCAAACTGTATAAAGCTTTAGTTAGACCTAGATTGGAGTACTGTGTACAGGTGTGGAGTCCTTATCATAGAGGGGACATAAACATGCTAGAAAGAATACAAAAAAGAGCGACAAAGATGATAGTTGGATTCCAGAATTACAGTTATGAGGAACGACTCAGAAAAACGGGCCTACAGTGTCTCGAAGAGAGAAGAATTCGTGGTGACTTAATACAGGTTTATAAGATGATCAGAGGAATCGATAAATTGGACTATAACAAGTTTTTTAAAATACAGCCACCTACAATAACACGAGGGCATAGCTACAAGCTGATTAAAGAGAGGTCCAGGTTAGATATTAGGAAATATTTTTTTAGTCAGAGAGTGGTGTCTGCTTGGAATGCATTGCCAGGGGAGGTGGTGGAGGCAGGGACAGTTAATGCGTTTAAGAATGGACTGGATGCGCATATATTTTAGAGCAAGGAGATGTAAATGTAACTGGTTGTATACAGACTCTGCAGGGTCTTCTAAACCAGTATAAAGACGTTAAGTTAAGAGATCAGTCTCATCTTTCAGTTCCGAACAGGACACACCAGAGTCAATAGGCACTTAAACCGCATCAATCCCCAGTACCTACCCTTGTGCAGACATTGCTGTCACCCTAATGAAACTGTTCGACATCTCTGCATTGAGTGCAATATACTTTCGTACATAAGGAAAAGATTTGTACAAGCAATTTCGACAATTGCCAACACACTGTTAGGCGCAGAGAAACAACTAAAGGAGACCTATATCTATATAAGAATGGCATTGGGCTGTCAAGAGCAGCTATGGGATAACAACAACAACGGTAACCATATGCAATGGTCAATTTATACTATATATTATTGATAAGAACAAGTTTGAATTTTAACGTGCACATAGCAAGTAAGATTAAAGAATGAGATTCAAACCAAACATGAAAATTAGCTTTCAAAAAGCGTTTCTTTTTCAAACTTTGTTTTTTTTATCACCCGCACTCAATAAAACATAATCACATCCAGTTTCTCTGGACATCATACAATGTATCCCGACATTCAGCTGAGAATTGTGATGTCTATATATCAATGTTTAAATATATCAATGTTATTTCATGGAATGTGTTCTAGCTTTCAAATGACTCAACTGAGCCGATCTTCTTCCATTCTGTAGTCAATGCCAAAACCACCGAAATTGAGATTGCTCTACTTAAGTCTGCAAGAACTGAGCTTCTGGATTATGCTGTAGTGTCTTGATTGTAATGTCTTCTTGATTATGTTGTATTGTATGTTGTGGACCTGTTATCCTTTTGTCTCTTGAACCACTATTTTTAGATATCAAATTTCTGAGTCTTGGAGATGGTTTCTCTTGGGATATTGGTCATAACCCATATCAATAATCCAAAAACTGATACATAGCTGTAGTGATTTACAGCCATCTTAATTGTCTTCATTATTTATTTCTCTGCACACGAATCCTAAACGTGAAACAGGTTCCCAGTTCATGCCCTTCATACGGTCAACTCTTCTCTAATCCCTCTGTTCTGGTTTATTACAGCTTCAATATATTTGAGCTCCCTGAAATGTTCTAGAGGCTGTTCACCTAGAAAATGTGATGTTTCTTCTATTCTCTCGTGACCGTCATAGAGCGTAAATACACTACCCCTACAGAGTAACTATACTCTCCTAATTGTCTATAATAAACTGTTTTATTTTGACGATTCCATTTGTCAATCCTTTTGTGATTTTCTTATTGTCCTCCATTTCCACCTCAAACTTCCTAATGTCAACATCTCTTCTAATTCTACTGTTCGATCGTTAATTCAATATCCTTATGATGCTACCGGAGATCTCCTCTCATTACCCCCATTTTCTCTCAAATTTTCTAACCTACTCTGACCTAATCAACTGCTGTCACCATAATTTTCTGGAATTATAATGTTCCCAGCCTACCATGATGTGGCTGTAACTCTGGCACTTGTAGTACCTCATGAGTCCCCTATTTCTATCAACGACATCTCCTACAATCATGTCTACCGGGAAAAATATGACTTCCCCTAAAGTATTCTGCTGATTGCTATGGATGTTGTTGATGCTCTATAAAGTCCCTAAACTCACAAATCAGTCAACAGTTTAATGTCATCAAATAGCAATCAAGATGATAGAAAAATATGGTTAATACCTGCTGCTGGAGTTGTTCTGCAACTCAGTGATGCCAATTCTAATTATATTCCAAATGTTAACTTTCTTGTATCTCTACACTTCGTTCAAGCAAGACTAAAATGTTAACTTTCTTGTTTCTCTACACTTCGTTCAAGCAACACTAAAATGTTCACTCTGTTGTTTAATTCTTTTAAACTGTTTTTCGAGTTCTCTTTCCCGGTTTGGGTTCTATATATAACCAATAGTTTGACCGTGCGATTATGTTCGATGTCTGCTCTATTTCTACTACAAATGAATTCGTGTCGAACTACATCATTTATTTTTAAGCTATAGCAGTAACATCTCCTTCAACTCTATGCTGCACATTTCGAATTAATCTTACATCCTCTTCTAGACACTGTTCTAACTCTAATTCTCCGTTCAGTTCCAGACTTGCACTGTAAAACTATTCACACTTTCTTCAATACACAGCAGGATAGCAAGCATGTTCTAAATACATACACAACACGATAGCAGGCAAGGTATAAGTACATACACAACAAGACAGCAGGCAAGGTCTAAGTACATACACAACAAGACAGCAGGCAAGGTATAAGTACATACACAACACGATAGCAGGCAAGGTCTGAGTACATACACAAGAAGACAGCAGGCAAGCTCTAATTACATGCACAAACAACACATTTGTTTGTTCAGCTTTTCCTCCAGACAGAACCTACATAAATAGATCTATCTCTTTTTTCCTCTCTTTCTCTCTCTCTCTATGTCTCTCTCTCTCTATCTTTCTCTCTCATACACAACCACTCACCCAGCCACCTAAATAAAAGCACTTACATTCATACATACAAATATCAAGGCTGTCCCATTGTTACTTCCTAATTAACTAAACTGTCGGTTGTATGTGTAACTACGGAGAGGAAAACTAACATCTGGTCAGGCAAAATATACTGATCAGACATGTTAGTCAGGGTTAGTCAAAATAAGCTGATCCGACATATTAGTCAAGGTCAAGCAAAACATACTGGCCAAGACCCTTACCTCGGCTTCCTTATAGTCATCCGTGGAAACAGGTTGTTTTCATGGCAGCCTGGCTAACTGAGTGAGGGATCGACATGATCCCAGTAGTAGCGAGTGACACGCAGACTAAGTCAAGCATACCACAACCGCCTGGAGGACCATTGTCGACCTTCATTTGCACGCTCTAGATGTGAGGAAAGCTACTGCAACCCACCACTTAACGTCCTATTGAGGGCTCAACAAAAGAGTAACCTACTCATTGCGGGTATTCGCAAACAACAACAGCTTGTAACTACACAGGTTTTGTGGAGAATCAAAAATACGCGGACTCTCATCAGGTGGCCAGAAACTTGTCATTTTGATTTCCTTCACATTAATCTACACCTTTAACTATACCTACCCGTGCAAAACAGTGATCATAATAATCATTAGTATGTCTGATCGCCGTGTTTAAAATTAATGGTTCGCGAGTTTGTTTCTATCAAGTGATGAATGTGCAATTTGATGATTAGAACAATGACTAGTTGTTCAGCTCAGTCAAACCCTGATTCAGAATCATGGCCCTCATCCTGTTTCTTACTCAGTCGCTTTCTGACCTACTCATTGGACTGGCCAACATTTTGACAAATATTTTTGCTAGGTTCAGTCTTATCTGACTAACCGCAGCCTCATCGTGTTACGCTAAGTCTGAAAAATAAAACCTTCCCTTTGCGTCCTTTAAAATCTTACCAAACTAGCCGAGGTCCGACCCAGGTCTTCTTTCTTACAAATGACCATTGCAAGTTAATTTATTCGACCTAGATTGTAATTTGAGCATGTGGGATTTCTACAAGGCAAAAGGTGATTGACCTTCAGCCTGGTTAATCGTTCTAAAAAAAACGCCTTACTACTTCCACGCGGTTATCAAACTGCTGGGAGCTATGGTGGGTTCCGTATGACTGCATCTGTCACATACAAACATGTAACCATCTTCAACTGTCCGTACATTAACTGCCAGCAAGCCATAGCTCGTATGTGTCGTTGCTATTAACCAAGGGCTTGACTTTGTGTCCAGCGATGCTAAGGTCAGAAACGATACTAGCTCGATATTCATAGGTAAGGACCTGGATCAGATTCCCTCCCTGCTGAGACTCATCAAGCAGGCGGTCATGTGTTTCAACCAATAGAAACTGTCTATCCTATTCCAATGTTTATGGGAAGACAACAAACTTAATCGGGCGATGAACGATTCCCCCAATGTACAATTGTGCAAGCAAAAGGACAGTCATCAATCATGTGACAACCACAGAGGCATCTTTTTACTGTCAATTTCGGAAAAAAATGTTGATCTGAGTCCTGCTCAACTGCCTGTTTTATTTAAGAGAGTCTGTGTGGTTTTCGTGGAACGGTCCACATAATACATGTTGTGCGCCAACTCTTGGAAAAGTGTCATTAACAGCATAATGACCCGTACACAGTATTTGTCCACCTGACCAAGGCCTTTGTCAATAGAAACCCCCAAAAAACAGGAAAACCACGGAAAAATGGTATTTTCCTGGCAGATTCATTGTCGTTGTCCGTCAGTTTCATGATGGCTCGTGCACTGCACTGCACGCAGGATAATTGACAGCAGCTTCCCTTGTCACCATCGGTGGCAAAAAGGGTTGTTTGCTGGCAGCGGCACTGTTTAGCATTGTATTTTTAGCACTGATGGCTGATGCTGTACATGGCGCTGCTACTGGTTTGCTGATCGGGTACATGGCACAAGGTCGATTGTTCAGTTCGAGACTCCTGAAGTTTCACATCAAATTGAGAGAAGCCAAGGTTTTGACTGTTCACTGACGACTGTGCCCTTAACACCTCATCAGGACAAGAAATTAAATCCGCAATGACGATGGTATTACAATAACTTTGGTATTACAATTTCTTTGGTATTACAATCAACACTGAAAAAAACGGAAGCACTCTTTCAACCGGCTCCTAGGAAACCGTACATTGAACCAAGCATTACTATTCAGAACCAGCGTCTCCAGGCAGTTGATACATTCACCTACATGTGCAGTACCCTCACTAGAGAGATGAATATCAACTACCAGATTAACAGAAGGATTGCAAAGAATTCTTTGCATTTAATATTTGGATCGCGATACAAACGAGAGTGTTCTTGAAACTGTTAGGAAAGAGTTAGACAATATAAAAACCTATTGAATATAGTAAAAACACGAACATTGATATGGTATGGACATTTATCACGATCGGCCCGGGCTGACCAAGACCATCATGCAAGGCCCTGTGCCTGGAAAGCGTGAGAGAGGGAGACCAACAAAGATGGGAAGACAATATTAAAGAGTGGAAGGGGAGGGTCTATAGCTGAAACTAATACCCTGGCAAAAAATCGAGACGTATGGCGGGAACTAGTTTGACAAATTGCAATAACGGTGCCTCAACGACCTGCTAGGTCACGAGACTGATGATGATGATTGCAAAGACGAGCTCTGTGTTTATGAGGCTGCAAGCATACGCCTAGAGCCGACATTGTGTTACCACCAAAGTTGAATTGTATGCGGGTGATAAATGAGCATATGCGGGCCATTTCCACAGTAGTGGTTCAGTATCATACAATTATGGGAGTTGGAATGCATAGGTAGTGTGTTTCCTGATGACGCAGAGTGGACAGAGAGATCGCACACATAATTCATGTGCGTAATGCCCACTATTAAATTGTGCCAATTTTGAAGCACCCTAAACTGCTTATTTAAACTAAGAGGATGTTGATAAATACACTGTTTATTCATACAATGTGCTACTAATATCGATCTGGTTCCCTTAAAAAAACACATATGAGTAAGATCCGGAGTTTATAGATGTGCTGTGTGAGATGTGCGGCCGGAAAGGCAATCCGTGATCGAATCCGCAACACCACACTGAGGCAGATAGTGGGGACAAACCGAGATAGTGATTACAATGAAGCTTAAAATGTAAGTGATTTTGTCATTGAGTCAGAATGTAGAATGTATTATGACGAGTCTGCAGCAAGAGCATACCATATCCATGTCTACCAGCAAGTGGCATACCACGGCGTCAGTGGATCGAGGGAGTCTCTGACGCTATCAGGAAGCTACACATAACGACAGCACGTCTCCCATCTGGCGATAACAAGAATTCTATACATCCCGTCTTTCTGAGACGTCAATAACAAGAGCAGCAAGACGAAAGAGGAAGTCGAAGAAGAAGTTTCCAACCAGTGATGTTTCGAACGATGATGGGAGAAAGATTCACACCTCTCTTGGTTCTTAACGAAGAGGCGGATATTGAGACGATAACTGAGGACTTGCATTCGGCATTTGTAGACACGGCAACTGAGGTCTTGAATCGGCATTTGTAGACACGGCAACTGAGACATTGATAGGCACGGCAACTGAGGTCTTGAATCGGCATTTGTAGACACGGCAACTGAGGTTTTGAATCGGCATTTGTAGACACGGCAACTGAGACATTGATAGACACGTCAACTGAGACATTGATAGGCACGTCAACTGAGACATTGATAGACACGTCAACTGAGACATTGATAGGCACGTCAACTGAGACATTGATCTGGACATTGATAGACACGGCAACTGAGACATTGATAGACACGTCAACTGACACATTGATCTGGACATTGATAGACACGGCAACTGAGACATTGATCTAGACATTGATAGACACGGCAACTGAGACATTGATAGGCACGTCAACTGAGACATTGATAGGCACGTCAACTGAGACATTGATCTGGACATTGATAGGCACGTCAACTGAGACATTGATCTGGACATTGATAGACACGTCAACTGAGACATTGATAGGCACGTCAACTGAGACATTGATCTGGACATTGATAGACACGGCAACTGAGACATTGATCTAGACATTGATAGACACGTCAACTGAGACATTGATAGGCACGTCAACTGAGACATTGATAGGCACGTCAACTGAGACATTGATAGACACGGCAACTGAGACATTGATAGGCACGTCAACTGAGACATTGATCTGGACATTGATAGACACGGCAAATGAGACATTGATAGGCACGTCAACTGAGACATTGATCTGGACATTGATAGACACGGCAACTGAGACATTGATCTAGACATTGATAGACACGGCAACTGAGACATTGATAGGCACGTCAACTGAGACATTGATCTGGACATTGATAGACACGGCAACTGAGACATTGATAGGCACGTCAACTGAGACATTGATCTGGACATTGATAGACACGGCAACTGAGACATTGATCTAGACATTGATAGACACGGCAACTGAGACATTGATAGGCACGTCAACTGAGACATTGATAGGCACGTCAACTGAGACATTGATAGACACGTCAACTGAGACATTGATAGGCACGTCAACTGAGACATTGATCTGGACATTGATAGACACGGCAACTGAGACATTGATCTAGACATTGATAGACACGTCAACTGAGACATTGATAGGCACGTCAACTGAGACATTGATAGGCACGTCAACTGAGACATTGATAGGCACGTCAACTGAGACATTGATAAGCACGTCAACTGAGACATTGATCTGGACATTGATAGACACGGCAACTGAGACATTGATAGGCACGTCAACTGAGACATTGATCTGGACATTGATAGACACGGCAACTGAGACATTGATCTAGACATTGATAGACACGTCAACTGAGACATTGATAGGCACGTCAACTGAGACATTGATCTGGACATTGATAGACACGTCAACTGAGACATTGATAGGCACGTCAACTGAGACATTGATCTGGACATTGATAGACACGGCAACTGAGACATTGATAGGCACGTCAACTGAGACATTGATCTGGACATTGATAGACACGGCAACTGAGACATTCATAGACACGGCAACTGAGACATTGATAGGCACGTCAACTGAGACATTGATAGACACGTCAACTGAGACATTGATAGGCACGTCAACTGAGACATTGATCTGGACATTGATAGACACGGCAACTGAGACATTGATCTAGACATTGATAGACACGGCAACTGAGACATTGATAGACACGTCAACTGAGACATTGATAGACACGGCAACTGAGGTCTAAGGAAAGTGAAGGGTAAAGAAGAAGGCATGGATTAGAAATAAAATACTCGAGTTATGTGACAAGAGAAAATTACTAAAGAGGTCCAGCAATGCCCACGATGGGATTGTGAAATACAACGAGATAAATGCAAACATAAAGACCAAGATAAACAAGGCTAAGGTAGAATGGATAACTGGTCAGAGCTCAAATATCGAACAGAATCTGAGAAGAAACGATGCCAATGGGGCATATAAAATAGTCAAGGACCTAGTAAGGCATATACAAAGTCGCAATACAACGATAATGGATAAGAGAGGGAAATGTCTAACAGAAGCCCAAGACATTCGGTCTTGTTGGACAGAGTACTGCTCTGAATTATATAAACATGAGGTTCGAGGTGACCAGGAAATGCAACCGCCCCCGAAATGAATATGTTAGAGGAGAATCAACCGATAACAAGAGAGGAAGTAACTGAATCGATAAAGATGCTAAACAAGAGGAAAGCTGGGAATGTGGATAAAAAAGAGCTTCTACAAGTGGGAGGTGAGGTAATAATTGAGACTCTGACATACATCTGTAACAGAATTTGACAGACAGGAGAGTGGAAAAAAACCCATCTAGACAAAATCAGTGTTTTTACGGCTGCCTAAATCAGGGAGCCCAAAGATCTGTCCGAACTATAGAACAATTAGCCTCATTAGTTATCCTAGCAAAGTTCTCTTGAGAATAATCCTCAATAGATTAAAACCACAGGCAGAGAATATCATTGCAGAAGAGCAAGAAGGGTTTCGAACGGGAAGAAATACCACTGAACAGATATTTAATCTGCGGATATTAAATGAGAAATAGAGGGGACGGCGTTGTCTAGTGGTTAAGTTACACGGCTCACAATCCGAAGGTGCTGGGTTCGATCGACATCACAGCACCGGCCGTTACCCAGGGGAAGCAAACCCTTAGAAAATCCAGGAGGAAGCAGACCCTTACATAAAATACACGCTGAAGTCGGATGCACTGGGCCGACAGACACAAAATAAAAAACACAGCGCAACGCACACGGCCTTGAGGATTATAGAAATAAGGCGAACGCAAACCAAAAAAAGTCCCAATAACATCTATATTCATTGATTTCAAAAAGCGTTCGACAGAGTACGGCATGCGGCGCTACGGACAACAATGAAGCATTACAAGGTCAATAGTAATATTGTGAAGGTAATTGAGAACCTTGATGAGAAGGCGTCAAGCGCAGTTTCTGTAGACAAAAAACTAGGTGAATAGTTTCGCACGTCTGTTGGGCTAAGACAAGGTGGTATATTCTCTCTAACGCTCTTCAATGTATTCTTAGAAAGAATAATGGAGACGGCCCTTGAGGGACATGTTGGTACGGTCAGAATAGGTGCCTGGACGATTACAAATCTACGATTTGCAGACGATAAAGATGGTCTGGCAGGCACGGAAACGGAACTCCAGGAGCTGATTAGTAGATTGGACAGAGCGGCGCAGAGCTATCGCATATAAATAAATGCAGAGAAAACAAAGCTGATGACTAATACCACGGAAGGTTTTACATCTGTGATAAAAGCAAAGGGCCAGGAACTCGAAGTTGTACACCGGTTCAAGTATCTGGGATCACTGATCAGTGACGAGGACTTGCGGCTTGTTTCACCCCTACACAAGCTTCTTACAAAAGTGATTGTAATCAGACTAGAGTAACAATGATGACAATCAGCCAGGAGAGCAGGCAGGCTTCAGCAGAGGCTACTCAAGCCCCGACCACCTCCAGACAATTAACCAAAACAATTAATATAGAAGACACGGGAAGTACACATGTCTATGTCCCTTGTGTTTGTGGACTTTGAAAAAACCTGCGACAACACTTAAATCGCCACAGTATTACTTCTGTAATATGTAATGCCTTGAGAAGTCTAGGTATTGAAGAAACAGTTTTTTGGACTAATTGTGTTCTTTTATATAAACGATTTAGACAATGATATCGGATCCAGGATTTCCAAATGTGCGGATGGCATACATCTTTGTCAAAAGTTTCGTCTAAAGCAGAAGTGGATACATTGAAGTCGGATTTAGATAACATTCGAGAACTGTTTGAGAGCTGGCAAAGTGAGTTTAACGTAGATAAATGTACAGTTATCCGCATGGGTAGATCCAATATTTAACATCATTACAGAATAGGAGAGAACTATAGAAGCATGTCAGGAAGATCTTAACCGAGCACTTGGTTGAGTGGTAAATACTGCCAACCCAAACCAGCATTTGGATTCGAAAGTGACCATTTGACTGTGTGTTACGTGGTGGTGCATTGACTCTGAAACATGTGACGTGGACTTTAATGTCCTTGAGTGACTGTCATCTATATAAATGTCACATAAAAACGTGTTTTCGCTAAACCCGAATCTGTCGTCAGGAAATCGTTGGGTAACAAAGGCGTTGCTCTTTGTCCTGAGACCCACAGTATAAGAACCAATGTCATTGTCACGAGAATCCATGGTACAAAGGTATTTCTCTTGATTCGAGAACCACGGTGCAGGATCCGCTGCAATTGTCTCAGAGTTCTGGAGTAGAATAACCAGTTAGCTAGTTAGTTAGTATGTGTTAACTATAGTTAGATATGATTGTGGGAAATTAGAATGCATAGCATTGATTGAGGTGATAGAACCCTTTGGTAAATTAGTACAAAAGAAAGCCGTGCTGCGTTGTTTTCACGTGCTGGTATTATTCTTGTGAAACCAATTGTGTTTGAATAATAAAACATTGATTGTTATTGCTGAAGTTAAAATAATCGTTAGAGTGTTCTACTTAGAGTTGTGAGTAAGCAGAAGAGTGATAGTTGTAAGAAAGAACATAGGTAAGTCAGTTACCTGCTCACTAACCCTGTGCATATGGCTGAAGCAAACAGACCGGATTGCTGTTCTTCAATTTTCTTCGTGTGTTTTTTTTGGTTTGAGAATAAAACTTATTTTTGATGTTTTCCATTGGTCAAGTATTTGACTTTCACTAATGCATTTGAATTCATGCTAGTTTTCTCCTCTGCTGTCGAAATTACTTATGTGGTGATTTCATCCAGTCATGGGGATGTTTCTCATTTGTAAATGTTTGGTGCAGGGGCTTCCATTTGGAAATTGTGAAAATATGTTAAAAACTAAAATACATTAAGATAAAAAACCCTTATAGTATATTTATCTTTATAATATCACATATAAAACTCCAGATCTGTTCAGTAATGTTTTCCCCATAACAACTAGCGATATCTGCAAGACATGCTTTATCTGATGTAAGGTCTTGTTAGAATTGTTGGCGATGGAGTAACACGTTTGCAACAATTTTGTTAAAAGAGTAGTTTCCTCTTGATTCTAACAATAGCGTATTTCTATGTCGAGCCTTGGTTTTGAACGAGCATACACGTGAGTAAATTCTCTGCGCTGCTGCTCCGCTAACTGGGGTTCCGAGACAATGTGGCGAGCTCTTTTATTGTCTCATGTTCAGGTACACAATCCAAAAAAAGTGCTCTCCCTGTGGGCAGTTCGTCTTTCTTAAATGAATGGGAAAGTATAGGCTGTAGAACTTCCAATTTAATGTTAGTGAGGTCTACCAATTGGCAAATGTAGAGTTGACCTCTTGTGTCAAGTGCATTGAGAGAGTAATTCAACTGGAGACATAAATGTAACACAAGAACAAAAAAGTCTAATTTTAAAATGTCTGTAAAAGGAAACATTTGGATATCATTTATCCACAATACAAACAACTGGAGGAATAGACAGCTAGATTTAGACAGATCTTCAATTTATTATATTGAATTAAATATAAATATATCTATACATTGGATATTTTATAAAGCATTAGTAAATTATTTGTTTGAATTGTGCCTGTGTTTAAAAGGGAACAGAGTCGTCATGCTAGAGGCCTTGGAGATAACAGAAACACACATATTGAAAACATCAGGTCAGAAAGGTGGGGTTACAAGGTGAACAATGATTATGTTGCATCGGGAAATTTAAGAAATAACAAAGGCGCATTAGTCAGATCAGTATTGGAGTATGGTATCACTACTTGGGCTCTCGCTACGAGAACACACTTTGGTAGGATATGTTCAGAACCAAGCCACACACATAATCATCGAGATCACGAAGGTCACATCCATATAGTCACTAGAAATACTGAGAGGCCCCCTGTCAGTGGAGAATAGATAGGACAATAAAGTAATTCACAGTCATAGAGCTATTCAAGACTTTTGAAACAACAAATACACCAAAGTATTAGCAGAAGGAACGGGCAGACAAAGCTGATTGCTTTCACTGAGTCTCTATAACCCGTAGTCTGAGATGATACTAACCAGCCAGATGTTGATCAGCCGAAGTACTGCCAGCCATAATAACCGTACGCCGCAATAGATGGTGTCCACACCAGTCACATAAGTTATACTGCACTTCAGCGGTGAGTCTGGAGGTGACTGTATAGTCCAATTCTGGCACATAGTCCTGTTTCACATATATATAACCTATAAGGTCAGGGTTGGGTATCTGAGTGTCAGCTGTTTTGTCTGTACGCACAGTACATTTTCTCCGAGTCGTAGAAGTCCGATGGTTCCTCAGCAATGCCGGCATCTCTGATGGTTGTTCAACGCCATGTCTGAAGGTTCTATGACAGGCTCTCTCATAAATTTAGATCAATGATGAAGCGTGTCAGAGATATGGTGAGGGAGTCTTTGAAGCGCTTCTTTTGCACACCGGCCAGAGGTATGCTCTCTTTCAGATCATCGTATATTAGTAGTTTGAGGATGTAAGTTGTTGGGATGTGCTTTAATTGTCTCATCATTTTGTCTGACACAATTATTTTATTTCAAGTTGCACCTGACCTATTTAATATTCGGCATGTGTTTCTCGTGTGCTCAGTCATAATACAATTTTGCAATGGCAAAGTTTACGCTATGCTTCCTCAGATCTATAATTATCTTCTCAAACCCAAACATATGTGTTTTCTAATTTACTGTTGTGCTTGCGAGACAGAGTGGCATAGGTGTCGAACGTCCGTTTCCCAATCCCAAAACACTGGGTACGAATTTGATCGTGTCCAATTTGGTACACATTGCGGTTTTTTGGTACGATTATTTCTGTACCTACGAAAAGTAATGACAACCTTGCGTATTGTAAGGGTATCATGTGTCATTAGCATGTACATCAGATGTGTTTGGAAGACAGTGTCATGTGTGTAACATATTTGTGAAATAATATGAATAAGGTCTAAGAAATAACTGAGACAATAACTAGCTATTCTGGCACGGGTGGGTGAGGTCAGTAAGAGGCCAACCACGGGAGGTATTCTTCGTCAAAGATGGGCCCACATTGACTTTTATTATTATCCACGTGTTTGGTCGATATTCCATACAATTTAATACGAGTAAAAATGTTGCTCAAGATGGTAGGGGCTAAGCATTTAGAAGGATAGAGGTAGAGCAAGCGTATCGCCCATTTTGTTGTTGCTAGTAGTTGTCAGAATTTGGTAGATACGCCTACGGCTTTAGTAGCTACATACGCCTACGGCTTTAGTAGCTAGACACACAAACAATCGGATTGTAGATTTCAGGGACATATCATTTGATGACAGGGTTCTCATATTATGATTGACATGCTGACACGATAGCCCGATACATTAATAGGTCTCACGAAGGGGGATGTTAGATGATCATCTGACAAGTAGAGTGGGTACAATATCGATACGAGCTGCTGACCGGTCAGCGTGGAGAAGCACATGTTCGTCGTTCATGTTCAATAGGGAAGAGCCTAAACGGCCAATAAAAGCAAATGCACAATTTATATTTGGACAGAGCTGCCTCTAAGGCTATCTCACTATGTTCCTTTGGTAATTGCATTTTTGTCAAAGGAAATGAAAGGTGGCTCTTCCCTTCCAGCATGAGAGAGAAAACTGACCATACAAATGATTCAGCTTGTCACAATGGATTCATATTCTTCATGATCTGCTGGAAAAGAGAGAACACTGTTCACTCCAGTGAGACAGTTGTTTGTGTTATCCTGGTGAGACAGTTGTTTGTGTTATCCTAGTGAGACACTTGTTTGTGTTATCCTAGTGACACAGTTGTTTGTGTTATCCTGGTGAGACAGTTGTTTGTGTTATCCTGGTGAGACAGTTGTTTGTGTTATCCTAGTGTAACAGTTGTTTGTGTTATCCTAGTGTCTGAAGTGGATTTCCCGGACATAAATTCTTCATCGTCCACTCAAAAGACAACAAGCAAAGGTATAAAGGGGACACTTAAAAGAACAGGTCCATAGACTCTCAAACGTTGTCTATATCATGCACATCCACACATTTATTATATAAGGTCCAGCTGAGATACCAGGAAATATTTTTTTAGTCAGAGACTGGTGAATTCTTGGAATACGTTGCAAAAGGAAATAGTGAAGGCAAGATACGCATCTGTATTTTTAATCAAGTGAAAGTAAAAGGATCTGGTTGTATACACACTCTGTAGAGACTTCTAAACAAGTACAAAAACATAAAGTTAAGTTAAAGTAGTGGGCCCTATGTTACTAGTCATTTGACATACCACGGCATCCAGCGTTCGTCAGGGCAATGCATCTCCTTAAAACTCGTCACAGTAACCATTAAAGGTTGAGAAAGAGAATTGACAATAAAATAAAAGCATAAACATTGACGGACAATTACTGTCTCACCAATGTACGGTTTTCTGAAGACATAGTTATCTTAGGTGACAGCGTCAGAGAGGCTGGACCATGCTTAAATAAGCTGAACATACAAGCGAGAATGTAGGGCTCAAAATGAATATAAATATAAGCCACTGAACACTTTTTGCAAACAAGGTGAACTGCGGTTAGAAAATAATTCGTCAAAAGCCACGCATTAGTACATTTACACATTTACCTTGGTCATGAAAACACAAGCTCACCAAAGACAGAAACCGTAAGATGATAAGGAGGATATCAGCAGACTAGGCCTGCTTCAGTCGTATCAATCTCATAATTCAGGAGATTAGAAACGGAAAGACAAACGCTCACATTTTCAACTGCATGGTTATGGAAACCCATGATATATGACTGAGAGGTACTGGTACAAGGAGTGTTCAAATGACACCGGACAGAACTGCACAAAGTAAACATGCGTACGATGCATGATGATTTCACTTCTGGTGTAAACAGCACATACAAATAAGTTCGCAAACTTTCATTATCCTCCGTCTCATTGTTTCTTCTGTAGACCGTTGAAAACATGGCAGGTGTGATACGGAATCTGTTCAGTTTTGATCAGCGAGCGGTGATTCGGTTTCTAACAGCTGAAGGATGTCGACTAGTTGACATTCATTGCAGAATGCAGGCAGTGTATGGTGACTAAAGTGTGTCCAAGACAACAATCAAGAACTGGACAACGATGTTTAAGAAAGGACGCGAGTTAACGATAGATCTTACGAGACAAAGGTCAGGCGCATACTGTTGTGTCAGAAGTTGCCATCGCCAAAATTGATGCATAAATTCGGGTGAACTGTTTCCGGAACTTACGTTCGCTAGCAGATGAATTCGCTTTGTTGCTAGGAACAGTTTAAATGTTGGTTAACAAGAAACGGAAGTATCGGAAGGTGTGTTCACAATGGGTACCTCGGAAGAACGCATGGGATGGAGTTTGAACCACTTGCTGTGATACGAAGGTGTGGGTGATTCGTTTCTTGTGCGCATTGTGGCAGGTGAGGAATCGTAGTGCCACCACTTTTAGCCGAGCAGCAACACTGCTAGCATGTAATGGAAACATTCCGGATTAGCAAGACCAAAAACATTCAAGTCACACATTTCCGCTGTTAAGGTTATGCTGACAGCGTTTTTTGGCCATGAGGGAATTTTGTTGTCAGATTTTAAGAAGCCTGGCGGGAGCATCAATGTCATCTGCTACAATGACAAACTAGACAAGTTGCATACAACAATCGAGAATAAACTATTCGGCATGCTTTCAAGTGGTGTCATTATGTTGCACGACAATGCGCATACACATGTCGTGAAAATTGTTCAGAAAACGTTAGCACAGCAAAGGTGGGAAGTACTGCCACACCCATGCTTTAGCCACAAAATGTCCCCTTCTGACATTAATTTGTTTGGACCCTTAACAAAATTACTGAAAGAGCAAAGATTCGACTCCGATGCAGTTGGCATGGCCTCGGTGACCAAGTGGTTCAAAGAGCAGTCAACGTCATGGGATCAAGATGCTGAGCAGCACATGAGCTGCAGTGGTTAGCGACCCATAGCTGACTGCTAGAGTCAGGGCCAGCGAACCATAGCTGACTGCTAGCGTCAGGGCCAGCGAACCATAGCTGCCAAGACTCTTCTACACCTCCACGCGGTGATCCTGGATAAGAGGCTGCAACAGGGCAGACTGGCTAAGGAGAAGGGCTCGAAGAGGGAATGCTAACCCGGTACTAAAAAAATGATTCCTGAAGTCGGATGTGTTAGACCGAAAGGTGCAAATATCGCAGCGAAGCTGTAAACTACGACACAGCGAATTCCGTTCTCTGGACTACATTCTGCTACTTAGGCCCTTTCAGGGTTTGGTAGTGGGAGATTGAGAACGAACGAAGAAGGAGAAGTCAACGTCATTTTTTTCTGACGGCATGCGCCGTCTACCCAAGCAGGGGGATGCGTGTCTGAATGTCTATGACAACTTTTTCTAACTAACCCTGTGGCATATTTGCTTCATAACAATGGCTATATTTAATTCTGTCACACTAGATGATGTAATTTCTATATGTTTGTAATTAATCCATTGGGTCCAGTTTCATTTTAACATGCATTGTATATTGCTGAGAGGTAGTGACGTCTAGGAACAAGCAGACACAGAGAAGCACTGGAAGAAAGAAAATTGAGTTTGTCTACAGGTCCGAATCCACAACACTGAAATCAGGCTCTGAACCACCTACAATGACGTCAGTGATGCAGAATTGATAAAATTGCAGATGGGCGAGGCATGAGATACGTATATATGACAACATATGAACACGTAAACATACGTACTCGCTCTACAACTTTCATCTCCAGCAATGAGATGGAGAGACTGCTTTAGCAAAACTGGAAGCTCACAATAAATGCAAGGCAAAACAACTGAAATGATTGTAAACTACCTTTAGCTACCTGGCATCAGCCACTTGCTTTACCTGATTGAATAGGAAGATTACAGAGAGGCTGAAAATGCCGCAGTGATTGAGCTGATAGCAGTCAGCGACTCATAACTGGCTGCTTTCTTCAAGGTCAATGACCCAGTACTGACCGAGAATCTATTATGTATCCAAGTAGCAGCAAACTATAACAAAAAGTAACAAACATAACAATGGTCAAATACAATGACTTGGTTATAGAGCTAAGACAAACGGTGTTCATAGCCTAACATCAGCACTCGATTTAGGCGAAAGAATTTTAGTGCAGCATCTGTATACAACCTGATGAAGCAATTAGACCAGAAAGCACTGACGCGAACAAAAGAAATGAAAGTCCTTTGTGGAATGGCTGCTGAAGAATCAAGTTGGCTGTGGAACAATGGCATGCAGTAAACTGAATATATAATATACAACTAAAGTACAAGTTTGACTTTAACCTTTTTAACCATTAAATTACAAGTTGCGTCCCCATATAAAGCTATCGTATTGGAGAAGACATTAACACGACAGCCAAACACGGGTTCAGTGATAAGAGTTGCGCTGGAGAAGTCTCAACCTACTGTGTCTGTCGATGCTAGCCCCATGAAGGGTTATCCTTAGGTGGTCAGCCTTTACTTCCGGGTTGTACAAGAAGCTTCACATCACACTGACCTAATTAGGAAAGGTCCCAGAAAGCTTGTTGCGTTAAAAATACATCTTATTACAAAGTTCTGCAAATATCTCCCTATCATTACACTTGCTTTCACGTCATCTATTATCGTTTACTCTTGCGACAAAAACAAACGCTTGAAGTCCAGGAAGTGTTTACATTTCTTGGAAACAACTGAACTCCTGTGAATGCTAAGAATACCTGTTCTAACGTGGTCTGGTGTACAGAGTAGTCTCTGACGTTTAATGTATCTTTGGCTGTCTCCATTAGGGAGAATACATCAGCAAGTTTCACATTAACATCGGGAATTTGAAAATGAATATAACCTTCGAAATTCTGAAAAATCGTTGCTCCTGGGAAGTTTGAAGCAATGAAGTCATTAACAGGTTCGTTTGGTGCAGTATTCCCATTTTCTAGAGTACCAAGTTGTGCAATAAGAATGTATCCCTGTGCAAATTTGTTCTTCAAATGTTGAGGACTGCCCAGGCACACGAATCTTCCATTAACCATTATGGCAATGCGGGTACAGAGAGCATCACACTCTTCCATACTGTGAGATGTCAGCACCAATGTGGTCCCTGATGCTCTCACTTGTGATAAAACATTCCAGAGAGTCCGTCTAGCTTCAGGGTCCATACCTGATGATGGTTCATCCAACATGAGAAAAGGAGGGTTACCAATCAAAGCCACTGCTATGCTCAATTTTCTTCTGGTACCTCCACTGTATTGGCCAGTCAGTTTGTCAATATGGGGATCAAGCGTGAGCATCTCTGCTAGTGCTGTGACCACTCTGTTGATACTGTCTTGTGGGATGCCCCGTAAGCGTGCATACATTGTCATGGTTTCTCGACCAGTCATTTCAGGAATTAGAGGGTCAAACTGTGGACAGTAGCCCATATTAGCTTGAACATGCTTGATATTGTTTTTAATATCAAAACCTTTGAGGTAAGCATTGCCCCCAGTTACCATGGTATCTCCGGTTAACATTTTAAATGTTGAAGTTTTTCCTGCCCCATTCTGGCCAAGGAGACCAAAACATTCTTGTTCTGGAATCCCAACACATAAGTGATCCACAGCAATATAATTATTATATCTCTTATAGAGGTTTATAAGCACCAATGAATTTGTTTGTAACATACATGAAGACCTGGAAGAAAAAATATGTTGCCTCTCAGTTACAACATCGCTGTCCTCTACACATGCAACATTCGTGTCTTCTTTACCATATTTATCACCAGCAATAATATACCAGATCTTCTGAATGATTTGAAATTCTATTATCATAACAACCAGAAAGAATACTCCTCCTTCCAAGAACATGAATATCAATGAGACTCCAATGCCAGGTTCTTCCCAGCTAGTGTAGCTATTTTGAAATGGTAAACATTCTTCACCACATTTGCCTTTGCAGCATGCAAACTTTTTAACTAAAGAACAGATAGATAGATATTTTTCACAATATTCCATACTAATGTAGTTAATATTGATATTGAAAAAGCAGCATATAAAGTTGTAGGCTGGAAATACCCCAATGAATATCAAATTCATTGTGTCTGCGATGTCACCAGTGGATAACTGTGGGTTCTTCAGAACAACCACAATAATTTTGAGAACCACTCCTGATATAAAATTGATTATGATACACATAACAATCCCAGTTGAAGCTGATTTAAACAAAAATTGAAGTGCATATACGAATGGTAATGCTGCCCAACCATATAAAATCACCACTAAAATGACAAGTGCCCATCTACCGTCGTGTGTAAATGCTGGATTATCGTATACTGCAAATAATGCTACAATGGGTAGAACAGAAATGCAGAAGAGGATAAAGTCCAACAAAAAGGTAGGTAGCCAGTATGTTACTGGAAGTACCCCACTGAGAATTTGCATGTGCTTTGACCCAAGCTCTCTTTCTTTGATGAGGAAGTAAATAAACAATGAAGTCATTAAAGATGTGCCAAAGACAATGTTTATGGCAACAAAGATTCGCTGCACACGGATTTCTTGTTCGTTTTTATTAGTTTCAACTTTAGGTAGTGGGCTCAGTGCTGTCTGAAGACTAAATGAATCATTCAAGGTGAACTGAAGAAGGGTGTTCATCAAATAGTTGACAGAAATTGGCTTTGAATGGTAAGGTTTACTATTATAATAAGCAACATAAATGAGATCTCCTGTTTGACCTGCAGTAATGACTTCCATGCCAATAATCATTTTCTTGTTGAAAGTTGGTGTGCCCAACTCACTTTCTCTCGCCAGTGTATAGTTATCAAAGGTTTTTTTATTTTCTAAAACAAAATATTCCATATCATGAGATTGTTCAAACTGATTCTCATACAAACTTTTTAAAGCATTTCGTTCAGTTGTTGAATTAATACTAACTGTGTAAGGAATGTATGTTCTCCCAAAAGGCTTGAGATCAAAAGTCAGAGGTGGAGTTGATATTTCATAAGATGTTTGATCAGAACCCAAAGATAATAATGCAAAGAATACTGGAAACAATAACTGGAGCAGAGTTAGCTTCCGCTTACGCCAGGTGTAAATTGCTTTCTTTATGAAAACTCCATACATACGAGAGATCTCAAGAGACAAGCCTTTCTTTTTTGTGTAGCTCTTGTGTAAATCCAAGATAGTAGCTGCAGGTCTAAAAGTATCAACTTGTACTGTATCACTCACTTTCTTTTCATGTATGGGTTGAAATGCATCCGAATCAACGGAACTATCCAAAGCATTAACATATTTATCTTCTATGTTTGCAACAGAGGCTCTAATTTTTTTTATTTTAAGCAGATCTTTGTTAGTTTCCAGATATTTGTAAAGTTTTGGAAATGCATTGGATTCACTGTCAGGAATGATGTAGGTAACTTCCATGTTTGAAATATTTGCAACATTAGCTGTTGGGATGAACGACTGAATGGTATTTGTCAGCATGTTAACATCACAATCATATTTTGTTACAAAAAAATCCTGGTGACCAGCACATACGGTACTTTGTTCAACATAATTTGTGTTTTTTAGAAAGCTTTTTCTTACATCTTCAACAGTTTCATATTCTCCAACTTTTAAAAATACTTCTTCCATGGTTGTAGCTGATGTTCCAAAACTACTAATATGAAGCTCCTCCTTGTTAATCTCCAGTGTGTTGAAGAGAGATGCAAATTTACTGGACTCACTTTCAGGTAGGAGGTAAGAGACTTCTGTGTTTATAACAGTTTCAAGTTCAGCTGTTGGGATGAATGACCTAATGATCTTCGTGAGGAAGTTTACATCACACTCTGGTAGCTTCACAACAACAAGGTGATAACCGCTGCCATATAACTTTTTTAGAAACATGGAAGTCCCACAACATTTCACAACACCTTCTCCCATAATGGCGATCCTGTCACCTAACGCATCTGCTTCATCCATGTAGTGTGTAGTGAGCAAAACAGTTCTACCTTCTCTGGCTTCCTGTAGAACGTTCCATAGTTGACGACGAGCTGAAGGATCTAGTCCTGATGATGGTTCATCAAATATCACTACCTTAGATCCTCCTATTAGAGCAATCCCAACTGAAAGCTTCCTCTTCTGTCCTCCTGATAGATTCTTAGACATCGTGTGCATTTTAGTTTCTAAACCAACTTTCTTGGCCATTTTTATCGCTTCTGATTTCATACTTGGACCACTGAAGCCTTTTACCTTTGCAAAGAATTGGAGATGTTCCAAAACTGTTAGTGTGTCAAACAGAATGTCGTACTGTGGACATAAACCTAAACTGCTCCGAACATTAGCAATGTTCTTTCTGATATCATAACCATTGACATATGCAGTACCACTAGTTGGAGGAAGGAAGCCTGTAAGCATTGACATGGTTGTAGTCTTTCCAGCTCCATTGTGACCTAACAACACAGTTATCTGTCCTTCGTACATATTCAGTGTTGTTCCGGCTACAGCTACATTGTTTCCGAATGACTTTTTCAAATCACAAATGCGTATGCCTGCTTGTCTGCCAACTGGGTCTTTTTCGAAATATGTTGTATTAGGCATCTCACTGTCTGAACCTGTAACCTCGCTAATTGGTTCAGCAAACCAATATGCTTTAGAGAAACAGAAGAAATATGGTTCAGGAATACCAAACTCCCCAGGTCTTATATTTTCCAAGTACCATGCGATGAAGAAGTAAATTGCAGAATCAATCAACAACATTATCATACAATCCATTAGGCTTAAGTTGTCATCTATACTTCCTGGATAATAAAAGTTGCTCCACTGGGAACCTTCTCCTGATTTCTCAAAAAGGCCAATGCATGTTGCTCCAAAGGCAATGGCGCAGTTTAAGAAAAGAGAAAAGCTCAATTTTGAAATTTTACTACTTTTCAAATATTTTGGTTCAATGTAAGAGTAAGGTAAAAAGGTAGCAAAGAACACGATTCCTGAAAGGATTGCTCCAGTGTTAGCTTTTTGAACACATGCGCTTATCATGAAGCAGAATGCGATCAAAGAGAGTGCATAACACAACAGAAAAACAAAGAAGAGGCTGGCATCAGTGTGAACTATAACTGGACCGTTCGATGTAATATTACCAAAGAGCAATAGTGTGTACATTGCCATAGTTGGAACTAAGTAAATACTGAATGTAATGATCCATGAGATTATTTGTGCTGTTGATGTTAGGCCCATCAAATTCATCGCCTCCTTTAGTCTCTTCTCTTTCTCGTAGACCAAATTCTTTGTGTTGATGATGACACTGATAAAGAAGCTCACGACGATGAAGAGTGGGAGTTGAGCCACTACAACATGTTCCAAAGTGTCGTAAGTGTAAGGTGAATCAGCAAAAGGGTTCACGTGGACATGGAAAGTGACTGGTCCTGGATTTTTCACGTGTTGAGATAACCAATACTGAGCCAACCCCTCGCTGAGCAACTTTTGCAAGTACAATATCCCATAATACTTGTGCAAATCAAAAGAATATCGTTTTTTCTTGTCTAGAAAAGGTGCATATGAGGACGCAGTGTTCCAATTGTCATGTTCTGGTCTTATGGTCACTGTGATTTTCTGTGGTAACTGTCCTGTCTCTATGGACATGGCTTCAAAAACAATGATTAGTGTCATGTCTTTGCTATTGTTCTGGTAGTAGCAAACCGCTTCCTCCTCGGACGGAAAACCTTTCATTGATATGTTCTTAAAATTCTTACTGTTTATTTGTTGCAGAATATTATTCATTACCTGCTCAGTTGCCACCGTTTGTGGGCTATATCCGATAATCTTACTTAAAGCAAACACTAGAAACTGACTGCGAATTGGTTCACTTTTGAAATATGTTGTTTTTCCTACAACACCTGAAGTTTTGCTTCTGATATAAACAAATATGAGGGCAAATGCACTTGGAAGCAATACCTCAATGAATGACACCAAAAACCTTCGTTTCTGCAGCAGCCAGTTCTTCCACAACAATGTAATTATCTGATCAAATAACGCCATGATGGTCAATATACAACCTGGTGCTCCTGATTGTACAGCGGCATGTATGATTGTACATCAATCTATTTGATTGTACAGCTGCGTTTATACAGCAATCTGTTGGTTTGTACAGAAATCTGTTTGATTGTAAAGGAAAGGGTTTGTACAGCGGTCTATGTGATTTTATAGCATTCTGTTATCTTATCAGATCTTCAGATTAACTGAAATATTTGGTTCTGTGAACAAATTCGTTGCTTTATCTTTTGTCAAGCACACATGAAATACCAGTGTCTCTCAAATGTAGTAAACTCACAGCTTGAGTTCCAAGTACATTGTTAAGGCACCTGATATCATCGCGTTGATAATGGACACTGTCTCTTCTAACTGCATGTATGTCACGTTCTGTGAAGGAGATTTCCACTTATAATGTTCGCATCCAACTGAAATACGCGTTAACTAAATTATAAAAATTTTTAAATTCAACGGATTCAGGCAGCATTGCCAGATCAAAGTTTTGAGTGGGGAAAAAAAACCAAGTATCGCTGAAAAAAGCCAAGATAAAATTAAAAAAACAAAAACCACCATATATTAGTATATATCATTAAAAATATCCTAGGAGGTTGAGGGTGTGTAGGATTTAAACCCTTTTAAAATGCTTTTAAGGCCTTGTGCTGTTGTAGGCCCTTATAAAATGTATTTTTATTATTTTAATACACACATTCAAAAAGATTGTTGGAAAATATGGAATTGGAATAAAGAACGAAAGGAGAAACACTGAGCCAATTCTGAGAGCAAACCAAACTTAGTATTTGTAACACTTTTTTGTAAACACCATATTAGAAAATTATATACATACAAAAGCCCAGGTGATAGGACAAGAAAACAGGTTTATTTTATTATGATCAGATACAGATTTAGAAATATTGTCAAAAACACCAAGACATACCCAGGATCAGACATCAACTTAGACCACAATCCAGTGTGTTTGAAATTAGATAAACAACTCAAAATCACAGGGAACAAAGGCATAAAGACATTTAATGACGACTGATCAGCGCTCAAACAGCAAGATGTACGACAATTGTGCCAGGTACTAGTACAGAACGAGTATGAAAACGTGCAATCAGAGGACGAGGAAGAAAACACAGAGGGAAGAATAAATGCTAAATGGGAACGTCTAAAACCCAGTAACCAAGTAGCAAATAAATCGTTTCCAGATAAAGAATATAGGAAAAACGAAAAATGGATGGCAGATGACACCTTAACTAAAATGGCAGATAGAAAGAGGGCTAAAAACACTCCTGCATGATATTGATCACTAGACAGAGATAAGTACAACATGCAGGCTGGGAAAAGAACTGAGGTTGAAAAAAAAAGCAAGATAATAGAAGCACACGTGACTAAAACACGGTACCAGCGAAATGCATATGGAAATAACGAAAACAACAAACAAGACACATGTGACCTAGAGTGGGTGATGCCTCCGAGATAAGAATGGGGCCATTTTGATGGATGAGAATGACATGTCAAACAGATGGACGGAATATATAAAAGAACTGTTTGAGGACAATCGCGGAGACAAACCAACTAGATATGATAATGAAGGACCCATCATCCTCAGATCAAAGGGGGGGGGGACGGCGTGGGCTAGTGGTTAAGTGGCACGGCTCACAACCCGAAGGTGCTGGGTCCGATCCCCATCACAGCACCGGCCGTTACCCCGGGGAAGCAAACCCTTAGAAAATTTAGGAGGAAACATTCCCTTACATAAAATGCATGCCGAAGTTGGATGCACTAAACTGACAGGCGCGGCAATAAAAACATAGTGCAACGCACACCGCCTTGTGAAATAGAGGAATAAGGTGAGCGCAAAAATAATAACAAATTAATCAAGCAAGGTATGAAAAGGAAACTTGACAATTTCAACAGAGATGTCATAAAACGGGAGATTCTGAAACTGTTGACGAAATTTCAACTTGTTACTCTCCGGGAACTAAAATAAACATTGCAAACCGACTGCAGTGGAAAATTTCCATAAGTACTCTTTGGAAAATTGTAAGAACAGCCGGCTTTACATTCAGGAAAGTTTCAGGCGGCAGGAATATTATATGTGAAAAGCCACATTTTATTGCTGCCACAAGCAAATACATGAGACACATAAGAGAACGGCTTAGGCAATGCTATGAAACGGTATATTTGGACTAATCCTGGGTCAGTGCTTACCACCACACCTATGGTAAAGAATGGTAATCAGGGTGGACAGAAAAGATCAATTCCAAGCAACAAAAATACTAACGTATTTCGGAAGCAGTGAAAAATTGACTTTTCCAAGACGCTGAACTTATTTTCCAATTAAAAAATACCGACAGTAGAGACTTCAACACGTAAAATGAATTGACACATTTTCAGGCACTGGATGACAAATTATCTGCTTCCAATTCTTAATAGACCACATGCCTAGTAATAGATAATGCATTCTATCACAATGCAGTATCAGAGGAAAACAGAGTACCAACTGATCATTAAATACAAAAGCTCAAATTATGACATGGATAGCTAAGGAAAAGTGAATTGCAGCTTGCAAGGAAGCCAAATAAGACAAAGATGTGTCATATTGTAAAAAATCATTGAAGAGTACGGCCACACATCTCTGCAACTACCTGCATATCATGCGCATCTACATCATATATAGAGTGTGTGGGCTAAAATCAAAGGAGACGTTGCCGAAAAGAACGGGGCATTTAAAATGTGTGATGTTAAAGTGCTGACACGAAAGCACTTTTTAAAAATGGACATTTCAGTTCTGGAAGAAGTGTGTTGAGCATGTACTACGGGAAGAAAAATAGTACTGGAAATGAGATACAATATTGGACAGCCTGGAGAAATTGCAGAAGTGATATAGATGGAGGCAAACATACAATATTGGACAGCCTGAAAAAATGGCAGGAAAGTGATATACATGGAGGCAATGAGATACAATATTGGACAGCCTCGAGAAAGTAACCTGATATAGATGAATGTAAGGAGATACAATATTGGACAGCCTCGAGAAATGGCAGGAAAGTGATGTAAATATAGGAGAACATACAATATTGGACAGCCTGAAGAAATGGCAGAAAAGTAAAAAAGATGGAGACAAAAAATTACAATATTGAACAGCCTAAAAAAACGGCAGGAAAGTGAAATAGATGGAGGCAAAAAGATACAATATTGAAAAGCCTGAAGAAATGGCAGGGACATTATGAAAATGGATTCAAAGAGATACAATATTGGACAATCTAAAGAAATGGCAGTAAAGTGATGTAGATGGAGGCAAAGAGATACAATATTGGACAATCTAAAGAAATGGCAAGAAAGTGATGTAGATGGAGGCAAAGAGATACAATATTGGACAATCTAAAGAAATGGCAGTAAGGTGATGTAGATGGAGGCAAAGAGATACAATATTGGACAATCTAAAGAAATGGCAAGAAAGTGATATGCATGGAGGCCAATGAATGAAATGAATGATAAATTTAAAGAAAAAGAAATCGCCCGCAAAAGATGGGGTAACAAATGAAATGCTGATGGGGCTGGGCCAAACAGCAAAGAGGAAGTTACTGTAAGTCCTGAACCAAAGCTGGAAAATGGGAATTGTAGCCATGGAAAGATGCTGTACTTATACCAGTACCGAAAAAGAGAAAAGATAGAACAGATCCAAATGGATACAGGCCTATCAGTCTACTGAGCTGTGTAGGTAAACTGATGGAGCGCATGATCAACATCAGACTGATGTGGCACCTGGATGCAAAACACATATTAATTCCACAGCAAGCAAGATTTAGACAACACAGAGCCACTGAGGATCAGATCACTCTCATAGCTCAGAAAATCGAAGATGCTTACCAAGGGAAAAAGCATACAGTAGCGGTTTGGGTGGATTTAGAGAAGGCATTTGACAAGGTGTGGAAAGAGGGACTTAAAGTCAAGCTACGAAGAAGTGAAGTATCTGGAAAAATGTACAGATGGATCAGCCACTACCTCGAAAACAGAACAGCTAGAGTCAAGTACAGGGGCAGATGAGCAAAAAGGTGACACTGGAGCAAGGAGTACCTTTAGGGGGAGTACTGTCACCCACACTTTTTCTGGTGTATATAAACAACATCATAGAGAATATACCAAGAAGAGTCCACAGCTCCATGTTTGCAGACGATCGGGCTATGAGGACCTCTGAAGAAAATCTCACCGTAGCAAACAATCGGATGCAACAGGCCCTAACATTGCTGGAGGAGTGTGCGAAATCATGGCTGGTCAAAATAAATGAAGAAAAAACAAGATGTACGATATTTTCCCTTTCAAATAAACTGCAGAACACCAAAATAAGTCTTAACGGAAAATATCTGCGGCTAAACGACAACCGAAACTACTTGGGCGTCACATTTGATCGGCGAATGACATGGAAAAGTCAGATCGAGAGAAACTGAATGAGAGCAAGACAAAGAATGGCAATCATGAGGAAACTTGCTGGCACAAGCTGGGGAGCAGATGAAAGAATACTTAAGAAACTGTACACTGGAAAAGCGAGACCAGTTCTCAAGTATGGCATTGCGGCATGGGCAACAGCAGCAAAGGCGAACTTTGATAAAATTAGCAAACTTCAAAACCAAGCCATGAGAGTTATAACAGGTGGCATGAAGTCAACGCCAATTGTAGAACTGGAAAAGATTACAAATCTGCAATCCATGACCAACAGAAGAGACTGCAGAGCCCAGCAGCCCGCCGAGAAACTCAGAAGACTGACAGACCATCCAATGCATCAGAAACTAAATAGATTATGAAATGGGAAACTTAAGCGGAGAAACTTTGCAGAAATAGCCAAAGCAAAAATGAGCGATGACCCTATAAACACCGTAACAACACCAAAGCCCATCCCTACTGTACGCAAACCCACATGGAAGCAGCTTATCATTCCGGAGGTGATAGAAAATATACCAGGTATTGGAAACAAAAACAGCCAGACTGAAAAAGAAAGAAGAGACATAACCCTGAGGTACATAACGGAAAACTACCCAAGCATGGACTAGACCCATGCATACACCGACGGTTCTGTAACAAACACAACACAGAATGGAAGGGCTGTGGTATTCCTGAGCCTACCAAATGGTAGAAAAATAACACTGTCAGTGGCAACTGGAAAATACTCAAGCAATTTCAGAGCGGAGGCAGAGGCACTGAAGGCTACAGTAGAAGCAATGCTGATAGGCCAAAGTAATGAAAGCCAGATAGTCCTGTTTACAGATGCCCTGGTCATAGCCACAGCACTAAAAAGCCAGAAAAATACTGAACTTAATGATTTAAGAGCAGTACTCTGTCAACTATGCCAGCAGTCCGCACCAAAAAGAGTAGTGGTACAGTGGGTTCCATCCCACTGTAACATCCAAGGCAACGTACAGGCAGACAGACTGGCAAAAGAAGGTGCAAGACTACCACAATCAGATTCTAGTGTGACCTATGAAGAGTCCAAAAGGTTTATTAGGGCCAGAAACATGGCCAAATTGGAAACAGATCGTTGTCTTCAGACTCCGCACAAGCCACATCAGACTGAGGTACCATCTATTCAATAAATTGAAGATAGGTGGTACTGACGAATGCTCGGGTGGCACAGGACAAATGACCGCTGAACATCTGCTGCAAAATTGCCCGACGTACGAGGACCAGAGAAAGCACATGTGGCCATCACCAGTGGCAACACTAGACAAGCTCTATGGCAGTATCGACAGCCTCAGTATGACAGCTGCTTTCTTTGAATAATTATAAGTTGACGTCTGACAGCGTACGAAGAAGAAGAAGAAGAAGGACTTCCTGGAGAAATGGCAGGAAAGTAATACAGATGGAAGAAAAGAGATACTGTACTGGGCAGCCTGAAGAAATGGCAGGAAAGTGATATAGATGGAGGAAAATAGATACAATATTGGAGAGCCTGGAGAAATGGCAGGAAAGTGATGTCATTATAGGAAAACATTCAATATTGGAGAGCCTGGAAAAATAGCAAACAAGTGATATAGATGGAGGCAAAGAAACACAATATTGGACAGCCTTTTAGAAATTGCAGGAAAGTGATATAGATGGACGCAAAGAGATACTTCTTCTTCTTCTTCTTCGTACGCAGTCAGACAGTAACCATTATTTTTATTAGAAAAAAGCGGCGGTCATCCTGAGGCTCTCGCCACTGCCATAGAGCTTGTCTTGCAGTTCCACTGGTAATGGCCACATCTGCTCTCTCTGATCCTCGTATGTCGGGCAGTTCTGCAGCAGATGCTCAGCGGTCATTTTACCAGTACCGCACGGGCATTCGTCGGTACACCCTATCTTCAATTTGTTGAATAGGTGGTACCTCAGTCTGTTGTGGCCAGTGCGAAGTCTGAAGACAACGACCTGCTCTCTTCGGTTCAACTGGTAATAGGCATCGTTTTTGGTGTAACCAGTATGTTCGGTTTCCCATTTGGTCATGTATCTGGTTTTGATAAGCCGTTTTGACTCTTCGTACGTCATACTGGTATCTGTTTGTGGTAGTCTTGCACCTTCTTTTGCCAGTCTGTCTGCCTCCTCGTTGCCTTGGATGTTGCAGTGTGACGGAACCCACTGTACCACTACCCTTTTTGGTGCGGACTGCTGGCACAGTTTGCAGAGTGCTGCTCTTAAGTCATTAAGCTCAGTGTTTTTCTGGCTTTTTAGCGCTGTGACTACGGCGAGAGCATCTGTAAGCAGGACTATATGGCTCTCATTTTCACTGTGTGTCACCATTTCTTCCACTGCCGCCCTCAGTGCCTCTGCCTCCGCTCTGAAATTGCTTGTGTACTTACCAGTAGCGAATGACAGTGTTATTTTTCTGCCATTTGGTAGGTTCAGGAATGCTCCTGCTCCTCCGTTCTGTGTAGTGTCTGTTACAGAACCGTCGGTGTATGCATGGGTCCAGTCCATGCTTGGGTAGCTTTTCGTTATGAAGCTTAGGGTAGTATCTCTCCTTTCTTTTTCAGTCTGGCAGTTTTTGTTTGCAATACCTGGTATATTTTCTACCACCTCTGGAAATATATCCTGCCTCCAGGTAGGTTTTCGTACAGTAGTGATGGGTTTTGGTGTTGTTAGTGCGTTTATGGTATCTTTGTCCATCTTTGCTTTGGCTATTTCTGCAAAGTTTCTCCGCTTTAGTTTCCCATTTCCCAAATTGTTTAGTCTCTGGTGCATTGGATGGTCCATCAGTCTTCGGAGTTTCTGTGACTGCAGCTGGGCTCTGCAGTCTCTTCTATCGGTCATGGATTGCAGTTTTGTAATGTTTTCAAGTTCTACAATTGGCGTTGACTTCATGCCACCTGTTATAATTCTCATGGCTTGGTTTTGAAGTTTGTTAACTTTATCGAAGTTCGCCTTCGCTGCTGTTGTCCATGCCGCAATGCCATACTCGAGAACTGGTCTCACTCTTCCAGTATACAGTTTCTTTAGTATGCCTTCGTCTGCTCCCCAGCTTGTGCCAGCAAGTTTCCTCATGATTGCCATTCTTTCTCTGGCTTTCATTCGGTTTCTCTCAATCTGACTTTTCCATGTCATGCGCCGATCAAATGTGACTCCCAGATAGGTTGGGTTGTCGTTTGGCTGCAGGATTTTGCCATTTAGACTTAATTTGGTACTTTAGGGTTTTAATGAAAGCGAGAATATTGTGCATGTGGTTTTCTCCTCGTTTATTATGACCAGCCATGAGTTCGCCCACTCTTCCAGCGATGTTAGGGCCGTCTGCATCCGATTTCTTGCTATGGTGAGATTCTTTTCAGAGGTCCACATAGCCAAATCGTCTGCAAACATTGAGCTATGGACTCTTCTTGGTATATTCTCTGTAATATCGTTTATATATACCAGGAAGAGTGGAGGTGACAATACTCCCCCTTGGGGTACTCCCTGCTCGAGTGTCACCTTTTTGCTCATCTGCTCTTGTACTTGGACTCTGACCGTTCTTTGTTTGAGGTAGTGGTTGATCCACTTGTACATCTTCCCACAGACATCACTTCTTCTTAGTTTGACTCTAAGTCCATCCTTCCAGACTTTGTCAAATGCCTTTTCCAGATCCACCCAAACAGCTACTGTGTGTTTCTGTGCCTGGTAGGCATCTTCTATCTCCTTTGCTATGAGGATGACCTGGTCCTCAGTGGATCTGTGCTGTTTAAAGCCGGCTTGCTGTGGAATTAGTATTCGTTTTTCTTCCAGATGCCACATCAGTCTGGTGTTTATCATCCGTTATATCAGCTTGCCGACACAGCTCAGTAGGCTTATAGGCCTGTATCCATTTGGATCTGTTTTGTCCTTTCCTGTTTTTGGTACTGGTACCAGTACTGCGTCTTTCCATGCCTGTGGTACAATTCCCCTTTTCCAGCTTTGGTTCAGAACCGATAGCAGTTTCTTCTTCGCTGTTTGGCCCAGCCCCATCAGCATTTCGTTTGTTATCCCGTCTTTTCCGGGAGATTTCCTTTTCTTTAGTGTTCTCATAGCCTCTTCCATTTCGCGCATTGTTAGTTTGGCCATCATGTGCTCTTCAGGAGCCGTATTTATGTTTTCGTGTCCCTTTAGCTCTTCGCTAATGTATGTATGCTTATCTGCAGGGACCTCGATGTGGTTTGCTCTGGCATAGTGATCGACAAAGGCGTTTGCGGCTTTCTTACCTGTGATCAAGTTCTCGCCCTGCTTGATAGTAATCTGTTTATTTGACGGGGTTTCGTCGTTCATGGCTCTGACTAGCTTCCATAGCTATTTCCCGTCTTTGTCCAGGTTTAGACTTTCCGTTTTATTTTTCCAGCTTTCTCTTGCTGTTTGCTTGAGAGTGTGTTTGTACTTTGCCGCGGCGGCTTTGAGGGCGATGTTTGCCTCCATGGATTTTTCTCGCTCTGCCATGTTCCTAGCATTTGTTACTGCATCTTCCACTTTCTGCAACTCATCATTCCAGTAGGGCTTATAGTTTTTCCTAGCTCCTCTTGGGATGGTTTCAGTGGCGGCTTGCATTATTGCCTTGCTTAGGCTCTCTACCATGGGCTTCATTTTTGAGTTCCGTGTGTTGATGGTTTCACACAGCCCATCTGTCAGGATTGCAAATCTGTCCCAGTCGGCTCGTTTGTAATTCTAACGTGGGAGCGGTTTTGTTTCCTGTGGGCCTACTTCCATGTCAATGGTTAGTCTGATCGGCCTGTGGTCGCTACCTGCCAGTTGGTTTAGCACCTGGCGGTCTATTTTATGGTGGCAAAGAGATACAATATTAGACAGCCTGAAGAAATATCAAGAACGTGATGTAGATGGATTCAAAAAGATACAATATTGGATATCCCAAAGAAATGGCAAGAAAGTGATGTAAATGTAGGCAAACATACAATATTGGAGAGCCTGGAGAAATGGCAGGAAAGTGATATAGATAAAGACAAAGAAATATAATATTGGAGAGCCTGAAGAAATGGCAGGAAACACATATAGATGGAGGAAACGATATGCAATATTTGACAGCCTCGAGAAATGGTGGGAAAGTGATATAAATGTAGACAAACATACTATATTGGAGAGCCTGGAGAAATCTCAGAAAAGTGATAAAGTCGGAAGCAAAGAGATACAATATTTGGCAGCCTGAAGAAATGGCTGGAAAGTTATTTAGATGGAGGCAAAGAAATATAAAGTACACAGCCTGAAGATATGGCTGGAAAGTTATTTAGATGGAGGCAAAGAAATATAAAGTACACAGCCTGAAGATATGGCTGGAAAGTTATTTAGATGGAGGCAAAGAAATATAAAGTACACAGCCTGAAGAAATGGCTGGAAAGTTATTTAGATGGAGGCAAAGAAATATAAAGTACACAGCCTGAAGATATGGCTGGAAAGTTATTTAGATGGAGGCAAAGAAATATAAAGTACACAGCCTGAAGAAATGGCTGGAAAGTTATTTAGATGGAGGCAAAGAAATATAAAGTACACAGCCTGAAGATATGGCTGGAAAGTTATTTAGATGGAGGCAAAGAAATATAAAGTACACAGCCTGAAGAAATGGCTGGAAAGTTATTTAGATGGAGGCAAAGAAATATAAAGTACACAGCCTGAAGATATGGCTGGAAAGTTATTTAGATGGAGGCAAAGAAATATAAAGTACACAGCCTGAAGATATGGCTGGAAAGTTATTTAGATGGAGGCAAAGAAATATAAAGTACACAGCCTGAAGATATGGCTGGAAAGTTATTTAGATGGAGGCAAAGAAATATAAAGTACACAGCCTGAAGATATGGCTGGAAAGTTATTTAGATGGAGGCAAAGAAATATAAAGTACACAGCCTGAAGAAATGGCTGGAAAGTTATTTAGATGGAGGCAAAGAAATATAAAGTACAGAGCCTGAAGATATGGCTGGAAAGTTATTTAGATGGAGGCAAAGAAATATAAAGTACACAGCCTGAAGAAATGGCTGGAAAGTTATTTAGATGGAGGCAAAGAAATATAAAGTACACAGCCTGAAGATATGGCTGGAAAGTTATTTAGATGGAGGCAAAGAAATATAAAGTACACAGCCTGAAGAAATGGCTGGAAAGTTATTTAGATGGAGGCAAAGAAATATAAAGTACACAGCCTGAAGATATGGCTGGAAAGTTATTTAGATGGAGGCAAAGAAATATAAAGTACACAGCCTGAAGATATGGCTGGAAAGTTATTTAGATGGAGGCAAAGAAATATAAAGTACACAGCCTGAAGATATGGCTGGAAAGTTATTTAGATGGAGGCAAAGAAATATAAAGTACACAGCCTGAAGAAATGGCAGGAAGATAAATACATGGGAGCAAATAAATTCAATATTGGATAGCCTAAAGAAATGGCAGGAAAGTGACATAAATGTAGGCAAATATACAATATTGGACAGTCTGGAGAAAATGCAGGAAAGTGATATAGATTGAGGACAAAATGGACAATATTGGATAGCTTGAAGATATGTCAAGAAAGTCATAAAGATGGAGGCAAAGAATTACAGTATTGGACAGCCCGAATAAATGGTAAGAAAAAGATATAAATGGAGGCAAACAGACAATATTGGATAGTTTGGAGAAATGGCAAGAAAGTGATATAGATGGAGGCAAAGAGATTCGATATTGGACAGCCTGCAGAAATGCCAAAAAGTTGATATAGATGGAGGCAAATAGATATAATATTTGACAGTCTGGAGAAATGGTTGGAAAGTGATATGGACTGAGGCAACGAAAAACAATATTTGACAGCCTGAAGAAATGGCAGAAAAGTGATATAGATGGAGGCAAATAGATATAATATTTGACAGTCTGGAGAAATGGTTGGAAAGTGATATGGACTGAGGCAACGAAAAACAATATTTGACAGCCTGAAGAAATGGCAGAAAAGTGATATAGATGGAGGCAAAGAGATACAATATTGCACATCCTGACGAAATGGCAAGAAAGTGATATAGATGGAAGGGAAGAGATACAACGTTGCACAGATTGATGCTGGAGTTTCCAAGCTGAGTCCCATCCAGCCTGGTTTCCAACTCAGCAGCGAAACTGTTTCTAGTAAGTTCCTACTTCAGCTTCTCGTGTGTCGTTGTCACCCGGGGACGCTAATTGGGTTAGACTTTTAGAATCAAATTGATTATCACGAGACGATGGTCAATCCAACATTCCGCGCCACACACACTCTTAGTTATTTTGACATCACTTCGGTCCCGGCGTCTGACAATGATATAATCGATAACATGCCAGTGGCAAGAACTAGGATGCATCTACTTTGTTCTTTTTCTAATTGGGAGTAAGAAGATGGTGTTGGTAATGTAAGCACGTGTCTTCAGTAAAAGTAGGCCCTTACCGTTACATTTACCTATGCCATTTTGACCAATAATAGTCTGCGCCAATTCTGGCGTTAAAATATCCTAGCATAATGAATTTTTCAGATTTTGGATCTGCCTAGATAAGTGATTCGAGATAGAACCTATCTCTGGCTGAGTCGGGATTTGTCAGAGTTGGTGTGTAGGGACGAACGATTGTGGCCTAACGCTCCCATGTCAGAGTAAGCTGCATTGTCATGAGGCAATCGATGATTTCCTTAGGTACACTTATAATTGCTGTATTATTGTGGCAAATCCAACACCAGCTTCACGTCGCTTCTGATTGCTGCGGCCAATTCAGAAATAAATGTAGCCATCACCATCCTCTGAAAGATGTCCCTCCTACGCTAATCGCGTCTCTCTCAGATCGGCTATGCTGATGTTATATCTAGCCAGTTCCCTTGCGACCAGGGTAGTCCTCCGTTCTAGTATGTTAGCCCTAGTCATGTCCATAGGTGCGCACATTCCATGTGGCAAGTGAAATAGGCACTACACTTTTCTTATTTTGCTTTTCGACCGTAATATAGTAAGAGCTTCTCCAGCCACGGCATGCTGGTCAGGGTGTAGTGAAGCAGGCAATGTTTATGGGACATTGCCTAACCCCTTCCAAGATGATTATGTTGAGAATTTTTTTCTGGAACTGACAAATAAATTCAATCCACATATAACTGGTGCAATCTACAAGGTCTCTCTTATGCAATTTAATCAGATGTCCTTCTTTACATTCTGTAGGCACTCTCTACGCTTCCCATATCTTTTTGAATTATACTTGCACTCTACATTATAATAAAAGTGCTCCGACGATAATTTCCAAGGTCTTCTTTGTCTCCCATCTTGCATAAAAGTACTATCTTGGAGCTGCGCCAAGCTGTTGGTGTTTTCTCCATATGGAGATATCTAGTAAAATTGTGAGCTATATGACAGAGTGGAGGCACACAAGCGTTCACTCCATTGATGCCATCCTCGCTGGATGTTTTTCTAGGCTTCACGTTCTCAAGGGCATAGCTAATTTCTGAGTGTAGGAAATTTAAAAAGGGTAATAGCGTGAATGGGAAGAGCAATTAAAGGAGGTCTGAAGATTTGAATAGTTCGGTATAATAATCTTTCATGACTTTCCTCCATGTCCATCACCGGACTCCATGCACATCCTCGATGGGGTGCTGACTTCATGCACATCCTCGGTGTGTTGCTGACTCCATGCACATCCTCGGTGGGGTGGTGACTCCATGCACATCCTCGATGGGGTGCTGACTCCATGCACATCCTCGATAGGGTGCTGACTCCATGCACATCCTCGAAGGGGTGCTGACTCCATGCACATCCACGATGGGGTGCTGACTCCATGCACATCCTCGATGGGGTGCTGACTCCATGCACATCCTCGGTGTGGTGCTGACTCCATGCACATCCTCGGTGTGGTGCTGACTCCATGCACATCCTCGGTGTGGTGCTGACTCCATGCACATCCTTGATGAGGTGTGGGAACCACCTGGAGCTTTTAGACAAAGGAATGACTGCATAGTGTTCGGTGAGTCATCAGGATGCACTTTTTTTGTTGTTGATGCGTCGAGAATCTACAGGTGCTATGAGAAGCTTCTGTGATTTTTTTATTATTGTTAAGTTTTTGATGGCAGAATTTGCCATGGAAGCGGCCCTGTGAGATAGCAAGAAAAATAAGGCAGCAGGCATAGATGGTATCACAATAGGAATGCTACTAGCCTGCAGGACAACTGCAGTTGACTGGCTGACCAGAATATTTAATGTGGTCTGGACGTCGAGAAAGGTACCGACAGACTGACAGCGAGTAATCATCGTTCTTATTTGGAAAAATTAAGGCGACAAGCGAGAGTGCGAAGCGTATAGTGGAATCTCTCTTTTAAGTCACATAGGCAAGATATTTACAAAGATACTAGAAAGAGGAGCTAGACCGATGTTGAAACCCCAACTAGGAAATAATCAGTTCGGGTTCAGGAGAGGAAAGAGCTGCACAGATGCAATCTTTACGTTGAGACAAATATGCGAAAAGTCTAAAGAATACGATGGAAACAGACGTATATTCATAGATCAAGAAAAGTCGTTCGATAGAGTCAACAGAAGTAAACTATGAGAGATCCTTGCAGATTTTGAACTGCAAGGTCCTCTCCTTGGTAACATCAAAGCCCTATATTAGGACAGTCAGAGTGAACAACAACATTTCATTAGGCGTCAGACATGGTTGTGTTCTCTCGCCACTCCTCTTTGTCACGTATATAAACAAAATCACCTAGGAAGCAAATACCGAACAGGGAAGTATCAGTAAATTGCTCTTTGCAGACAACCAATGTCTGATTCACTCCAATAAACGAAACCTACAAAGTCATATTGACTCACCCTATGTGAACTGTCAAAAGTACAATATGAATGTCAATACATCAAAAACAGAAGCGATAAATATAGGTAGAATGCACACCACACTTGATATTCATGTAAATGAAACAAAAAAATTAAGCAGGTACAAGAATTGAGGTATTTGGGAGCAGTTTTTAACTGAGGATGGCAGACTCGACAAAGAGATAGAGTGCAGAGGGCAAAGGCTGTCACATACCAGCTGTCTCCACTACCAAGGAACCCCAAGATTTCCCTCCAAGCAAAAAAGCAGATGAAAAAGAGTGTCTTCATCCCAACCTTGTGCTACCATTGCCAGACATGGACATTGAATAAGGCCCAGGAACGAAAATTAGCCGCCTGCGAAATGCGGTGCCTACGAAAATTAATTAACAACACCAAAAGAGACAGAATCACAAATGCTAGTATTCTGGAGAAGATTAGAAGAATTCCGTGCCTTACAATACATAGAGCAACAGAGAATGAATTGGTTTGACCACATTGTGAGAATATGAGAATGATACCTGTAAACAGGTATTCCGCAAGTAGATAACTCACCTGTGATTAGTGATATTCTGCTTGTGGTGTGGGTTGGCACTGGGAGTCTGGCCGCTGTTGTTAAATTCGTCGTAACCATTGCAATCAGGGTAGCATAGTCATCATCAATATCACTGTTGCTTTGAATTGTTTCCTAGAAGTCAGGGTAGCAGTAATCAAAAGATCATTGAATCTCGCTGGATCCATATATTCGACTTCTTTTGTCGCTCGTCCTGACAAAACACATTGCGACACTGTGTCGTAGTTTACAACGAGGCTCCTATATCTTCTTCTAGGCTATCGCCCGACACATCTGATTTCAGCCTCGGGTTTGCATCCCCCGACCCCTATTTAAACGTAGTTTGAGATCGAAGTGAAAATTGATCGCTCTCAGGGCAGAAAGTTTTATGATACTATAATAGAAAATATTTGTATTTATATCTGAGACAGAAAAGAGCTATATATGTCAAATTGATTCGTTGATGACAAAAAAATTCAAAAAAAGCTAATTTTATATAATTTGGCCATTAGAAAGTCAATCTGGCAACTCTGTTTCACGTGAGATCAAAGGTCTATCGCAACGATTTCCGAGTTTATTTTTCTAAAAAATATATAAATTGCAGATTATTGCAATTATAGGAATGAGTAAACATTTTCAAACGTATCTTGAATAAAGGCAATATCTTCAAACTTGGAAAACTGTGGTGATTATACATTTTCCAAAACCAAATAAATAAACCCATGACTTACTAACCAATATTCTTAAACTCATATCTGTGGGACATTTTTAGAAACAATAATACATAATGGTATAATGTTATATTTAAAAGTAAATAATCTTTACAGCTCTCTCCAAACAGGTTTCAGAAAAGGAAAGTATAAAGAATATCAATTATTAAAACTAGAACACGAAGTAAAGGCAGATTTCCAACAAAAATATCATCCAATATTCACAGACGAAGCACGGCCAACGATGATTGTTGGAGACAAGAGGCTTTGTACACAATTAAAAGATATACATAACACGTAAAACGAACTAAAATTTAAAGAGTTTTATTAAAAGTAGATTGTGTGTAGTACAAGTATACGATCAACCATCTGATACATTTGAACAAGAAAATTGTATTCCACAGGGTTTGATAATTTCATCAACTATTTTCACGATAATGGTAAATGACCAAGGGGAAGAGTTTATATATGTTAAAGACAGCATATCACAATATGCAGACGACGATGTAATATGGAGACAAAGCACAAACCTACCTAATATGATTTTAACATTCCAAATCCAAATTAGTCACCTTTCAGAATAGATGTCCACATAGGGCTTTTAATTCGATGTTAATAAAACTATAGGAATGGTATTCATAAAATACCAAGCAAAATCAGAAGTGGATATACATATAGATCAACAAAATATGCAATACTGCATTCTTAGAAATGAATCTACATAAAAGATTGAAATGGAATACCTATGTTAACATACAAGTAGAAGAAGACAAGAAACATAACACTACTGACGGAGACACTGCATGCGTCGTGTACTCGAGTTAATCAATCAATGATTCATGAATCAACTATGTACAACTAATGTACACTAACCACTAAAGGCAGGACCACACTGGCATCGTATAGACTTCGCTAAATATATTTTGTATCATTATTTTACTTCTAAATGATAAAAAGGATTGAAGACTTTAGTATAATTCCCAAGAATTTCAAAAGTATATGTCGTATTTGCGAATATGAAATTAAATACAAAAAAATGACACAATAAACAGTTAATGTGATTTGCCTATTTATCACTATTAGTTGGCCTACGCAGAACATCACTGCACCCTTATTTGACTGTACAAAAACAAAGTAACGATAGCATCGATCAAATTGCAAAACTGGGTGAATGAAAGAATAGCAAGTAAATTAGGAGGACAAATAGAAGTCGAATTTTCATTGTTTCTTTTCAGATTTTGAACAACGGTACTGAAAAAAAGAGTACTGTAATGATCGAACACGTATCAACATGAATCAATTATGACTGAAACCATTTGTAACAATATATTTAAAAAATATCCAAAATCAAAATAGGAGAAAATCAGCGTTACAGATTATATTGACATTTTAAAATTATTTATTTCATGATGTCTAATATTATTGTTGTTCCTATCAGTCTCCTGATGTAATTGTTGTTTATCCTTTCTCTCCTTGTTACACTCAATATTCCTTTTCGAAATTCCTCTGGATATCGTACAGCTTCTTTTGCTACGCTTCCTTTTCCATATTTGAATTATTATTGCATTTATCCAATATTATGACATTCCCAGTGTGGTCCAAACTAGGTTATACAATCGTTGTAGCCACACTATCCGTACCTTATTGGCTGCTTTGATTAGTTTAACAGGAATTTCATCAGGCCCTGGATAGTTGTTGAGTGGTGAAGCTAATGATTTAAGAGCAGTACTCTGTCAACAATGCCAGCAGTCCGCACCAAAAAGGGTAGTGGTGCAGTGGGTTCCATCCAACTGCAACATCCAAGGCAACGAGGAGGCAGACAGACTGGCAAAAGAAGGTGCAAAACTACAACAACCAGATACTAGTATGACGTATGAAGAGTCAAAACGGCTTATTAGAGCTAGATACATGACCAAATGGGAAACAGAACATACTGGCTACACCAAAAACGATGCCTATTACCAGTTGAACAGAAGAGAGCAGGTCGTTGTCTTCAGACTTCGCCCTGGCCACAATAGACTGAGGTACCACCTATTCAACAAATTGAAGATATGTGGCACTGACGAATGCCCGTGTGGTACCGGGAAAATGACCGCTGAGCATTTGCTGCAAAACCGCTCGACATACGAGGATCAGAGAGAGCAGATGTGGCCATCACCAGTGGCAACACTAGACAAGCTCTATGGCAGTGTCCACAGCCTCAGGATGACCGCTGTTTTTTTCGAAAAAATTCAGATTGACGTCTGACAGCGTACGAAGAAGAAGAAGAAGAAGAAGAAGAAGAGTGCTGAAGCTTGAACAGTATTTCTAAAAGCGTGGTGTTTGATTCTAGCTCCATACTTTTGTTAACGTTGGTATCTTGTGTCATTGTTCCCAGTTGTTGGTAAGTTGAGGAGTTCTTTGAAGTATTGATGGCTTCTGTTTATTACCAGTTGTGAGTCGTTTACTTGATAAACTTATTTATATAAAGAAATTTAGGAATAGCGATGTTTAAGTATTTCAAATGGTAAGCTTTTATGTGAAACCTAACACATTGTAGACAAATTCTGGTAATACGTCTAGCCATATATAATGGGATTAGTTTTTAAAACATTATGTGAAAAATAGAACAAAAACAATGAACACGAGACCAAATAAAAATATGTATTCTGAAAACATTCTTAATTGTAACCAAATATTTTTTTAATTTAGACAATCAGATTTTTTAAAGTGACACACCCATTAACACGCAAGGTTAATCCATGAAATTGCTATTTATGCAGAAAATGAATAAAAACACAAAACTACCATTTTATAGAATTTCTTTATGCGCACAATTCTGTTTTCAACAATAATTTCTAACTTGTCAAACTGATTTAACCGCCACGTAGGTTCTGCCAAACTAACATCAAGCTATGTCAATATATCATAATGGTCAATTGTGACATGGTGAAGAGCGAGTCAATGATGTCTGGTTTAAGTTCAGGTTGTTGAGTACCTTGTACCGATGTGAAATGGTGAAGAGCAAGTTAATGATTTCTGGTTTAAGTTCAGGTTGTTGAGTACCTTGTACCGATGTGAAATGGTGAAGAGCGAGTCAATGATGTTTGGTTGAAGTTCAGGTTGTTGAGTACCTTCTACCGCATTTCAAATTTCTGACCACCTGTATTTGCGAGTGATCTATTATCAATAACTCTGGCTGACCAACCTTTGTGACTATTGCCATTTCTCCCAGACAGCATATATCGGATACTTCCTAGAAATGTTGAAAGGCAAGATGAAATATTTGACTATACGCAGATTCTGATAATGAGATCGAGATTATATGTCAATTAAAAAGTCCTAACTGTACCTCTTCTGATAAATATGTCTGATCCCTTCTCATATAGTAAATACGCAGAGCTTTATAGAAATCACCAGTGTACTGCTGATGTAACTTTCAACTTGCAGCAAACGAAAACCAACGCACACAAAAGTCGATAAACATAATACTGAGACTGCTACATTAATGCATTTAGCCGACCTCCTCTCTTCCGCTTGCGGCATTCCAATGCATTCACCCGTTGGAGAAAATAAAGGGTAGACCATAGGATCAGACGAACGATCAACCGATGAAAAATTCTTGCATTTATCTGCAATCGGATCAATGTAAACATTTTCTTCATGACATTTCACTTTTGTCGTGGATACATACGGCTACAACTGCTTTTCTTGCAGAAGATACACTGTATCTTCACGTGTATATGTTTGAATTTTCATCGAATACCATTTTAAATTAATATCAATTGTACGGTCAGACCAGGAAAAGACGGGATAACAAACGAAATGCTGATGGGGCTGGGCCAAACAGCGAAGAGGAAACTGCTATCGGTCCTGAACCAAAGCTGGAAAAGGGGAATTGTACCACAGGCATGGAAAGACGCAGTACTGGTACCAGTACCAAAAACAGGAAAGGACAAAACAGATCCAAATGGATACAGGCCTATAAGCCTACTGAGCTGTGTCGGCAAGTTGATGGAACGGATGATAAACACCAGACTGATGTGGCATCTGGAAAAAAAACGAATACTAATTCCACAGCAAGCCGGCTTTAGACAGCACAGATCCACTGAGGACCAGGTCATCCTCATAGCAAAGGAGATAGAAGATGCCTACCAGGCACAGAAACACACAGTAGCTGTTTGGGTGGATCTGGAAAAGGCATTTGACAAAGTCTGGAAAGATGGACTTAGAGTCAAGCTAAGAAGAAGTGATGTTTGTGGGAAAATTGACAAGTGGATCAACCACTACCTCAAACAAAGAACGGCCAGAGTCCAATTACAAGGGCAGATGAGCAAAAAGGTGACACTCGAGCAGGGAGTACCCCAAGGGGGAGTACTGTCACCCACACTCTTCCTGGTATATATAAAAGATATTACAGAGAATATACCAAGAAGAGTCCATAGCTCAATGTTTGCAGACGATCTGGCTATGTGGACCTCTGAAAAGAATCTCACCATAGCAAGAAATCGGATGCAGACGGCCCTAACATCGCTGGAAGAGTGGGCGAACTCATGGCTGGTCAAAATAAACGAGGAGAAAACCACATGCACAATATTCTCGCTTTCATTAAAACCCTAAAGTACCAAATTAAGTCTAAATGGCAAATTCCTGCAGCCAAACGACAACCCAACCTATCTGGGAGTCACATTTGATCGGCGCATGACATGGAAAAGTCAGATTGAGAGAAACCGAATGAAAGCCAGAGAAAGAATGGCAATCATGAGGAAACTTGCTGGCACAAGCTTGGGAGCAGACGAAGGCATACTAAAAAAACTGTACACTGGAAGAGTGAGACCAGTTCTCGAGTATGGCATTGCGGCACGGACAACAGCAGCGAAGGCGAACTTTGATAAAGTTAGCAAACTTCAAAACCAAGCCATGAGAATTATAACAGGTGGCATGAAGTCAACGTCAATTGTAGAACTTGAAAAGATTACAAAACTGCATTCCATGACCGATAGAAGAGACTGCAGAGCCCAGCTGCAGTCAGAGAAGCTCCGAAGACTGACCGACCATCCAATGCACCAGAGACTAAACAATTTGGGAAATGGGAAACTAAAGCGGAGAAACTTTGCAGAAATAGCCAAAGCAAAGATGCACGAAGATCCCATAAACGCACTAACAACACCAAAACCCATCACTACTGTACGAAAACCTACCTGGAGGCAGGATATATTTCCAGAGGTGGTAGAAAATATACCAGGTATTGGAAACAAAAACGGCCAGACTGAAAAAGAAAGAAGAGATACTACCCTGAGCTACATAACGAAAAACTACCCAAGCATGGACTGGACAAATGCATACACCGACGGTTCTGTAACAAACACAACACAGAACGGAGGGGCAGGAGCAATCCTGAACCTACCAAATGGCAGACAAATAACACTGTCCCTCGCTACTGGTAAGTACACAAGCAATTTCATAGCGGAGGCAGAGGCACTGAGGGCGGCAGTGGAAGAAATGGTGACACACAGTGAAAATGAGAGCCATATAGTCCTGCTGACAGATGCTCTCGCCGTAGTCACAGCGCTAAAAAGCCAGAAAAACACTGAGCTTAATGACTTAAGAGCAGCACTCTGCAAACTGTGCCAGCAGTCCGCACCAAAAAGGGTAGTGGTACAGTGGGTCCCATCACACTGCAATATCCAAGGCAACGAGGAGGCAGACAGACTGGCAAAAGAAGGTGCAAGACTACCACAAACAGATACTAGTATGACGTACGAAGAGTCAAAACGGCTTATCAAAGCCAGATACATGACCAAATGGGAAACCGAACATACTGGCTACACCAAAAACGATGCCTATTACCAGTTGAACCGAAGAGAGCAGGTCGTTGTCTTCAGACTTCGCACTGGCCACAATAGACTGAGGTACCACCTATTCAACAAATTGAAGATAGGGTGTACCGACGAATGCCCGTGCGGTACTGGTAAAATGACCGCTGAACATCTGCTGCAGAACTGCCCGACATACGAGGATCAGAGAGAGCAGATGTGGCCATCACCAGTGGAACTGCAAGACAAGCTCTATGGCAGTGGCGACAGCCTCAGGATGACCGCCGCTTTTTTCGAGAAAATAATGGTTACTGTCTGACTGCGTACGAAGAAGAAGAAGAAGAAGAACGGTCAGACCGGAATATGGGGGTTCATTTGATTGTAAGTTGCTGTTGTTGCTAATAACATTCTTACTTGAGTTAGATAATCTTGATGACTATCTTTGATGACTAACTACAGAGGCTATAATCACATTCTGAGGCACACTTAAGAAGATGGACCAATGCCCTGTCTGTAATGCAATGTGAGACGACTAAGTATGTTTACCACTATGGGGATCACAGTGTCTATGCAGACCTCGATAGCCAGACTGCCATGAAACTGTCTGTTTCCAGAAAGAATTGCTTCGAAGTGAGGTGTGATCGTGGTAGGTAAGTTTCACCTGACGTGGGAGATTGAGACCAAAATGATGGAAGGACAATATAAAAGAGTGGACGGGTAGGCCTATAGCCGAAACTAACACCCTGGCAATAAATCGAGTCAAATGGCGGGAACTGGTTCGTCAAACTGCAATAACGGTGCCTCAACGACCTGCTAGGTCACGGGACTGATGATGATGATTTCAAAGACCAGTTCTGTGTTTGTGAGGCTGCAAGCAAACGCCTAGGGCCGATATTGTATCAGTGTGACCACCAAGGTTAAAGTGTATCCTGCTATAGTGTACTCCACTCTGCTGCATGCTTGGCAAACATGGACAGTGTATATCAGACACGCCAGACAGCTAAATCGTATACACTTGAGATGTCCATGTAGGCTGCTCAGGATCAGCTAACAAAATAAAGTGCCTAACTATTGAATTATTTGTAAATCCATTATATCGAGCATCAAACCGCTTCTGCAAAATGCCAAGATACGATGGATGTGACATGTTTGCATTTCCGATGAGCCCATTCCCAATCAGCTTTTATAAGCTGAGCACAGAACAGGCAGTCGCTCATTGGGACAGAAAACACGCTAGATGGATTTGATAGAAGTAAAACGCTTCAACGGTGATGTTACATCATGGCTGTAGATTGCACAGAACCGTTGCACCTAGTGCGTTAGCATAACGCAAGGTGCTCAGATCACTGGGAAAACGTGCGACCCGATAGTACTCAGGACGCCTTCACAGCCAACTCCTAACACGAGTGATCAAGTGTAGCAAAGTCCGTGCTGCTAGGATTGGTCTCTATAGCCATATGAGAACACATCTTGTAGCACTAGTCTGATGATGTTGCCATCTTTGCTTGCAATTAACAACTATTATTATTATTATTATTATTACTAGATTTAACAGAGGCAGCTAAGCTGCTGTGAGTCCCAACTTCGCTCCCATTGTTTTCTTTCTTGGACTACGGTGGACCAGTCGGTGATACGTTTCCCGTTTGAGGCATCGTGGATGTAGTTTTTGAATTCGAGAGAATCGGCGCAGCGGGTAGTTGGTCTTCCCTGTGGTTGTTTTGACTCGTGGACACCAAACTGATGTAGCTGTACACCACATCCTCTAGATTCTCGCCATCAAAAATGACTGGATCATTGTTTGCCAAACTGTTGCTCATGTCTTTTGTCTTGCAGGTGTTCATCTCGAGGCCCGCTTTTATCCCTAATTTGTGAAGCATAGCTACCGCCTGGTTGGCTTCTTTTACTGTTTATGTTTTGAGCGGTTCGTTTTGCAGAAAGTAGCCTATCTATTTCCGACTTCGTTTTGCAACTCCCCTGAGTGAGGGTCCACAAAGGCTTTGCCTATTTAGTGGGGACCCATTCTTGCATTGAAGTCAAACACGACGATTTAGTGGGAACCCATTCTTGCGTTGAAGTCAAACACGACGATTTAGTGGGGACCCATTCTTGCATTGAAGTCAAACACGACGATTTTAAAGCAGCTGCGATCTTGTTGTAAGCCGTCATAGCGGTTGTCGCTGAAGTTGGCGTGTTCCTGTTCAGCCTTGTCCACTGTTGGTGCATATGTCTGAATAATAATGGCAGTAAAGTGTTTTGAGATGGTAATTACTAACGACATCAAGCGGTGGTCTATTGAGATGGTAATTACTAGTGACGTCAAGCGGTGGTCTATTGAGATGGTAATTACTAGCGACGTCAAGCGGTGGACTATTGAGATGGTAATTACTAGCGACGTCAAGCGGTGGTCTATTGAGATGGTAATTACTAGTGACGTCAAGCGGTGGTTTATTGAGATGGTAATTACTAGTGACGTCAAGCTGTGGTCTATTGAGATGGTAATTACTAGTGACGTCAAGCGGTGGTCTATTGAGATGGTAATTACTAGTGACGTCAAGCGGTGGTCTATTGAAATGGTAATTACTAGTGACGTCAAGCGGTGGTCTATGAATGTCACCTGAGGGACGAGGTCAACAGTGTGTTGTTGTTATTATTATTAACTACAGATAAACGGCAACCACTGCACGTGATCACTGCGGAAAATAAGGGATCAAGAATAAAGATAGAGATGTGATGGATGGCCCACGCACAGAGCAAGGCTGGTCAGGTGACAACAGTAAAAGCCATGAACAAAGTGAAAGACTGAATCCACGTTAGATATCAAATGACGAACAACAACGAGGCATTTTCAACCTATCGGGGGATACAGAGAGTGGTGCAACAGTAAAGCGGATCTCAAGGTTAACAAATAATATCTACGCAATACAACGGATGACATGTAGCAAACACTAAACCGTTATGGAGTCTTCCGTATGGAACGTTGCTAGAAAGGGAAAACGCCTTGAAGGAGTCTTTTTTTTTAGTTCACCTTATTTCTCTAATCCCCAAGACGTGTGCGTTGCACTGTGGGTTTTTTTTTTGCCTGTCGGCCGAGTGCATCCGGCTTCATCATACATTTTATGTAAGGGTCTGCTTTCTCCTGCATTTTCTAAGGGGTTTCCCAGGGTAACGGCCGGTGCTGTGATGGCGATCGAACCCAGCATCTATTGGTTGTGAGCCGTGTCACTTAACCACTAGCCCACGCCGTCCCCATGAAGGAGTCTACCCAACAAATGTTGAAACTACAAACTCTAGGACTTCCGGGATACAAACTCTTGGACTTCCGGGATACAAACTCTAGGACTTCCGGGACGTCAAGAGTAATACTACTGGTTCTATACTAACAATTTGTCTGTGATATGCAGAGGGTGTGAGACCTAAGAAACTAGAATTATAAAGGTTACTAGAATAGCAAGATATTTATGTGTGGTGTATACAGGATACATACTTCCTCAACGATCACAATGTCTTGATCAAAGTAAATGAGATCCTTAGACTGGACAGAGACGATCGACGGGTCAGAAACAAGTACCAGGCCTAGGAAGGTCAGAGATCCAAACATTGTAACACAGAGCATATAAGTATTGGCTTGAGAACCTTGGACGGAGAACTTCCAATATGTCATTTATATTCACCACTGGACAACCATATACACCTGGAGAATATTAGGCTGGCACCTACGACTAGATGATCGTTGGGGACTTTAACAGCCATTCTCCAGGCTGGGTTACACAGACCTAAATACCAAGGGAGAGAAGGTGGAAGACTGTATCGTTACCAACAGGATAGTAAAGCTAAAGAAACCTGACGACCCACACCTTCTACTCATGGTCCTGGACGTAAAGAAATAATCTGGATCTCACCATGGCTACAGAGGAGATAGAAAAGGTCTCGAATCGAAGCATATGTCAGCAACTGAAAGGCAGTCACCATAAATCAATAGTTATTACCGTTAAGGAAACAAAGGATAACCCAAAGAGTAACTCCCTACCTAGTTAAAAGTATAGGAACGGAAATTAGTGCATATTCACATCGCAGATTGACAGTTCTCTGCCGAAAACTAAAACCGGGCTAAACACCCTACATTTCAAACCTTCAACAGGTGCGTTCTTAACGATGTCAAGAAAAATATCCCGAGGATGCACAAAAGACTACCAGAGAAACAAGGAAACGAACTCAACAGGTCATCCCGTAACCGGTGAGGTGGTTGGGGCACACATGAAGACATCTTCACAATCCCACGCCACGCCTCTCTGTCAGATGCCGCTGCCTGTGACTCTTTTGATCGGAGACTGGTCCATTCTGTTATGTTGTCCTCCCATCTTTTTTGGGCCGGCTTCTTTGTCGTCTGCCATGCACCTTTCCGTGGAGGATTGTATTTGCAAGACCATTTGATCTCGATATGTGACCGTACCAAGTGAGTTTCCTTCTTTTGACAGTTGCCAAGAGGTCTTCTAAAGGCCCTATTGCTGTTATAATTCTATCTCGTATTTCCTCATTTGTAACTCGATCTTTGTACGTGACGTTTACAAGTTATCTGAAACATCTCATCTCCAAAGCCTGTATCCTTCGTTGAAGGTCAGCTGTAACTGTCCATGTCTCACACGCATAGAGGAATATAGACAGGACCAGTGTACGCATTAATTTTATTTTCGTGCGTAGTGCTAACCGTTTATCTTGCCAGATTTTGTTAAGCCATGCAAGCGCCGCTATTGTCTGTACTATTCTGGCCAACACCTCACATTTTGATCCTTCATCACTGACTATCGACCCAAGATATTTAAAACGGCCAACCACTTCCAGTTCCTGACCGTTAGCTTTTATCCTCTGTTGAAGCCCGTGGCGTTGTTTGTCATTAATTTTGTCTTTCCAGCGTTTGTCTCCATACCATAGTCAAGAGCTGTTTCATGGAACCTTCTGACCCAGTCCTGGAGTTCTACTTCTGAACCCCCCAAACCGACAATATCATCTGCAAAACGAAGGTTGGTAATCGTTCGGGCCCTATCCTGACAGTACCAACGTGACCTCCAAGTGCCTCACTCATAATTCCTTCAATGAATATATTGAAAAGAGTTGGAGAGAGTGTACACCCCTGTCTCACACCAACTGATGTGCGAAACCAGTCCCCTTGCCTCCCATTCATAAGAACTGCGCTAGACGCCTTGTTATACAGGTGTTCAAGGACCGTTATAATATTTCCGTTGATATTATACATCCTCATGGTTGCCCAAAGCGCTTTATGCCATACCCTATCAAACGCCTTCTTAAAATCCACTAACACATGATGCAGTGTTTGCTGCTGTTCTAGATATTTCTCGCTTAGCAGCCTTAAATTAAATATCTGTTCTGTAGTGCTTCTTCCCTGTCTGAACCATGCTTGCTCCTCGGCAATAATGTTCTCTGCTTGGGGTTTCAATCGGTCGAGGATTAATCTAAGCAAGACCTTGCTAGGGTGGCTGATGAGGCTTATTGTTCTGTAATTTTGGCACAGCTTTAGGTTTCCAGACCTATGTAACGGTATAACTATTGATTTCGTCCATAAGTCCGGTCAGTCTCCTGTCGCCCATATTTTGTTGCAGATGTGTGTCATGCCTTCCACCACTACCTCTCCACCTGCTTGTAAGAGCTCTGCTGATATATTGTCCACGCCGGCCGCCTTCCCTCTTCTCAATGTCTTTACCTCTGCAATTACCTCTTCCTTCGTTATCAGTTGGTTATCTTCTAAATTTGTTGGTGGGATTGTTTTCTCAGGTTCGTTTCTCCCTTCATAGTTATACAGCTCGGAACAGTACTGTCAGTACTCAACAGACAACAATAAAATCTTGCACAACAAAGCAAATGCAGAGATCTTAAACAAGAAGAACAAACGTATGAAGAAAGAAAGCTGACACAAGCTTCCCAGCTTCATGAAAAGGGATACGGATACTAAAATTCTGGAATCTCAGGAAAACCCTAATCAAAGACAAGACAAAGAGAAACAAAACTGTATTACATTCGAACGTAGGCCAGGTGACAAACAAGGCAGCAGCAGACCTAATGGCCAGAACTAATCAGTCAGAAAGAAAGTCACAAGTTTCAAGAGGCAGCATTATAGGAGATCATACATCAGAGCTGGATCACAAATACATTTTCAATCACCTAAGCCGAAAGAGCAAACAGTTCCTTCTTGGAATCATTAACCAGAACTGACACGAGGTACTGTCAGACACTCTGGATGGAGATTGACATATTTAACCGGAGCTGACACGAGGTACTGTCAGACACTCTGGATGGAGACTGACATATTTAACCAGAGCTGAAACGAGGTACTGTCAGACACTCTGGATGGAGACTGACATATTTAACCAGAGCTGACACGAGGTACTGTCAGACACTCTGGATGGAGACTGACATATTTAACCAGAGCTGACAGGAGGTACTGTCAGACACTCTGGATGGAGACTGCGGTATTGAACCAGAGTTGACAAGAGGTACTGTCAGACACTCTGGAGGGAGACTGACATCCAACCTAGTTCTAAACCAGAAAAGACAAATGAGCTATTAATGGCCTCACATGCTCGAAAAGACAATAGAGAAGATGAAGAACTGGACAAAGGGACTGGAAATAAACCTCATAAAATACCATAGTTGAATACATCCACTAATAGAAGATGAACAAAAATATTCCTGAAGGAAGGCTACACTGGGGCAATCATCAGACCAATTATGGAATTTGCTTCTAGCGCTGCATACGTAGACATGAAAAACGTCATCCACTCAGTAGATCAGCCGGCATTATTGAAAGCCCTACAGGGAATAGGTACCAAGCCCCCCCCCCCCCTCCTTTTCTTCCTTTTCAACCTGATCAAGGAGCCACACAACGACACCGGCGGCAGAGTTTTACTGGGTAGCACTCCCTCTGACAGATTCCCCACGAATTCGAATATCAAACAGAGATGTGCTTTTGCCCTTGGCCTATTCTGTCTGGCAGTAGACATACTTCTTGGCAGACTCAAGGCGGACCCAAAAAGGTCAATCTTTACTGATCTCTTTTACGCGGACAACATTGTCCTGTTCGACACAGACAGCTCTGCGTTTCAGCGCTCTCTTGAAATGCCCTCCCTAGGCCTGTCAATATTCCAAGCCAAGGTCAAAGTACAGAAAAACATTTCACAAGGTCAAACTGAGGGGGACCTCTAACGAATTCATCCATCTCGGTAGCGTGATATCATCTGATGGGCGCAGCGGCGTTGTCCCAGTCCTGCTTTACGGCTCCAAAACCTGGACATTGCTGAAACATGACATGTCGAAACATGCGCAACCAGCGGCGTATCCTGGGCATCTGATGGTCTCTGTTAAAACAGACCTCCACCCAATCCTAGAAACACTTGACCGACGCCGGATTACTTTATTCGGTCATGTTGTACGGATGGACCAGGACATCCCGGCCCACAAGATACCACACAAGTCCTTCCTCGGGGCAAGACTTTTTCTCCAAACAGAATGGAGGCGCAGAAAAGGCCGTCCACGAACAGTATGGCTCCAGCAGATTTCAACCTCCACCTCCACTCTGTGCAGACATCTTTGTAACATAAATTTAAAAAAAGTGTAAAGTACTTATTCCAGAACCATGGATACAAAGTTAGAACCAGTACAAAATATTTGGAGAATTCAGAAAAGGTAATGAAAGGTGAGCAGTCGGTAACAGAACATAACATTCATATTGTATATGCGCTCAATAGACAGTACCTCAGCAACTAATGGTCACGTTCATACACAGATGCATCGATAATGGAGAACGTCGAAAGGGAAAAGACCCTATATCGCACACATCAACGGCGACATAGAAAACCACTCCCTACCAGCAGGAGAAACCTGTACCAATTTCAGAGGTGAATTAACAGCTGTGCATGCACCAACTCAGACAAAAGACAACTACAAAAAATGGTCATTCAAACAGGCTCCAGGAACGTACTCCAAGCCAGTTTGAGCCAAAAATGATGAATACTCTTACAGGAAATCAAATATAACATCGGGTTAATATTCCAAAATATCAGATTTAGTTCTTCAGCGGATTCCGGCTCATTATGGGATTCCTGGAAAGTAGAAGGCAGATAATCTCCCAAAAGCCAGAAGACGGCAATATGATTCGACAGCCACATAGATATTAAGAATCAAATACACACATCAAACAGTCCATGGGGACAAAATGCAGCACAAAGGAAACAAACCACAAAATCGCAGCATAGACAAACCCGGGAAAGATGGGCAGACAAAGATCTTCAGGATCTGAACGGAACATTGCGGACTCAATGTCCACCTCCAAATAATGGTTTTTAAATACACAGCAACGTGCTATTGTGGAGCACCCAAGCAAACACCAGAACATAACCTGCAGGAATACACCACATATACAGACCAAAGACAGGCAGTCTGACCCAGAGGAGCGACAATGTTCTAAAAGCTGTTGGGATGCGGCGAAGGCCTGAACCGCAAACGCGAAGCTCAGCGGGCTAGAAGCACAGCATCAGTCGATCGAATAAGAAATAGATAAAGTAGAAGAAGAAGAAGAAACATTACATATTACAAAACCGTATTGGCCCATGTATGGTACAGGTTTTGCTGGAATACATTATTGTATTATGCAAGGTGTCGCTAGGATATAAATAATATACATGACGTCACAACAGAGTCAAACATTTTCTTCTTTTTTTTCCGCCTTCATCCTGAACAGGCCGTTGTGACCTCGGGTTTTTATTTACAGCATTATATCTGCGCTTCTCGGCACGATACGTCCAATTTCAGGTGGCTTTTGAATACCAGGTTTTCCTTCCCACTTCTTTCCATATATTTTGGCCAGAATACACTAGCAGTTAGTGTAGTCTGTTTCTAGGGCCACCACTTGGAGGTGGAATAGTCTTTGTCAGATATGGTTCACTGACCCTGAATAAAGAAGCCAACTTTGAGTCAATGGCTGCTGTAAGATCATTCACTGCTGCATTGTTGTGAGTGTAGTATGAACTGGATGCCACTGCTGACATGACGACGATGAAGGCAAACTGAAATACGGTCTCCAGAATCACAAACTCCTATTTACCAGAACAGACAAATAAGAACTTCCCAAAAACAACTATCCCAGGCATGCCAACAGTCCTTGGCTTTACTAATGACTGGGACATGTTATCATTATCAAGTGTCACAGGAGACCAGCTGTAGTGCTGCGCCGTCATCGCAACACATCCTAATGATTGAGTTAACTGGCACAATGCTAAATATAGTGACATGTTTACAGAGCTGAGGCAATAGGGTTTGTATCCAAAGTCAGATCTCTAAATGTAGGCGTAAGAGGTTTAGTGACAGCATGTGTATACGGCCTTCTGAAATAATTAAGTCTGGAAATATTGACTAGAATTAGAGAAGTGAAATACATTTTTGGAACAGCAGGCCAGGCACAAAATGCAACGGATAACGGCATGTAAGAAAGTATGTATATTATACACAACTAAAATTCTAGACTCATACCCATATACATCTAGCGTTTTGGATAAGGCATTAGTCTCACCAACCATAACCGACGTGGGTTCAATGAAACAACAAAAACTGACACCATAAGAACAGCACATGTGAGTCGGGGATCCTTGAAGCAGCAGGCAGATAAAGCAAACCAAAACACTTGCTCATCATGCTATGAAAGTGTCACCGAACTCAGTCTGTTAGTGAAACTTTGCAAGGGTTTCAAGCTACTGCATCTGTTGATGTTACCTTCTTCAAGGGTTACGCAAGTGAAGTATCAAGCTACTGCGTTTGATGATGTCACCTCCAGGAAGGGTTACGCTAGAGAAGTCTCAAGCTACTGTGTTTGTTGATGTTACCTCCAGGAAGGGTTGTGCTAAGGAGGTCAGACTTTTACAATGCAGTTGTTCAAAAAGTATTACACCACACTGACCATATTGGGAAAGATCACAGAGCACTATTGGCGTTAAAATGACATTTTGGTGCAAAGTTGTGCATCAAACTTCCTATTATTATACGTGTTTCACGTCATCTTTATGCTTTATTCATGCTGCAAAAACAAACGCTTGAAGTCTAAAAAGTCTTTACATTTCTTGAAATGAGCTGAGCTCCTGTGAATGTTAAGAATACCTGTTCTAGCGTGGTTTGATGTACACAGTAGTCTTTCACATTTAAGCTATCTTTGACTGCCTCCATTGTGAAGAATACATCAGCAAGTTTTACATTAGCATCTGGTATTTGAAAATGAATATAACCTTTACAATGCTGAAACATCCTTGCTCCTGGGAAATATGCGACAATAAAGTCATTAACAGGTTTGTTTGGTGCAGTTTCACCATTTTCTATAGTCCCAAGTTGTGTAATAAGTGTGTATCCCTGTGCAAATTTGTTTTTCAAATGTTGAGGACTGCCCAGGCACATGAATCTTCCATTAACCATTATGGCAATGCGGGTACAGAGAGCATCACACTCTTCCATACTGTGAGATGTCAGCACCAATGTGGTCCCTGATGCTCTCACTTGTGATAAAACATCCCAGAGAGTCCGTCTAGCTTCAGGGTCCATACCTGAGGATGGTTCATCCAGCAAGACAAAAGGAGGGTTACCAATCAAAGCCACGGCTATGCTCATATTTCTTCTGGTACCTCCACTGTATTGGCCAGTCAGTTTGTCAATATGGGGATCAAGCGTGAGCATCTCTGCTAGTGCTGTGACCACTCTGTTGATACTGTCTTGTGGGATGCCCCGTAAGCGTGCATACATTGTCATGGTTTCTCGACCAGTCATTTCAGGAATTAACGTGTCAAATTGTGAACAGTAGCCCATGTTAGCTTGAACATGCTTGATGTTGTTTTTAATATCAAAACCTTTCAGGTAAGCATTGCCTCCAGTTACCATGGTATCTCCCGTTAACATTTTAAATGTTGACGATTTTCCTGCCCCATTCTGGCCAAGGAGACCAAAACATTCTTGTTCTGTAATTCCAACACATAAGTGATCCACAGCAATATAATTATTAAATCGTTTACATAGGTTTATAAGTACCAATGAATCTGTCTGTAAGAGATCTGAAGACCTGGTAGAGAGGATACGCTTTCTCTCAGCTGCAACATCGCTGTCCTCTAGGTTTGTAACATTCGTGTCTTCTTTACCATATTTGTCACCAGAAATAAAAAACCAGACCCTCTCAATAATTTTAAATTCTATTATCATGACAATCAGGAAAAATACTCCTCCTTGCAAGAACATTAATAGCAATGAGATTCCAATGCCAGGTTCGTCAAAGCTAGTGTAGCTAATTTGAAATGGTATACAGTTTACCTTACATTTGCTTTGACAACATCGGGAAACTTCATCTACATAACACCTTTGCAGATAATATTGTTCACACATTAGCAAGTTATTATAGTTAATATTGATATTGAGAAGGCAGGATAGAAAGGTGTAGGCGGGAAATAAAACAATTAATATCATTTCACTGGCGTCTGCGATGTCACGCTTGAAGTCTTTTAGCATAAATATTAGAATTTGAAAAACCACACCTGAGGTAAAGCTGATTAAGATGCACACAACAACACCATTTGCAGCTGATTTGAACAAAAACTGAAGTGCATATATGTATGGTAGGACTGCCCAACCATGTAACATCATAACTAGAATTAGAAGTGCCCATCTCCCGTCGTGAGTAAATGCTGGGTTATCATTTACTAAAAATAATGCTACATTTGGAAGAACGGAAATGCAGAAGATGATGAAGTCCCACAAAAAGGTAGATAGCCAGTATGTCACAGGCATTAACCCACTGATATTTTGCATGTGCTTTGCCCCAAGCTCTCTTTCATTGATAAGGAAGTAAATAAACAATGAAGTCATTAGAGATGTGCCAAGTACAATGTTTATGGAAACAAATATTTGTAGTTCATAGTTTTCTTGAAAGCCTCGTTCCTTTATAAATTCAGGCAGTGGGTTTAGCGATGTCTGGAGACTAAATGAATCATTCAAAGTAAACTGAAGAAGAGTGTTCATCAAATAGTTCACAGAAATTGGCCCTGAATGTAAAAGCTTACTATTATGATGAGCAACATAAATGAGATCTCCTGTTTGTCCTGCAGCAATGACTTCCATGCCAATAATCATTTTCTTGTTGAAAGTTGGTGTACCTAACTCCTTTTCTCTAGCAATTGTATAGTTATCATATGTCTCTTGACTTTTTAAAACAAAATATTCCATATCATGAGATTGTTCAAATTGTTTTCCATACAAATTTTTCAAAGCAATTTGTTCAGGTGTTGAATTAGTTCCAATTGTATAAGGAATGTATGTTCTCCCAAAACGCCTGAGATCAAAAGTCAAAAGTGGAGTTGATAATTCATCAAATGTTTCATCAGAAGCCAAAGCTATAAATGTGGCTAATACTGGGAGCAACAACTGGGGTATAGTTACCGCCAGCTTGCGCCAGGTGTAAATTGCTTTCTTCATAAAGACGCCATGCATTCGAGAGATCTCCAGAGAGAGACCTTTATGTTTTGTGTAGCCTTTGTTGAAGTACAAGAAATTAGCAGAAGGTCTAAAAGTCTCAAATTGTACTGTATTCCTCCCTTTTTTATAGTGTATGGGTTGAGACACTTCAGGATCAACTGAACTATTCCAATCTTGAACTGATATTTCTTTTTTATGTAGTACAGAGGTTCTGAAACTTTCAATTCTAAGCATCTCTTTATTATTTTCCAGGTGGTTGCAAAGGTATGTATTTACACTGGATTCACTGTCAGGAATGTTGTAGGTAACTTCCATGTTGGAAATATTAGCAACATTAGCTGTTGGGATGAACGACTGAATGGTCTTTGTCAGCATGTTAACATCACAATCAATATGTTTTATAAAAAGCATTTGGTGACCAGCACATACGAGACTTTCTTCACCATCATTTGTGTTATTCAAAATGTTCTTTCTTACATTTTGAACATGTGCATGTTCTCCAACCTTTAAAAATACTTCTTCCATGGTTGTAGCTGATGTTCCAAAACTATTAATTTGAAGCTCTTCCTTATAATTCTCCAGTGTGTTGAAGAGAGCTGCAAATTTATTGGACTCACTGTCAGGAAGGAGGTAAGAGACTTCTGTGTTTATAACAGTTTCAAGTTCAGCTGTTGGGATGAATGACCTAATGGTATCCGTCAGGAAGTTTACATCACACGCTGGTAGCTTCACAACAACAAGGTGATAACCGCTGCCATATAACTTTTTTAGAAACAAGGAAGTTCCACAACATCTCACAACGCCTTCTTTCATAATGGCGATCCGGTCACCTAGTAAGTCTGCTTCATCCATGTAGTTTGTAGTGAGCAAAACAGTTCTACCTTCTCTGGCTTCCTGTAGAACATTCCATAGTTGACGACGAGCTGAAGGGTCTAGTCCTGATGATGGTTCATCAAATATCACTACCTTAGATTCTCCTATTAGAGCAATCCCAACTGAAAGCTTCCTCTTCTGTCCTCCTGATAGATTCATAGACATCGTGTGTATTTTATTGTCTAAACCGACTTTATTGGCCATTTTTATCGCTTCTGATTTCATTCTTGAAGGACTGATTCCTTTTACCTTAGCAAAGAATTTCAGATGTTCTAAAACTGTTAGTGTGTCAAACAGAATGTCGTACTGTGGACATAAACCTAAACTGCTACGAACATTAGCAATGTTCTTTCTGATATCATAACCATTGACATATGCAGTACCACTGGTTGGAGGAAGGAATCCTGTAAGCATTGACATGGTTGTAGTCTTTCCAGCTCCATTGTGACCTAACAACACAGTTATCTGTCCTTCGTATATATTCAGTGTTGTTCCGGCTACGGCTACATTGTTTCCAAATGACTTTTTCAAATCACAAATGCGAATTCCTGCTTTTCTGTCAACTGGGTCTTTTTCGAAATATTTTGTTTTAGGCATCTCATTGTCTGAACTTGTAAGCTCATTAATTGGTTTAACAAACCAATATGATTTAGAGAAACAGAAGAAATATGATTTAGGAATACCAAACTCCCCAGGTCTTATATTCTCCAAGTACCATGCGATGAAGAAGTAAATTGCAGAATCAACCCACAACATCATCATGCAATAAATTAGACTTATGTCGTAATCTATATTTCCTGGATAATAAATGTTGCTCCACTGGGAACCTTCTCCTGAATTCTCAAAAATAACAATGCTCGCTGTTCCCAAGTTCATGGCGCAGTTTGAGAAAAGAGAGCAGCTCAGTTTGGAAATTTTACTACTTTCCGCATATTTTGGTTTAATGTAAGAGTAAGGTAAAAGCATGACCAAGAACACAATTCCTGAAAGGATTGCTCCAGTGCTAGCTTTTTGAACACATGCGCTTATCATGAAGCAAAATGCGATCAGAGAGAGTGCATAACACAACAGAAAAACAAAGAAGAGGCTGGCATCAGTGTGAACTATAACTGGACCGTTCGATGTAATATTACCAAAGAGCAATAATGTGTACATTGCCATAGTTGGAACTAAGTAAATACTGAATGTAAGAATCCATGAGATTCTTTGTGCTGTTGATGTTAGACCCATCAAATTCATCACTTCCTTAAGTCTTTTTTCTTTCTCGTAGACCAAATTCGTTGTGTTGACAATGACACTGATAACGAAACCCAAAGATATGAATAATGGGAGAATCATTAAAACAGCTTGCATTTCTGTATCGTCACTGTAAGGTGGAAGAGCAAAACTGTTTATTTGGACATTAAAAGTGACTGGTCCTGGATCATGTCCGTTCTGAGAAAGCCAGTACTGAGCCAACCCCTCGCTGAGCAACTTTTGCAAGTACAATATCGCATGGTCGTGGTACAGTGTTATAGACCTATGTTCTGTCTGCTGAAGACTTTCATATGAGGACGCAGTGTTCCATGTGTCATGCGTTGGCCTTATTGTCACTGCGATTCTCTGAGGCAACTGTATTGTCTTTATTGACATTGCTTCAAAAACAATGATAAATCTCATGTCCAGGATTCTTTTCTGGTTATAGCAAACTGCTTCTTCCTCGTTCGGAAAACCTTTCACTGAATAGTTCCTAAATAATTGCCTGTTTATCTGTTGCACAATATTATTCATTAATTGCTCAGTTGCCTTCGTTTGTGGGCTATATCCAATAATAATATCAAAAGAAAACAATAGATAGGTATAGAAAATGTCTTTACGTTCGAAATATGTCGGCTTTGTTTCATAATTTATGTTAAATTCGCGTCTGACATTAACAAATAGGAGAGTAAATGTACATGGAAGCAACACTTCAATTGCTGACATCCACAACCTTCGTTTTTGCAGAAGCCAGTTCTTCCACAACAATGTGCTTACCTGACCACATAAACCCATGATGGACAATACAGAACCTGATACTCCTGACTGTTCAAAGTTATCTTCAACTATGCAGCTTTATGACTGAACTGCAACCTCAGAATATGTTTGCACAGCAATCTGTTTGACTGTACAGCGATCTGTTTGATTGCACAACAATCTATTTGATTCTATAGCAATCTGTTTGATTGTTTAGCGGTATGCATGATTTAACAGCAGTCTGTTATCTCTCAGATTGCTTCTTTCGTGTTTTATTAACTGAAATATGTATTTCTGCAAAACAAATTCGTTACTGCAGCTGTTGAAAAAGCACAATAAAAAATGCACACATCGATGTCCCTCAAATGTATGAAACTCACAGCTTGAGTTCCAAGTACATGTTAACAGTTTATTGGATCATCGCGATGTGAAATTAATTTATTTTTTTCAACGGATTCATACAGCATTGCCAGATCAAAATTTGGAAGGGAAAAAATGTCAAACATCGCTGAAAAAGCCAAAATACAAGCAAAGACCCCCATCCACTGTATACCTTATTTTTAAAAATTGACCACAAAAAAAAATTATTGTTATTTGCACACAAACATGCAAATAATATATACAGATACAAAATGTGGGAAGAGCTTTCATTTCATTGAAAAAATTAGGAAATAAAAGATATTAAGTTCAATACAAAATCAAAATCTTCCACTTGAATTCCCTTCTCTGAAACATTAAAAACAATAAAAGCAACAACAGTGAAACAGTATTGCATTTCATAATAGGTGCATTTGATGGATTAAAATAGTATGAGACGGTCATTAATATGGAACTGACATAAAACAGCAGACATATATCACTGGAACATAAAGTGATAACACGCTGTTGTCAGACAGAACAAACATTAGGGAATTCATCTGATAGCGTGTCAAAGTTGTCTTTGTTCTGGAAAATCCAAGGAAAGAGAGGTAACGGCAAAGCAAAATACACTTGGATAAAGGGAGAAAATTGCCAGATTAAAGAAACAGGAAAGACGTGCAGAAGGCTGCAATGGGTGGCTCACGACACAAAGTCGTTGCGAGAATTTGTTGAAGCTAAATGCAGCATAGGAAGCTGGACATGTTCTGATTGATTCAACACTTCCACTCACATTCTCATTCAATCAGTTGAACACTTCAACTCACATTCTCATTCAATCAGTTGAACACTTCAACTCACATTCTCATTTAGGTAAAACACTTTCAAGGCACCAACTACGCTCAGCTCTTACCACACCCTCTGTTTCATTTGACTCTGTCCAACAATCACGCTCTTACACTACTCTGTCCAACAATCACGCTCTTACACAACTCTGTCCAACAATCACGCTCTTACACAACTCTGTCCAACAATCACGCTCTTACACAACTCTGTCCAACAATCACGCTCTTACACTACTCTGTCCAACAATCACGCTCTTACACTACTCTGTCCAACAATCACGCTCTTACACTACTCTGTCCAACAATCACGCTCTTACACTACTCTGTCCAACAATCACGCTCTTACACTACTCTGTCCAACAATCACGCTCTTACACTACTCTGTCCAACAATCACGTTCTTACACAACTCTGTCCAACAATCACGCTCTTACACAACTCTGTCCAACAATCACGCTCTTACACTACTCTGTCCAACAATCACGCTCTTACACTACTCTGTCCAACAATAACACTCTTACACAACAATCACGCTCTTACACAACTCTGCCTTACAATCTCACTCTTACACAACTCTGCCCCATAATTACACTCTTACACAACTCTGCCCCATAATTACACTCTTACACAACTCTGTCCCATAATTACACTCTTACACAACTCTGCCCCATAATTACACTCTTACACAACTCTGCCCCATAATTACACTCTTACACAACTCTGCCCCATAATTACACTCTTACACAACTCTGCCCATAATTACACTCTTACACAACTCTGCCCCATAATTACACTCTTACACAACTCTGCCCCATAATTACACTCTTACACAACTCTGCCCCATAATTACACTCTTACACAACTCTGCCCCATAATTACACTCTTACACAACTCTGCCCCATAATCACACTCTTACACAACTCTGTCTAACAATCACACTCTTGCATAATTCTATCCAACAATCCCACTCTAATACAACTTTCACACGCCCCCTCAGTTTGAGACCCTTCCATTGTATTACGGTTGGGTTGACTTCTGAGATCGCCCTAACTAGCACAGGTACACACAGACACATACACGCATTCAAGCACTGGTACATATATCGGATATCACCTAAAAGGCTCATTGCACGTTGACGCGATGTTAGTGCTGGTTAAAAAACAAACCTTTTCACATTTGAGTGGCGTCCAAGATCTTTACCAATCGAGATTGACTGTGTCACAATGGGCGAAACAGTTTCGCATGACTTTGTTCTTGGAGATATGAATTTATAACCTTCTTATCCCAGATACAACAAATTAACTTAACATAACTTAACGTCTTTTTTATGGTTTAGAAGACTGTGCAGAGTCTGTGTACAAACAGTTACATTTGCATTAGTTAGTTAGTTTTCTTTCCACTTGTGTTTTTAGCGTCGTAGGGAGCTTAAGTCGGTCAATGTGAGCTCTTTCGTTGCACAATCACTCTAATGTAATCTAGCCACCTAACTCGCCCCCCTCTCCTTGCCCTGTAGCGAGATCTACCAGCATTGTAAGCCATCAGTGGAAGATGAAGAGGGGGCATTCTCATGAAATGACCAAACCAACTTATTTGATGCCTGGAAATGTATTCTGTGCCTGGAAATGTATTCTGTGCCTGGAAATGTATTCTGCACAAGACATAGTTCCTCAAACACTTCATTTCACAAGTCGAAATTCTGCTCTCGCACGCGGCCTTGACAGAGACCATGTTTGGCACTGGTAGCACAGAATCGGCATAAATATACTGTTTATCAGCTGATGCTGTTGCCAAACTAAGCTGTGGGGACAGCTGATGAGTCACCGCAGATGCTTTCTGACACATTGTCTCGATTGCCCTGTCGATCCTACGGTCTGCCCAAAAAATACCCCAAATACTTGAACTCATGGAGCTGTTGAAGAGCAATATCAGTTAGACTTATCCAGGGGACGGCGTAGGCTAGTGGTTAAGTGACACGGCTCACAACCAAAAGGTGCTGGGCTCGATCCCCATCACAGCACCGGCTGTTACCCCGGGAAAGAAAACCCTTAGAAAATGCAGGAGGAAGCAGACCCTTACATAAAATGCATGCTGAAGTCGGATGCACTGGGCCGACAGGCGCAAATAAAAACTACAGTGCAACGCACACCGCCTTGGGGAATAGAGAAATAAGGCGAACGAAAAAAAAAAAAAACAACAACAAAACAAAGGTTATACTTATCCTGCGTGGCCCAGTAGTTCTACTGATATTCAAAGTTTCTGTTTTGTTCTCGCTAATTGGCAAATTGTACGTAGCATAGGTAGTCGCAAGCGCGTTTGTGTGGTTTTGCAGTTTATTTTCATCGTTGTACAGCAAGCACTGGTAATTTGCAAAGAGTAATTCGTGTATTGAGTTATTTTCTACTTCAAATGTCAATTTGTTCGAAGAAAGCAGCTGTCATCCTGAGGCTGTCGACACTGCCATGCAGTAGGAATCTCTAAATCACATCCCCTTGACACTTTTGAAAAAGTCTCTAGGACAATTTTGACATATATAAGAAGTGAGTTGCTCACCATAATGTTTCCAATTTCTTCTCTGGCGTGTTTTATTACCCTTTTGGCGTTTCGTCTTGCTGTCTGGTAGACGATGTAGTCATCTTGCTTTCTGGAAGTCAACCAACCCTTGTAAGCTTTCTTTTTCGACAGTGTAGTCGCCCTTACGACATCACTCCACCAAGCTGTTCGCTTCTAATCTTTTCCGTGATGTAAATTCTGTGTTCCACAGTAAAGATGGAGCTTAGTCGTCAAAGTTGCTTTAAAGATAGCCCATTCACTATTTATGTCTCTAGATTCTTCTATCAGTGACATAAAAACATTACAACTTCTTGACATACATTATTCCGAACAGCTTCCTCCCCTAACTTTTGAAGGTTTGTTACTAAAATTTGTTTGACTGTCCTTTTACTAGTCCTGTATGGAAGTCCTTGTGTCAGCACGGCTGGTCGATGGTCAGTATCCATTCAGATGTTAGGAACAACTCTAGAATCTATTATGTTTTTTTCTCTGCCTGTGTCTGATGAGAATGAAATCGATTTGAGACGATATGGCTGTGAAGAAGGAGAAGAGATTCGGTGAGACTGAATCTCCCTAACGAACCCTTTTTACACTGAAATCACGACACCAAGATCGGCAACTTGTTCCTTTAGCGAATGGCAGACACATTTTTATTCTTTATAATAGAATGGTATTTTGTATTGTTGTTGAAGGTGAAGATCAAGAAGAGTCTGGTAATCTGGGACTAACTCGATAAGATAACAGCTGGTTGAGATACGGCACAATGGACCGAAGGAACATCGAAAGCCACCTCGTTCTATAGGTTTCGCTCTATCGAGGATTGGACAAACTTTAGTAAAAATACAGTTCGTGAACAGTTTGTAAATTAACTGGAGAAGAGTAAACCGATGATAATTTCCAAGGTCTTCTTTGTCTCCCTTACTGTGAAATAGTATCATGTGAGAGCTGCGCCAAGCTGTTGGTATGTTCCCCAAATGTAAGGTATCTAATAAAACGGGGAGCTATAATTAGAGTGGTCGTCCCCTTGGTCATCTCTGCAGTGATGATATCCTCGGAGGCTGATGTCAATTTGCATGTCGTCAGGGTCGAATCAAATTTCTGAGGGTAGGAATTCTGGAAAAAGGGTTAATGAAGACGGGAACCAATTTGAACATTTCGGCAGAATTATCTTTCATGATTGATTTCATATCCATCCTGACGTTGTGCAGGTCCTCTGAGAACTTTCATATCACAAATGACTGGGTGGTGGTCAGCTAGTCCTCGAGATAGACAATTATGATGCGTCTAGAATCTGCAGCTGCTAGCAAACATTTATGTGAAAACTGCGTGATCTTCTGTACATTTTTGCTTAGGGTTTTGAAAACTACATTGGTCGCCGGCGAACGAGTCACGTTGCGCCGCTTCTCCAACAACGTTCCCGTGGCAGGTGATAATAAATTTGTTGTATTTGTTAACACTGAATTTTTTAAAGAATTTGAGATAGGCGTAATCGTTACTATGATGACTTACAATTGAAACCAAGCCAAATTTAAATAATTTGGCTTTCTAAAAGCCAAACTGACAACAAGATCGAATTGGCTAAGGTCGTTAATGATTTCCGAGTTCAACTTTCTAAGAATATAAAAACTGCAATTAAATGTTCAGTTCAAGTACCATTTCCCCATTGAATGTCGGGTGCAATGGAACTTCAGTGCACTCTATCTCTTTCCGTAATGGTGCAATCTGACATGCTTTTCTCAGTCTATCTCCTGATGTTATCCACCCACTATAAAACGTATGTCTTTTCATGGACTGCTTCCACCCTACCCTTCAGTATGGTCTTCAACTAGGAGGTATGTCTTGATTGATGACCAAAAATAACATAACTGTCTAACCATGATTTCGGTCATTAATTGTCTTTTCACCACCAACTTTTTCAATACCTCCACATTTGTTTTCTTCTCTTTCCAAGAAATGCGACCAAATCTTTTATATACACACATTTCGAAGGCCTTGATACTCTTTTCCAATGTGTTATTCATTGTCCATGTTTCTGAGTCATAACGTAGTATTACTTGACAATTCTCATTTAAAATTACGATGTATCTATTTAGATAACAGTATGTGTCCCATGTTGTCGAATACCATCTTGGCCATACCTATTCTCTTTCTGATTCCATTCTCACAGCTACCTTCTTCTGTTCACATGACCTAGATAGGAGAAACTCTGTAACTGTTCCAGTAGTTGATCTTTGATTTTTATCTGCATACATGGTTTCTTGTCACTTTTCCAAAGTATTATAGTTTTTGTTCTCTTTGTGTTTATGTTTAATCCAAACTCTTGACTTTGTTTTGTAAATTGTGATCACAAGCTCGTATAGTTGAAGCTCATGTTTTCCCATCAAAACTGTATCATCCGAATATCTAATGTTATTCATTGATCCTCCTCTAATGACAAACATTGACATCGCTGCTATCTGTTTGAATTGCATGTGAATCACTCTTTGATAAAGAATTCTGCTTTGGGAAAGGTATTGGAGAGAGAGAGAGAGAGAGAGAGAGAGAGAGAGAGAGAGGATGACACGAGGGCAGGTAACACAGCCACGTACATTTTTCCCCGGCTTGGTACCTGGAAGGCAATGAGGGCTGGTGTGTAGACGACTACTGACCAGCAAGTGCCTCGGGTTTCTGTTCCATGTGTAGGTGACAAAGGGAGGATCGGGAAAAACTTTACGAGTGGCAGGATCAGAGTGAAGAATATGGAGATGGTGGAATAAGATATTCCGGACAGAGTCGCAATGAGGGTGATATGTAAGAACAAGTTTCATACGGTAAGAGGGGGGACGGTGAGTGGGAGTGACGGAGTCGTGAAGGGAGATAGGGAGAACCCGCTGGTGGGTGGAGGAGAGAGTGGTTTCAAGGTAGAGTTTCTCGCGGAAGAAGTCAAGCATCTCGTGGGCCTTGAGACTAGCCAGAGCACGAGCCTTGGGATGAGAAATATTCAAATATTGCAAGCACCGAGGGTAGAGGGCCTTGATATCGTGAAGAGTAGTTTTAATATAGAGTTCTAAGGCAAGGGATGGGCCAGGGGGAGGGGTCCAGTTAGATTTACGATGATAATAACTGGAGAAAGGTCATCGGGGTCAGGAGAAGGGCAAGAGTTTTGGATTGGTCTGGTACCATTGTTGAAGGCGTAGGCGGCGATGATAGACATGCACATCCTTGAGAACCGAGTACTGGTCAATGGAGGGCTGGAGAGGGACAAAGTTAAGGCCTTTGCTGAGAACAGAGTACTGGTCAACGGTGGGCTGGAGAGGGACAAAGTTAAGGCCCTTTGCTGAGAACTGAGTACTGGTCAATGGAGGGCTGGAGAATGACAAAGTTAGGGCCTTTGCTGAGAACTGAGTACTGGTCAATGGAGGGCTGGAGAGGGACTTCTTCTTCTTCTTCTTCATCGTACGCAGTCAGACAGTAACAATTATTTTTTCGGAAAAAAAGGCGATCATCCTGAGGCTGTCGACACTGCCATAGAGCTTGTCTTGTGGTTCCACTGGTGATGGCCACATTTGCTCTCTGTGATCCTCGTATGTCGGTCAGTTCGGCAGCAGATGCTCAGCGGTCATTTTCCCGGTACCACACGGGCATTCGTCGGTACCACCTATCTTCAATTTGTTGAATAGGTGGTACCTCAGTCTATTGTGGCCAGTGCGAAGTCTGAAGACAACGACCTGCTCTCTTCTGTTCAACTGGTAATAGGAATCGTTTTTGGTGTAGCCGGTATGTTCAGTTTCCCATTTGGTCATGTATCTGGCTTTAATAAGCCGTTTTGACTCTTCGTACGTCATACTAGTATCTGTTTGTGGTAGTCTTGCACCTTCTTTTGCCAGTCTGTCTGCCTCCTCGTTGCCTTGGATGTTGCAGTGTGATGGGACCCACTGTACCACTACCCTTTTTGGTGCGGACTTCTGGCATAGTTGACAGAGTACTGCTCTTAAGTCATTAAGTTCAGTGTTTTTCTGGCTTTTTAGCGCTGTGACTACGGCCAGAGCATCTGTAAGTAGGACTGTATGGCTTTCATTTTCTTTATGTGTCACCATTTCTTCAACTGCCGCCCTCAGTGCCTCTGCCTCCGCTCTGAAATTGCTTGTGTACTTACCAGTAGCGAATGGCAGTGTTATTTTTCTGCCATTTGGTAGGTTCAGGTATGCTCCTGCCCCTCCGTTCTGTGTAGTGTTTGTTACTGAACCGTCGGTGTATGCATTGGTCCAGTCCATGCTTGGGTAGTTTTTCGATATAAAGCTTAGGGTAGTATCGCTCCTTTCTTTTTCAGTCTGGCAGTTTTTTGTTTCCAATACCAGGTATATTTTCTACCACCTCTGGAAATATATCCTGCCTCCAGGTAGGTTTTCGTACAGTAGTGATGGGCTTTTGTGTTGTTAGTGCGTTTATGGGATCTTCGTGCATCTTTGCTTTGGCTATTTCTGCAAAGTTTCTCCGCTTTAGTTTCCCATTTCCCAAATTGTTTAGTCTCTGGTGCATTGGATGGTCAGTCAGTCTTCGGAGTTTCTCTGACTGCAGCTGGGCTATGCAGTCTCTTCTATCGGTCATGGATTGCAGTTTTGTAATCTTTTCAAGTTCTACAATTGGCGTTGACTTCATGCCTCCTGTTATAACTCTCATGGCTTGGTTTTGAAGTTTGCTAACTTTATCGAAGTTCGCCTTTGCTGCTGTTGTCCATGCCGCGATGCCATACTCGAGAACTGGTCTCACTCTTCCAGTGTACAGTTCTTTTAGTATACTTTCGTCTGCTCCCCAGCTTGTGCCAGCAAGTTTCCTCATGATTGCCATTCTTTATCTGGCTCTCATTCGGTTTCTCTCGATCTGACTTTTCCATGTCATGCGCCGATCAAATGTGACTCCCAGGTAGTTTGGGTTGTCGTTTGGCTGCAGGAATTTGCCATTTAGACTTAATTTGGTGTTTTGTGGTTTGTTTGAAAGCGAGAATATTGTACATGTGGTTTTTTCCTCGTTTATTTTTACCAGCCATGAGTTCGCCCACTCTTCCAGCGATCTTAGGGCATGCTGCATCCGATTTCTTGCTATGGTGAGATTCTTTTTAGAGGTCCAAATAGCCAGATCGTCTGCAAACATTGAGCTATGAACTCTTCTTGGTATATTCTCTGTAATGTCGTTTATATACACCAGAAAGAGTGTGGGTGAGAGTACTCCCCCTTGGGGTACTCCCTGCTCGAGTGTCACCTTTTTGCTCATCTGCCCTTGTACTTGGACTCTGGCCGTTCTTTTTGTGAGGTAGTGGTTGATCCACTTGTACATTCTCCCATAAACTTCACTTCTCCTTAGCTTGACTAAGTCCATCTTTCCAGACTTTGTCAAATGCCTTTTCCAGGTCCACCCAAACCGCTAATGTGTGTTTCTGTGCCTGGTAGGCATCTTGTATTTCCTGGGCTATGAGGATGACCTGGTCCTCAGTGGATCTGTGCTGTCTAAAGCCTGCTTGCTGTCGAATTAGTATTCGTTTTTCTTCCAGATGCCACATCAGTCTGGTGTTTATCATACGTTCCATCAGTTTGCCGACACAGCTCAGTAGGCTGATAGGCCTGTATCCATTTGGATCTGTTTTGTCTTTTCCTTTCTTTGATACTGGTACAAGTACTGCGTCTTTCCATGCCTGGGGTACAATACCCCTTTTCCAGCTTTGGTTCAGGACTGATAGCAGTTTCCTCTTCGCTATTTGGCCCAGCCCCATCAGTATTTCGTTTGTTATTCCGTCTTTTCCGGGAGATTTCCTTTTCTTTAGTGTTCTCATGGCCTCTTCCATTTCACTCATTGTTAATTTGGCCATCATATGCTCTTCTGGTGCCGTATTGATGTTGTCGTGCCCCTTTTGCTCTTCACTAATGTCTATGCCTATCTGCAGGGACATCTATGTGGTTTGCTCTGGCATAGTGTTCGACAAAAGCGTTTGCGGCTTTTTTCCAGTGAGCAAGTTTTCGCCCTGCTTGATGGTAATTTGTTTGTTTGAAGGGGTTTCGTCATTCATGGCTCTGACTAGCTTCCATAGTTTGTTCCCTTCTCTGTCTAGGTTGAGGCTTTCAGTTTGATTTTTCCAGCTTTCTCTTGCTGTTTGGTTTAGAGTGTATTTGTATTTCGCCGTGGCGGCTTTGAGGGCGATATTTGAGTACTGGTCAATGGAGGGCTGGAGAGGGACAAAGGTAAGGCCCTTTCTGAGAACTGAGTACTGGTCAATGGAGGGCTGGAGAGGGACAATGTTAAGGCCCTTTGCTGAGAACTGAGTACTGGTCAATGGAGGGCTCTAGAGGGACAATGTTAAGGCCCTTTGCTGAGAACTGAGTACTGGTCAATGGAGGGCTGGAGAGGGACAACGTTAAGGCCCTTGCTGAGAACTGAGTACTGGTCAATGGCGGGCTAGAAAGGGACAAATTTAAGGCCCTTTGCTGAGAACTGAGTACTGGTCAATGGAAGGCTAGAGAGAGACAAAGTTAAGGCCCTTTGCTGAGAACTGATATTTCACTCTCAGTCAGAGGAAGATCAAAGGGAATACAGATCACTTGATGGCGAGAAGCAGTAGGTGAGGATGGAGGGGTAGGGGTAGGAGGGCGGAGAAGGGTAAGCTTGTCCTTCTTGCGAGAAGACAAGAAATCGTATAACTGACGATTGAGAGTATGTATAATGTAGCGGATGACAGCATAGGAAAAGTAGTCCTGGGTGGAGAGAGCTCACAAGCAGTGCAGAAGAAGAGATTGGGAGGAATGAAAATCATAGAGCAGTCTATCGTAGCTGGATGCTATACAGCGCATGCGCAAGAAACCACACTTCCTATCCGTACGGTCAAGATGGCGGAGCTCACGGGGTTTAGAGAACAAGCCGCGTGGTGAAACTTAGAAGTGAATCCGCACGAAGAACGTTATAGCGAATTAAATTGCGAATTAAATTAATGTGGCAGGTAAATCGGGTAATCTTGAGAGTGACAAGAGCGAAGCCAGTGGCAATACGGGAGAGGTCAGGAGGGAAAAGGCTCTATGCCGTAATGATGAAAGAATGGACGAAGTTGGTCATGAATTTAGAGGAAGGCATGGCGATGATACAGTGAAGGTGGAAGGTAAGACAACACCAGATAACAAATAGTAGCAGCAATAGTGGTACAAATAACAATAATATTAAAATAATGCGAGGTTGCGGCGGCACTGGAGATGTGTATAATGGGGAAAAATAAATGAAAAAATGTTTAAAGTTGACTAAAGTTTAATCAAAATGTTACAATGGGTATCGTCAGATACCTAGCGGAGATGAGAACACAAACAAAACCTATGTTACGATCAATAGGCCTTCGTCAGGAACAACAAATAACAAAAAATCTGAACTAGCAAATCAACATTTAAGGAAAAAATGGTCTAATTTTCTGATAAAGTGTCTGATGTCTGGTGTGACTGGTTGGGTCAGAAGCTCGACTGACAATGAAGGACAGTGGTCAAATAAAGTGGCCAGGAGAGCGTAAGAAGTGAGAGGGAAAGGGGCAGATAAGCCACAATGGAAATGGGAAATTAGTGATCCAAGTGACGGGAACAAAAAGAAAGGAATATAAGCCAGGAGAAGGGGGAGATAGATTGATATTAAGGGGGGGGGGTGGAGACAATATAAGAAAGGGGGGGGGGGGCACAGGAATGTAAATAGATGAGGGCCAGTTAGAGAGTTTAAGAAAAGGTATGGAAGATATTAATGTCATGTGGTTGGAAGCAACCCATGCTGGAGATGTCTGTTCTCAAGGGTGAATTGATGACGATCGTCAGAGAAGCAAGAACTAGTGCAGTGACATTAACGTCAGGCCTACACTGGTGCTCAGGACTATTGGATTATCTGGCAATTGGGGAACCCGTGCGGTTGCGGATGTCGTTGACGTGTTTGCCGAAATGCTCCGGCAGTTCCATTACCAGTTTCCCCAATGTATGCCATACCACACTGGCGGCAGATGATAGAATAGATGAGGTTACGGGAATTGCATGTGAATCTCTCTTTGATAAAGAATTCAGCCTTAGGAAAGGTGATGGAGCGAGAAAGGATGACATGAGGGCAGGTAACACAGCCACGTGAATTTTACCACGGCCTGGTGCCTGGGAGGCTATGAGGTCTGGTGTGTAGGCGACTTCTGACCAGCAAAGTCCCTCTCGTTTCTGTCCCGTTTGTATGCGACAAGGGGAGGATCGGGAAAAACTTTACGAGTGAGAGGATCAGAGTGAAGGATATAGAGATGGCGGAATAAGATGTCACGGATCGAGGCGCGATGAGTGGGATAAGTGAGAACAAGTTTCACACGATCAGAGAGAGGACAGTAGGTGTCTTGAGGGTGTCTTGGGAGATAGGGAGAACCCGCTGGAAGTAGGGCGGTGAGTGGGAGTGAGGAAGTCGGGTCGGGAGATAGAGATAATCAGCTGGAGGGAAAGGGTGAATGGGAGTGAGGGAGTCGTGACGGGCGAGAGGGAGAACCCGCTGGAGGGCGGTGAGTGGAATTGAGGGAGTCGTGACGGAAGGGAGGACGGTAAGTGGGAGTGAGGGAGTCTTGACGGAAGATAAGAAGAACCCGCTGGAAGGCGGAGGAGAGAGTGGTCTCAGGGTAGAGTCGCTCGAGGAAGAAGTCAGGCATCTCGTGGGCTCTGAGAAGGAAGTCAAGCATCTCGTGGGCTCTGAGAAGGAAGTTGCGCATCTCGTGGGCTCTGAGAAGGAAGTCAGGCGTCTCGTGGGCTCTGAGAAGGAAGTCAGGCATCTCGTGGGCTCTGAGAAGGAAGTCAGGCATTTCGTGGGCTCTGAGAAGGAAGTCAGGCATCTCGTGGGCTCTGAGAAGGAAGTCAGGCATCTCGTGGGCTCTGAGAAGGAAGTCAGGCATCTCGTGGGCTCTGAGAAGGAAGTCAGGCATCTCGTGGGCTCTGAGAAGGAAGTCAGGCATCTCGTGGGCTCTGAGAAGGAAGTCAGGCATCTCGTGGGCTCTGAGAAGAAGTCAGGCATCTCGTAGGCGCTGAGAAGGAAGTTGTCGTCATCCTGACAGAGGCGGATGAGTTGGTAGAAAGGAAGCGAATCGTGGCAGGATTGAGGAAGGGAGGAAGTGTAGAGGAGGTAGTTGTGGGCGTCAGTGGATTTGTAGTAGACAGTGGTAAAGAGGCCTGAAGGACAGATATAGACAATGATGTCGAGAAAGTTAACAGACGGGAGAGAGATGTCAGACGTGAACTTGATCGAAAGATGGAAGTCATTGACAAAGTCGATAACGTATAGAGGATCCTTCTCAGAAATGTCGGTAATGCCAATGCCATTTTCGATATGTATCGTTAATACATCAAAGGAAAAAGGCCCTATTAATGAATCCAGGTCAAGTATTCCAGGTGACCCATGAAAAAAAAAGCGTAGCTGGGGCCCATTCTGGTTCCCAGGGCTCGCCGCTGATCTGGTCAAAAAACTGGCCATTGAAATCAAAGGTATTGAGGGTAAGGACGAGTCCGGCCAGACGGATGATAGTGGATGTAAACAAACAAATTAACATAAATAAGCAATACCGAATTTTAAAATTGTTGTATTGTTGGTCGTTCACCTTATTTCTCTTTTCACCAAGGCGGGTCGCGTTGAACTGTGGTTTTTATTTAGCGCCTTTCGGACCAGTGCATCCGACTTCAGCATGTGCAATACCGTATATAACACATATAAACAGAAACAAACTAACATAAATAAGCAATACCGTATTTAACACATATAAACAGAGTAAAAACAAGATAATAACTAACTCAGTAATTTTACAAGTTGTCATTATTAGGTGCTATCGAACTATGTGACTTTTTCTTTTCTGTGCAAGTTTCTTCTCATCATCATTTATCCATTTGTGTAGTTAGACGCCGTGGGGAGATGTAGTTTTCTGTCGTGTGCCAGCTATGTCGCCGATGTAACTGTCATTCCGTGTTTCTTCAGTGTCTCACCATATATCCATCGTTGACGTGGTCTGCCTCTTGTTCTGCAACCCTGATGTCTGGTACTGTAGATACAAGCAGATGGTAACTTTGGTTGCATTCTTGTCAGGTGTCCGAACCATTTAATTCATCTTCAGTTCCGCTTTCTTGTGTTTTCCATCGAGAAGCTGCATCATTTCTGACTCTGTGATGAGAACTATGTTATAGGCTAATCGAAGATGATTGAGGTTTCTACCATCAATAAGGAGGCCAAAGGTTTCACATTTGCATCGGCTAATAACTAATTCCAGACATGCGGAGAAGAGGTTTCCACAGATAGGATCGCTCTGGCAGCCACCTGTCGCTTTGTCTTCATTTGAATGTGTTTTGTTTCTTAGTGATGGAGAAGGGTTAGGAAGCAGCATTTGCTTTCTATGTTCTAGATTCCCTCTCTCTATCTAGCCTTCCACCTTGTGTAAACACGCTGCCCAAGCATTTTAATTCACTGAATGGTTTAAGTTCTCTAGTTTGTATCTGTATATTTAGTGTTTTCTCTATTCTACTGATTTTCCTTGCCTCAGTCTTTGCTGTACTAATCCTCATACTATATATATCGCATGAATTGTCAAGGAGGTTTTGTTCATCGGAATGAAAGAGGTTCGGATCATCTGCAAAAAGTAGCTCGTTCGTTGTGGTTTTTTTCTGGTTTTGATTCAGTTGTTAATTGATTCATGAATACAATGAACAAAAGTGGTGATAGTACAGATCCCTGTCTTACTCCGGTCTTAACGGCAAACCACTCATTTAAAACGCTTGGTGTTCTCACAGTACTTTGGCTGTTTTTTTATACATGGCTATTACATTCTTTAACCTTAGGCACGCTACATAATTAGTGACTAAATTTGACCTAATTAATTTTCTTAATTAGTCGCTGTGGTAGTCGTCTTTCAAAATTTGTAACTTTTATGTTTGTTTGTCAATAAATATGTTTTTCTCGTGTGTAGATACACAATAGCATAACGAACATGTGGGTGTTATTGTTTTTGTTGTATGTTTGTTAGTTTTTGAGATTTAAAAAGATGAAGTTGAAAATTTATGAAAATCTCGGGAAAAATTTGGACTCGACCACTAGGCCTAGTCGCTCCGATAGAAAACCATGGAAACCACAACAACGTATCGATACTGTGTTTACAATATCTACACAACTGTTAGTTTCCAATTCAAACGTAGTTCTTTCATTTAAACAAACAAAATAAACAGATCTACGCGATAAAAATCTTTCTCAACAACCTACTTCCCCTTTCGCAAAAAGTTGGCTTGCTCCAAACGGCGTATACAAAATTAAAACTGTTCAAAAGCCATTTGTAATCGCACATACGATACTTTAACCGGCAAAATATCGTGTATATATGGAGGGCGCAGTCAGCAGTAAAAAATGGCTGTCAGGAGTGACTCCGTTCAAAAAAAAAAAAAACATTTTCCGCACACCGTTTTTGCAGGCCGAGCTGGTTCAAAGAGACAGGACATTGGAGTGCTAATAACTGTCCTTGCCCTTCATGTTATCCAGGATCTTTCATAACCGGTTTCTATAAGGAAAGATAGGATAGTTGGAGACACGGCTAAGGGAGGTGGCGTTTTATTATACTGTATAAATTATGTTATTATAACGATCAAAGATAATGTAACATGTGGTAGCAAACATGAAAGTGTATGGGGAGAAATAGAAAGTGGGGGTGAAATAACAGTGATTGGAGTGTGCTATAGATGTCTATCAAGTCAAAAAGAGAAAATGAGGAGCTGATTAGTAGCATAGCAAAGGCAAGTGAAGGGAAATTATTATTAATGGGAGATTTCAACTTTCCAGAAATAAAATGGGATATGGCAGAAGCACTTGTAGAGTCAAAACCTTTTGTTAAGTGCATAACTGACAATTTTGTAATTCAACATGTAGAACCAGCCACCAGAGGCAAAAACATACTCGACCTAGTTTTTACTACAGAGGAAAATATGATTGAAAACGTTACCGTTGGGGAACTGTTTGGCTCAAGTGACCATCAAATCATCCGTTGGGATCTTATTGCGGGGAAAGAAGTAAACATAAACACGCGAACATATGACTACTCTAAGGCAGATGTTAAGAGGATGAAAGAGGCAGCGAACCACATAATCTGGAAAGATAATGTCGTAGGAACAGATGTTGAACAGGAGTGGGAGAGTTTTAAAACAGTTCTAGAAGCGCTAAAAGAGGAATGTGTTCCATGTAGGGAGGTAAACCCCAAGCGTAAAAAGTGGATAACTAGATTTGTAGTGAAATGTAGAAGAGCGAAAAAATAAAGCATGGAAAAAATATATAGAGGCAGGTAAATCAAAAGAAACATATTTAAAATATTTGGACAAGCAGAACATATCTCAGAAAGCGAATAAAACAGCAAAAATAGACTTCGAAAAAAAACTTACTCAGACGATCAAGTCTGACAGTCAAAGCTTCTTCTCTTATGTAAGAAATAAACAAAGAACGAAAGACAAAGTAGGCCCTCTCATAGACAGTACAGGGAAAATAATAAGTGAGAATAGGGAGGCAGCTAATCTCCTCAATCAGTAATTTGGCAGTCTACACAAAAGAGGACTGCTCCAAGATCCCAGAGCCTATAGATATTTTTCAAAGAGACATGGATACATCGGGATTAAGATCAATCTGTATTACAGAGGAAATGGTTTTAAAAAAATTGGAGGGGTTGAAAGTGAATAAATGTCCAGGTCAAGATGGTATTCATCCAAAATTGCTGTATGAAATTAGAGACCAACTAGCAAAACCATTAGCTATATTATGTTCTCAATCACTTACAAAAGGGATTGTTCCACGGGATTGGTAAGATGCAGGAGTGATCCCCTTATTAAAAAGAAGCAAAATATCAGATCCAGCAAATTATAGACCGATGAGTTTAACGAGCATAGTCTGTAAATTGTTAGAGTCAATAATCAAAGAAAACTTTGTAATGCATTTAGACAAATTTAATCTAATTAGAAATAGTAAGCATGGGTTTACTATAGTGAGATCATGCTTAACAAATCTATTAGAATTTATGGAGGAGGTTACTAAAATGATAGATAAAGGGGAGCCAATGGACGTTATTTATCTAGACTTTGCAAAGGCCTTTGATAGAGTACCTCATCAAAAATTATTTCGAAAAAATCACAAGGAATAGGTGGGGAAGTTGCCAAATGGATTGAAAATTGGTTAACGTGAAAAAGGCAGAGGGTGGGCATAAATAAGGAGTACTCTGAGTGGTGTGAAGTGAAAAGTGGTGTGCCACAAGGCCCGGTTTTGGGACCAATTTTGTCCTTGATATATATAAATGATTTGGACATTGATATGGGATCCATGATTGCAAAATTTGCTGATGACTCAAAACTATGCAGTAGTGTCTCATCTAAAGCGGAAGTGGATATATTGATGTCTGATTTAGATAAAATAAATTCGAGAATGGTCAGTAAGCTGGCAAATGGAGTTTAATGTAGATAAATGTACAGTCATCCACATGGGTAGATCTAATATGGAACATAATTACAGAATGGGAGAAAACAATATTAGAAAGATAGATAAGGAAAAGGACCTAGGGGTTATAATAGATCATACAGGAAAGGTGAGTGAGCAAGTTAAAGTAGCAGTGAAAAAGATAAATGCAATGTTAGGTATGATAAAAAGAAATATTAAACATAGGAGCAAGGAAGTGATCGTCAAACTGTGTAAAGCTTTAGTTAGACCTAGATTGGAGTACTGTGTACAGGTGTGGAGTCCTTATCATTGAAGGAATATAAACATGCTGGAAAGAATACAAAAAATAGCGACAAAGATGATAGTGGGATTCCAAAATTACAGTTATGAGGAACGACTCAGAAAAACCGGCCTACAGTGTCTCGAAGAGAGAAGAATTCGTGGTGACTTAATACAGGTTTATAAGATGATCAGAGGAATGGATAAATTAGACTATAACAAGTTTTTTTTACAAATACAGCCACCCACAATAACACAAGCTGACTAAAGAGAGGTCCAGATTAGATAATAGGAAATACTTTTTTTAGTCAGAGAGTGGTGTCTGCTTGGAATGCATTGCCAGGTGAGGTGGTGGAGGCAGGAACAGTTAATGCATTTAAGAATTAACTGGATGCGCATAGCTTTTAGAGCAAGGTGATGTAAATGTAACTGGTTGTATACAGACTCTGCAGGGTCTTCTAAACCAGTATAAAGACGTTAAGTTAAGTTAGGTCATCCACTTGGTCAAAAGCTTTCTCCTGGTCTACAAAGACGATGTTTTGTTTCTGATTAAATTCAACAGTTTGTTCACAAATCTGTCTAAGAGTAAACAGGGCGTCTGTGGAACCTCTTCCTTTTCTGAAGTCAAACTGTGTGTTACTTAATTGTCTTTCAACTATTGGTTTTGTTCTGTTTTCAAGGATGTTTGCGTACATTTTACTTATATGGTTCAAGAGAGATATTCCTCTGTATGTTTGACAGTGTCTTTTGTTTCCTTTTTTCTTCCATATGAGTATAACTATCGATTTTTGCCAGTCCTCCTGTACTTCCATTGTTGTCCATGATACATTCATTACATATTATCTGGACAGTCATTTTACTCCCGTTTTTTTCGCAGGCTTGTGTGGCCTCTGTTGTAATACCGTCTATTCCTGGTGACTTGTTTCGTGGACTCTTTTTGATAGATTGTTCGACTTCTGAAGCTACGATTGGTAGTTCTTCTCCTTCCTTGTGGCATGGTGTGAAGATTTCATTATCGTCTATTTCTCCCGGATTGAGAAGTTTCTTGAAATATTCCTCCCATCTTACCTTCTTCATGTTTTCATTTAGTAATGGGATATTATGTTTATCATTTAAGATGGTTGACGGGATTTCGTCTCTCAGTCTAAATTTTTCGACAGTTTTATAAAACTCTCTTGGAGATTCTTTGCATAGGTTTGTTTATAGTTTCGCCAACTATTTTTCCACAAACTTTTTTTTTGGCCTTATTTATAATTCTGCTTGGATCTCTTTTAACTGTTTTGTAATTTGCATAATCGTCAGCTGTTTTTGATTTCTTCTATACATTATAGAGTTCTTTTTTATTTTTAACAGCTGTTTTCCCCTCTTCTTTCCACCACACTGTTTTCTCCTATTCATTCCACCACACTGTTTTCCCCTATTCATTCCACCACACTGTTTTCCCCTATTCATTCCACCATACTGTTTTATTGTTGCATTTTCTTGTGTTTTGTAGACCGCAGTTCTTCTTCATGCTATCAGTAATTGTATTTGTGAAAAATGCCCATTCAGTTTCTATATCGTCTACTTCATCTGGCATGTTCTGGTATGCACTGCCAATCTCGCAGGAGAACTCTTTTTTGGATTGTTCATTGTGTAGTCTCTTTATGTTTAATACTCTTGGATCTTTTATTCTTTAACGCCTATGTGCGTGTTGTTGGTAGTTTGACATATCCACTGGCCTATGATGTGTGTCAATATGTATGTTGGGTATTGCTTTAGAGTCTATGACATGTTGTCTAGTTCTCCGCCTGGTTAGTTTGAAGTCAATTTGCGATGCTTGATCGTTATTGTTCCACCAATAGTATCTTCTATTGGTACTGAATTACTTGCTTCTGGTATTTTTGTCACTGCAACTAAATGTATTCACAAATCTGAACTCTTTTTAGTCTAAAATGTCAATAGCATTTTACAAATAATCCGCACTTGTTCCTATAACTCATTTGTTGTGAAGTGTCTTTTCAATTTTGCTGGAGCATTGCTGCATTTAAAAGTTGTCTGACACGGCTGAGGAAAAATGGATGGGACAACCTGGATCACCAGTCCTGTTGATAAGTAGCTGTTATTATAATGACAAACCTCTTAAATGCCCGCTTATGCACTAGTACAGTGACATTTTTTCAGTAGATTGCAATTCTTCATTAAAAACCTCTTCAGAATTGTCTAGATGTTTCTTCTTCAAAAATAGACACATTGCAGGATTAAACATTAATATAAAAAAAAAAGACAAACATATTAAACATGCAAATATAAAGGTAAGATGAAGAAAAGACTGGCTGAGAGTGAGAGTGAGAGAGAGACGGAGAGAGTGCGAGATAGAGAGTGATAGAGAGACAGACAGACAGTTAGAAGAGAGGAAGTCAGAGAGCAGACATGCAAACTTCTCATAAACTTATCCAAAAAAGCCATAAACATGCCTAAATATTTAAGATTCATAAAACCAGAATACATTTCTAATTGACATACATGTAGTAAACAACGCGCGTCAATGACGGGCTGTGTAAGCACAGGAGAAAGCACAGACGGACTGACAGAGGCCATGCAGGCGTCATGTACTCGAGGGAATCACTCGATGGTACTTGAATCAGCCATGTACAACGTGTGTACACTGACCACTAAAGGCAGGTTCGCTCTGGAGCCGTATAGATGTCGCTAAATTTATTTATATTTATTATCTTGATTTTGATGACCCGTTCCTCAGCGTTGCTGCGGGCTTCCAATTTCGTCTTCAGCGAACCCTTTCTTGGGCCACGGAAGTCCAATGCGTGGTAAGTGCTCGTCTAGAGGCATTGCAGCGTACACCAAGGTAGTATGATCACAGAATTGGAGGTTTTCCCCGCTTTCTCTTATTACCTTCTGAGTACCAGACTGTTGTCGTTGGGTTCCATCCACCATCGTTTCGTCGCAATATGTGACCTGCTCATCTATGTCTTGGCCTGTCTGCATGGATTACTGCATGCTTCAATGGGACAATCGTCTTATGTCAGAATTGGAGCGATCTTGCATATGATGGTTCCGGAGAGTGATTCCGACTAAGCGTCGCTCAAGGAAGGCTTGTGTCACTCTCAATTTGTTCTCTAGTGATTTTGTTAGTGTCCATTTCTCAGTTCTGTAGCACATCACAGGGAGTACAGTGGAATTGAAATGACAGATTCGTAGGTCCTGGTCATGGCAACCATGCAGGAACGTGTTAATAGACGAGAAAGTCAAAGATTGTACTTTTAGTGAAGTTAATACATCCCTGATGAATATTCAGCTTCCTGCTTGACTTTGTGTTTGGATTTGAGCCGTAGTTTCTTCCTATGTGTCAGTTTTGTTGCGGTCATGTCAGATGAAAGAGAGTCGTTTTCTCCTTCTTGCGTCTGCCAATCAGTATCCTTCTTTTCCACTCTTAGTGCTTAAAATGTCCTTAACAATAAATACTGCATTTGGCCTTCATTAAACTCTGCTACAGCACTAAGTAAACAGAATTCTACTCTGTTTTTAGAGTGAAATTTTTTCTTCATCACCTTACTACATATAACAGAATTAAGACTCTCATTTGAGTTTTGTGTTGCCTTCCGCTCACAGCGACTCAGTAATTTGCGGTTTTTGAGTCTCTCATATATAGGTGCTAAATATCTATTCAGCAGCTCAAGTCAAGAGGGGTGTTAATGCGTTTCTGATGGCCAAACGCGTACTTATTGTTTGTTAATGTAGCTTTATAAAAGTACCAGTAAGGTGTACCAGAGGGGCAGTACTCGTGTTGAGCATGGTCATCAGTAGAATAACAATGGTGAAGACTAACCAAGTTTGCTTTCTTTAATTAATATTCAATTATTTGCAGACAATATCGTAAGATAATCCTTGTATCACAAGTTACGAAAATGTGACTAAACATAATAAGGAGAAGAACAAGATAAGATTACTGGATAACTGGACGATCCGTTCTTAAGCGGCGGTTACACCGTTGCGGTTCCCAACTGCTCTGTCAACTGTCTCTGTCTTAAGCCACGGTGGACCAGTGGATAATGAGTCATCCATCTGGGGCATGGTATGTTATTGTGGGATGCAAGGGAGTGGGACGAACGTGTTGGTGGTCGTCGCCGTGGTCGTTCTTATCTCTAGGGTACCATATATATAAAAAGTGAGCAGTCAGTAAGGGAACAAAGAATCTACGTTCTGTAGGAACTCAAGGGACAGTACCCTAGCAATTCTAGACATATGTGTAGGCGAATGAATGGGAAAAGGAGGCAGTGGATTCTACATGGCACACTCCAACGGCAACATTAAAAATTACTCAAGACCAGCAGCAGAGATCTGTACCAATCTTAGAGCTGAAGCAACAGCTGTTCAAGCAGCACCTCAGATTCTTATCAGAAAAAATGTAACAACACGGAAAACGGTCATTTTAAAAGACTTCAAGCAAAAGCAAGTTGGAAGTGGGACGCTATTACTTGATCTGTACTTTGGCACAGTTCACACACAAAATGACTGCTCCAAGATCCCAAAGCGCATAGGTATTTTCAAAAAGCACAAGAATATAGTGAAATTAATAGCAATCTGTATTATGAAGGAAATGTTCGTCATTAGAATACATGAATGAGGTTACTAAAATAATAGATTAGGAGTAGTGTGAGATAAATAGTGAAATGTCACACGGCTCGGTTTTGATACCTATTTTGATTTTGATATAAACGATTTGGACAATGGTTGCAACATGAAACAAAACTATGCAGAAGTGAGGTCATTGTGGCACAGATGAAGACATCCACATAACCCCCCCCCCCCCCGCCACCCTTCTCTATCAGCGGACGCTGCCTGTGCCGCTTCTGGTCGGAGATTGTCCATTCTTTTATGTTGTCCTCGCTCCTCGCTTAGAGACAGCCTCTTCGTCGTCTGCCTTGTACCTTTCCGTGCAAGATCGTATTTGCAAGACCATTTGATCTTGATTTGTGACTTTACGAAGCGAGTTTCCTTCTTTTGACAGTTGCCAAGAAGTCTTCAAAAGGCCCTATTGATGTTGTAATTATATCTCGAATTTCCTCATTTGTAACTTAATCTTTATGCGTGACATTTAAAAGTCTTCGGAAACATCTCATTTCCAAGGCATGTATCCTTCGCTAAAGGTCAGCTGTAACTGTCGATATCTCACAAGCATAGATGAATATTGACAGGACCAATGTACGCATTAATCTCATTTTCGTGCATATGGTTAGCCGTTTATCTTGCCAGATTTTGTTAAGCTGTCCAAGCGCCGCTATTGTCTGTGCTATTCTGGCCAACACCTCACATTTTGATCCTTCATAACTGACAATTGAACTCAGATATTTAAAACGATATTTTAATATGAGCATTGAAAGTGATAGTCAAACTGTATTAAGTATTAGTTAGGCCAGGCCTAAACTGGAGTACAATGTACAAGTGTGGAGTCCTTATCGTAGAGAGGATATAAACATGCTGGAAAGGAAACAAAGAAGTGCGACAAAACTGATAACATGAATCCAGAATTAGGAGGAAAGAGTAAGAAAAACCAGCCTACACTATGTAGAAAAGAGAAAATTCGAGGTTATTTAAGATATGTTTATAAGATAATCAAGGATAAATTAGATTATAACAAGATTATTTTCCAAAATACAGCTACCCTCAATAGCAAAAATGACATAGCAACAAATTAATTAAAGAAAGTTCCAGATTAGACATCATGCAATGTTTTTTTTTCCAGAGAGTGATGAATGCTTGAATTGCATTGCCACTGAGAAAAGTGGAGGCATGATCAATTAATGCATTTAAGAACAGATTGGAAGCGCATATGTATCTTTAGAACATGCGAATATAAAAGATACTAGTTGTATATAGACTGCAGAGTCTTCTCAACCAGTATAAAGACGTTAAGTTAATTAAATAAGAAGTTGCAGAGATCGACGGAGACCAGTAGAAAAACGATTAAGTGTGGTTAGTGTTAAGCTCGACTGAGACATATAGAAAGAAGTGAATGTGTGTGGTTAGTGTTGAGCTCGACTGAGACCTATAGGAAGAAATGAATGTGTGTGGTTAGTGTTGAGCTCGACTGAGACCTATAGGAAGAAGTGAATGTGTGTGGTTAGTGTTAAACTCGACTGAGACCTATAGGAAGAAATGAATGTGTTGTGGTAGTGTTGAGCTCGACTGAGACCTATAGGAAGAAGTGAATGTGTGTGGTTAGTGTTAAACTCGACTGAGACCTATAGGAAGAAATGAATGTGTTGTGTTAGTGTTGAGCTCGACTGAGACCTATAGGAAGAAATGAATGTGTGTGGTTAGACTTGAGCTCGACTGAGACCTATAGGAAGAAGTGAATGTGTGTGGTTAGTGTTGAGCTCGACTGAGACCTATAGGAAGAAGTGAATGTGTGTGGTTAGTGTTAAGTGGTGAAGATTTAGTGTGCGGAGTAGAATTTATGCACAGCAGAGATATCCCTCTATGGTTATCACATATGTGTTTACTACTCTTACTCTTATGTAAATGAACAATGGAAGCGCCTTTAAATTCCTGTGGGATGCTCTTCTTCTTCTACTTTTCGAAAAACAACTGAGTAAGCTTTTTAACAATTTTTTGGTCGCCAGCTTTATAGATCTCTCTCGGGATGTCGTCAGCTTTGTAGATCTCTCTCGGGATGGCGTCAGCTTCCGGAGCTTTGTCGTTTGCGAGGATGTAAATCACGACCCTAGTTTCCTGCTCGGTCGGAGGATCATCCATGCTCTCAGACATTTCTATTTGTGGTAGATGATAAATTGACTGTTCATTAACAGTAGATAGTTTATTAAGGACCTCAGAAAAATGCTCCGTTCATCTTACCAGGAGCTTATATTTCTCACTGATTACATAATTTCTATCTTCACTCAGGAGTGGTGTTAGATCTGATCTGTACGGACCGTAGACAGCCTGCAGAACACTGTAACGATTCTCACGCCTGTTAGCAAAAGTCTGAATCTCATCAGCCTTCTGAGCCATATCACAGACCTTGGAATTGAAAAAGGCGAATGCAATGTAAGGTATGATGAAAAGAAATATTAAACATAGGAGCAAGGAAGTGAAATAAAAAGACTGACAAGAATTCGAGGTGACTTAATACAGGTTTATAAGATGATCAGAGGAATGAATACATTAGATAATAGCAAGTTTTTTTAATAAAGCCACCTACAAGATCAAGAGGGCATAGCTACAAGAACAAGAGGGCACAGCTACAAGAACAAGAGGGCATAGCTACAAGATCAAGAGGGCACAGCTACAAGAACAAGAGGGCATAGCTACAAGAACAAGAGGGCACAGCTACAAGAACAAGAGGGCACAGCTACAAGAACAAGAGGGCACAGCTACAAGAACAAGAGGGCACAGCTACAAGAACAAGAGGGCACAGCTACAAGAACAAGAGGGCACAGCTACAAGAACAAGAGGGCATAGCTACAAGAACAAGAGGGCATAGCTACAAGAACAAGAGGGCATAGCTACAAATTAACTACACAGAAGTTCAAATCAGATTTTAGAAAACATTTGTTTAGTCAGAGCGTGATGAATACTTGCAATGAATTACCATCGGAGGTAGTGGAGGCAGGGACAGTTAACGCATTTAAGAATACATTGGATGCGCATACATTTTACAGCAAGGTGATGTAAATGAAACTAGTTGTATACAGATTATGAAGTCTTCTAAACCAGTATAAAGACGTTAAGTTCCGTTAATTCATGACTAGTGTGTTGGTACGCAACTGCCCTGATAGAAAGAACAATTGTACTCCGCTTGGTGACATGGACATGCCAAGCATGTACGCTTATGTCGGGACTGTTCCTAGAATTGCCCGCACTCGAATGCATTTTTCATCGTCTAACTAGCCAGACACAAAATTGTAAACCGACCTCTGAGGTTGATTGAAGATTAAGGAAGGCGTTGAAAGTTTTTTATCAGTCGTCACAAGTTAGTTACACAATTTCAATATCAAGCCAACAGTTCAAATTTGATAAAGTTTTTCGTATTTTCCAGAAAAGATGGACTTCCGAATGTTAACTTATTCTATATCATGATAACCCCATCTGTTCAATTAATTGTTTTAAATGTATGATCCTAAAGAACACAAAAAACTGAAAAACATTTTTGAATCGAAGTTGTGTGACAGGCTACATGCAATGAAGATAATGTCGTTCGAATTTGACTTGCTAAACCATAATGGAGAGGGTCGGTTCTCACTCTTGATGTCAATTGGCTACTACAAGAGTTGGTGGACAGGAACGTCCTCGATTAGGCGGCCATGTCCAAATATGATCAAACAGTGGAGGTTTGATATGGTGAAAGTGCTTTCGAAGTGTGTCTGTCGCGTGATTTCGTCGTATGAAGATCTAAGGAATAGATTACCAGCGCTTGCGTTAAAGTTCGTGTCTTTCAACGTCGCCTTAAATGAGTCAACAGACACCTCGCTGTTCTTTATCTTTATTAGGGATATTTCCAACTGCATCAACTTCACGAAGTACATTTTAGCATTACAACACTCAATGGCACTGGTGCAGTCAAGATCGCTCTCAAAGCACAGCAGCTCGCTCTCAAATACGTTGGATTACTTTGAGACAGGATTGGGGGTTGGGGGGGGGGGGGGGGGCAACAGACAGAGCACCACCTATGATCGGTCAAAGTTAAATTATAATTGACAAAATTAAATCTCGCCTGTTATAGTTGAGCAACGGTAAAAAACGATATTATCGTTAAACACATGGTAATGGAAATTGGAGGAGTCTCGACAGTAACCCATACAATAATTCAACATGTTATCAGCCAAGAGTATCCTTCAAATCGGATACTGGAATGATAGAACTATGTACCAGACAAAGAAAACGGCAGAGGTTAAAAAAGTAATGGCCAGCTGTGGACTAGACATTCTAGACATATGTGAATGCAGATGGATGGACTCAAACAAGCCCTATATCCAACTAGATGGACTGACTCAAACAAGCCCTATATCCAACTAGATGGACTGACTCAAACAAGCCCTATATCCAACTAGATGGACTGACTCAAACAAACCTTTTCTCCCACCAGATGGACGGACTCAAACAAGCCCTATCTCCCACCAGATGGACGGACTCAAACAAGCCCTATCTCCCACCAGATGGACGGACTCAAACAAGCTCTTTCTCCCACCAGATGGACGGATTCAAACAAGCCCTATCTCCCACCAGATGGACGGACTCAAACAAGCCCTATCTCCCACCAGATGGACGGACTCAAACAAGCCCTATCTCCCACCAGATGGACGGACTCAAACAAGCCCTATCTCCCACCAGATGGACGGACTCAAACAAGCCCTATATCCAACTAGATGGACTGACTCAAACAAACCTTTTCTCCCACCAGATGGACGGACTCAAACAAGCCCTATATCCAACTAGATGGACTGACTCAAACAAACCTTTTCTCCCACCAGATGGACGGACTCAAACAAGCCCTATATCCAACTAGATGGTCTGACTCAAACAAACCTTTTCTCCCACCAGATGGACGGACTCAAACAAGCCCCATCTCCCACCAGATGGAATAGCGTAGACAAGACCGATTTTCGGCATGGACGAAAGCACATCATTTACTATGGAAAAGACAACCACCACATAGCTATTCTCAAGCCTCCCAAAGCTAAAAAGTAATTGATCAGTTTGGAGCCCATTAATGAAAGGTTAATATTGGCTTGAGACCAAACAAACTTCTTCAAGTTGACAGTCATCCAATGTTACGCACCAACTACTGACGATCATGATTGCTTTCATGATCTACTCTTGGAAACCATTATGGAAATCCCAAAGCATGATAAAGTCGTAATAATAATAATAATAGCTGTCCATCGTTGTCGATGAGGACCGCCGACATCATCCTTGTCACAGATTTCCCTGTTGGGTGTGGGTGCGCATGTGGCTGAACAGGCCAATGCGGGCACGAAAATATCTGCTACATATCGGGCACACGAGGTTTGTAGAAGGGGATGGTGTTCCCGCTGTTCGGGATTTCCGCGTCTCTCGTCCGTTCTGGGCTTTCACAACACGGTCATCTTCACCGGCAGCTACACCCGATTTGACTGCGCTTCTCCAGTCAAATCTGTTTTGCGCAAGACATTCCCAGGTGTCGATGTCTATCTGGCAACTTTTTAGTGAGTCCTTCAGACCGTCTTTAAAACGTTTCTTTGGGCGCCCTCTCTCGCGCCATCCGTCTCTCAGCTCGCCGTAGAGAAGCTTCTTTGGGAGCCGCTCGTCTGACATACGGACGAGGTGTCCGGCCCATCCTAGTCGTGCTTTTTCTAGCAGTGCATGGATGCTGGGCATGTTAGCCCTCGAGAGAACCTCGATGTCAGTGACACGATCTTGCCATCGGATGTGGAATATTCGCCTCAGGCAACCTGTGTGGAAGTGGTTTAACCTCCTTGCATGTCCAGAGTATACAGTCCAGCTTTCGCAAGCGTATAGTAGGGTTGGAATGATGGTTGCACGGTAGACTTTGAGTTTGGTCTTGACGCTGATGCCACGACGTGCCCAGACCATCGAGCGCATTCTACCAAAGGCTGTACTGGCCTTTGCTATTCTGCTTGCCACCTCATCGTCTAGGCTGACAGATCTCGACAGCGTGCTGCCCAGATATGTGAATTTATCTACGGCATTCAACGTCTGCCCGCTGACTGTAGTCTCTGGTTTTGTGTACGGCATGCCTGGTGCTGGTTGGTACATGGTAATGACGGCGACTTTAATGCGAAGGTGGGCAGGAGTAGGGGGGGGGGGGGGTTTCCTTGAGGGATCACAAAGACATCTGAGCACTCACGGCACCGACGATAGAAATATAAATGGTGACAGATTGATATAGCTCTGAGAGATTGATTTCAAATCTTGTTTTAGCTGACACTATTTTCCCAAATTTCGTTCGTCAGTCCGTGATGCTTGAGCTTATGGCGGTGCAGACAAGGTAGCGACAACAATCTGTACATAGCTAAACTGGTGATAACACTGATGCGGCTTCAATAGCAAACTAAGAGCAAGATCGATGTAGAAAGACTGCTATCATGAAACCTGCAATAAGAAAACAATATCAAAATACAAAGTAATTTTGAAATACCATTGCATATGCATGGCTATTCAAACATTCATACAAACGATACCCAATGGAATTGTTTTAAAACAGCGGTGAACGATGCTGCAGTAATGACTGCTGTGTACTGCAAGGTTAGAAGGAAGAGTAGTCTTAGTCGACCTGTGCGTATACAAGGACGTTAGCCCTTGTGCAGATCCCAACGTGTATACTAGTTGGTAGTAGCAGAGTGCATTACTCTGCTTAGCGGGCTGGGCTCTAGCAGTCCTATGTTTTTTGGTTTATATGTTGGTCTCATTTTGGTTTCCAACCGATTCTGTCTCTGGCACGAGTTGTTCTGTGGATGGCTAACTTGTTTCTTTTAAGATCGCGAGTGCTGTGCAGCTGGAGCGAATCTTGTCATCTAGTAGGACGTCTGCCAGTCATTTTTTGTCTCGTGGGTACCACAGATTGGTTACTGTGCTCCAGCGTTCGTCTTTCCTTCTGACTACATAGCCAGCCCAGTGTTGCTTGTAGTTGTTGGCATGATGTGTGACATCTTTGACGTGTGACAATACCCGGATGTCAAAACTGTCATAAGAAGGAAACTCGCTTGGTACGGTCACAAATTGAGATACAATGGTTTTGCAAATACGAAAGGAAAGGTGAAAGGCATTTAAGGATGAGGCGTCCCAAAAAGAGGTGGGAGGACAACATAAAATAATGGACCAATCTCCGACCAGAAGATGCACTGGCAGCGGCTGCTGGGTTGTAAGGATATTTTAGTATGCGCCCGAACGACCTCACTGGTTACAGGATGACCTGACTTGATCTGATGGGGAGGCCCACTTTCTGGCCCCGAACGACCTCACTGGATACAGGATGACCTGACTTGATCTGATGGGGAGGCCCACTTTCTGGCCCCGAACGACCTCACTGGATACAGGATGACCTGACTTGATCTGATGGGGAGGCCCACTTTCTGGCCCCGAACAACCTCACTGGATACAGGATAACCTGACTTGTTCTGATGGAGAGGCCCACTTGTTTGCCCTCCACTTTCCGTGATGCTAGTATCTGTGTCTCAGTCATAAGTGTGATATCGTCGGCAAATCTTTGATGGTTGAATAATGCCCGCCTATGTCAATGCCGTACTTGCTCCAGACGCAATGTCGCATCGTCGACGCAGAAGAGATGCAGGCTAGCGGACATTGCACATCTGCCCTATTGTGTCAACCTCCCAGGTGGCGGGGAATGCTAAGCGTACCATCACTGCAAAGATGCTGAGAAAATAAAGGGAACAAAGAGATACCCCACTCCCATGCACATGCTACGTTGCTGGCAGGAAGTGACGATCCTGGGATACAGACACACTGGACTGCCTCTCTTCTGGGATAGTACAAACCAGTACATAGTCCATATCATATATCATATCTCATATATCATCACCGCACCATATAGACACGAGTAGTGAAGACTCGTTAGTCCTGTAAGACAACTTCCATAAGAGAGACAACTCTGATCACAAACAACTGCTGCCTTGCAGATAGGCTCCAAAGGCTAAGGAGGGCATCCCTACAGAAAAGCCTGTTGAAAGCGGATGCACTGGGCCACAGGCTTAACAAGTAACACAGTGCAACGTATATCGCTCTATGATGATAGTACGACCTAATAGAAAAAAGCATGGCGCTCATCATGTGGAGTCCCGCCAGGCAGCGAGAGTGCCGGGCCTCACGCCTCGAAGGGGCCCAACCATAGCTACTGGTGGTCACCCACCCATGTGCTGTGGAGTCGAGGCACATGGCAATGGGGCAACAACTATTGACCACAAACACAAGACCCTCAGAATACTACAGTGGAATGTGGAGGGAGTCATTAACAAAAAGCTTTCCCTAACACATCACTTGCATGAAGGTAAGATTGACGTGGCATGTATCCAAGAAACGCACCTCAACAGCAACCATAAATTCTCAATCAGAGGATACCAGGCCTTCCGCCTGGATAGAGAAGGTCACAAAGGAGGGGTTCTGATTCTGACCTGAAACTGCATACCGAGTAGCGCGGTAGCTGTCAATCACACCGGACAAGCAGAAATTGTAGGAGTTGACATAATGGCTCAAGAGACGAAGATCCTCATCTTCAACCTGTACGGACCACCAAACAAAGACCTGTCGCTCTAGAGTATGGAAGTCAAAGACTCCAACTGCATAGTAGTTGGCGACTTCAACAGCCACTCGGAGAGATGGAGATACTCCGACACAGACAGCAGAGGTGACGAAGTGGAAGATTGGGAGATAGACACACATCTCTATCTAATCAATAGACCGGAGGATAGCCCTAGCTTCTATTCTAGAAGCTCCAGATTTGGCCTTCTTTTCCACGGTGGAAATTCATCATAAAATAGACCGCCAGGTGCTAAACCAATTGGCAGGTAGCAACCACAGGCCAATTAGGCTAGAAATTGATATGGAATTAGGCCCACAGGAAACAAAACCGCTCCCACGTTGGAATTACAAACGAGCCGATTGGGACAGATTGCAAGCCTGACATATGGGCTTTGTGAAACCATTAACACACGGAATAACAAAATGAAACCCATGGTGGAAAGCCTAAGCAAAGCAATAATGCAAGCTGCCACTGAAACCATCCCAAGATGGGCAAGGAAAAATTATAAGCCCTATTGGAATGATGAATTGCAGAAAGCGGAAGACGCAGTCACAAATGCTAGGAACATGGCAGAGCGAGAACAATCTATTAAGGCAAATATCGCCCTCAAAGCCACCACGGCGAAATACAAATACACTCTAAACCAAACAGCAAGAGAAAGCTGGAAAAACATAACAGAAAGCCTCAACTTAGACAAAGAAGGGAACAAACTATGGAAGCTAGTCAGAGCCATGAATGACGAAACTCCATAAAACAAACAAACTACCATAAAGTAGGGCGAAAACTTGCTCACTAGAAAAAAAGCAGCATATGCCTTTGTTGAACATTATGCCAGAGCAAACCACATTGATGCCCCTGCAGATAGGCATACAGACATTAGTGAAGAGCAAAAGGGGCACGACAACATCAATATGGCACCAGAAGAGCATATGATGGCAAAATTAACAATGAATGAAATGGAAGAGGCCATGAGAACTTTAAAGAAAAAAAAATCTCCCGGAAAAGACGGGATAACAAACGAAAAGGCATTTGACAAAGTCTGGAAAGAGGGACTTAGAGTCAAGCTAAGAAGAAGTGAAGTTTGTGGGAAAATGTACAAATGGATCAGTCACTACCTCAAAAACAGAACAGCCAGAGTTCAAGTACAAGGGCATATGAGCAAAAAGGTGACACTTGAGCAGGGAGTACCCCAGGGGGAGGGGGGGGGGGATTAGTGTCACCCACACTCTTCCTGGTGTATTTAATAACATAACGGAGAATTTACCAAGAAGAGACCATAGCTCAATGTTTGCAGACGATCTGGCTGTGTGGACCTCTGAAAAGAATCTCACCATAGCAAGTAATCGGATGCAGCAGGCCCTAACATCGCTGGAAGAGTGGGCGAACTCATGGCTGGTCAAAATAAACGAGGAAAAAACGGCATGTACGATATTCTCGCTATCAAACAAACCCCAAAAAAACAAATTAAGTCTTAACGGCAAATACATGCAGCCAAGCGACAACTCAAACTACCTGGGAGTCACATTTGATCGGCGCATGACATGGAAAAGTCAGATCGAGAGAAACCGAATGAGAGCCAGAGAAAGAATGGCAATCATGAGGAAACTTGCTGGCACAAGCTGAAGAGCAGACGAAAGTATACTAAAGAAACTGTACACTGGAAGAGTGAGACCAGTTTTCGAGTATAGCATTGCGGCATCGACAACAGCAGCAAAGGCGAACTTCGATAAAATTAGCAAAATCCAAAACCAAGCCATGAGAGTTATAACAGGAGGCATGAAGTCAACGCCAATTGTAGAACATGAAAAGATTACAAAACTGCAATCCATGACCGACAGAAGAGACTGCAGAGCCCAGCAGCAAGCAGAGAAACTCAGAAGACTGACTGACCATCCAATGCACCAAAGACTAAACAATTTCGGAAATGGGAAACTAAAGCGGAGAAACTTTGCAGAAATAGCCAAAGCAAAGATGCTTCGCCAGGAGGCATCTGGTGAATACTTTGTACAGCACTGATAGGGTGATGGGAGCGGGGAGGGGTAGAGCGATAGTTAGCCAGGTCTCCTTTCTTGTACAGTAAGGAAGTCTTCATCTCTCGCCAACCCGATGGGATTTATGTCTCTTCTAGAAAACGTATGAAACGTTGTGCAAGCGCTGTATAGAGTGGCCATATCTTGTTAATGTCTCTATCGTAATTCCGTCCTTGCCAGAGGGCATGCTTTCAATAGCGCTTCGGATGTCTGAGATCAGGAAGGGTGGCAGTAGTGAGAGAAGTGTCGGTGATTTGGTCGAAGGGGTGGGGAGATGAAGCGATGACTTCTATGAGTTCGTGTAAATGCTGCAGATGACGCTTTCTATTTGCACTCTCGTTCCTTCTGTTGTTTTAAGAGATGGGATCACGTGCTGGTGCTCGGCGATGAATGGTGGGATTCTTAGTGGTTTGGGAAATGCGGTTTGTTTTATGGTTTAGTGCCGGAGTTTTGCTGCCTATTTATATGTCCATGAAAGGGCTGATGTGGTTTCAAAGTCTTCGTCTATGGTTTCTGCTGACCGAAATGAGTCGCGCTGCGAGAGTTCTAGCATCTGTGCTTAGAGTGGAAGTGGGTGACCTTTTGTACCGATGTTAGTTCTTTCATGCCTCGTTTAGGCCGAAGCTGAGACCTGCTCACTACCCATGACAAAGGGTGCGATTACGTCAACGTCCGCAAATATTCTACTCTACGAAACCATGGTAGAAGTGATGTGCCTGTCAGAAGATTGCCAATTTCTCTCCCATCTCTTCTTTCTGCGGAGTGTGGTCCGATGTGTCTTTCCCAGTTTGTTCTTTGTTCAATTCCGGCGTTGAAGTCTCCGGTGACAACTACATAATGTGTGTCGCATTCTTGGTGTGTGTCGATGAGCTGGTCATAGAAATCGTCGTGTTCCTGTTCCTCTTTGTCTGCAGTTGGGGCGAACACTTGGAAGATTGCTTTGTTACATCTAACGTTGATGGATAACTCTAGTACCATGAGTTGATGATTGATTAACATAACGTCCCGAAGTCGGTGGGCTTCGTGTGGTCCAACGATGAAGCCAACCCCATCTGACGTGATTCCTGTTTTGCTAGCATCAAGATACACTCCTGTTCCATCTTGCCAATTTGATGTCACTTGGTCTTTCCTCTTCGTCTCACTAATCACATCGAATGTGCATATGTTGTGGTCTCACCAACAAGAGGAGTGAGTTGCGATGCTGATCTGATGGAGCGGCATTTGAAGGTGCAGATCGAGAGGCACGTTGTCTGCGTTCTTTTTCTCGCTTGATTTCCTTGGTGGCCTGATACCCAGTGATTGGGTCGTCTCGATCTTCTAGTTGGAACAGTGATATCGTGTTGGTCGTTGCTGGGATGTAGTGGGCTGAGGCGTTTTATTCCCGAGCCATTTACAGCCGCACGACATCTTTCATGCTCAGCGGGGTGGGCTTGAGTGGGGCAGTATAATGCCAGGGGACCTACTGTTAATGGCTCCCTAGTCAGGTCGTAGCTCTGGGTTGATGTGCTAGTTGACTTTGCTCTTTTATGTTTTCCTTTCCTTGTTCTCTTTCCTCTGAAATTATTAATTCGAGTCTGCATAGTTCAAGCGATGTTGAGGATTCTGAGGAAGGAGAGCTTATTTGAGACATCCAGAGAGAGGAGGTGGTGGGTGTGCGACATGGTTTTGATTGCTAGGAGGAGAATTCTTGAGTACTTGAATTTGTGTTCACTGTTGGCAGTGCCTTGGACGACATTTTAGCGGTGGCATTTCCTAGTCCCTGATACAAGGTGTGCTAGTCTTTGCATTTTAAAATCTTTAAAATCATTGTTTCTAGAAAGACTTACACACCGTATATTTCATTTTAATGTAATTAATATTATTGAATAATACTGATGAACAGTAAAATGTTTGTTTAATCTTAGTATTTTAAGTAAAATGATTAATACATTAGTCTTGAACATCTAATTGGACATGCGATGCATGTCTTGTATACAACGAGTAATGGCCAACACATGTGAACTTTTGCACACTATTGTATGTGCTTGGTCGTTGAAAGGTGCGGACATCCATATCGAGAGTCGGACTGCCATACGGGATCAAGATGCTGAGCAGCGCATGAGCTGCAGTGGTCATCGACCCATAGCTGACTGCTAGCGTCAGGGCCAGCGAACCATAGCTGCCAAGACCCTTCTGCACCTCCACGCGGTGATCCTGGATAACAGGCTGCAGCAGGGCAGACTGGCTAAGGAGAAGGGATCGAAGATTGAATGCTAACCCGGTACTCAAAAAATGCTTGCTGAAGTCGGATGTGTTGGACCGAAAGGTGCAAATATCGCAGCCAAGCTGTAAACTTCAACACAACGCATTCCGTTTTCTGGACTACATTCTGCTACTAACCATTTCAGGGTTTGGTAGTGGGAGATTGAGAACGAACGAAGAAGTAGAAGAAGGAGGACTGCCATACCGACTGGTGGGTTATGTTAACCTTTTCAGCGTTCGTCGTGCGGTCGTGCGTGTTTGACCTGTAAGTATGTCATGTACGCTCGAGAGACTGACGTGATGGTCGTTGATAGTCTTGACCTAGTAAACCGTTGGTCAGCGAAGTCCCTAAGTCAGATTGACCTGCGTGGTTCAGCAATTTTGGCCTAAGTGACTGCGAAGCCCACTGGTTGTCGAGAATCCGAATTTAGAAATATGATGCTATGCAACGGTAAACCAGACTACATAAATGCACACAACTTTTTAACAGAACACCATCCTGAACGCTAACCATCAACTGAGTAAATTTTAGGATTCATCAAAACAACCAAAATAAACACATACACCGGAGCACAATCGTGAGATACAATAAACAACAAAAAATTAAACGTTTTTACACCGGACACGCGTGTTACACATGAGTCGTGCAAAAATATGCATGACTCACTAAACAAACTAGTGAACTCAAGTTATCCCAGAGACAAGAGACAGCACACCAACGACCGGACAATTTCTGATGAAACTGCAGCGAAATCTGGCAACACGAGATGCCTACATCAGATTACAAGACAGTCATGTAATAATCCGCCTGCTATGAATTTCACAATCAGAAATTAGCTTTGTATTCTTTTATTTAAGAAAAACAACATATGGACAGCGCATTTTATAAAGATACTGAACATACCACAGCCACAAGCAGACCTGGACCTTGTAAATGAAACAACCATAGGCCTACCTATCTTACAAAAATCTAGGAATGAGTTTACACCTTATAAAGTTAAGCTAGGCATCGGCAAACTCCAGAATTTCAAAGCAGCTTGTGAAATGCTAAAAGCAGTAGATGATGCTGTTCTGTTGAAGTGTGGAGTGACGAAACCCCATCTTGACAATGAAAAGATGGAATTATTGTTAAAATAACAAAGAAAAGCGACTTATCAGATTCCAGAATTCGCAAGACATTACACTGCGATCAGTGCCAGGAAAAGTGCTTTGCAGAATGATGCTTGAAAGACTCAATGATAAGATAGACATTAGATTGAAAAAGAACAGTTTAATCTGGTATAGACCAAAGAGATATTCTGTCAACTAAATTTTCAGTCTGAAAACAATTATTGATGAATCCGTAGAAATACAATCCACACGTATCAATAACGTTATTGATTTTCAATAAGCTTTTGATAATTTTCATCGACCAACCCATTGGAAAATACTCTCCAGCTATGGTTATCCAACAACGTACGATGAATATTCACACCATTATATCGCTACATCGTGATTTCCAATTCTGTGTTCCGACTCCTATTGCAAAACTAATTGATTTCAAATTTAAGTTGGAGTAAAACAAGGCTGTATTATGTCACCTCTGCTATTTGACATAACCATAAATTGGGTTATAAAAAAATTATGCACCACACGAACAATTTGGCATACAACGGATAAATTTCATGTTCTAGCGGATCTTTATTTGGCAAATGATCTGGCACTCTTTGAGTTCCATTCCTGAAGAAGCGCATAACAAGTTGGATCCACTATGCCGCCTTTCAGAACAGACAGAGCTTCAAATCAATGCTTCCAAAAGATGGTCAGAATTTTACCAATATACATTCTATTATCTAATTTCATGAAGAAGTATTATAAACAGTTGAGTTTCGCCTATCTTGGAAGCAAAATGTCTCAATCTAGAGATACATCTCAGGAAATAATGACCCGCATTGCTCTAGCCGCAAATGCCTTTACCCCAACTAACGAACATCTGGAAATTAAAATCATTGAGCGCGCACACCGAGCTCCAACGTATTACCGATACTGACCCATGGATGTGAATGCTTGAAAATAACAAAGTCATTGGAAAAGAAGCTAAAGGCATTTGAGAATAAGTTTCTTAGACAATTTTTGAAAAATGGCGGGGAGGAATTAATAACCAACAAAACAATTAGAGAAGTCACCAATCAACAAAATGTGTTCTCACTAATCAAGAAAAAACGACGGTCTTTACATATCTCTTCTGAAAATAGACAGCAACCGTTTATGTGGTCACATCTGGCAGCAGGAAACGAAGAAGTCCGAAAGATCTATGAAAAACAATTGTCAGAGAGGGTTACCTTTACGTGCTTGAGCAGCATTCATGAACTGAAAAGAGTGGCGATTCACATATCAGCGTGAGAGCACTAGTTTCTACCTTATTTGGGATGTATGGCGCTTAAAGAAGACTGATCGTGTCATATTTGAATGTAATACTTTATAATAGTTGTCCATCACAAGTGATGAAGACCACTCTCTTTGTTCAGCCGTGTGGACAGTCGTATCTCTTGCTGTGTCCGCTGAAATGGGTGACTTGCGCGGTGATTTGGATTAAAGTGAGGAAGAAACTGCGCCTTTTGTCAACCTCACTCACAGAGCCTAAGCTACCTTTTGCCAGTGGCAAGACATTCATCGAGACGACTGGAGATAGCATAGGATGCAGATTTTGTCTCAGGGTTACCACCGAAGCCTTTCCGTAAACATGTAACCCGCAGGGTAGAAAGGTGGGATGGCATCTAACGCAGTATGTCGTGCCTTTTCGATAACCACAAGAGGTCGTATGGACAACACTCAGCATGTGAGTGAGTCTGGCAGGTATAAGCGTAGGGCCATTCAACCGGCGTCCAGACCAGGATAAACGGATGGAAGAAATTACAAAAAAGAACGAAATAACAAGTCCCGACGGAAAACAACACCACGTTTCCGTGAACACAAGTGTAAGTCGTCGACTAGTGTGAATTCCAGGCAAATCCGTGGTCTGGCGGCATCCATAATGATCCAAAACAGTAGAGAAATGTAGACTCGCAGCCAGTTAGAGCGCCATCATTGCCAGATTTTTTTTTTGTATGATGTCCCATTATACCACTGTACTGTTCCCCAACGTGTCTTCCAAAGCGTTTAATGTTCCTGACATCATCCACATCGTGATATCGTACGTAAATTTCAACAAATCAAAAGGACTCATCTATCGCCCGTTTAAAGAATATAATATATTTAAGACATTCATTCCGGATAAGACAATCTGCTTTATTCTGATGTAGGCTGGTTAACTTAATGGAAATTGCTGCAGAGATTTTGGAACCTGCGGACTGAATTTGTAATTTTTATAAGCATTAATCAAGCCCAATAAAAGTATAATCAGACTTTTTGTGTATCTGCAAACTTGAGTTTTTACGAATCAACATTTGGATTATCTTAATCTCAAGTTACAGATGCAGGTACAGCTGATTTCGTACTTTATAATAACTTCAAGACTTTCCAGAATAAACGTTAGGACAGTAACATAGGAAATACTGATTTCCTGCTTGTTTAAGATTTGAAGAGCAGATCAGATTATTGTTAATTTCCCAAGTTATGTTTGTGACATTAGTGATAATTCCAGCCAGTTCGTGGAGCGTTACAAAGGATTTTTACCACAACAAACAAGGTTAAAGTGTTTTTCAACAGCGTTTGATGTAAACGCTAATGTTGCGTCGGCGGACAAGGCAAATAAAAAATATCAACTGTCAGGAGCATGTTATTATAAAATCTGAGTAGAGGGACTCAGGAGATTTGACGTTTATTAATAATAATAGCTGTCCATCGTTGTCGATGAGGACCGCCGACATCATCCTTGTCACAGATTTCCCTGTTGGGTGTGGGTGCGCATGTGGCTGAACAGGCCAATGCAAGCACGAAATTTTCTGCTACATATCGGACACACGAGGATTGTAGAAGGTGATGGTGTTCCCGCTGCTCGGGATTTCCGCGTCTCGCGCCTGTTCTGGGCTTTCACAACACGGTCATCTTCACCAGCAGTTACACCCGATTTGACTGCGCTTCTCCAGTCAGATCTGTTTTGCGCAAGACATTCCCAGGTGTCGATGTCTATCTGGCAACTTTTTAGTGAGTCCTTTAAAACGTTTCTTTCGGCGCCCTCTCTCACGCCATCCCTCTCTCAGCTCGCCATAGAGAAGCTTCTTTGGGAGCCGCTCGAGGTGTCCGGCCCATCCTAGTCGTGCTTTTTCTAGCAGTGCATGGATGCTGGGCATGTTAGCCCTCGAGAGAACCTCGGTGTCAGTGACACGATCTTGCCATCGGATGTGGAATATTCGCCTCAGGCAACCTGTGTGGAAGTGGTTTAACCTCCTTGCATGTCCAGAGTATACAGTCCAGCTTTCGCAAGCGTATAGTAGGGTTGGAATGATGGTTGCACGGTAGACTTTGAGTTTGGTCTTGACGCTGATGCCACGACGTGCCCAGACCATCGAGCGCATTCTACCAAAGGCTGTGCTGGCCTTTGCTATTCTACTTGCCCTCTCATCGTCTAGGCTGACAGATCTCAACAGCGTGCTGCCCAGATATGTGAATTTGTCTACGGCATTCATCGTCTGCCCGCTGACTGTAGTCTCTGGTTTTGTGTACGGCATGCCTGGTGCTGGTTGGTACATGACCTCTGTTTTTTTTGCATTTATGGTTAGGCCAAAATTTTCGCATGCGGCAGAGAACTGGTCCATTCCAACCTGCATGTTCAGTTCTGAGTTGCTCATTAGAGCGCAGTCGTCAGCAAATACAAGTTCTCTGATTAGCCACTTTGGTTTTGGCCTTCATTCTTCTGGAATTGAGTAACTTGCCATCTGTGCGGTACTTTATGGGTATTCCAAGCCCCAATGATCTGAAGGCGTCTGTCATCGTGGCCGCGAACATCATGCTGAACAAAGTCGGGGCGAGTACACATCCTTGTTTTACTCCGTTTGATACTAGAAACGTTTTAGAGATTGCACCGCTATCCAGTACACGAGCACACATGCGTTCGTGTAGCTGTTTCACCATTGTTATGAACTTGTTGGGGCAGCCAAACTTAGACATTATCATCCACAGCCCTCCTCTGTTTACTGTATCAAATGCCTTTGTCAAATCAATAAATGTGGTGTACAAGGCCTGATTTTGTTCTCGACACTTCTCTTGTACTTGGCGAGCGGCAAAAATCATGTCCACTGTTCCTCTTCCGCCTCTGAATCCACATTGGCTTTCTGGGAGGTGGTGGCTTTGTTCAAGGTGTTTGTTGAGCCTGTTTAGCAGTAAGCGCGCTAGGATCTTGCCTGCTACGGAGAGTAGCGATATTTCACGATGATTGTCGCATTCCTGACGGTTGCCTTTTCTTTTGTACAGGTGAACGATTGAGGCGTCCTTTAGCTCCTGCGGAATTTTACCTTCAGCCCACATGTGACAGAAGAGTTCAGTGATCTTTCTGGTGAGGGATGGGCCATCTGTCTTATATACCTCTGCTGGTATTGCATCAGTTCCTGGAGCTTTTCCTATAGATAGTGAACTGATTGCCCTGTCGACTTCCTCCTCAGTAATGACTTCATCCAACGCCAGGTTCAGTTCCACCTGCGGCATTCGCCGGATTGCCTCGTCATTTATGGACGATGGGTGGTTTAGTATTTTGCAGAAGTGGTCTGCCCATCTGTCTAGAATCTGAACCTTATCTGTTAGCAGTACTCCATCCGCACTGCGAACTGGAGTATTACTAGAGGGCTGCGGGCCGTAGAGAGCTTTCAGTGCCTCGTAAAACCGTTTGGTGTCATGACGCTCGGCGAACATCTCAATTTCGTCAGCTCTTTTGCTGAGCCAGGAGTCTTGCATCTCTCTAAGCTTGTTCTGGACAGCTTTGCGAGCAGTATTGAAGGCAGCTTTTGCTGCCGGAGATGGTGTGTCCCTCTGACGTATATACATGTTATTATAAAATCTGAGTAGAGCTACTCAGGAGATTTGACGTATATACATGTTATTATAAAATCTGAGTAGAGCGACTCAGGAGATTTGACGTATATACATGTTATTATAAAATCTGAGTAGAGCGACTCAGGAGATTTGACGTATACACATGTTATTATAAAATCTGAGTAGAGCGACTCAGGAGATTTGACTTATACACATGTTAGTTCTGCCATGATGAATATCCAATGATCATATCAATTACTCAAATAGTGGTTTCTAGTGATTAATCTCAGAAAAAATATGCATTTTATCAAAAAATTAAGTGGTCTAAATCCAAAAGAAGAAGTCAAATATCTGGAAAGTAAACTGCGCATTGCATTCATTTAGCCAAAATCTAGCAGATTTAAACAAACTTGGAAGTAAACTGTGCATTGCATTTATTCAACCTCTCACTCTCTCTCTCTCTATGTCTATCTCTCAATTATCCCTCCTGCCTGTTCTTCACATTTCTACATTATACTTACTTGTACATCGAAATTAAGTAATTTATAGAAGGGTTTTAGTCGATGAGAGCGTATGGCCTTCTGTATCCTCATATTTTCATCTCCAGAGCTGGTCCTCACTTGGTATTTGAAAGTGGTCAACATAAAATCTACATGATCGTTGACGTTAAAATATGGCATTTAGAAAGTACAGGATTAGCTCAAATAAGCATGAGATCATGAAATATACACAAGAGACTTTAATAACTATCTTACAACGGTGATGGTAGTTGAGCTCCCTGATGAAATCCAAGCAGGCCGGTTTGATGTGTTGTTTCTTCATAGCAACTCCATAGCAAAGACTTATATCCGTGACACAACTCGTGATGGATGTACCATTTAAAGGCACAGTAGCTGAAGATATCGTTATGTGATCTTTGACCGTAGACTGCCTTAAACAAATATGTAAGCACTATGTACCTACAACTGTGGAGCCATGCAAGCCGAATCTGGCATCAGTCAAGACAATGGCAGCTGCAAATCTTGAGTAGCGGTTGCCTTTCGTACTATACAATTAGTTGGTCATATTATTTTGTTATCATGAGCTGGGAATCCTAACACTTTCCTAGTCACAGTCTGAAAGATTGGAACTCATCCACGCTAAGGGGTGCGACTGGTCCTTCGTTGCACCAGGGACACCACCGAAGAGAGGATGAGATGCACGATTATGTTTGTGTCGGTAAAATCTAGATAAAAACGGGCGCAGGTCAAAGCCTACATGTATGTCAGCACATATAAAAGGCAGCCACTGCACGTGATCACTGCAGAAATGGGATCAATAATAAAGAAAGGGATGTTATGGATGGCACATGCAAAGCGGAAGTTTAGTCAGGTGACCACGGTAGAAACTATAACCAAAGGGGAAGTTTTGTCAGGTGACCACGGTAGAAACTATAACCAAAGGGGAAGTTTAGTCAGGTGACCACGGTAGAAACTATAACCAAAGGGGAAGTTTAGTCAGGTGACCACGGTAGAAACTATAACCAAAGGGGAAGTTTAGTCAGGTGACCACGGTAGAAACTATAACCAAAGGGGAAGACTGCATCCACACTGGAGACAAAATGACCAACACAGACTGGGACATCATTCCCTAAGAATGTTGAACAGAAACGCGGATCTCTAGACTAAGCAACTGAAACGTAATATTGCTCGGAATAATATTGATGACGTATTCACAAACAGATCTGTATTGTGTTGTGAGAAACCTGGTTTACGCTTTCTCTGCTGGAGTGAGAAGCAGGGTCGTTGGTGGACGACGAGGGGTATATATGAGAACATTTAGTAATTATTTTGTTGTTGTTTTTTTGTTTTGTCTTGGCGTTGACCTTATTTCTCTAATCTCCAAGGCTGTGAGCGTTGCACTGTGGTTTTTATTTTGAGCCTGTCGCCCCAGTGCATCCGACTTTATGTAAGGGCCTGCTTTCTCCTGCATTTTCTAAGGGTTTGCTTCCCCGGGGTAACGACCGGTGCTGTGATGGGGATCGAACCCAGCACCTTCTGGTTGTGAGCCCACGCCGTCCCCCAACTTTCAGTATGAGAATAGAAATTGTGTCAGACCTTTTTAAACAGAGCTACAATCGTTTGTTACTCTTTTTTTTTCCTTCAGAATGTACCAAATGTCTGGCTATGGCATGACGGCATAGTGGAGATAGAAGGCTCGAACTTTCTGGATCTTGTGTGGATCTACTCTCCAGGTCGTGCTGGGGCTAGCAGAAATGAAAGAGTCGACAACTTTTCTTCATAGAAACCCATATTTTGGGCATTGGAAATAGATAATTGTGACGTTTTAAAGTTGATTATTGACCGCCACTTTGCAGATGACGACAGTGCAATCAATTAACCGGTAATGAACAGATTGCAGGTTTTGATTTAATACGTGGGTCCAGCATTGTGTGCGCGTGATGGGAATTTACAGAGGTATGTACAATCAGAGAGCTGAAGGATCCAAAAGTGTCTACACATTTGCAAAGGAGGATTGAACATATATGGGTCTGATCTGATTGCGATATCGCTTATTCTTAACAGAACAGATCAACAGACAAAAGCAAACTGTTATTACACTATTTAATTTATTATTAAAAAAAGGTAACACTTTTGAAAAGACTTTTCATTTCATGTTATTTTTTAGTTCCAAAGCCAGGCTCATGGTACGGTTGCCTTTCAATAGATGGACACATAAAGTGACGTCAGCGTGGCTCTACAACTTTAACTGTCGACCCGGCCGTCCACAAATGAGATGGAGGAACGATCTGCTACAAGACCTTGGTCCAGCAGGGTACTCCAAGTGAAAAGGCAGAGATGAGGTTAGACGTCATTTGGCTATCTGGTTCGGACACATGTCGTGAATGAACACTAGAATTACAGTATACAGTGTTACAGTACAGTGCTACAGTACAGCGTTACAGTACAGTGTTACAGTACAGTGTAAGAGCCAATACAACCACCTTTTACCATCAATTGCTGAAATTTACAAAAAGTCATCCAATGCGGAATGTGTGCCGATACAGTAGAATGAATTGGATGAAACCATGAAAAGGCCGAATTCTGGATGAAATCAATACAGATGTAATTCAGACAAGAGAGGAAAATACGAGCATGTTAGCTATTTAAAAAATGTCTTAGTGAAGGTCAAATCTCTGACCAATGGAACACACCAGATACAATTTTTATAGACAAAAATTTTAGATTTTAGACACAGAAAAACTAGCGAACAACAATCCGATCTGTTTGTTTCACCCATACACAAGCTTTTCACAAAAGTGATTGTGATCAGACTAGAAAACTAACTTGGTGAAAATCAGCCACTAGGGCATGCATGGTTCAGTAGCGGCTACTCAACTACCGACCACTTCCATACAATCAACCAGTTAATGGAGAGCGCACGAGAAGTCTTGCGTTTGTAGGACTATGAAAAAAACATTCCACAATGTTGATAAAGCTACAATAGTAAATGTCCTGAGAAATCAGGACATTGAAAAAAGTATGATTACCTGATAGAAGTGAAAATTGATGATGCTCAAACAAAATGACTCCAATTTACCAGGAAAACCATCGCACCAATACGGTCTACGGTGGGTAGAGTGATGCAGTCTTCCTAAAACTTTTCCCATCAGCCCTTGAGTAAATGTTGAGAAAACTAAATTGATACAAGCATCAACACGGACGGAGAATTTCTCACCCACGTAAGGTTTGATGATGACATAGTCATCTTCGGTCACAGCGTCAGAGAGGCTGGACAATGCTTAAGTGAGCTGCGCTAGGTTGTAGGCCTACAGAAGGAAAGAAAGATGAACTATTACATAATTGACACTTTTTTCTAACAGAAAATGATTCTGTCAGTAGCGTACATTAGTACATACGCCTTGGTCAAGAAATTACATAATCCTCCAAAAGAAACATTGAGATTTCACTTCAGCCAGCGAAAGGATGGTTGAGTTTCAATCGCATCAATCTCATACCGGTACTTTAAGAGATGAGAAAGGGCACGACAAGAGTTAACACAATAAACAACATGGCTATTCCATCCATGATACATGGGAGCGAGGTATGGAACCTACGAAAAGCAGATGTAGAGAAGCTTCAAGTTTCTAATAGGGCAAAGGATATAAGACTATTGGCAGTTCTCTACGGTACCAAATTCCATAACACTGAAATTAGACGTTCAACTACATTCAAAGACGTCGCAGATAAATAATTCTTTTAAACAAATAAAATATAGACGTGTAATGTGGTCGTATACCTGACAACAGACGGACACGAAATGTGACACCCTGGTGGGCCTACAACTTTAAAATTCTACGGAGATGTTCACCAGTGAAATTAGAAAAGGTCTTCTTCCAACATGGTACTCAAACTTCTCCATACTTAGGACCACCGTGTATGCTCCAATGACCTCGGCAGCTATGTCGGAAGAAGTGTTTTACTTTTGGCAGAGAAATCTAAGCTGGGCAGGTATTTAGAGATGAACTAGACCAAAGGGCGGAAGAGTAGATGGAACCCTTAAGGTGTGGACGAAGAAACCAGCGATGAGTGGTACAGCCTCTGTTCCGTTACAACCCACGTATCGGTTGCGCGCATTCTTGTCACAGTCCTTGTTGGTGTTATGTATCCATCCATTCACGTGAAGAATGCACCAAAAGGCAAACCACCACCGCCTTGCGGAAGTTCCAGAAAGAACAAAGGCACGCAACAAAGCCCGAATGGAAAACGAGAACAGACAGAACACATAAGCCTGGTAAGGCTACCAGCCTTTAGTAGGAGGCACACAAAGAGAAAAGCCAAGTAGGCAAAAGTGCCACATGAGTGAAAAACTAATATCTACGCAACACAACGGATGACATGTAACGAACACAAAACCGTTATGGAGTCTTCCGTATGGAACGTTGCTAGACAGGGAAAACGCCCTGAAGGGGTCTAGCCAACAACTGCTGAAACTACAAACTCTAGCACTTCCGGGAAGTCCAGAGTAATACTTTTGGTCATATACCATCAATTTGTCTAAACGTTCCTGGAAAAGCAAGATATTTATGTGGGGTGTATACAGGAGACATACTTCATCAGCGATCACAAATTCTTGATCAGAGTAAATGAGAGATTTAGACTGGACAGAGACGATCGACTAAACGGGTCAGTCCTGACTGCCATCAGAAACAAGTACCAGGCCTGGGAAGGTCAGAGATCCAAACTATATAACACAGAGCATATAAGTATTGGCTTGAGAACCTTGGACGGAGAACTTATAATATGTCATTTATATTCACCACTGGACAACCATATACACCTGGAGAATATTAGACTGGCACCTACGACTAGATGATCGTTGGGGACTTTAACAGCCATTCTCCAGGCTGGGGTACACAGACCTAAATACCAAGGGAGAGAAGGTGGAAGACTGTATCGTTACCAACAGGATAGTAAAGCTAAAGAAACCTGACGACCCACACCTTCTACTCATGGTCCTGGACGTAAAGAAATAATCTGGATCTCACCATGGCTACAGAGGAGATAGAAAAGGTCTCAAATCGAAGCATATGTCAGCAACTGAAAGGCAGTCACCATAAATCAATAGCTATTATTGCTAAGGAATAACTCAAAGAGTAACTCCCTCCCTAGTTGAAAGTATAGAACGGAAATTAGTGCATATTCACATCGCAGATTGACAGTTCTCTGTCGAAAACTAAAACCAGGCTAAACACCCTACATTTCTAACCTTCAACAAGTGCATTCTTGACGTGTCAAGAAAAGTATCCCAAGAGGATGCAGAAAAGACTACCGGGGAAACAAGGAGACGAACTCAACAGACAACAGTACAATCTTGCACAACAAAGCAAACGCAGCCTTCCTAATCGATAGAAGAAGAGAATGATGAGAGAAAGCGGACACAAGCTTACCAGCACTATAAACAGGGATACGGATACTAAAAGACTGTGGGATCTCAGGAAAACCCTAATTGGAGACAAGACAAAGAGAAGCAAAACTGTATTAAATTCGAACGTAGGCCAGGTGACGAACAAGGCAGCAGCAGACCTAATGGCCAGAACTAATCAGTCAGAAAGTAAGACGCAACTTTCAAGAGGCAGCATTACAGGAGTGAAAACACAGATCAGAGCTCTCCTAAAAAACTACACCACAAGCAATATTTCAATGCATGACAGTTAAGTTGGCCTTACATTGAAAGAGAAGCCGAAATTAAGATATTAAAAGGGAAAACACACCATAGGCAGATGGTATCACAAATAAATTCTCCAAAAACCTCCACCAAAAATGCAAATTGGTTCCTTTTTGGAATATTTAACCAGAGCTGACACGAGGTACTGTCAGACACTTTGGATGGAGACTGACGTATTTAACCAGAGCTGACTCGAGGTACTGTCAGATGGAGATTGACATCCAACCTACTTCTAAACCAGAAAAGACAAACTAGCTCAAAAAAACTACAAGCCCATCAGTCTTCACAGCTGTGTGGGGAAACTAATGTCAAGACAAAAGACTCACCTGAGGCCAATTCGCGACTCCTCCCAACTCAAACAAGATACAGACAACACCGAAGCACAGATAACCAATTAACATATCTAACACAGGACATAGAAAACGCCTTCGAAGAAAACAAAACAGTCCTAGACATCTTCTTTGATCTCTTCCGTGCCTTCGATACTGTCTGGAGAGATAGCATGAGGTTGAAAGGCTTTCAAGCGGGAGTTACCAAAAAAACATGTTCTCATGGATGAAAAGATACATCCACCAAAGATCTGCTAGAGTTAAAATGGACAACTGAACCAGCAGGTGAGACAAACTGACATAGGGAGTGCCACAGGGAAGTGTAGTGGCGACTATTCTCTATTTGATATATATAAACAACATCACTAAATGCTGACTTCAGCATGTTTCAAACAGCCTATAGTAAGATAACATAACTTTGATGTATGGACAGCCACAGTACATCCAAGAATAGTATCAGACATGCTCGACAAGACAGTATAGAAGGTGGAGAACTTGACAAAAGAGTGGGAACTGGAAATGGCCCGCACCAAAACCTCCATCACTCTTTTCTCACTCTACTCTTTAAAAAAAAAAAATTGAAAAAAAAAAACAATAAAGATAGGAACCAAGAAATACCCCAACAGAAGACGAACAAAAAATATTCCTCCAGGAAGGCTACACTGGGGCAATCTTCAGATCAATTATTGAATATGCTTCTAGCACTTAGCCCGTGTGGTGTGCATACGTAGACTTAAAATGCCCCATACACTCGGTTGACTAGCCGGCATCGGTTGACTAGCCGGCATCGGTTGACTAGTCGGCATTATGGAAAGCCCTCCATGGAATAGGTACCACGCCCCCTCCCCCTCCCCCACCCCTTTCTCCATTTTAAACCTGATCAAGGAGCGGCAGAAAATGTTACTGGATGACCCTCTCTCTCTCTCTCTCTGACAGATTCCCCACGACTTCGGATGTCAGTCGGGGATGTGTTCTTGCCCCCAACATATTCGGCCTGGCAGTAGACTGGCTTCTTCGCCGCCTCAGTACGGACCGATGAGGGTAATCGTTATTGATCTCGTTTACGCGAACGACATTGTCCTTTTCGACACAGACAGCTCTGCGCGGCAGCGCTCTCTGGAAATGTCAGACAGCGAAATACCTTCGCTAGGCCTGTCTATACCCAGGGCCAAGGCCAAAGTTCAAAACCTCATTTTCAAAGGTCACACTGCGGAGCGCCCCCAACGAATTCATCCATCTCAGTAGCGTGATATCATCTGATGGGCGCAGCGGTCTCGATATGTGTGGAGCAATGGCAAAAACTCCCTTGAAACAACAATTCGCAGCATCCTGTCCTGCGTTGTTCAAGTACTGCTTCACGACTCCTAAACCTGGACATTGCTGAAACATGACATGTCGAGACATGCGCAACCAGCAGCGTATCCTGGGCATCTGATTGCATGACTACATCCGCAATCTGGAAGTTTTTCTCAAAAACAGACCTCTACCCAATTGCAGAAACACTTGAACGACGCTGAGTTTCTTTTTTCGGTCATGTTGTACGGATGACCAGGAAACCCCGGCCCACAAGATACTACACACGCCGTTCCTCGGGGCAAGCTGTTTTCCCCGAACAGGATGGAGGCGCAGAAGAGGACGTCCACGAACAGTATGGCTCAGGAGATATCAACTTCCATCTCCGCTCTGGATGAGGCATGGAACCATGCTGCAACCGTGGGTCATGGATGTGGCCCGCCGAGGCAACGGGCCTCAGACGCCTAAACAAACATTATTATTATTAATAAGGCAACAGCGTCTAAAAACAAATACAAGAAACTGTGGGTCTCGGAATTATACTTGGGGCATTGGAAAGCACTCCTGGAAAACAGCAAATATTGAGCTTTACGAATTAAGGAGAAACTATAAATCCCTTACTCAGTTTGAAAAAATGGAAAGTCTACCTGATCACCCTCTACGCCAGAAATTCCAACTGAAAACTAAAAACAGACTGTTCAGGAGAAGCTTCAAATAGCTGGCTAGAGAAAACCATGAACAACATGCAAATATCTTTGAAACAGAAATCAAAAAGTGTGAAGCACTTATTCCAAAGTGAGCAGTTGGTAACAGTACATAACATTCATATTGTATATGAGCTTAACAGACAGTGCCTTAGCAACTAATGGCCGCGTTCATGCACAGATGCGTCGATAATGGAGAACGCCGAAAGGAAAAGGACCCTATTTCGCGCACACAAACAGCGACATGAAAACCACTCCCTACCAGCAGGAGAAACATGTACCAATTTCAGAGCTGAATTAACAGCTGTGCATGCACCAACTCAGATTCCTTTCAGCCAAAAGACAACTATAAAAAAAATGGTCATTCAAACAGGCTCCAGGAACGTCCTCCAAGTTAATTCGAGCCAAAAACAATGAATACTCTTACAGGAAATCAAATATAACATCGGGTTGATATTCCAAAATATCAGATTTAGTTCTTCAGCGGATTCCGGCTCACTGTGGGGTTCCTGGAAAGTAGAAGGCAGACAATCTCGCGAAAGCCAGAAGACAGCAATATGATTCGACAGCCACAGAGCTATAAAGAATCAAATACACACATCAAACAGTCCATGGGGACAAAATGAAAGATCAGCACAAAGGAAACAAACCACAAAATCGCAGCATAGACAAACCTGGGAAAGATGGGCAGATAAAGACTTTCAGGATCTGAACGGAACATTGCGGACTCAATGTCCACATCCACATAATGGTTCTTAAATACACAGCAACGTGCTATTGTGGAGCACCCAAGCAAACACTAGAACATAACCTACAGGAATACACCACATATACAGACCAAAGACAGGAAGTCTGACCCAGTGGAAGGACAATGTTCGAAAAGCTGTTGGGATCCGGCGAAGGCCTGAACCGCAAACACGAATCTCAGCGGGCTAGAAGCACAGTATCAGTCGATCGAATAAGAAGAAGAAGAAGTAGAAGAAGAAGAAGAAGAAACATTACATATTACAAAACCGTAATGGCCCATGTATGGTACAGGTTTTGCTGGAATACATTATTGTATTATGCAAGGTGTCGCTAGGATATAAATAATATACATGACGTCACAACAGAGTCAAACATTTTCTTCTTTTTTTCTTCCGCCTTCATCCTGAACCGGACGTTTTACCTCGGGTTTTTATTTACAGCATTATATCTGCGCTTCTCGGCACGACACATCCAATTTCAGCTGGCTTTTGAATACCAGGTTTTCCTTCCCACTTCTTTCCATATATTTTGGCCAGAATACACTAGCAGTTAGTGTAGTATGTTTCTAGGGCCGCCATTTGGAGGTGAAATAGTCTTTGTCAGCTATGGTTCACTGACCCTGAATAAAGCAGCCAGGTTTGAGTCAATGGCTGCTGTAAGATCATTCACTGCTGCATTGTTGTGAGTGTAGTATGAACTGGATGCCACTGCTGACATGACGACGATGAAGGCAAACTGAAATACGGTCTCCAGAATCACAAACACCTATTTACCAGAACAGACAAATAAGAACTTCCCAAAAACAACTATCCCAGGCATGCCAACAGTCCTTGGCTTTACTAATGACTAGGACATGTTATCATTATCAAGTGTCACAGGAGACCAGCTGTAGTGCTGCGCCGTCATCGCAACACATCCTAATGATTGAGTTAAGTGGCACAATGCTAAATATTGTGACCTATTTACAAAGCTGAGGCAATAGGGTTTGTATCCAAAGTCAGGGCTCTAAATGTAGGCGTAAGAGGTTTAGTGACAGCATGTGTATACGGCCTTCTGAAATAATTAAGTCTGGAAGTATAAACTAGAAGAGAAGGTCTTCTTCTTCTTCTTTCGTTCGCTTTGAAATATTGTCTATATCTGCAATGTTGTCTCTTGTATAAACGTCACTGTCTTCTGTAGTTCACATACAGGTCCATAAAGTTTCTCTTCCAGTGTTGTTTCTATGGGCCAGTGAGATTTTCTCTGTATATAATATTCGGGACAGTTTTGTTGTATGTGCTCTGCTGTCTGGGGTGCATGTCCGCATGTACACATGGCTGAGTTGCCAATCTTCATTTTTGTGTACATCTGACTGCGGAGTCGGTTGTGTCCTGTTCTAAGGCGCAACACAACAGTTTGCTCTTGTCTGTTCATGTTATGGTAATCGTCTGGTATTACTGTTGGTGGCTTTCTGATTGATTTGATCATCCTTATCTTCTGTTGGTATGTAACTGGCACACCTGGTTGCTCGTCTGCAGCACCCTCCTTTGCCAGCCTCTCGTTTCCTGGTACTCCACAATGAGAAGGTATCCACTGCATTACAATCTTGCGCTGGTTGCTCAGTTCAGACAGTAGAGCCTGTAGATCTGGCAGTTTTGGCAGAATTAGAGAAATAAAATACTTCTTTTGGAACAGCAGGCCAGGCACCACGCTAGCTGTGGAACAACTGCAACGGATAACGGCATGTAGGAATGTGTATATATATTATACACAACTAAAATACTAGACTCATCCCCATATACATCTAGCGTTTTGGATAAGGCAGTAGTCTCACCAACCATAACCGACGTGGGTTCAATGAAACAACAAAAACTGACACCATAAGAACAGCACATGTGAGTCGGGGATCCTTGAAGCAGCAGGCAGATAAAGCTAACCAAAACACTTGCTCATTATGCTATGTAAGTGTCACCGAATTGTGCCTGTCAGTGACACTCCGCAAGGGTTTCAAGCTACTGCGTCTGTTGATGTTACCTCCATGAAGGGTTACGCAAGTGAAGTATCAAGCTACTGCATTTGTTGATGTTACATTCATGAAGGGTTACGCTAGAGAAGTCTCAATCTACTGCAATTGTTGATGTTACCTCCATGAAGGGCTACGCTAGGGAAGTCTCAAGCTACTGCGTCTGTTGATGTTACCTCCATGAAGGGTTACGCTAGAGAAGACTCAAGCTACTGCGTCTGTTGTAGTTACCTCCATCACGGGTTGTGCTAAGAAGGTCAGACTGTTACAATGCAATTGTTCCAAAAACATTACACCACACTGACCATATTGGGAAAGATCACAGAGCACTATTGGCGTTAAAATGACATTTTGGTGCAAAGTTGTGCATCAAACTTCCTATTATTATACTTGTTTCACGTCATCTTTATGCTTTATTCATGCTGCAAAAACAAACGCTTGAAGTCTAAAAAGTCTTTACATTTCTTGAAATGAGCTGAGCTCCTGTGAATGTTAAGAATACCTGTTCTAACGTGGTTTGATGTACACAGTAGTCTTTCACATTTAAGCTATCTTTGACTGCCTCCATTGTGAAGAATACATCAGCAAGTTTTACATTAGCATCTGGTATTTGAAAATGAATATAACCTTCAAAATGCTGAAACATCCTTGCTCCTGGGAAATATGTGACAATAAAGTCATTAACAGGTTTGTTTGGTGCAGTTTCACCATTTTCTAAAGTCCCAAGTTGTGCAACAAGAGTGTATCCCTGTGCAAATTTGTTTTTCAAATGTTGAGGACTGCCCAGGCACATGAATCTTCCATTAACCATTATGGCAATGCGGGTACAGAGAGCATCACACTCCTCCATACTGTGAGATGTCAGCACCAATGTGGTCCCTGATGCTCTCACTTGTGATAAAACATTCCAGAGAGTTCGTCTAGCTTCAGGGTCCATACCTGATGATGGTTCATCCAAAATAACAAGAGGAGGGTTACCAATCAAAGCCACGGCTGTGCTCAATTTTCTTCTGATACCTCCACTGTATTGGCCAGTCAGTTTGTCAATATGGGAATCAAGCGTGAGCATCTCTGCTAGTGTTGTGACCACTCTGTTAATACTGTCTTGTGGGATGCCCCGTAAGCGTGCATACATTGTCATGGTTTCTCGACCAGTCATTTCAGGAATTAACGAGTCAAATTGTGGACAGTAGCCCATGTTAGCATGAACATGCTTGATATTATTTTTAACATCAAAACCTTTGAGGTAAGCACTGCCTCCAGTTGCCATGGTATCTCCAGTTAATATTTTAAATGTTGACGTTTTGCCTGCCCCATTCTGGCCAAGGAGACCAAAACATTCTTGTTCTGTAATTCCAACACATAGATGATCCACAGCAATATAATTATTAAATCGTTTACATAGGTTTATAAGTACCAATGAATCTGTCTGTAAGAGATCTGAAGACCTGGTAGAGAGGATACGCTTTCTCTCAGCTGCAACATCGCTGTCCTCTAGGTTTGTAACATTCGTGTCTTCTTTACCATATTTGTCACCAGAAATAAAAAACCAGACCCTCTCAATAATTTTAAATTCTATTATCATGACAATCAGGAAAAATACTCCTCCTTGCAAGAACATTAATAGCAATGAGATTCCAATGCCAGGTTCGTCAAAGCTAGTGTAGCTAATTTGAAATGGTATACAGTTTATATTACATTTATATTTACAACATCGGGAAACTTCATCTACATAACACCTTTGCAGATAATATTGTTCACACATTAGCAAGTTATTATAGTTAATATTGATATTGAAAAGGCAGGATAGAAAGGTGTAGGCGGGAAATACAAGAATGAATATCATTTCCATGGGGTCTTCAATGTCACGCTTGAAGCCTTTTAGCATAACTAAAATAACTTTAAAAACCACACCTGAGGTAAAGCTGATTAAGATGCACACAACAACACCATTTGCAGCTGATTTGAACAAAAACTGAAGTGCATATAAGAATGGTAGGACTGCCCAACCATATAACATCATAACTAGAATTAGAAGTGCCCATCTGCCGTCGTGAGTAAATGCTGGGTAATCATATACTAAAAATAATGCTACATTTGGAAGAACGGAAATGCAGAAGATGATGAAGTCCCACAAAAAGGTAGATAGCCAGTACGTCACTGGCATTAACCCACTGATAATTTGCATTTGCTTTGCCCCAAGCTCTCTTTCATTGATAAGGAAGTAAATAAATAATGAAGTCATTAGAGATGTGCCAAGTACAATGTTTATGGAAACAAATATTTGGAGTCCAGAGTTTTCTGGAATGCCTCGTCCCTTTATAAATACAGGCAGTGGGTTCAGCGATGTTTGGAGACTAAATGAATCATTCAAAGTAAACTGAAGAAGAGTGTTCATCAAATAGTTCACAGAAATTGGCTTTGAATGTAAAAGCTTACTATTATAATGAGCAACATAAATGAGATCTCCTGTTTGTCCTACAGCAATGACTTCCATGCCAATAATCATTTTCTTGTTGAAAGTTAGTGTACCTAACTCCTTTTCTCTCGCAAGTATATAGTTATCATAGGTATCTTGACTTCCTAAAACAAAATATTCCATATCATGAGATTGTTCAAACTGTTTTCCATACAAATTTTTCAAAGCAATTTGTTCAGGTGTTGAATTAGTTCCAATTGTATAAGGAATGTATGTTCTCCCAAAACGCCTGAGATCAAAAGTCAAAGGTGGAGTTGACAATTCATGATATTTTTCATCCGTAGCCAAAGCTACTAATGTGGCTAATACTGGGAGCAACAACTGGGGTATAGTTACCGCCAGCTTGCGCCAGGTGTAAATTGCTTTCTTCATAAAGACGCCATGCATTCGAGAGATCTCCAGAGAGAGACCTTTATGTTTTGTGTAGCCTTTGTTGAAGTACAAGACATCATCAGAAGGTCCAAAAGTCTCAAATTGTACTGTATTACTCCCTATATTATAGTGTATGGGTTGAGACACTTCAGGATCAACTGAACTATTCCAATCTTGAACTGATATTTCTTCTTTATGTAGTACAGAGGTTCTGAAACTTTCAATTCTAAGCATTTCTTTGTTATTTTCCAGGTGGTTGTAAAGATGTGTATTTACCCTGGATTCACTGTTAGGAATGTTGTAGGTAACTTCCATTTTTGAAATATTAGCAACATTAGCTGTTGGGATGAACGACTGAATGGTCTTTGTCAGCATGTTAACATCAGAATCAAATCGTTTTATAAAAAGCATTTGGTGACCAGCACATACGAGACTTTTTTCACTATAATTTCTGTTTTTAGAAAACCTTTTCCTTACGTCTGTAACACTTTTATAGTCTCCAACTTTTAAAAATACTTCTTCCATGGTCGTAGCTGACGTTCCAAAACTATTAATTTGAAGCTCTTCCTTATAATTCTCCAGTGTGTTGAAGAGAGCTGCAAATTTACTGGACTCACTGTCAGGAAGGAGGTAAGAGACTTCTGTGTTTATAACAGTTTCAAGTTCAGCTGTTGGGATGAATGACCTAATGGTATCCGTGAGTAAGTTTACATCACACGCTGGTAGCTTCACAAGAACAAGGTGATAACCGCTGCCATATAACTTTTTTAGAAACAAGGAAGTCCCACAACATCTCACAACACCTTCTATCATAATGGCGATTCTGTCACCTAACACATCTGCTTCATCCATGTAGTTTGTAGTGAGCAAAACAGTTCTACCTTCTCTGGCTTCCTGTAGAACGTTCCATAGCTGAAGACGAGCTGAAGGATCTAGTCCTGATGATGGTTCATCAAATATCACTACCTTAGATCCTCCTATTAGAGCAATCCCAACTGAAAGCTTTCTCTTCTGTCCTCCTGATAGATTCATAGACATAGTGTGTATTTTATTTTCTAAACCAACTTTATTAGCCATTTTTATCGCTTCTGATTTCATTCTTGAACGACTGATTCCTTTTACCTTAGCAAAGAATTTAAGATGTTCCAAAACTGTTAGTGTGTCAAACAGAATGGCGTACTGTGGACATAAACCTAAACTGCTCCGAACATTAGCAATGTTCTTTCTGATATCATAACCATTGACATATGCAGTACCACTGGTTGGAGGAAAGAAGCCTGTAAGCATAGACATGGTTGTAGTCTTTCCAGCTCCATTGTGACCTAACAACACAGTTATCTGTCCTTCGTACATATTCAGTGTTGTTCCGGCTACAGCTACATTGTTTCCAAATGACTTTTTCAAATCACAAATGCGAATGCCTGCTTGTCTGCCAGCTGGGTCTTTTTCGAAATATTTTGTTGTAGGCATCTCACTGTCTGAACCTGTAACCTCGCTAATTGGTTCAACAAACCAATATGCTTTAGAGAAACAGAAGAAATATGGTTTAGGAATACCAAACTCCCCAGGTCTTATATTTTCCAAGTACCATGCGATGAAGAAGTAAATTGCAGAATCTATAAGCAATATGATCATACAATCCATTAAACTTAACTGGTCATCTATATTTCCTGGATAATAAAAGTTGCTCCACTGGGAACCTTCTCCTGATTTCTCAAAAATACCAATGCTCGCTGTTCCCAAGTTAATGGCGCAGTTTGAGAAAAGATAACAGCTCAGTTTGGAAATTTTACTACTTTCCGCATATTTTGGTTCAATGTAAGAGTAGAGTAAAAACGTAGCAAAGAACACGATTACCGACAAGATTGCTGCAGTGTTAGCTTTTTGAACACATGCACTTATCATGAAACAGAATGCGATCAAAGAGAGTGCATAACACAACAGAAAAACAAAGAAGAGGCTGGCATCAGTGTGAACTATAACTGGACCGTTCGATGTAATATTACCAAAGAGCAATAGTGTGTACATTGCCATAATTGAGACTAAGTAAATACTGAATGTAAGAAACCATGAGATTCTTTGTGCTGTTGATGTTAGGCCCATTAAATTCATCACTTCCTTAAGTCTTTTTTCTTTCTCGTGGACCAAATTCTTTGTGTTTATGATGACACTGATAACGAAACCCAGAATGATGAAGAATGTGAGATTAATTAAAACAGCTTGCATTCTTGTATCGTCACTGTAAGGTGGAAGAGTAAAATTGTTCACTTGGACGTTAAAAGTGACTGGTCCTGGATCATGGCCGTTCTGAGAAAGCCAGTACTGAACCAACCCCTCGCCAAGCAATTTTTGTAAATACAATATCCCATGGTCTTGGTACAGTGTTCTAGACTTATCTTTTGTCTGATGAAGACTTGCATATGAGGACGCAGTGTTCCATGTGTCATGCGTTGGCCTTATTGTCACTGCGATTCTCTGAGGCAACTGTATTGTCTTTATTGACATTGCTTCAAAAACAATGATATGTGTCATGTCCAGGGCATTATTCTGGAAATAGCAAACTGCTTCTTCCTCGTTCGGAAAACCTTTCACTGAAATGTTCCTGAATAATTGCCTGTTAATCTGTTGCACAATATTATTCATTAATTGCTCAGTTTCAGTCGTTTGTGGGCTATATCCAATAATCATTCTAAAACAATGCCTTAGATTGTAATTGAAAATTGCCTCACGTTTGTAATATGTCGGCGTTGTTATATAATGTATGTTAAATCCGCTTCTGGCATTAACAAATATGAGAGTACATGTACATGGAAGCAACACTTCAATTGCTGACATCCATAACCTTCGTTTTTGCAGAAGCCAGTTCTTCCACAACAATGTGCTTACCTGACCACATAAACCCATGATGGACAATACAGAACCTGATACTCCTGACTGTTCAAAGTTATCTTCAACTATGCAGCTTTATGACTGAACTGCAACCTCAGAATATTTTTGCACAGCAATCTGTTTGACTGTACAGCGATCTGTTTGATTGCACAACAATCTATTTGATTCTATAGCAATCTGTTTGATTGTTTAGCGGTATGCATGATTTAACAGTAGTCTGTTATCTATCAGATTGCTTCTTTCGTGTTTTATTAACTGAAATATGTATTTCTACAAAACAAATTCGTTACTGCAGCTGTTGAAAAAGCACAATAAAAAATGCACACATCGATGTCCCTCAAATGTACGAAACTCACAGCTTGAGTTCCAAGTACATGTTAACAGTTTATTGGATCATCGCGATGTGAAATTAATTTATTTTTTTCAACGGATTCATACAGCATTGCCAGATCAAAATTTGGAAGGGAAAAAATGTCAAACATCGCTGAAAAAGCCAAAATACAAGCAAAGACCCCCCATCCACTGTATACCTTATTTTTTAAAATTGACCACAAAAAAAAATTATTGTTATTTGCACACAAACATGCAAATAATATATACAGATACAAAATGTGGGAAAAGCTTTCATTTCATTGAGAAAATTAGGAAATAAAAGATATTAAGTTCAATACAAAATCAAAATCTTCCACTTGAATTCCCTTCTCTGAAACATTAACAACAATAAAAGCTACAACAGTGAAACAGTATTGCATTTCATAATAGGTGCATTTGATGGATTAAAATAGTATGAGACGGTCACTAATATGGAACTGACATAAAACAGCAGACATATATCACTGGAACAGAAAGTGATAATACGCTGTTGTCAGACAGAACAAACATTAGGGAAGTCATCTGATAGCATGTCAAAGTTGTCTTTGTTCTGGAAAATCCAAGGAAAGAGAGGTAACGGCAAAGCAAAATACACTTGGATAAAGGGAGAAAATTGCCAGATTAAAGAAACAGGGAAGACGAGCAGAAGACTGCAATGGGTATCTCAAGACACAAAGTCGTTGCGAGAATTTGTTGAAGCTAAATGCAGCATAGGAAGCTGGACATGTTCTGATTGATTCAACCCTTCCACTCACATTCTCATTCAATCAGTCGAACACTTCAACTCACATTCTCATTCAATCAGTCGAACACTTCAACTCACATTCCTCCCATTCAATCAGTTGAACACTTCAACTCCCATTCCTCCCATTCAATCAGTTGAACACTTCAACTCACATTCTCATTCAATCAGTCGAACACTTCAACTCACATTCCTCCCATTCAATCAGTTGAACACTTCAACTCACATTCCTCCCATTCAATCAGTTGAACACTTCAACTCACATTCCTCCCATTCAATCAGTTGAACACTTCAACTCACATTCTCATTCAGGCAAGACACTTTCAAGGCATCACCTCCTATCCCCTCTTACCTCACCCTCTGTTTCATTTTACTCTGTCCAACAATCACACTCTTACACAACAATCACACTCTTACACAACTCTGTCCAACAAGCACACAACTTTCACACGCCCTCTCAGTTTGAGACCCTTCCATTGTATTACGGTTGGGTTGACTTCTGAGATCGGCCTAACTAGCATAGGTACACACAGACACATACACGCATTCAAGCACTGGTACATATGTTCTGATATCACCTAAAAGGCTCATTGCACGTTGACGCGATGCTAGTCCTGGTTCAAAAAAACCTTTTCTCGTTTGAGAGACGTCCAAGATAGGAGTATTCATCAACGTTTTAAAGATCTTTACCAATCGAGATTGACTGTCACAATGGGCGAAAATGACTTTGTTCTTGGAGATATGAATTTCTAACCTTATTATCCCAGATGCAACAACCTAACTTAACATAACTTAACGTCTTTATACTGGTATAGAAGACTGTGCAGAGTATGTGTACAACCAGTTACATTTGTATTACCTTGCTCTAAAAGATATGCGCATTCGATCTATTATAAAAATCATTAACTGCCCCAGCCTCCACTACCTCATGGAGCAATGCATTCCAAACATTCACCACTCTCTGACTAAAAAATTATTTCCTAATATCTAATCTGGACCTATCTTTAGTTTATTTGTAATTTATGACCGATTCCAAGCAGAAGGAGAAGAGATTCGGGGAAACAGAATCTCCCTAACGAACCCTTTTTCCACTAAAATCACGACACCAAGATCGGCAACTTGTTCCTTTAGCGAATGGCAGACACATTATTATTCTATATAATCAAGTCAGTTCATCCCGTAACCGGTGAGGTCGTTGGGGCATACATGAAGACATCCTCACAACCCCACGCCACCCTTCTCTGTCAGGTGCCGCTGCCTGTGACTCTTCTGGTCGGAGATTGGTCCATTCTTTTATGTTGTCCTCCCATCTCTTTTTGGGCCAGCCATGCACCTTCCCGTGGAGGATTGTATTTGCAAGACCATCTGATCTCGATATGTGACCGTACCAAGTGAGTTTCCGTCTTTTGACAGTTGCCAAGAGGTCGTCGAAAGGCCCTATTGTAATTCTATATAAAAAAATGTTTTTTTTTAAATTGTCGATGAAGGTGAAGATCAAGAAGAGTCTGGTAATCTGGGACTAACTCGATAAGATAACAGCTGGTTGAGATACGGCAAAATGGACCGAAGGAACATCGAAAGCCACCTCGTTCTATAGGTTTCGCTCTATCGAGGATTGGACAAACTTTAGTGAAAATACAGTTCGTGAACAGTTTCTAAATGAGCTGGAGAAGAGTAAACCGATGATAATTTCCAAGGTCTTCTTTGTCTCCCTTACTGTGAAATAGTATCATGTGAGAGCTGCGCCAAGCTGTTGGTATGTTCCCCATTTGTAAGGTATCTAATACAACGGTGAGCTATAATTAGAGTGGTCGTCCCCACGAATGGAGGTTCCCTGCAGTAATGTCATCCTCGGAGGCTGATTTCTATTTGCATGTCGTCAGTGTCGAGTCAAATTTCTGAGGGTAGGAATTCTGGAAGTAGGGTTAATGAGGACGGGAAACAGGAAGAGGTATTACGTATTTGAACATTTCGGCAGAATTATCTTTCATGATTGATTTCATATCCATCCTGACGTTGTGCGGAATCCTCTGAGAACTTTCATATCACAAATGACTGGGTGGTGGTCAGCTAGTCCTCGAGATAGACAATTATGATGCGTCTAGAATCTGCAGCTGATAGGAAACATTTATGTGAAAACTGCGTGATCTTCTGTACATTTTTGCTTAGGGTTTTGAAAACTACATTGGTCGCCGGCGAACGAGTCATGTTGCGCCGCTTCTCCAACAACGTTCCCGTGGCAGGTGATAATAAATTTGTTGTATTGGTTAACACTGAATTTTTTAAAGAATTTGAGATAGGCGTAATCGTTACTATGATGACTTACAATTGAAACCAAGCCAAATTTAAATAATTTGGCTTTCTAAAAGCCAAGCTGACAACAAGATCGAATTGGCTAAGGTCGTTAATGATTTCCGAGTTCAACTTTCTAAGAATATAAAAACTGCAATTAAATGTTCAGTTCAAGTACCATTTCCACATTGAATGTCGGCTGCAATGGAACTTCAGTGCACTCTATCTCTTTCCGTAATGGTGCAATCTGACATGCTTTTCTCAGTCTATCTCCTGATGTTATCCACCCACTATAAAACGTATGTCTTTTCATGGACTGCTTCCACCCTACCCTTCAGTATGGTCTTCAACTAGGAGGTATGTCTTATTATATGACCAAAATAACGTAACTGTCTAACCTTGACTTCGGTCATTGATTCTCTTTTCACCCCCAACTTTTTCAATACCTCCACATTTGTTTTCTTCTCTTTCCAAGAAATGCGACCAAATCTTTTATATACCCACATTTCGAAGGCCTTGATACTCTTTTCCAATGTGTTATTCATTGTCCATGTTTCTGAGTCATAACGTAGTATTACTTGACAATTCTCATTTAAAATTACGATGTATCTGTTTAGATAAGAGTATGTGTCCCATGTTGTCGAATACCATCTTGGCCATACCTATTCTCTTTCTGATTCCATTCTCACAGCTACCTTCTTCTGTTCACATGACCTAGATAGGAGAAACTCTGTAACTGTTCCAGTAGTTGATCTTTGATTTTTATCTGCATACATGGTTTCTTGTCACTTTTCCAAAGTATTATAGTTTTTGTTCTCTTTGTGTTTATGTTTAATCCAAACTCTTGACTTTGTTTTGTAAATTGTGATCACAAGCTCGTATAGTTGAAGCTCATGTTTTCCCATAAAAACTGTATCATCCGAATATCTAATGTTATTCATTGATCCTCCTCTAAGGACAAACACTGACATCGCTGCTATCTGTTTGAATTGCATGTGAATCACTCTTTGATAAAGAATTCTGCTTTGGGAAAAATAATGGAGAGAGAGAGAGAGAGAGAGAGAGAGAGAGAGAGAGAGAGAGAGAGAGGATGACACGAGGGCAGGTAACACAGCCACGTACATTTTTCCCCGGCCTGGTACCTGGAAGTGCCTCGGGTTTCTGTTCCATTTGTAGGTGACAAGGGGAGGATCGGGAAAAACTTTACGAGTGGCAGGATCAGAGTGAAGAATAGGGAGATGGTGGAATAAGATATTCCGGACAGAGTCGCAATGAGGGTGATATGTAAGAACAAGTTTCATTCGGTAAGAGGGAGGACGGTGAGTGGGAGTGACGGAGTCGTGAAGGGAGATAGGGAGAACCCGCTGGTGGATGTAGGAGAGAGTGGTTTCAAGGTAGAGTTTCTCGCGGAAGGAGTCAAGCATCTCGTGGGCCTTGAGACTAGCCAGAGCACGAACCTTGGGATGAGAAATATTCGAATATTGCAAGCACCGAGGTCAGATGTGCCTTGATATCGTGAAGAGTAGTTTTAATATAGAGTTCTAAGGCACCGGATCGGCCAGGAGGCGGGATCCAGTCAGATTTGCGATAGGATTAACTGGAGAAAGGGTAATCGGGGTCAGGAAAAGAGTAAGAGTTTTGGATTGGTCTGGTACCATTGTTAAAGGCGTAGGCGGCGATGATAGGCATGCACATCCTTGAGAACAGAGTACTGGTCAATGGAGGACTGGAGAGGGACAAAGTTAAGCCCTTTGCTGAGAACTGAGTACTGGTCAATGGAGGGCTGGAGAGGGACAAAGTTAAGGCCTTTGCTGAGAACCGAGTACTGGTCAATGGAGGGCTAGAGAGGGACAAAGTTAAGGCCTTTGCTGAGAACTGATATTTCACTCTGTCAGAGGAAGATCAGAAGGGATACAGATCACTTGATGGCGAGAAGCAGTGGGTGAGGATGGAGGGGGAGGGGTAGGAGGGCGGAGACGGGTAAGCTTGTCCTTCTTGCGAGCAGACAAGAAGTCGTATAATTGACGATTGATAGTGTGAATAATGTAGCGGATGACAGCATAGGAAAAGTAGTCATGGGTGGAGAGAGCTCACAAGCAGTGCAGAAGAAGAGATTGGGAGGAATGAATATCAAGCAGTCTATCGTTGCTGGATGCATTACAGCGCATGCGCAGGAAACTATTCTTCCTATCCGTACGGTCAAGATGGCGGAGCTCACGGGGTTTAGAGAACAAGCCGCGTGGTGAAACTTGGAAGTGAATCCGCACGAAGAACGTTATAGCGAAGAAAATTGCGAATGAAATTGAGGTGGCAAGTAAATCGGGTAATCTTGAGAGTGACAAGAGCGAAGTCAGTGGCAATACGGGAGAGGTAAGGAGGGAAAAGGCTGAATGCCGCAATGATAAACAAACCGAGGAAGTTTGTCGTGAATTTAGAGGAGGGCGTGGCGATGATATAGTGAAAGTGGAAGGTACGACAACACCAAATAACAAATAGTAGCAGCAATAGTGGTACAAAAAAAAATAATATTAAAATAATGCGAGGATGCGGCGGCACTGGAGATGTGTATAATGGGGAAAAATAAATGAAAAAAAATGTTTAAAGTTGATTAAAGCTAAGTTTAATCAAAATGTTACAATGGGTATGGTCAGATACCGCACGGAGTCGAGAACACAAACAAAACCTATGTTACGATCAATAGGCATAGGAGAGAGTGGTCTCAGGGTAGAGTCGCTCGCGGAAGAAGTCAAGCATCTCGTGGACCCTGAGAATGACGTTGCCGTCATCCTGACAGAGGCGTCGAAGGCGGAGGAGTTGAAAGAAAGGAAGCGAATCGCGGCAGGATTGAGGATTGGATGAAGTGTAGAGGAGGTATTTGTGGACGTGAGTGGCTTTGTAGTAGACAGTGTTGGAGAGACCTGAAGGGCAGATATAAACAGAAACAAACTAATATAAATAAACATGAACGTATATAACACATATAAACAGAAACAAACTAACACAAATAAGCAATACCGTATTTAACACATATAAATAGAGTAAAAACAAGATAATAACTAACTCAGTAATTTTACAAATTGCCATTTTTAGGTGCTATCGAACTATGTGACTTTTTCTTTTCTGTGCAAGTTTCTTCTCATCATCATTTATCCATTTGTGCAGTTAGACGCCGTGGGGAGATGTAGTTTTCTGTCGTGTGCCAGCTATGTCGCCGATGTTGCTGTCATTCCGTATTTCTTCCTTATAGCTGTCCATCGTTGTCGATGAGGACCGCCAACATCATCCTTGTCACAGATTTCCCTGTTGGGTGTGGGTGCGCATGTGGCTGAACAGGCCAATGCGAGCACGAAAACATATGCTACATATCGGGCACACGAGGTTTGTAGAAGGGGATGGTGTTCCCGCTGCTCGGGATTTCCGCGTCTCGCGTCTGTTCTGGGCTTTCCCAACACGGTCATCTTCACCGGCAGCTACACCCGATTTGACTGCGCTTTTCCAGTCAGATCTGTTTTTCGCAAGACATTCCCAGGTGTCGATGTCTATCTGGCAACTTTTTAGTGAGTCCTTCAGACCGTCTTTAAAACGTTTCTTTGGGCGCCCTCTCTTGCGCCATCCCTCTCTCAGCTCGCCTTAGAGAAGCTTCTTTGGGAGCCGCTCGTCTTACATACGGACGAGGTGTCCGTCCCATCCTAGTCGTGCTTTTTCTAGCAGTGCATGGATGCTGGGCATGTTAGAGAAAACCTCGATGTCAGTGACACGATCTTTCCATCGGGTGTGAAATATTCGCCTCAGGCAACCTGTGTGGAAGTGGTTTAACCTCCTTGCATGTCCAGAGTATACAGTCCAGCTTTCGCAAGCGTATAGTAGGGTTGGAGTGATGGTTGCACGGTAGACTTTGAGTTTGATCTTTACGCTGATGCCACGACGTGCCCAGACCATCGAGCGCATTCTACCAAAGGCTGTGCTGGCCTTTGCTATTCTGCTTGCCACCTCATCGTCTAGGCTGACAGATCTCGACAGCGTGCTGCCCAGATATGTGAATTTGTCTACGGCATTCAACGTCTGCCCGCTGACTGTAGTCTCTGGTTTTGTGTACGGCATGCCTGGTGCTGGTTGGTACATGACCTCTGTTTTTTTGGCATTTATGGTGAGGTCAAAATTTTCGCATGCGGCAAAGAACTGGTCCATTCCAACCTGCATGTTCAGTTCTGAGTTGCTCATTAGAGCGCAGTCGTCAGAATTACAAGTTTCCTGATTATGTCGCCAGCCACTTTGGTTTTGGCCTTCATTCTTCTGGAATTGAGTAACTTGCCATCTGTGTGGTACTTTATGGGTATTCCAAGCTCCAATGATCTGAAGGCGTCTGTCATCGTGGCCGCGAACATCATGCTGAACAAAGTCGGGGCGAGTGCACATCCTTGTTTTACTCCGTTTGATACTAGAAACGTTTTAGAGATTGCACCGCTGTCCAGTACACGAGCACACATGCCTTCGTGTAGCTGTTTCACCATTGTTATGAACTTGTTGGGGCAGCCAAACTTAGACATTATCATCCACAGCCCTCCTCTGTTTACTGTATCAAATGCCTTTGTCAAATCAATAAATGTGGTGTACAAGGCCTGATTTTGCTCTCGACACTTCTCTTGTACCTGGCGAGCGGCAAAAATCATGTCCACTGTTCCTCTTCCGGCTCTGAATCCACATTGGCTTTCTGGGAGGTGGTGGCTTTGTTCAAGGTGTTTGTTGAGCCTGTTTAGCAGTAAGCGCGCTAGGATCTTGCCTGCTACGGAGAGTAGCGATATTCCACGATGATTGTCGCATTTCTGACGATTGCCTTTTCTTTTGTATAGGTGAACGATTGAGGCGTCCTTTAGCTCCTGCGGAATTTTACCTTCAGCCCACATGTGACAGAAGAGTTCAGTGATCCTTCTGGTGAGAGATGGGCCAGTCCTTATGCTTGCGCGTGAGTGTCTCACCATATATTCATCTTTTACGTGGTCTGCCTCTTGCTCTGCAACCCTGATGTCTGGTACTGTAGATACAAGCAGATGGTAACTTTGGTTGCATTCTTGTCAGGTGTCCGAACCATTTAATTCATCTTCAGTTCCGCTTTCTTGTGTTTTCCATCGAGAAGCTGCATCATTTGGTTGGCTTCTGGTGCTGACTCTGAGATGAGAACTATGTTCTATGCTAATCGAAGATGATTGAGGCTTCTACCATCAATAACGAAGCCAGAGGCTTCACATTTGCATCGGCTAATAACTGATTCCAAAGATTCGGAGAAGAGGTTTCCACAGATAGGATCGCTCTGGCAGCCATCTTTTTAATTTGTTCCACAATTGGGCGTTGGAAGGGACGAGATGTTGTAATGCAGTTCGTATAACTGTTAGCCCGAATTCTGATGTAACAAGGATAGATACTTTGCTCCAACAGTGAAATATAGACAAAATGTAGTTCGACCGAATCAAAAGCCTTTTTATAGTCGATAAAGGTGAATATCAAAGACGTGTGGAACTCTCGAGGTTCCTCAATAATGCATCAGCAGTTTGAAATATGGTCCATTATGCGGTATTCTTCTTCTTCTTCTTCTTCTTCTTCGTACTCTGTCAAACGTCAACCTGTATTTTTTCGAAAAAAGCAGCGGTCATCCTGAGACTGTTGACATAGAGCTTGTCTAGTGTTGCCACTGGTGATGGCCACATGTGCTTTGTCTGGTCCTCGTATGTCGGGCAGTTTTGCAGCAGATGTTCAGCGGTCATTTTCCCGGTACCACAAGTGCATTCGTCAGTGCCACCTATCTTCAGTTTATTGAATAGGTGGTACCTCAGTCTGTTGTGGAATGTGCGGAGTCTGAAGACCACGACCAGCTCTCTTCTGTTCAACTGGTAGTAGGCCTCATTGTTTGTGTAGCCAGTATGTTCTGCTTCCCATTTGGCCATGTATCTGGCCCTAATAAGCCTTTTGGACTCTTCGTAAGTCACACTAGAATCTGGTTGTGGTAGTCTTGCACCTTCATTTGCCAGTCTGTCTGCCTCCTCGTTGTCTTGGATGTTACAGTAGGATGGAACCCACTGTACCACTACTCTTTTTGGTGTGGACTGCCGGCATAGTTGACAGAGTACTGCTCTTAAATCATTAAATCAGGATTTTTCTGGCTTTTTAGTGCTGTGACTACGGCCAGGGCATCTGTAAACAGGACTATCTGGCTTTCATTTCTTTTGCCTGTCAGCAATACTTCTACTGCAGCCCTCAGTGCCTCTGCCTCCGCTCTGAAATTGCTTGAATATTTTCCAGTTGCCAATGACAGTGTTATTTTTCTACCATTTGGTAGGCTCAGGAATACCCCTGCCCCTCCGTTCTGTGATGTGTTTGTTACAGTACCGTCGGTGTATGCATGGGTCCAGTCCATGCTTGGGTAGTTTTCCGCTATGTACCTCAGGGTTATGTCTCTTCTTTCTTTTTCATTTTGGATGTTCTTGTTTCCAATACCTGGTATATTTTCTACCACCTCCGGGATGATATGCTGCTTCCATGTGGGTTTGCGTACAGTAGGGATGGGCTTTGGTGTTGTCATGGTGTTCATAGTGTCTTCGCTCATCTTTGCTTTGGCTATTTCTGCAAAATTTTTAGTTTTAATTTCCCTTTTCCAAATCTATTTAGTCTCTGATGCATTGGATGATCTGTCAGTCTTCTGAGTTTCTCTGCTTGCTGCTGGGCTCTGCAGTCTCTTCTATCGGTCATGGATTGCAGATTTGTCATCTTTTCAAGTTCTACAATTGGCGTTGACTTCATGCCTCCTGTTATAACTCTCATGGCTTGGTTTTGAAGTTTGTTAATTTTATCAAAGTTCGCCCTCGCTGCTGTTGTCCATGTTGCAATGCCATACTCGAGAACTGGTCTCACTCTTCCAGTGTATAGTTTCTTTAGTATACTTTCGTCTGCTCCCCAGCTTGTGCCAGCAAGTTTCCTCATGATTGCCATTTTTTGTCCGGCTCTCATTCGGTTTCTCTAGATCTAACTTGTCCATGTCATGCGCCGATCAAATGTGACCTCCAGCACCCGAGGCCTTCGTCTTAACTCGAGACCACAAAGATACTCTCTCTCTCTCTCTTTCTCTCTCTCTCTCTCTCTCTCTCTCTCTCCCTCTTTCAGTCGACAAACCACTACTTACAACCATAAGAACGCCCTAAACAGCATATTTCAAACAGAAAACGCGCAGGAACTTCCAAAAAGCGAACTGGCAGTTTTTTTCAAGAAATCTAACACCTTATGCTAGAAACAAGCAGGGTTGAGAATTGGTAGCTGCACAGAAAACAAGCTTTTTAAGCAAACCCAAAAAATAAATTATGGCTTTCATAACAACAAGCATCCAGGGATCATTTTTTTTTACTTTACTTTACTTTATACCTACAACATAGGAGCAAGAAAGTGATAGTCAAACTGTATAAAGCATTAGTTAGACCTAGATTGGAGTACTGTGTACAGGTGTGGAGTCATTATCGTAGAGGGGATATAAACATGCTGGAAAGAATACAAAAAAGAGCAACAAAACTGATAATGGAATTCAAGAATTACAGTTATGAGGAAAGACTAAAAAAAACCGACCTACAGTGTCTAGAAGAGAGAAGAATTCGTGGTGACGTAATACAGGTTTATAAGATGATCAGAGGAATGGATAAATTAGATGATAACAAGCTTTATTTTTAAATACAGCCACCTACAACAACAAGAGGGCATAGCTACAAATTAACTAAAGAGAGGTCCAGATTAGATATTAGGAAATATTTTTTTAGTCAGAGAGTGGTGAATGCGTGTAATGCATTACCATGGGAGGTAGTGGAGGCAGGGACAGTAAATGCCTTTAAGAATATATTGGATGCGCATAGCTTTTAGAGCAAGCTGATGTAAATGAACCTAGTTGTATACAGACTCTGTAGAGTCTTCTAAACCAGTATAAAGACGTTAAGTTAAGTTAATTTAACAGACTTACTATCGTGTTTGAAAGAAAGGCTTGTTTATACTTTGTACTCTTCTCCTGATCTATATCAATGACGACTGATCAGATTAAGCGTTGTATGCTGATGACGTAGCAATACGGCTGAGCCATGAAGACATTGAGAAATGTGCACGAAGACAAAGTGGCTACGTGATGAGACTGCAGGACTACTGCCAAACATGGAAATTAAATATCAGCTGTTTAAAGGTATTGTATACCATCTTCACCAAGAGCCACAATTTTGCCAAAGACAAACACAATTTTGAGATTATAGGAGCACCAATTAATTAGAGTTAAACCCTCCCCATATCTTGAATTCACGCTTGACCGATATCTTAGCCTTAAGCATCACATCCAGAATGTGAAGAATAAATCTGTGAGACGTCTTCAGCTTTTAAAAAGACTTGTTAGTAAATCATGGGTATCCGACGAGGATACTTTGAGAGGTGTATACCTCAGTTATGTGCGCTCAGCAATGGAACATAATAGTGCGCTCCTAACAATTTGTTCAAAATTCGATTTGAAATCATTGGACAGGATGCAAAATAGTGTTCTACGCTTCATTATGGGAGCAATGAGGACAACACCAACTGCAGCTTACGAAATCCACACACAGATGGAATCCCTAGAGTTGCAGTAGGATAAAGCAGTTATGGAAGCGTATGAGAAGTATGAAGAATGAAACGGAATCACTCCAATAGACTCGTTGTTGAAAATGATAGCCATAAAGCACAATTAAAGAAAAGTATGTACTTCACAATGTTAATGAAATCAAAAGCAGAAACCATATCTCAGAAAGAAAACAAGAGTTACAGAGAGTATTGATAGATATACCACCACAAACATCCCATAAAACACCAAAAAGACTGACAAAATTAATAGATGATACAATCAAAAGTTCAGATCTAAGTACTCTCAAAGCAGTTCAAAGAACTAGTGATGTATTTCCCCATGAATGGATTCAAGTAATGATGGATACACAATTTAAAGTCACCATTAGAGTAGATTATGGCGTGTATTTAGAATACTCCGACTGTTACTCTTATGAACTGTCTGATGCTTGCGGGGAGGTTTGCTCCAACTATGAAGCTTAAATCACTGCACTGTCTGATGCTTGCGGGGAGGTTTGCTCCAACTATGAAGCTGAAATCACTGCACTGTCTGATGCTTGCGGGGAGGTTTGCTCCAACTATGAAGCTGAAATCCCTGCACTGTCTGATGCTTGCGGGGAGGTTCGCTCCAACTATGAAGCTGAAATCACTGCACTGTCTGATGCTTGCGGGGAGGTTTGCTCCAACTATGAAGCTGAAATCACTGCACTGTCTGATGCTTGCGGGGAGGTTTGCTCCAACTATGAAGCTGAAATCACTGCACTGTCTGATGCTTGCGGGGAGGTTTGCTCCAACTATGAAGCTGAAATCACTGCACTGTCTGATGCTTGCGGGGAGGTTTGCTCCAACTATGAAGCTGAAATCACTGCACTGTCTGATGCTTGCGGGGAGGTTTGCTCCAACTATGAAGCTGAAATCACTGCACTGTCTGATGCTTGCGGGGAGGTTTGCTCCAACTATGAAGCTGAAATCACTGCACTGTCTGATGCTTGCGGGGAGGTTTGCTCCAACTATGAAGCTGAAATCACTGCACTGTCTGATGCTTGCGGGGAGGTTTGCTCCAACTATGAAGCTGAAATCACTGCACTGTCTGATGCTTGCGGGGAGGTTTGCTCCAACTATGAAGCTGAAATCACTGCACTGTCTGATGCTTGCGGGGAGGTTTGCTCCAACTATGAAGCTGAAATCACTGCACTTGAAGACTCCTTGTGCCATCTGATAATAGTTGTTATTGCCTTTTCTTCAAAAGCCCAAAATATGGTTATTTTTGTATATCACCTGGTAATGACAAGGCAGGCAGACTAGCAAAGGAGGGATCAAGACAAGAGCAACCACTTTACAAACATCCAAACAGCTCAAATTTATGCATATGGAGAGAGAGAGAGAGAGAGACAAACGGACAGACAGACAGAGAGAGAGAGAGAGAGAGAGAGAGACGGACAGAGAGGAGAAATAGAGATAACCTGAGCCCATATTAATCTGTTCTGAATGCAATTACATCTATTCAGAATGTTATAGTTGAACATTCTGTTTCAAGAGGTTGCTCTTCCAACAATAAGAAGAGCTTTATTCGCTCTGGCTGATATAATTTGTTGATGTAACGTCTTTATACTGAATTAGAAGACTCTACGGAGTCTGTTTACAGCCAGTTTCTTGGAGGGTGGTTTTTACCTATGTGCGGGCCTATCTAAATATACTCAGCACTAGAACTAAGTAGACCGGCAGCCAGTTTAGACGTCGTCTATAGCTGCTCCTAACAAACCACCCGGTGAAAGGTACAAAATAACTTGGGTAGATTTTTAATTGGAATTTTGTCCGGGCAGCAGCTGTTAAGCCTACTCTTTATTTCCAATTGCCAAGGAATTGTTAGTGTTCTCGACACTGGATACAGGAGTTCGATCTCACTACACAGAAATAAGGGGCTTTTTTTTTTTTTAAATCTACGTGGAAAAAAAAAAAATCGGCCTCCACCGTGATTCGAATACGCGACCACCGGCACCCAACGCAGACACCTTACCTCGAAACCATCGAGTACCAATATCAAAATATCACTCAACACTTTACATAAATGTTTATATTTTTAAACATGATTACATATCAAAGATAGTCTTAAATTTTTATTTTGCAAAGTGAATCTGTAAAGAACAGTTTCCATATTTTGAATCTTCTTGCAAAATTATTATAAACCTGCTAACACATTATATTTGTGAATGAAACACTTAACTCAAAATTAAACAGAAAACGTATTAAACTGTGTGTGTATTTTGCAGAACGCAGCTTCTTACAACCACCAGCCTGTTTGGTTGTTATATGTTTTTTGATAGGTGTGCAGTACATTTCAGGATGCCATTACTTTCCGTTCAAGGGGGAGATGTCGCACAAAGAAGAAAAAAACTGGTGTTTGTCAACTTAGACACGGCGGGATTCGAACAGGATGCGTTTCACACCTTAGGCCAGGTTGCCTCATTAAATAAGTTAAATGAAATTGTACTTGCATTTTAATAATAAGTATAATTGCATAACCACATGTATTCTGTAATGCAAATCTTTGCTTACTTTTTAATAATTAAACGTTGCAGCTCTGTGGTTAAGTTAAAGCACACAGTTTGATTCACAAGCACCACTAAATCAATACTGGTGTGATTCACTGCTACCTTTGTGACCCATAGACAAAAGCACATGTTATAGATTTATTTACTATATAAGTATGTTAGACCTTTCATTGGTTGTTTTGTTTATTTATTCATTTAATTATGTATGTATTTATTTAAGGGAGAGAAGGTGGTGAGGTTTTTATTGCAACGGTCTTGTTGTTCCATAAGTTGTACAGTATATTTCTTTAGAGCATGCATTATGCCTTACTCTTGCAAAATAAACAAATGCGTGAAATCCAAGATGTCTTTGCGTCTCTTGGAAACAACTGAGCTCCTGTGAATGCTAGGAACACCTGTTCTAACGTTGTTTGATGTACACAGTAGTCTCTCACGTTTAGTGTATCTTTGGCTGCCTCCATTCTAAAGAAGACTTCTGCAAGGCTGACACCTGAATAAGGAATTTGAAAATGAATATAACCTTCAAAATTCTGAAAAATCTTTGCCTCTGGGAAGTGTGAGACAATGAAGTCATTAACTGGTTCGTTTGGTGCAGTATTCCCATTTTCTAGAGTACCAAGTTGTGCAATAAGAGTGTATCCCTGTGCAAATTTGCTCTTCAAATGTTGAGGACTGCCCAGGCACATGAATCTTCCATTAACCATTATGGCAATGCGAGTACAGAGAGCATCACACTCCTCCATACTGTGAGATGTCAGCACCAATGTGGTCCCTGATGCTCTCACTTGTGATAAAACATTCCACAGAGTCCGTCTAGCTTCAGGGTCCATACCTGATGATGGTTCATCCAACAAGACAAAAGAAGGATTACCAATCAAAGCCACGGCTGTGCTCAATTTTCTTCTGGTACCTCCACTGCATTGGCCAGACATTTTGTCAATATGGGGATCAAGCGTGAGCATCTCTGCTAGTGTTGTGACCACTCTGTTGATACTGTCTTGTGGGATGCCCCGTAAGCGTGCATACATTGTCATGGTTTCTCGACCAGTCATTTCAGGAATTAGAGGGTCAAACTGTGGACAGTAGCCCATGTTAGCTTGAACACGTTTGATATTGTTTTTAATATCAAAACCTTTAAGGTAAGCATTGCCTCCAGTTACCATGGTATCTCCGGTTAACATTTTAAATGTTGACGTTTTTCCTGCCCCATTCTGGCCAAGGAGACCAAAACATTCTTGTTCAGTAATTCCAACACATAAGTGATCCACGGCAATATAATTATTATATCTCTTATATAGGTTTATAAGTACCAATGAATCTGTCTGTAAGAGATCTGAAGGTCTGGAAGAAAGAATACGTTGCCTCTCATCTACAACATCGCTGTCCTCTAAGCTTGTAACATTTGTGTCTTCTTTACCATATTTGTCACCAAAAATAATAAACCAGATCGTCTCAATGATTTTAAATTCTACTATCATGACAATCAGGAAAAATACTCCTCCTTGCAAGATCATTAATAGCATTGGGAATCCAATACCAGGCTCTTCCCAGCTAGTGTAGATATATGTAAATTTAAAACAGGCATCGGCACATTTGTCTTTACAACATGGGTTACTTAGTAAAATTAAGTGGCAATACGGTATAATTGGTTCACAACTAACTATTAAATTGTAGTTAATATTAATATTGACAAGGCAGGAGAAAAAGCTGTAGATAGGAAATAAAATCATGAATATTAAATCTAACGTGCCTGCGTTATTTCGTATTTCCGGCGTAAATACTGGGCCCTTTAGTAAAAGCACAATAAATTTGACAAGCACGCCTGATATAAAGCCGACTATGATCCACACAACAACACCAGTTGCAGCTGATTTGAACCAAAATTGAAATGCATATAAGAATGGTAGTCCTGCCCAACCAAATAAAAAAACCACTAGAATGACAAGTGCCCATCTGCCACCGTATGTGAATGCTTGAATATCAAATACAAAAAATAATGCTACAATGGGTAGAACAGAAATGCAATAGATGATGAAGTCCCACAAAAAGGTAGGTAGCCAGTATGTCACTGGCATTACCCCACTGATAATTTGCATGTGCTTTGACCCAAGCTCTCTTTCCTTGATAAGGAAGTAAATAAACAATGAAGTCATTAAAGATATGCCAAATACAATGTTTATGGCAACAGGTTTTCTTTGCACATTTTTCTCTTGGGATTTCATTTCAGTTACATTTTTAGGTAGTGGTCTCAGTGCTGTCTGAAGACTAAATGAATCATTCAAGGTGAACTGAAGAAGGGTGTTCATCAAATAGTTGACAGAAATTGGCTCTGAATGGTAAGGCTTATCATTATAATGAGCAACATAGGCGAGATGTCCCGTTTGCTCTTCAACAATGACCTCCATGCCAATTATAATTTTCTTGTTGAAGATTGGTATGCCCAACTTACTTTGTCTCGTCAGTGCATATTTATCAAAGCTGTCACGATCTTTCAAAACAAAATATTCCATATCATTAGATTGTTCAAACTGTTTTTCATACAAGCCTTTTAAAGCCATTCGTTCAACCGTTGAATTAATCCCAATTGTGTAAGGAATGTATATTCTTCCGAAAGGTTTGAGATCAAAAGTTAGAGGTGGAACTAGTATTTCATAATTAACTGTATCAGAAACCAAAGATAAAAATGCAAATAATACTGGCAGCAACAACTGGGGTATAGTTATCATCCGATTACGCCAGGTGTAAATTGCTTTCTTCATGAATACCCCATACATACGAGAAATCTCCAGATAGATACCTTTCTTTTTTGTGTAGCCTTTGTTGAGGTTCAAGAAAGAAGAAGCCTGTTTGAGAGGATCAGCTTTCTTATCAGATATGTGTTGTGAATCCCTAAGATCAACTGAGCTACCCAAACTTTTAATATATATTTCTTCTGCAGCTGGTACAAATGCTCTAAAACTTTCAATTCTAAGCAGCTCCTTGTTACTTGCCAGATACTTGTAAAGATTTGCAAATATTCTGGATTCACTGTCAGGAAGGTTATAAGTGACTTCCATGTTTGAAACAATTTCAACTTCAGCTGTTGGGATAAACAACTGAATGGTATTTGTCAACAAGTTAACATCACAACCAGATCTTTTTACAAAAAGTACTTGGTGACCAGCACATATGTTGTTTCCTATATCTTCAACATTTGCATGTTCTCCAACTTTCAAAAATACTTCTTCCATGGTTGTAGCTGATGTTCCAAAACTACTAATATGAAACTCCTCCTTATAATTCTCCAGTGTTTTGAAGAGAGCTGTAAATTTATTGGACTCACTGTCAGGAAGTAGATAAGAGACTTCTGTGTTTATAACAGTTTCAAGTTCAGCTGTTGGGATGAAAAATCTAATGGCATTTGTCAGACTGTTTATTTCACACTCTGGTAGCTTCACAACAACAAGGTGATAACCGCTGCCATATAACTTTTTTAGAAACAAGGAAGTCCCACAACATTTCACAACACCTTCTCCCATAATGGCGATCCTGTCACCTAACGCATCTGCTTCATCCATGTAGTGTGTAGTGAGCAAAACAGTTCTACCTTCTCTGGCTTCCTGTAGAACATTCCATAGTTGACGACGAGCTGAAGGGTCTAGCCCTGATGATGGTTCATCAAATATCACTACCTTAGATCCTCCTATTAGAGCAATCCCAACTGAAAGCTTTCTCTTCTGTCCTCCTGATAGATTCTTAGACATCGTGTGCATTTTAGTTTCTAAACCAACTTTGTTTGCCATTTTTATTGCTTCTGATTTCATACTTGGACCACTGAAGCCTTTTACCTTTGCAAAGAATTTGAGATGTTCCAAAACTGTTAGTGTGTCAAACAGAATGTCGTACTGAGGACATAAACCTAAACTGCTCCGAACATTAGCAATGTTCTTTCTGATATCATAACCATTGACATATGCAGTACCACTGGTTGGAGGAAAGAAGCCTGTAAGCATAGACATGGTTGTAGTCTTTCCAGCTCCATTGTGACCTAACAACACAGTTATCTGTCCTTCGTACATATTCAGTGTTGTTCCGGCTACAGCTACATTGTTTCCGAATGACTTTTTCAAATCACAAATGCGAATTCCTGCTTTTCTGTCAACTGGGTCTTTTTCAAAATATTTTGTTTTAGGCATCTCACTGTCTGAACTTGTAAACTCACTAATTGATTCAGCAAACCAATATGATTTAGAGAAACAGAAGAAATATGGTTTAGGAATACCAAACTCCCCAGGTCTTATATTTTCCAAGTACCATGCGATGAAGAAGTAAATTGCAGAATCAACCAACAACATTATCATACAATCCATTAGGCTTAAGTTGTCATCTATATTTCCTGAATAATAAAAGTTGCTCCACTGGGAACCTTCTCCTGATTTCTCAAAAATTCCAATGCATGTTACTCCCAGGCACATGGCGCAGTTTAATAAAAGACAAAAGCTCAATTTGGAAATTTTGCTCATTTCCGAATATTTTGGTTCAATGTAAGAATATGGTAAAAAAGTAAAAAAGAACACAATTCCTGAAAGGATTGTTCCAGTGCTAGCTTTTTGAACACAGGCGCTTATCATGAAGCAGAATGCGATCAAAGAGAGTGCATAACACAACAGAAAAACAAAGAAGAGGCTGCCATCAGTGTGAACTATAACTGGACCGTTCGATGTAATATTAGCAAAGAGCAATACTGTGTACATTGCCATAGTTAGAACTAAGTAAATACCGAATGTTAGGATCCATGAGATTCTTTGTGCTGTTGATGTTAGGCCCAACAAATTCATCGCCTCCTTAAGTCTCTTCTCTTTCTCATATACCAAATTCTTTGTGTTAATCATGACAGTGATAATGAAGCTCAGAACGATAAAGAATGGAAGATTGATGAGTACGACCAGTGTCGCATTATCGTAACTGTAAGGTAAGAGAGGAAAACGTTTCGTCTTGATATTGAAATTAATAGGGCCTGGATCTTGGCCGCTTTGTGAAAGCCAATACTGTGCCAACGATTCACAAAGCACTTTCTGCAAGTATAATATCCTGTAGTTATGGTACAAATTTATTTGATTATATTGTTCAGTATCATCTAAAAAGCTGGGATATGAGGACGCAGTGTTCCATTTGTCTCTTCTTGGTCTTAGGGTCACTGTAATTTTTGTTGGCATCTGTAATGTCTTGAAACTGATGTTTCCAAAAGCAATGATATTTGTCATGTAATAGCTATTACTCGTGTAGTAGCAAACAGCTTCCTCCTCGGTCGGAAAGCCTTTCGCTGAAATATTCATAGAAAAGTCTTTCTTTATTCGTTGCAGAATATTATCCATTATCTGCTCAGTTGCCATTGTTTGTGGACTATATCCAATAATTGTATTAAAAGCGTCCCCTACATAACCGTCAGAGATTGTGAAACTGGTATAATATGTCGGATCTGGTACATTGATTTGTACTATTGTACTTCTGATATGAACAAATATGAGGGTAAGTGTACATGGGACAACCACCTCAAAAATTGTAGCAAATATCTTTCTTTTCCGTAGAAGCCAGTTCTTCCACAACAATGTGGTTATCTGACCATATAATCCCATGACAACAGTCTGTTTGATTGTACAAGTCTTTTTTTTATTCTACAGCAATCTTTTATTTGTACAGCAATCTGTCAGTGCAGCTACCTATTTGATTATACGGTATCGTTTAATTATACAGCTGTCAGATTGATTGAACAAAGTGTTTAATTATACAGCATTTTGGTTGAGTGTATGAACACCGACTTGATAGTGCATCAATCTGTTTAACTGTACAGCTTTCTGATTGATCGGCAATCTGTTTGTACAGCAGTCTTTCTGATAGAACAGCTACTATCTGTTTAGATGACATATGTCCATCTGATTTTACAGCAATCCGTTTCTCTACATCAATCTATTCGGTCAGTAGCGGCATTATTGTGCAGCAATCTGAGATTTTTCAAATACATTCCATTTTGCATTATCTACTGAAATATTTGGTATTGTCAAAAGATTAATTGCTACGGTTGCTAACGATTGTCAAGCACAACAAAAATACCTCCTGTGTTCTGTCAAATGTAGAGCTAAAGTTCCAAGTACCTCTTTATTACTTCTAACATCAATGAGCTAAAAATGCACATTGTATCTTTCAGCTGCAACTTTGAAACTTAGCAAGCTTTGCTATTGATATTCTAACATTTGCCAATGAGATTCGGAAATGTGCGCCTCCAACTAAAGTACCGTACGTACTGACTGATAGAATAATTCAACCGTCCAGACAGGATTGCCAGATAACGGATAAGAATTGTAACAACCAAAAAGTCCAAGCATAGCTGAAAAAAAGCTAAGAAAAAGCGGCAGAAAACTAAAGTTTGCATACATGTATTTAAGTACAACAACATTAATTGTTCTGCTTCTTCTTCTTTTGTCCTACTACCCTTGGCTTGTCATGAGGCGTTACAAAGAGGCGGAATGCGTAGATTTCTTGTTATCGCCAGGTGGGAGGCATGTCGTTAATTATAAATTCATGAGTGTGCCAGAGACACCCTCGATCCACCAGCGTCGAGATCGGCCCCTTGCACCTGGACCGAGACCTGCATATGATATGATCTCGCTTCAGGGTGCTCATAAATCATTCATACTAAATGACCAGACTACTTTATTTGTTGGGCGTCAATGTAGGCACTAACTGTGTTTGTCTTCATCATCTTCCTCAGCATGGTGTTGTGAATTCGGTAACGGTTTGTTTATTCTGACTGCACTTCTCACACAGCGCATCTCACAGCTCTGGATCTTACTAATGTGTGTTTCTAGTAAGGACAAAGATTGCCATTGGCAACACAGTGTAGTAATGCACAGTACATTTTTCAGTCTTTTCTTAGTTGAAAGAAGCACTCTATGGTGTTTGAAAATCGTGTTCACGCGATATGATCATTGTCTCGGTCGTGTGTGTGTTAACCGCCATGTTTTATTTTGTTGACCGCCATGTTTTATTCTGTTGACCGCCATGTTTTATTCTGTTGACCGCCATGTTTTATTCTGTTGACCGCCATGTTTTATTCTGTTGACCGTCATGTTTTATTCTGTTGACCGCCATGTTTTATTCTGTTGACCGCCATGTTTTATTCTGTTGACCGTCATGTTTTTATTCTATTGACCGTCATGTTTTATTCTGTTGACCGCCATGTTTTATTCTGTTGACCGTCATGTTTTATTCTGTTGACCGCCATGTTTTATTCTGTTGACCGTCATGTTTTATTCTGTTGACCGCCATGTTTTATTCTGTTGACCGCCATGTTTTATTCTGTTGACCGCCATGTTTTATTCTGTTGACCGTCATGTTTTATTCTGTTGACCGCCATGTTTTATTCTGTTGACCGCCATGTTTTATTCTGTTAACCGCCATGTTTTATTCTGTTGACCGCCATGTTTTATTCTGTTGACCGCCATGTTTTATTCTGTTGACCGTCATGTTTTATTCTGTTGACCGTCATGTTTTATTCTGTTGACCGCCATGTTTTATTCTATTGACCGTCATGTTTTATTCTGTTGACCGCCATGTTTTATTCTGTTGACCGTCATGTTTTATTCTGTTGACCGTCATGTTTTATTCTGTTGACCGCCATGTTTTATTCTGTTGATCGTCATGTTTTATTCGTTACAAGCGAAATTTAGAAAGGTTAGGTGGTGTTGTAGATCTTCTCCATTTTGGTAAAAAATAAAATACCTGATCATCAGTAAGCAACAGTTCATTTAGGGACGTCTCATGCAGGTTAGTCGTGTGATTTTATCCATATAAATTATGAATAACAGCGGGTAAAGAAAACATCACTCAGCACTGGAAACCAATTTGTCTTACCGGCATTTTATAGCATTTGCTAATATATTGTCTACACCTGGTCCCTTGTAGATAGGGCTTCTTCTAATTGCCTCTGATTTCTTGCTCGAGTATTAATCTGTAGTTATGCGCAACATATTTCAGAGTTTGTTCAAATGAATGATGTTGCACAGATTAAATACCGTCATCTGCTTTAGCAGAACCTGGGACAAGTAAGTATGTGAAATACTCATCCCATCTGCCTGTTATCCTTTCATATTCATAAAGTGGTTGTCCCTCTTTGTCATTTACTACTGTGTAAGGTATGGTTAAGAACTGTTATTTGCACAAAGCCGTGCGTAATGCATGGCGCTGTTTCCACACCAGCAGCAAAACACTAAAGCAGGTACAGGAGTTTAAGTACATGGGAAGTGCTTTCACTGAGGTCTACAGACTGGACAGAGAGAAAATAGAATTCGAAAAGCAAACAAGGTACACTATCAGCTGGTACCGATACTGAAACATCCAAGTGTCGCTATGTCCACTAAACAGACGCTGATAAATACGATGATCATATCTAAGTTATGTTATCAGTGTCAAACTTGGGCTCTAGAAGATATGAACAAACGTAAGATCGAGACATGTGAGATGCGATGTGTACGAAATACAGAAGGAAAGGCAATTCACGACAAAACTCGTAACAGCACGTTGAAGAACACCTTTTTTGCAACACCGCAAGTCAAGAGCATTTCTGTATGACAAAATAAAAAGAATGCACTTTATTAGATGTCAGGTTTTTTTAATATCGGTATTTTCTAACGACATTTAGATTGAGATAGAGAGCTACGTACAAGGCGCGGAATCATTCGCATATCTTGGTAGCAGTATATACAAAGTAGGAGTATCGATAAAGATACTCAAAATGTGAGAGGAGCTTCCACCGTATTAATGAACTAATGGAAACCAACAGGAACTCAGTTCAACAGAGAAAAAAAAAACATATCTTCTACTTCCATATAATTTGTTTTATTTTATGGCTCTGAAACATAACAACAACAAATATACTGAATGCTGAAATAATGAATGTTTTCAGGATTTGAAGAATTGAGATAGTATTATAAAAGCACCAATGTCTAACTGTTGGAAAGTTTTAGACAGACAACAGCAGGCCGGAAAGGGAAGAGAATTCACTGAAGTTAGAAAGAACACACACATTTAGAAAGCCAGCTGATAGCATTAAACGGCTGTTTTCTTTTCTAAAATCTCCATAACAGGAGAAGTAGGAACACACAAATACACACATGGGAAAGTAAGGTCAAAACAAGATTTAAGAAAACAGGCAAATTGTAAAGAGAGCTGGATTAGACGTTCAAGACAGAAGGACTTTTGATCGATTGAAATGTTCTACCCCGATTGTCATTACATTATAAATATATAGTTGTATTATGTTTATTATTATTGTTATTGTATTGTTTTTTTTTTTGGGGGGGGGGGGGGGGGGGGTGTATTTACAATTCTTCTTTGCTTTTCCCGTTGCGCTTTTCAGCGTCAGTTTATGGGGAGATCTCTTCAACGAGCCATATTGTGTGTCTCGTGCACAGTGGCATTTACTACCTCGAATATTTCTAAAAGTCATATTTTTCGTGGTCTGCCTTTGGCCTTGAATCCGTTGCATCTAATTAGCAATGCTTGTTGGGTGTGCTGTGTGGTGGTAGTCTTGTTACGGGGGCCAAACCATTTTAATTACTGTTTATTATGTAGTATAAAACGTGTGTTGTTCCCACTAGTCTCCTTATATCATCGTTTCTGATCCTGTCTCTCCTTGTTACAATCAATATTTTTCGCAGGTATTTCATTTCTGCTGTTACGATGTGTCTTTTCCATTTGATGTTAGTGCCCAGTTTTGAGATTGATAGCATAGTGTCGGGACGAAAATTGTGTTGTATAAAGCTCTTTTGGTAGCTATTGTCAGTTCAGGTGCCATCTACGCATCGACGGTCGGCTGCAATGGATTTCCAGTGTACTCTATCTTTTGCCATAATTGTGCAATCTGAGACTTAAAACGTTGCCTCTTGAACGACTGTCTTCAACCCTTCCAACCAGTATGGTCTTCAATAAGGAGGTATGTTTTGTGGTATGACCAAAATAATGTAACTGTCCAACCCTGATTTCAGTGATTAATTCTCTTTTCATCCCCAACTTTTCGAACACCTTCAAATTTGTTTTCTTCTCCTTCCAAGAAATGCGACCCAATCTTCTATATAGCCTCGTTTGGAAGGCTTCGATACTCTTTTCCAACTTGCTATTGTCACGTGCTTTCAATTAATTATTGGAGTTAATTGTCCAATGATCTAATTTACCTTATTGCATCTTTGTTGGAATTCCGCTGTAGTTCTCCTGTCTGCTGATTACGTGCTCTATAAGTTTGTGATATCTTTCCCCTGTTTGATTTGCTGTTTTTCATGAAAGATATTGATGGATAGATATTTTCATGACCTCAGTTTTTTGTCTACATTGATTTTCATGCTGTGTTCTTTGCATGTATTTATTTGTACTGCTCTTTTTAAACACATAAGGAAACATTTCTGGAAGAATACCATCATTGTACTTTTTTGTGTGAATAAAGATGTAAAAAAAATTTTGAGAGCCCAATAAATTTAAAATTACGTGCTCTGCATGGGTCTTTGTGTATGACAAGAATAGCACCACTGTCCCACAGAGAGAATGTCGTGAGGCGATTAGCTGTGTGACATAACATAATTCCGGCCATTGTTATGTGGTTTGTTTAGAGCAGCATAAAATGTTTTAGATTGTGAATTGTTTTCGTTGTTCTTTGTCCTCGACGAAGGCATTGTGGCGTTAACATGGGTTTAGTTTTGATTTTGTCCTGATGCGGGTGAATTTTGTTCGTCCATCGTCATCGGGGAAGAACACTATGTCAACATTAACTGTTCACATAAGTTCCAAGATGGCTAAATAAGCCAATTTACAATTGTCTGTCATATTTAGTAGAAGGAAATAGGACACTCCCTATCACCGGGGTTAAATAATTGTTGTGAGCCGACTTGCGGTGCTACCGTCTATATAGCCTCATTTATTCTTGATACCTCATGTCTCTGAACACCCCAGAAATAGTGCTGCGCCAGTCTTTTCTTGCGCCAGCGTTTCCGTTGACCATCGCCTGCTCTATTGCCATAGAGCAACTCTTTTAGTATATGTTGATCAAACATGCGTACCACATAACCAGCCCATCTCAGCTGTGCTGCACATATGGTGTGCATACTGTACATGCCCGCTCGCGCTAGCACATCTGTATTTGGCACCATGTCATATTATATAATCCGCAGTAGTTTCCCCAAGCAGTGGAAGTGGTTTAATGGATGCGGGTTGCTAAGCCATTACATGTATATATGTTAACGGCTGTTCTTGTTTGTACGAGTATATTACTGTCATTAGAAAAACTTTATATTTATTTCCGAGTTTTTAAAACACATAAAAAAAGTATAACGTCTTTGCTTTCAGGATCTCTGGTCATGCTATATCCGCAGTCCAGTCCCTATGATGAAGCCTGTAAGCCTTCGGAGTGGCTGCCATACATCTTTTGTCTCAGTTCCGCACCCTCTGACCAGACCTGGTATCTCATTTCCCTATAAAGTTGTTTCCAATGCCTACAATGAGTAGGCTTACTCGTGTATAAAGTATGTTAAGACGCGGGTTGCAACAGCTTGCCTCACATCCCGAGCGTGCTGATGAAGGTGGTAATCCAGGCGGTCGTGCTATGATTGACTTGATCTGCATGTCACTCATTACTACGAAGATCACGTCGATCCCTCAGCTTTTTATCCAGGATGCCATGAAAACAGTCCGTTTCCAGGGAGTACTACGAGGAAGCCAAAGTGAGGATCTTGATCAGTATATTTTTTCTGACCCTGACTAACCCGTTTGATCAGTATGTTGTGCCTGGTCAGACGTTAGTCTTCCTCCCCACCCTATTGAGTAAAGTCGAACTAATTTTTGTGACGCCAATTATCCTTTCAAACCCAGAAAAGATTTGAAACATTGAAACTAATTTTTGGGGCGTCGCCATCGGATTACAATAAGCATAGTTTCTTAAATTTGGCTTACAAAGAGACAAACTGGCAACCTTTTGTTCACGCATGCTCTTCGATCAAAAGTACCCATTTCCGAGTTCATCAATTATTTTTTAAAATATAAAACCGACAAATTATGTGCTGAATATACAAAGGAACATTTTGAGGACAGTCGCGGAGGCAAACCATCAACATATGATAATGGAGGACCCAGCATCCTAAGATCAGAGGTGGTAAATTTGATAAAAAACCATGAGAAAAGGGAAAGCAACAGGGCTGGACTCCATAAACATAGAATGATAGAGGCCCTGGAAGAATTTGGTACAGATATAAGCCTACTTACTGATCTGTGAAATGACATATACAATACTTGATGCATACCAACGGACCTGAAAACATCTACGTTTATAAAACTACCGAAAAAATCTCATGCAACAGAATATTTAGACATTAGAACAATAAGTCTAATGTTATGTTACGGCCTTTTTCGTCTTGACAGACGGTCAGTAAGCTAGTCTGTTGTAGAGATGGTGATGGCAGCATCTGTCCTGAAGGGACATCGACTTTCGTGGCTGATTTTGCAGATTCTCTATTGACAGGGACAACAGCAGTGTAAACAGAAAAAGTTCGATTGGTTGTGGTGTAGGCTCCTTTCTTTTGCGTTGCTTGTCTTCTATCTGTCATCAGAACTAGCTCTGATGCCTCCATGCCCATTCTCAAGGTCGCTCTCCGTGTAGCTCTATCCTCTGCAATCTCCTCCTAGGTATTTGGATTGATCGTAAAATCGTTCATGGATCTTTTGCAAATGTCCCTGTATCTTAATTTAGGCCTTTCTTGTGATCTGGTACCCGATATGAGTTCACCCAGGAGTGACTGCATCGGAATGCGGGTATTTGACATTCGTTTCACGTAACTCAATCATCTCAGTCTCTTATTGTTCAGAGTCTAGAAAAGGGAAGGTATCTTGACGCGTATCAGTATTTCCGAGTTGGTCACCGTGCCCTGCCACTTTATGTTCATTATACTGCGAATACATCGTAGTGTTTTTTTAGACCGCTACCGCCCTCATATAGCCGAGCTTTTGAAATGTGAGATCGCTAATGATTATTCCCGCATGTGTGCCCTGAATGTGGCAGGATATGTCGTTTCAGAATTGGTCTTTACAGCCATAAGGGAATCCATTGTGCACCAATAGTATGATGCTGTCGCCAGCTCTGCTTGCGATGGGCAACTTGTAGTATTATTATGTAAAATATGTTGGGAATTAAAACAGTTTTCTGGACAGTGCTTCCTTTTTGTAAATTATACCTTCATTGTTCCATTCCAACATCTGCAAGGTTTTGGTGGCAGATCAGTCAGTGTGTCCATGGTGGGAGAGACGTGTCTTTGTGACGGGAGCGGGGTGTACCCTATGGTGTCCCTCTGTATAGTCCAGATCCTTGATTATCCTTTAATGAGATACATTGTGTAGTAGTTTGCAGCAACGAGCTGTTTTTATATGCATTTTTCTGTTAAACACTTTCGTTTTCAGCAAGCACTTTCTTCGGGTTCGTATCCTAAGCCTTTGATTGTCCCAAAGCGGCCGGGCAAACAAATCTGCAATGCAGTAGGTTATATATTGATAACATGTTTATACATGGTATGATGGGGTTGTTATACGGTTCCCATGGCAGTTGCCCACTGTCGAGAAAGAGGCGCGGGATGTCCTATTTGGAGTCCATGAGCCTGGCGTCGCCCCTCTCTCTCACCAGACCTTCGGGACGACGAGGCTAACGTCTGGTCAGACAAAACACACTGATCAGAGAATGTTAGCCAGGGTCAGGAGAAATATACTGGCCAAAATTCTCACCTGACCTCCTCGTTGGTCGTCATGGAAACGCGCTGTTGTCGAGGACAACAGTCTGGCTAACAAGGTAAGGTTCGACGTGATCTGCGTAGTAGTGAACGACACGCAGATGAAGCCAAGTATAGTACAACCGCATGGAGGACCCCGGTAACCTTCATTAGCACGCTAGAGATGTGAGGAAAGCTACTGTAACCCGTCACTTAACACCCTTTTCAGGGCGCACATAAGAGTAAGCTACTCATTGTGTGCATTCGAAATAACAACAACAATCACCAAACTATCACGTTCATGACTGCTCTCTAAGCAGCCACGCAGTCCCTTAGCACGTTGATACACCGTAGACTTGAGGTCATTTTTGTCATTAGTTGAGGCTATTTTCGGTTAGTTATTAGTCTAAGAACGTCTTTCCTTTTGTACTTTTCCTTTGTTGGGTTAGTTAGGGGATAATGCCTTTAGTTGCCCTGTTCTGGGTTTGTCGAGCTTAAGCTGCTCAAACTTTGTGAAGAGTGTTCCTCTCCTAGGTTGTCTGTCTTCGTGGACTTGAGCACCACCTTCCCGGTTGCTACAATTCTACAGTAACCAGTTCGGCTTGGGGGCCCTCGTTGAATTACTGTAGCCCGCAAGGTGATCGCTCCCGTGGGGAGAAAGAATGTAATATATAATCTTACTGTTTAACGAAAGCTATTAGAATGTTATTGATAGAAAGTGATTTAAGAAAGTGATCTAGGAAAGTGATCTTCTTCTTCTTCGTAGGCTGTCAGACGTCAACCTGTATTTTTTCTAAAAAAGCAGCGGTCATCCTGAGGCTGTCGACACTGCCATAGAGCTTGTCTAGTGTTGCCACATCTGCTTTCTCTGATCCTCGTATGTCGGGCAGTTTTGCAGCAAATATTCAGCGGTCATTTTCCCGGTACCACACGAGCATTCGTCAGTGCCACCTATCTTCAATTTATTGAATAGGTGGTACCTCAGTCTATTGTGGCCTGTGCGCAGTCTGAAGACCACGACCTGCTCTCTTCTATTCAACTGGTAATAGGCATCATTTTTTGTGTAGCCAGTATGTTCTGGTTCCCATTTGGTCATGTATCTAGCTCTAATAAGCCTTTTTGACTCTTCGTAGGTCACACTAGGGTCTGGTTGTGGTAGTCTTGCACCTTCTTTTGCCAGTCTGTCTACCTCCTCGTTGCCTTGGATGTTACAGTGGGATGGAACCCACTGTACCACTAACCTTTTTGGTGCGGACTGCTTAAATCATTAAGAAAGTGATCTAAGAAAGTGATCTAAGAAAGTGATCTAGGAAAGTGATCTAAGAAAGTGATCTAAGAAAGTGACCTAGGAAAGTGATCCAGGTAAGTGATCTAGGTAAGTGATCTAATAAAATGATCTAAGAAAGTGATCTAGGAAAGTGATCTGATCTAAAAAAAAAAGTGATCTAAGAAAGTTAAAGGGTTCAATTCAGCAAACATATAATATTTTACCAGCAAAAATACATGAAGCAAAGAAAAAATGGAAGACTAGCGAAATATGAAATTTGATGGATGAAAAAAGGATAAGAAAACATGATGAGAAGGACTACACCAAACTGAATTAAGAGATAATAGACAAGTGTAGGCAGGCGAAAGAAACATGGTTAGACCATAAATGCCTAGAACTCGAAGCGTCACAAAACAGAAGCAATATCCATGTACAAAATAAATTAACTTACAGGAAGACGACCACACACAATCACTGGATGTTTGAAAGCAAAAGAAGTGGAGATACTTATGGGGAAGGATAAAATGATTCACAGAAAACATCAGCGAGTTATATGATGACAACAGACAAGACGTTAAATGAACAGGTTGGTTGCAAAGGGCCATCAATATTGGCGGCAGATGTAAAAGAAGCTATGCAACATTAAACAAAGAAAGGCACCAGGACCCAGATAACATTAAACAAAGAAAGGCACCAGGACCAGATAACATCACACTACAGGAAATTGCGGCCACAAGAGATTTTAGACTAAAAGTAATATCAAAACTACTAAATGATATATATGAGTGCAGATACATCCTGACTAACTTGATGAGGTCAGTATTCATTGCACTGCCAAAGAAACGTATTAGCATTATGAATCACGTAACAGAAATACTTCTCAGAATCAACAGTGAGGAATAGAATAAAACCAGAAATAGGCGATGAGCAATGCGGGTTTACGTAAGGTAATGGCACAAACAAAATCATAAATATATATATATATATTGCGAACAATTATCGAGAGAGCTATAGAGATGAAAACAGATGTATATATCTGCTTTATTGACTATACCAAGGCCTTCAACAGGGTGAAGCACAGAGAAAATGATCCATATGCTGGAAAAGCTGTATGTCGATGGAAAGGACCTGATAATTATTCCGAACATATACTTATACGAATAGATATCACAGTAGGAGAATTCATGCGGATTTTTGTTTTAATGGAGTGAGACAGGGATGTGTGCTGTCTTCTTATCTGTTCTCTCTGTACTGTGAATTTACATTGCAATCTCTAGAGGCAATGCCTGGAATATCAATTGGTGAACAGAAGATAAACAACTTGCGTTACGATGATGACACTGTGCTGATAGCACGGAATGAGTCAGACCTACAAGAACTGGTCAACATGGTAGTTTTTAAAATAAAAAATAAAGGCTGCTTCATAAATAAAAATAAATCAGAAATAGTGGTAGTAACTAAGAAGCACAAATCTCCAAAATGTTTAAAAATGAACCAGACGGAACTAAAACAAATACAACCATTTCAATACTTGGGAACCTACATCAGTTTTGATGAGAGATGCACTTATAAAATAAAGAAGTGAATAGCAAAGACAAAATCGATCTTCAAGAGTGTGAGGGGAATCTTGTTTTTAAAAAAAAAATCTATCACTGGATTTAAGGAAAAGAGTTCTTGGATACTACGTGGAACCAATACTGACATACGGCAGCGAGTCATGGACAATCAGTAGGCAAGTACATGGATTATTGGAAGTGACCAAAATGTGGTTCTACAAAAGAATGTTGAAAATTCCATGGACCGCAAAGAAAGCTAATAACGTGGTTCTTGAGGAGGTCTAGACACAAAGGAGGCTATTGGCAAAAATTAGGACAAGGCAGTCATCATTTTTCCTGCATGTTGTGAGAAGAGGCAGGTTCGAACACACAGTGAAAACTGACAGAACCGCAGGCAAGAGGGACAGAAGGAACCAAAAATAGAAAATATTGGACAGGTTGAAGGCATGACATAAGAGGAGATCAACGGGGGAACTTATAACCGAGGGGCGTTATAAGAGGAAATGAAGGTCCATGATAGCTAACCCCAACCTGCAGGACACTTGATGATAGTATTTTAGGGCATCGGTGGTAAGACTTAAGTTCATCTGTCATCAGGGACATCTCTGTGAAGTCCTGCATAGTAGGGACGAGCAGACTTTGATTCTTTCCATTCATCTTTCGTTGCATGTGCCAGAGTTTCTGGAGGTTATCATCATCACCCACGCCTGTTATAAGTTCTTCAAACCACTCGTTCTTTGATCAGCTCAATAATGCTTAAAAACATGTTTTTTCTTATTCGCCTCATCAATCTCATCAACATTCTTTTGCAGCCTCTTTTTTACGCTTTTCGAGACTCGTATGTTGTCATCTGCTTTCTTGCCATGCCTGTTATGTCTGATTCCACCAGGACAATTGGACAACAGGGTATCTAGAAGTCCTGCGCCAAATGCTTAGCGCAGGTTATATGAAACCTGTTATGTGCCTGATCTCTAAGAACCTGTTTATGGGACTTCCTTTTGCGAAAAGGACGACACATGGCAAGTGGCCACTAGATAACAGTGCCAGATCGATGATACCATCTGTATATCCAGGCCAAGAGGCTAATTTTATTTGGCATCCGTCATTCACGGCTGTGAGGCTGGTGTGGAGTACTGCTTTCTTAAACCAATCTCTTCTCTATTTTTAGTGGCATTTCCTCATTCCTTCGATCCAGCATAATTGTCAGCGATGAGACAACTTTCACCAGGACCTTCTTACAATTCAGCCAGAAAACCCCATTTTATCACATCTACATGTGCATTCAGGTTATATGTTTCTCCATCTTCGGTTATTGATTGCCACTGCAATACCCTGGTACCTTATAAATCAACATTATCAATTTTACTGGCACTAGTACCTATCTACGTGTGCCATAGTCCTTGTTTCACATAAGCCTGCCAACCCATACAGATTACTGAAGCATCAGTTTCCTGAACATTTTATAGCAACATTTTCCGTCAATCCGATCTCCTAGATTAAGAAGATGTCGAAGTAAAAAGCCAAAAGTCCATTGTTGGAGAATGACTTCATGTCAGTGGCGAGGCCTCCATATAAGCATTGTAAGCGTTTCTAAGTTTGATTTAATTTCTTACAAAATGCAGTATAAAATTATTATGTTATCATACATCTTATAAGCGCATCAATTTTGTACAGTTGTAACACTAGTGTAAGTGTATTCATTCAAAAGTGAGTGCCAAAAAAAAAACACCTCCCAGAGAGCAAGGTATCGCATTTTGTAAGCAACACATCGAACGCTTACAGACTACACGTATAACAAAGAAAGGACTTAGATTTCTACAAAAGAAGATAGCTCATATGCTAAATTCATTTGGGTTTGTCAGCACTTTAATCAGTGGTTACTGCAGGTAGGTAACTCTATTATTTTTTGTTTTTGTGTTAACCTTATTTCTCTGTGGTTTTTATTTTGCGCCTGTCGGCCCAGTGCATCTGACTTCAGCATGCATTTTATGTAAGGGTCTGCTTCCTCCTGCATTTTCTAAGGGTTTGATTCCCCGGGGTAACGTCCGATGCTGGTTGTGAGCCTTGTCACTTTACCCCATCATCCCCCATTTTTTCATTTGAATTCCAGGAATTTTTAGTTCCATTTCCAAACATTTATTTACTCAAGCAAAATGTTGTCTACATCCACATCATTAGAGAGAGAATGTAATTGTGTTGTGGAAGATTTGTTATTCGTTGTGCTTCCCCAACCTCCATTGAGGTAAATGATATCCATTATAATAATTACTTTTGTTACTTACTTAGTCGCTCCTCTTCTACCGTGAGGTGTAGAGGTTTGCCAAAGAGAACGCCACACTGCTCTATCCACCGTCTTTTTCCTGGCCTCTTTCCAATCCAGCCCTTTATCACTTAGGGACTGTCGTATGTTGTCTTCCCAACGTACTTTGGGACGTTCTCGGGGTCTGCGTCCTTGACTTTTGATCTCCCATGACCGCTTTGGTATCCGATCTTCTTCCATTCTACAGACATGGCCAAACCACTGTAGTTGGGACTGCTCCACTCGTGTCTGCAGGGGTTGAACTTCAAGATTGCTACGTATTGTCTGGTTACGGATCTTCTCCCTTTTCGTCACCTGAACCGCCTTTCTTAGGTACCTCATTTCTGAAGTTTGTAATTGCCTTTCTTGGGCTGTAGTCATTGCACATGACTCACATCCATATGTCAGGACAGGCACATAGGTCGAGCAGTATAGATCCATCTTTGTTTTCCTGCTTATTTCTCTTCTACTGAGGAAACCTCTGTTTATTACTTTTGTTAAAACAATTATTATTTTGAATTATGAGATAAATATTATTGATAAATTTGTAACATTTGTGTTTATAGTGTGTGTTACCTAGATATTATAAGTAACAACAAACAGCGGTACGGTGAAATCAATATGGGTGTTGTGTTCCCTTAGATTGCTTACAGTTCTAAGAAGGTCACTCCTCACAACTGTTTCACGTTCAATAGCGCTGAGGCAATTCCCATAGGTAATACGTACATTTTTTCAACCAAGTCTGTTTGATTTCCTTCTGCCATTTCTATTTCTGCATCCAACTCTTTCTCACTCTCAGGTTTTCTCCACTGCTTTTCTTTCTGCATCCACCTTTCTTGATGCAATCTACTGGAGACATCAACGTCGGAGCACAGTCTCCGTATCACTTAGGATGACTTATTTGTAGTTTGACATCAGAGTTTTCCTTCTCGTCAAGGAGAAAGATTGAAAATATTTTAAAGATTGATAATTAAACTTTTGAGACCAGTGCAATGAAACTTGATATATTGGGCGTGGCAGAGGCAAGACTCACAGACTTCAGATACACAATGAAGAACGAATATACTTTAGTACATTCACAAGGAGAGTGACGTGAACGAAGTGTAGGAATTCTGTTCACATGAATCTAGAAAACATATGTGTGCCGATATTGAACATACAACGATAGAGTGATGTTGATGAGTCGAGGGATAAACCATTCTATACCGTATTCATCTACCTAGGTAGCAAGTTCACTGATACAAACAGAGTGGACAGAGAGAAAGAGACAGATTGCATATAGAAGGCGAACACTTTCCACTATCAAATTGCTTCGATTTTGAAACACCCTGGAGTGCTTCTTTCAGCTAAAAGGAGACTGATAAATGCACCATTTATTCCTACATTGTGTTACCAATGTCAATTTTTGTCTTTTCTAGAAACAAATAATAGTAAGATCCAGAACTGTGAGATGCGCTGTATGAGAAGTGCAGCCGGAAAGACAATCTTTGACCGAATCAGCAACACCACACTAAGGCAAGTAGTGGGAACAAACCCAGTTAGTGCCTACATTGACTCCCAACAAACACAGTTAGTGCCTACATTGAAGCCCAACAAATCAAGCGGTTTGGTCCTTTAGCCAGAGTGTATTATGACCAGCCTTCAGGTAGAGCATATCATATGCAGGTCACCAGTGTCTCTGACACATTCAGATCATTACACCTAACGACAGCTCAAGCCTGACGACAATGAGAAAACTACGTACCCGCCTCTCTGCGATGCTTTAAGGCAAGGGCAGTAGAACAAGAAGACAAATGTATGCATTAATTCACTATCGCAGTGATGAACAGATAGGGTACTCTGAGAACTTACAACAGACTTTCAAATCAATCAAAAATATTCTTATTGTAATGGGAGATATGAACTCCAAAATAAGAAAAAGCAAATATAAGAATATAGTTGCGCAATTTGGACTGGAAAAAATACACAACAAAGGAGATATGCTGATACAGTTTCGTGAAGAAAACAATGCACCAGTAGTGTAAATACAAGAAGGCTTGAAGTGAAAACTTTAAAAGTGGGATAAAAATGAGAAAAACCATGCTTTTGTAACATAACTTGCTAATATGGTTGCCAAGGATGTTAAGAGTTACCTGCATGTGCCTGCCATCACGGTGCAGACGAATAACATGACATCATAAATTCAGTTAAAAGATGGCCACCCCCCTATTGACATGCACCAAAGAAGAGCAGTATTCTCTTTTAAATTTTTTTGAGCAGCGAAGGGGTGAAACCTAAATAAGTTCATCAGTGAATGAAGGTCCTGTATGGTGAAGCCTGCCTTTCACTCCAGAAAGTGTATGAGTAGAGTAGGAAGTTCCAAAACTGTGAGAGTTCTGTGACAGACTGTTCACAACCAGGCAAAGCACACTGACCTCAAAGTCGATTGCAGCCATTGGCCGCCTCGTAAAGGAAAATCGCTGATTGAATGGGCGTGAAAGGCATCCATTACCGTACTGTACCTACTTTCGCGGATGAATTTCTATAGATTTCATGAAAAAATGGATAACAGAATGCTGGTCCTCTTTGGTGCATGCCAGTAGTGAGACGGTTATCTGCTGAAATTATGACATCATGTTGTTAGTCTGCACCGTGATGGCACGTGCAGGATACTCTTGATATCCTTAGCAACCATATTAAGAAGTTACAATACAAAGGCATGGTTTTTTCCCTTTCTATCCCACTTTTGAGGTTTTTATTTGAAGCCCCTTCATATAAAACATGGGATCAAGATGAGCTGCAGCGGTCAGCGACCCATAGCTGACTGCTAGCGTCAAGGCCAGTGAACCAGAGCTGCCAAGACCCTTCTACACCTCTGAGCGGTGATCCTAAATAACAGGCTGCAACAGAGCAGACTGGCTAAGGAGAAGGGATCGAAGAAGGAATGCTAACCCGGTACTCAAAAAATGCTTGCTGAAGTCGGATGTGTTGGACTGAAAGGTGCAAATATCGCAGTCAAGCTGTAAACTACGACATAAGGCATTCCGTTCTCTGAACTACATTCTGCTACTTTGGCCATCTCAGGGTTTAGGAGCGGGAGGTTGAGAACGAACAAAGCCAAGCCATATAATACATTATTCTAACAATCTCCAAGAAGATTATACACGTGGATGATTATAAAGGACAGATTAAAAAATAGTATCAGAAAGGCAAACACTTAACCAGGTGCACACATAAGTTAACCAGGTGCACACATAAGTTCCAATCACCATCATGTAGTGATTAACATTACCAACAGACTTAAAAACAGAAAGATGGTATAAAAAGGAAACTCAAATGGATATATCAGCACTAAAGCAAACAGAAATTATACAGAAATATCTTGCGGAAGTTAACAATTTTATTTGATAGTCTAGCAGAGTGTCTCCCTGGATAGCATACTGCATCTATACAGATCTTCTGTCAATCCAATCCTCTTATACGGCTCTGACACCTGTATGGTCCTACAAGAAGATCAAAAGAGTTTTGCGATCATCCATATTGGCAACCAACAACAAATTCATGGAGTCCGCTGGCAAAACACTAACATCAAGGTCTCCGACGGACACAACTCAAGAGCATTTCCTTAACTCTGGATCGATGCGACCTATCTTTCTTCAGAGTTCTTGTGCGTTAATTCGCCCATTCTGAAATTTTCTGCCATTCCAAAATTGTGTATTAATTTCTGTGTGTGTGAACAAAACACTTAAAGTAAACGTTAAACTGAAAACTATTATTACATTTATTACAAGTCAAATCAAATTTCACATGTATTTTATTGACAAGTGTAATTAAATGACAGCAGTTATACTGTCACAGGAATCTCCAGACTAGCAAATCATAACAGCCTGATGAACTTTTCACTGAGAGTGGGGGAGGAAGGACTATTGGTCCATGAATTGTGCAATACATTTCTCCATTGGATGCATTACGCTTTCAGTCAGATCATCGAGTAACCGGTGAGATCATTGGGGCACATATGAAGACACCCTCGCAAACTAACGTCATCCCTCTCTGTCAACTGCCGCTGACTGTGCCTCCTCTGGTTGGAGATTGGTCAATTATTTTATGTTGTCCTCCCACTGCTTTTTGGGATGACCTCTTCATCGTCTGCCTTGCACCTATCCATGCAGGATCATATTTGCAAGACAGTTTGATCTCAATTCGTGCCCGTACCAAGCGAGTTACCTTCTTTTGACAGATGTCTTCAAAAAGTCCTATTGCTGATGTAATCTTTTCTCGTATTTAATCATTTGTAACTCAGTCTTTGTATGTGATGTTAAGAGGTCTTCTGAGATATTTCATCTCCAAGGTATATATCCCCCGTTGTAAATCAGCTGTATTTGTCCATGTCTCACAAGCATAAAGGAATATTGACTCTATTACGCTTTACTCTGTAGCAAAAAGGAATTGTTGAAGTCTGAAATCATTACCTTTCTTGGAACGAGCTGAGCTCCTGTGAATGCTAGGAATATCTGATCTAATGTGGTCTTGTGTACAGAGTATTCTTTTATGTTTAAGATATCTTTGGCTTTTTCCATTCTGAAGAAGACATTAACAAGTTTGATATTAGCCTCTGGAATTTGAAAATGAATATAACCTTCAAAATTCTGAAAAATGTTTGCCCCTGGGAAGTGAGAGACAACAAAGTCATTAACAGATTTATTTGGTGCAGTATTCCCATTTTCAAGAGTCTCAAGTTGTGCAATAAGAGTGTATCCCTGTGCAAATTTGTTCTTCAAATGTTGAGGACACACAAATCTTATATCGACCATTATGGCAATGCGGTTACAGAGAGCATCACACTCTGTTATACTGTGAGATGTCAGCATCAATGTGGTTTCTGATGCTTTAACTTGTGATAAAACATTTCAGAGAGTCCGTCTAGCTTCAGGGTCCATTCCTTGATAATGGTTCATTCAACATGACAAGAGGAGGGTTACCAATCAAAGCCATGGTTGTGCTCAATTTTCTTCTGGTACTTCCACTGTATTGGCCAGTCAGTTTGTCAATATGGGGATCAAGCGTGAGCATCTCTGCTAGTGTTGTGGCCACGCTGTTGTTACTGCCCTGTGGGATGCCAAACAAGCGTGCATACATTGTCACAGTTTTTCCATCAGTAATTTCAGGAATTAAAGGGTCAGATTATGGACAATGTCAGCTTGAACATGCTTGATATTGTTTTTAATATCAAAACCGTTCAGGTAAGCATTGTCTCCAGTTACCATAGTATCTCCAGTTAACTTAATATCAAAACCGTTCAGGTAAGCATTGTCTCCAGTTACCATAGTATCTCCAGTTAACACTTTAAATGTTTATGTTTTTCCTGTCCCATTGTGACCAAGAATACCAAAACATTGTTGTTTTTTAATCCCAACACATGATGTTCGTCCATCACAAGTGGTGAAGACCACTCTCTTTGTTCAGCCGTGTGGACAGTCATTTCTCTTGCTGTGTCCGCTGAAATGGGTGACCTGCGCTGTGATTTGGATTAAATTGAGGAAGAAACTGCGCCTTTTGTCAACCTCAATCTCTTGGTCCTGAGATACTTTTGGCCAGTGGCAAGATATTTATCGAGACGACTGGAGGTAGCATAGGATGCAGATTTTTCCTTGGGGTTTACTCTCGAAGTCTGTACTGTAAACAGGTATCCCGCAGTGCAGCGAAGGGGGATGACATCTAATGTTGTGTGTCATGCCTTTTCCATAACCAGAAGAGCTCGTATGGACATCACTCAGCGTGTGAGTCTGGCATCTCTCCCCGGCTGTGTTCAGTTCAATATAGTAGTGTCTAAATTTCTCACACGCCAATTTCGTGAAGTTCAGCCGTGTGAACTAGGCCGTCAAATTCGACACATATTTAAGCGTAGTGCCATTTATATAGCTGACGTCGAAACCAGGATAATCGGATGGAAGAAATCACAACAAACGAACGAATTAACCATTCCAAACGGAAAACAACACCTCGTTTCCATAAACACAAGTGTAAGTCGTCGACTAGTGTGAATTCCAGGCAAATCCGTGGTCTAGCGACATCCATAATGAGCCAAAACAGTAGAGCAATGTAGACCTGCAGCCTTTAACGGTGCCATCTTTGTTGGTTTGATCCAAACACATATGTGGTCCATGGCAACAAAATCATCATATCTCTTTTATAGGTTTGAAGTACCAATGAATCTGTCTGTAGGAGATCTGAAGAACTGGCAGAAGACCTGATACGTTGCTTCTCAGCTGCAGCATCGCTGTCCTCTAAACATGTACAATTTGTGTATCCTGGATCAAACAGGTCACCAACAGAAATATACCAGATCTTCTGAATGATCTAAAATTCTACAATAATAACAATCAGAAAAAATAAGTCCTGAAAGAACATGAATAATAGGAAGGATCCAATGCCAGGCTCTCTCCAGCTAGTCTAGCTACTCTGAAAAATAATAGTGTCTCCTAGATTTGTTTTTACAACATGGTGAAATTTCAAATTCTGAACAATTGTGTAGAACCAGCTGACACTGTTACAGTTTATTGTAGTTAGTATTAATACTGACAAGGCAAGAGAGAAAGTTGTAGACAGGACATAGCATCCTGAATATCAAATCTATGTTGTCCCCAATGTTTAATAATAGATAATTATGCTATTCTGCATAAGAATAACAGCTTTGGTGACCACACCTGATACCAAGTTCATTATGACGTCCCACATAATGGTAAGTAGTCAGTATGTCATTGGCATTCAAAGTAAAGTAAAGTAACCCATAGCATTTTCCCACTGATAATTTGCATGTGCTTTGCCCCAAGCTCTCTTTCCTTGATAAGGAAGTAAATAAATACGGTAATGAAGTCATTAAAGATGTGCCAAAGACAATGTTTATGACAACATATATTCGTTTTTGAAAGATTATTGCAAAAGTCCATTTAACTTTAGGCTTAGGCAGTGGCCTCAGTGGTGTCTTAAGACTAAATTAATCATTCAAGGTAAATTGAAGAAGGGTGTTCACCAAATAGTCGACAGAAATTGGCCCTGAATAGTAAGGTTAACTATTATAATTAGCAACATAAATGAGATCTCCTGTTTGCCCTTTACGGTTGGTTGGTTATTGATCCAGCTGTATAGTTCTGTCGGGCTGTCGTAAGCAGTAGAGCAGCCACCTCCCTGTGAACTGTTGAGACTCAACCCTTGATCATGAGATATGTCCGCACACCAGGTGAACAACATCTCCGTGCCATGGCCAGGCTTGTCCCCTGGTTAAATGCACTCCTGCCTCGCTCTTTACCTCTGTCTGCTATCAGTCATCCCAATGGACGCAGAAGAGATGCAGTCCAGCGGACATTGCACCTCTGCCCTATTGTGACAACCTCCCAGGTGGTGGGAAATGCTAGGCGTATCATCACTGCAGAGAAGCCGAGAAAATAAAGGGAGCAAAGAGATACCCCACTCACATGCATATGCTACGTTTCTGGCAGGACGTGACGATCCTGGGATACAGACACACTGGACTGTCTCTCTTCCGGGATAGTACAAACTAGTATATAGTCCATCATATCATATCATCACCACACACTATAGACACGAGTGGTGAAGACTCGATAGTCCTGCAAGACAACTTCCCTAAGAGAGACAACTCTGACCACAAACAACTGCTGCCTTGCAGATAGGCTGGGGACAGCCAAAGGCTAAGGAGGGCATCCCTACAAAAATGCCTGTTGAAATCGGATGCACTGGGCCACAGGCTTAACGAAACAGTGCAACGTATATCGCTGTATGATGACGGTACAACCTATCAGAAAAAAGTGTGGCGCTCATCATGTGGAGTCCCGCCAGGCAGCGAGAGTGCCGGGCCTCACGCCTCGAAGGGGCCCACCCAATGCTACTGGTGGTCACCCACCCATGTGCTGTGGAGTCAAGACACAAGGTAATGGGGCAAAAACTATTGATCAAAAACACAAGACCCTCAGAATACTACAGTGGAATGCGGAAGGAGTCATTTACAAAAAGCTTTCCCTAACACATCACCTGCATGAAGGTAAGATTGACGTGGCATGTATCCAAGAAACGCATCTCAACAACAACCACAAATTCTCAATCAGAGGATACCAGACCTTACGTCTTGATAGAGAAGGTCACAAAGGAGGGGTTCTGATACTGACACGTAACTGCATACCGAGTAGCGCGGTAGCTGTCAATCACACCGGACAAGCAGAAATTGTAGGAGTCGACATAATGACACAAGAGACGAAGATCCTCATCTTCAACCTGTACGGACCACCAAATAAAGACCTATCGCTCTCGAGTATAGAAGTCAAAGACTTCAGCTGCATAGTAGTTGGAGACTTCAACAGCCACTCGGAGAGATGGGGATATTCGGACACAAACAACAGAGGTGATGAAGTGGAAGATTGGGAGATCCCTAGCTTCTATTCTAGAACATGGCATACCACTTCTACTCCAGACTTGGCCTTTTCCACGGTGGATATTCACCACAAAATAGACCGCCAGGTGCTAAACCAATTGGCAGGTAGCGACCACAGGCCAATTAGGCTAGAAGTTGATATGGAAGTAGGCCCACAGGAAATAAAACCGCTCCCACGTTGGAATTATAAATGAGTCGACTGGGACAGATTTGCAATCCTGACAGAAAGGCTGTGTGAAACCATCAACACACGGAATAACAATATGAAACCCATGGTGGAAAGCCTAAGCAAAGCAATAATGCAAACAGCCACTGAAACCATCCCAAGAGGGGCAAGGAAAAACTACATGCCTTATTGGAATGATGAATTGCAGAAAGCAGAAGACGAAGTCTCAAATGCTAGGAACATGGGAGAGAGAGAACAATCTATGGAGGCAAATATCGCCCTCAAAGCCATCACGGCGAAATACAAATACACTCTAAACCAAATAACAAGAGAAAGTTGGAAAAACAAAACAGAAAGCCTCAATTTAGATAAAGAAGGGAACAAACTATGGAAGTTAGTCAGAGCCATGAATGACGAATTCCATCAAACAAACAAATTACCATCAAGCAGGGCGACAACATGCTCACTGGAAAAAAAGCAGCAAACGCCTTTATAGAACATTATGCCAGAGCAAACCACGTTGATGTCCCTACAAATAGGCATACAGACATTAATGAAAAACAAAAGAGGCACGACAACATCAATATGGCACCAGAGGAGCACATGATGGCAAAACTAACAATGAATGAAATGGAAGAGGCCATGAGAACTTTAAAGAAAAAGAAATCGCCCGGAAAAGATGGCGCAACAAACGAAATGCTGATGGGGTTGAGCCAAACAGCAAAGAGAAAGTTACTATCAGTCCTGAACCAAAGCTGGGAAAGGGGAATTGTACCGAAGGGATGGACAGACGCTGTACTCATACCAGTACCAAAGAAAGAAAAAGATAGAACAGATCCAAATGGATACAGGCCTATCAGTCTACTGAGCTGTGTAGGAAAACTGATGGAGCGTATGATAAACACCAGACTGATGTGGCATCTGGAAGAAAAACACATTCTAATTCCATAGCAAGCAGGCTTTAGACAGCACAGATCCACCGAGGATCAGATCACTCTCATAGCCAAAGAAATAGAGGATGCTTACCAGAAGAAAAAACACACAGTAGTGGTTTGGGTGGATTTAGAAAAGGCATTTGACAAGGTCTGGAAAGAGGGACTTGAAGTCAAGCTACAAAGAAGTGAAGTTTGTGGGAAAATGTACAGATGGATCAGCCACTACCTCAAAAACAGAACAGCCAGAGTTCAAGTACAAGGGCAGATGAGCAAAAAAGTGACACTTGAGCAGGGAGTACCCCAAGGGGGAGTACTGTCACCCACACTCTTCCTGGTGTATATAAATAACATCACAGAGAATATACCAAGAAGAGTCCGCAGCTCCATGTTTGCAGACGATCTGGCTATGTGGACCTCTGAAAAGAATCTCACCATAGCAAGTAATCGCATGCAGCAGGCCCTAACATTGTTGGAGGAGTGGGCGAACTCATAGCTGGTCAAAATAAATGAGGAAAAAACAACATGTACGATATTCTCGCTTTCAAACAAACCCCAAAACACCAAAATAAGTCTTAACGGCAAATACCTGCGGCCAAACGACAACCCAAACTACCTGGGAGTCACATTTGATCGGCTCATGACATGGAAAAGTTAGATCGAGAGAAACCGAATGAGAGCCAGAGAAAGAATGGCAATTATGAGGAAACTTGCTGGCACAAGCTAGGGAGCAGACGAAAGTATACTAAAGAAACTGTACAGTGGAAGAGTGAGACCAGTTCTCGAGTATGGCATTGCGACATGGACAACAGCAGCAAAGGCGAACTTTGACAAAATTAACAAACTTCAAAACCAAGCCATGAGAGTTATAACAGGAGGCATGAAGTCAACGCCAATTGTAGAACTTGAAAAGATTACAAATCTGCAATCCATGACCGACAGAAGAGACTGCAGAGCCCAGCAGCAAGCAGAGAAACTTAGAAGACTGACAGACCATCCAATTCAAATAATTTTGGAAATGGGAAACTAAAGCGGAGAAACTTTGCAGAAATAGCCAAAGCAAAGATGAGCGAAGACCCTATGAACGAATTAACAACACCAAAGCCTATCCCTACTGTACGCAAACCTACCTGGAGGCAGCATATATTTCCAGAGGTGGTAGAAGATATACCAGGTATTGGAAACAAGAACAGCCAGACTGAAAAAGAAAGAAGAGACATAACCCTGAGGTACATAACGAAAAACTACCCAAGCATGGACTAGACCCATGCATACACAGACGGTTCTGTAACAAACACATCACAGAAAGGAGGGGCAGGGGTATTCCTGAGCCTACCAAATGGTAGAAAAATAACACTGTCAGTGGCAACTGGAAAATACTCAAGCAATTTCAGAGCAGAGGCACTGAGGGCTGCAGTAGGAGAAATGGTGACAGGCAAAAGAAATGAAAGCCATATAGTCCTGTTTACAGATGCCCTGGCCGTAGTCACAGCACTAAAAAGCCAGAAAAATAATGAACTTAATGATTTAAGAGCAGTACTCTGTCAACTATGCCAGCAGTCCGCAGCAAAAAGAGTAGTGGTACAGTGGGTTCCATCCCACTGTAACATCCAAGGCAACGAGGAGGCAGACAGACTGGCAAAAGAAGGTGCAAGACTACCACAACCAGACCCTAGTGTGAACTACGAAGAGTCAAAAAGGCTTATTAGAGCTAGATACATGACCAAATCGGATACAGAACATACTGGCTACACAAAAAACGATGCCTATTATCAGTTGAACAGAAGAGAGCAGGTCGTGGTCTTCAGACTTTGCACAGGCCACAATAGACTGAGGTACCACTTATTCAATAAATTGAAGATAGGTGGCACTGACGAATGCTCGTGTGGTACCGGGAAAATTACCGCTGAACATTTGCTGCAAAACTGCCCGACATACGAGGATCAGAAAAAGCAGATGTGGCCATCAACAGTGGCAACACTAGACAAACTCTATGGCAGTGTCGACAGCCTCAGGATGACCGCTGCTTTTTTTTAAAAAATACAGGTTGACATCTGACAGCATACGAAGAAGAAGAAAAAGAAGAAGATCCAGCGGCCTATGAGCTACTGCCCTTTGGCCCAATGCCATATATTGGTATCTACAAGTGTTTGTAAGCTGTTGTTTAGTTCCATACAAAGTGTTCCATTTCTCTGACCTCAGAGGAAGAAGCTCTTTCCTAACACCTGCAAGGGCCAGACATTCAAAAAAGGTGATGTTCAACAATTTCATAGGGGTGTGTGCACAGCCGGCACTCTGGAGTATGTTCTGGCTGGATTCTGTTCAAGTGGCTGTTAAGTTGTATGTGTTGAGTGCGAAGTTGGAAAATCATGTTTGGTCTCTCCTTTTCAGGAGGTTGATGTTGTCTTTAAGATTTGGGATGGGCATATGTTTGTAGATTTCTCTCCCAGTATTTCCCATTGCCCATCTATTCAGCCAGTCCTCTTTGTTCACAGTATTCAGTAGTTGTTTGACTGTCTGTAGAGTTGTTGGTGTGTATTGTTATTCTTGACTTGCTCCCTTCTTCACCAGTCTGTCTGCCTTGTCACTGCCAGGTGTATTTGAGTGACCAGGGATCCATTGCATAATTATTCTGACTTCATGGTATGTGAGAAGTTGGTTGGCATCTAAGGATATTTGGGTAAGTTCAGGCCTACAGTGACCACTGTCTTCCAGACCTTGAAGGACAGATAATGAGTCTGTAAAGATTATGATACTTTGGGCTTTTGATGTTTACCCTTCATCAATGACCTCCATGTCAATAATAATTTTCTTGTTGAAAGTTTTTGTGCACAACTCATTTTCTCTCGCCAATGTATAGTTATAAAAGGTCTCTTGACTTTCTAAAACAATATATTTCATATCATGAGATTGTTCAAACTTTTTTCCATACAAACTAGGAATTCGTTCAGGTGTTGAACTAATCCCAAATGTCCCAAAAGGCTTGAGATCAAAAGTCAGAGGTGGAGTTGGTAATTCATGAGGTGTTTCATCAAAAGCCAAAGACATTAATGGGAAAAATACTGGCAGAAACAACTGGGGTATAGTTATCGACCGCTTACGCCATGTGCAAATTGCTTTCTTCATGAAGACTCCATACATACAAGAGATCTCCAGAGAGAATCTTTCATTTTTGTGTAGCCTGTGTTGAAGTCCAAGATATTAGCAGCATGATGGAAATGTATTGTATCACTCACTTTCTTATAATGTATGGGTTGAGACACTTCAAGATCAACTGAACTATCCCAAACTTCAACTGATTTTTCTTCTATATTTGGTACAGAGGCTCCAAAAATTTCAATTCTAAACAGATTCTTGTTACTTTCCAGATACTTGTAAAGATTTGCAAGTATTCTAGATTCACTTTCAGGAAGAGTGTAGGTAACTTCCATGTTTGAAATATTTGCAACATTAGCTGTTGGAATGAATGACTAAATGCTATTTGTCAGCATGTTAACATCACAATCAGATCTTTTTACAAAAATGACTTTGTGATCAGCACATATGGTACTTTGTTCACCATCATTTGTGTTTTTCTAAATTTTTTTTACATCAAAATTTTCATGTTCTCCAACTTTTAAAAATACTTCTTCCATGGTTGTAGCTGATGTTCCAAAACTACTAATATAAAGCTCCTCCTTTGTATTCTCCAATGTGGTGAAGAGAGCTGCAAATTTACTGGACTGGACTCACTGTCAGGAAGGAGGTAAGAGACTTCTGTGTTTATAACAGTTTCAAGATCAGCTGTTATGATGAAAAACCTTATGGTCTTCGTCAAGCGGTTTATATCACATTCTGGTAGGTTCACAGCAACAATGTGATAACCACTGCCATATGACTTTTTTAGAAACAAGGAAGTTCCACAACATTTCACAACACCTTCTCCCATAATGGCGATCCTGTCACCTAACACATCTGCTTCATCCATATAGTGCCAAAAAAGAGTAGTGGTACAGTGGGTTCCACTATAACATCCAAGACAACGAGGAGGCAGACAGACTGGCAAAAGAAGGTGCAAGACTACCACAACCAGATTCTAGTGTGACCTATGAAGAGTCCAAAAGGCTTATTAGGGCCAGATACATGGCCAAATGGGAAACAACATACTGGCTACACAAAAAATGATGCCTACTACCAGCTGAGCAGAAGAGAGCAGGTCGTGGTCTTCAGACTCCGCACAGGTCACAACAGACTGAGGTACCATCTATTCAATAAATTGAAGATAGGTGGCACTGACGAATGCTCGTGTGGCACAGCGAAAATGATCGCTGAAGATCTACTGCAAAATTGCCCGACGTACGAGGACCAGAGAAAGCACATGTGGCCATCACCAGTGGCAACACTAGACAAGCTCTATGGCAGTGTCGACAGCTGCTTTCTTCAAACAAATTCAATTTGACGTCTGACAGCGTACGAAGAAGAAGAAGAAGATCCATATAGTGTGTAGTGAGCAAAACAGTTCTACCTTCGCGAGCTTTCTGTAGAACATTCCATAGTTGACGACGAGCTGAAAGGTCTAGTCCTGATGATGGTTCATCAAATATCACTACCTTAGATCCTCCTGTTAGAGCAATCACAACTGAAAGCATTCTCTTCTGTCCTCTTGATAGATTCTTAGACATTGTGTGCACATTAGTTCTTAAACCAACTTTCTTGGCCGTTTTTATCGCTTCTGATTTCATACTTTTTTTTAACATTTTTTTTATTTTATGTGTTTGCCTCACTAGTTTCTGCTGGCGGAGGCGTGCCTATTCCACCCCAGACTGTATTCAATTTGGGCGATATTAAAACCCATAAACCAGTGCTTGGATGCATGTGTGTATCTATTAGAATTCATGGAGGAGGTTACCAAAATGATAGATACAGGGGAGCCAGTGGACATTTTTATCTAGATTTTGCAAAGAGTACCCCATCAAAGATTATTTCGAATGTTAAAATCACATGGAATAGGTGGGGAACTTGCCAAACCGATTTAAAATTGGTTAACAGGAAGAAGGCAGAGGGTGGGCATAAATAAGGAGTACTCTGAGTGGTGTGAAGTGAAAAGTGAAGTGCCACAGGGCTCGGTTTTGGGACCAATTTTATTCTTGGTATATATAAATGATTTGGACATTGATTGCAAAATTTGCTGATGACACAAAACTATGCAGTAGTGTCTCATCTAATGCAGAAGTGGATATATTGAGTACGGATTTAGATAAAATTAGAGAATGGTCTGTAAGCTGGCAAATGGAGTTTAATGTAGATAAATGTAGTCATCCACATGGGTAGATCCAAACTGGAACAGAATGGGAGAGAACAATATTAGAAAGATAGATAAGGAAAGGGACCTAGGGGTTATAATAGATCATACAAGTAAGGTGAGTGAGCAAGTTCAGGTAGCAGTGAAAAGGGCAAATGCAATGTTAGGTATGATAAAAAGAAATATTAAACATAGGAGCAAGGAAGTGATAGTCAAACTGTATAAAGCATTAGTTAGACCTAGATTGGAGTACTGTGTACAGGTGTGAGTCCTTATCATAGAGGGGATATAAACATGCTGGAAAGAATGCAAAAAAGAGTGACAAAGCTGATAGTGATATTCAAGAATTAGTTATAAGGAAAGACTCAGAAAAACCGGCTTACAGTGTCTAGAAAAGAGAAGAATTCATGGTGACTTAATACAGGTTAATAAGATGATCAGAGGACTGGATAAATTAGACTATAATAAGTTGTTTTAAATACAGCCACCCACAAGAACAAGAGGGCATAGCTACAAGTTGACTAAACAGGTCCAGATTAGATGTTAGGAAATAATTTTTTAGTCAGAGAGTGGTGAATGCTTGGAATGCATTGCCACGGGAGGCAGTGGAGGAAGGGACAGTTAATGCATTTAAGAATAAATTGGATGCGCATAGCTTTTAGAGCAAGGTGATGTAAATGAAACTGGTTGTATACAGACTCTGCAGTCTTTTGCAACCAATATTAAGACGTTAAGTTAAGAAGTGTTGTTTCGGCTACAGCTAATTTGTTTCCAAATGTGTTTTTTCTCAAATCACAAATGCGAATGCCTGCTTTTCTGTCAACTGGGTCTTTTTGAAAATATTTTGTGTAAGACATCTCACTGTCTGAACTTGTAAGCTCACTAATTGGTTCAACAAACCAATATGCTTTAGAGAAACAGAAGAAATATGGTTTAGGAATACCAAACTCACCAGGTCTTATATTTTCCAAGTACCATGCGATGAAGAAATAAATTGTAGAATCAACCAACAACATGATCATGCAATCCATTAGGCTTAAGTTGTCATCTATATGTCCTGGATAATAAAAGTTGCTCCACTGGGAACCCTCTCCTGATTTCTCAAAAATGCCAATGCATGTTGCTAAAAAGGCAATGGCGCAGTTTAAGAAAAGACAAAAGCTAATTTTTTAAATTTTACTCCTTTCTGCATATTTTGGTTCAATGTAAAAGTAGGGTAAAAACGTAGCAAAGAACACGATTACCGACAAGATTGTTGCTGTGCTAGCTTTTTTAACACATGCACTTATCAGGAAGCAGAATGCAATCAGAGAGAGTGCATGACCCAACAGAAAAACAAAGAAGAGGCTGCCATCAGTGTGAACTATAACTGGATCGTTCAATACAATTTCATCAAAGAGCAATACTGTTGAATCCATTGATTAGCATGTTCGATTCTACATCTCATCCATTGATTGTACAGAAATCTGTTTGACTGTACATCAACCTGTTTGATTGTACATCAGTCTATATTATTGTAAAACAATCTGTCTGGCTGTATTTCAATCTGTTGAATTGCACTGTGTAGTGTTTGTTTGATTGTACAGCTATTTGAATATACAACAATGTTTTATTCTACTGTATTCAGTTTAATTGTACAGCTTGTAGAGTGTGGAGCAATATGTTTAATGCTTTATCTACTAAAATATTTGTCTGGGATCAAGATGCTGAGCAGCGCATGAGCTGCAGTGGTCAGCAACCCATAGCTGACTGCTAGCGTCAGGGCCAGCGAACCATAGCTGCCAAGACCCTTCTACACCTCCCCGCGGTGATCCTGGATAACAGGCTGCAACAGGGCAGACTGGCTAAGGAGAAGGGATCGAAGAGGAAATGCTAACCGGGTACTCAAAAAATGCTTGCTGAAGTTGGATGTGTTGGACCGAAAAGTGCAAACATCACAGCCAAGCTGTAAACTACAACACAACGCATTCTGTTCTCTGGACTACATTTTGCTACTTAAGCCCTTTCAGGGTTTGGTAGTGGGAGATTGAGAACGAACGAAGAAGAAATATTTGTCTCTGGTCCACTGCAGACTGAAAAATTATTTGTTCAAAAATTAAAAATTGGGTCATAGACATTTGGGGAGAACAAACAAATTGTTTAACCTGTTCTACAGGTCAAACGAGATGAGCAGAGTAACTACAGTGCCCTTCCACAACCCAATTGTGAGATAAACTGTATGATGACAATAGATGCATAAAGAGGTCTGCTAGGTTCATTGGGGAACTCAATGTGATTATTTGAGAACGAAGGACAACGAAGAATAAACTTTTTGCTAATGTTTTTGAAATACCAGTGTGCTATTAAATCATCATAGTCAAATGCATGATTAAATCAGTGTCACAGATCAGATATGTCATATCAGTCATATGATATCATATTAATATAATATTAAATAAATATTAAAGGTCTAAGTAATCAAATAATGAAATATCATCTATGTACGTAAAGTGTAAACTACTACATCTTTAACTTAATGATAATGCTTCTAAGATCATCTAGATCATAATAGGATTGTCTCTTCTAGCTGGACATGTAATTGCAGTATGTTCTGTTAAGGATATTTTCAATTTGCCAATGTGCGCCTTCAATTTGAACACGATGCTTACTTTGCTCAAAAATGTTAACGTTTAAATTTCACAAGTCAGACTGTGTGTGGGTCGGACTGTCTTAGGTCGAGAGTATGCATTTCCGAGTTAATTGTATGTCTTTATTAAAATGTAAAACCGGCAGCTGACTGCAATTAAAAGAATATAATTTTTAGTTTTATTTTAAAACACTGTATTATAGCACAATATCAAAGGTGTTATATAATGTTGATGTTTCATAAAATATTTTAATACGTTTTACAATTGTAATGGGTTAAAAATGATCTTGGAAAGTAATGTGGAATACAATATTTGACTACAAATAATCCAAGACGACTTTTTAAAGTTTTTACCCAATGGCACACACGGATATGTCTGCCAGAACGTAACGCATGTTTGTTTATGTTAGCAGACAAAGCGGTGATGTCCAGGTGAGCTTCTTTATTGAAAGACTTATCCCTCATCGGTCGTGGGTAGCTTAGTATCATTTCTAGTTTACGTATAGTTTATATTAAATATCCAACTTTTTACGGTTGTGGCATGGCCACTCGGGCCACTGGCGTAGCCGTCGGATCGATACTCAAACTGAAACACTCACAGTGAATTGAGTGGGAAAAAAGTTCCAGAAATTAAAAATAATTTATTATAAATACTTTTACGGTAAAAAAAATGGTCACACAGCTTAACCCCTTCTCGCAGGAGATGGAAACATAGCGAATTAAGGGATTACCCTGAAAAGTCCCCACGGAATTGAATGAGGATATGCCATCATATGGCACTGTTGACTACTCAGCAGTCAGACACTGGCAGAGTGAGAGTCAGCTACTCAACTGCGACTAGCACAGTGTCATAGCATAGCAAGCCGACAAGCACTAGTATACTATTGCTGTAAAACCATTAAAGGAGGTTAAACTGTCTCACCCTAATGGAGTATATCTACCTATACTATTGAAAAACGTTAAACCTTAAAGTTAAAGGCTTACTTAACTTGTTCTGTTCTGTTCTAGGAGTCGACTTCACTGCACTCTGGGCATACCCATAGGTGCTCAGTCTCTCTCAGCAGATGACGCAAAATGTGGATGCTGATGGTGCCTGTAGCCTGTTGGTTGTACACCTTCCTGTTTCGTCCTCTTAGGTTCCCTGATCCACTGAATCCTAATTTGATTCCAAAGTGCTGCAGCCTGTGCCTTGCAGACTCATCCAAAGCAGTGTCGTTTTCCAGCAGTTGGTCCTTGATAACCTTCACTATGTCACCTTTATCTATGTCCATTATGCCTGTTATGGTAATAGAAATCATCTATTTCACAAATAACTAGGTAACATAATTAGTTCTAAGGCTAGCAGTAGCAGATATAAAAGAAAGGGACAGAACATCAAAGATACCAATGGAAACAGCTTTTGTGTTGAGCAGTGTCAACACAAAGGAGGATTTCTTCTACATCCAGAGAAAGCAAAATTCATTATAGAAACAGAATACATCATTTAAAGACTTCTGTTCTGTTTCTAAGAATCAACTTCACTGCACTCTGGGCATATACGTAGGTGCTCAAAGTCTCTCTCAGCATATAGCGAAAGATGTGGGTACTGATGGTTCCTGCTATCCTTTGATTGTACACACTTCTGTTTTGTCCTTTCTTGTGTTCCAGTCTGCTTGCACCTCGTTCGCTGTCAAACATCTGTAGTCTGAATTGCGGTGTCATCATCTAAAAGGTGGTCATTGATCATCATCATCATGGAGCTTGTCCTTTGCAGAATGTCGCTCTCATTACAGCCTATCTGTAGGAAACTTTGTCTTCCACCAGTCTTCCGGCCTGCTCCAAGGTCAAATCTAGCATCTCCTTCGTCTTCTCGGTCAACCCCTGCCTTGCGTTCTAGTGACCATGCCCTCCATAACCACTCTCTCTTGTCCATTGTGTCGTTTGACATGCCCAAAAAAAACCTCAGTTTTCTGGTCATTACATCATTTATGAGCCAATTCTCCTCTACATTCAGGTCTTGCCGGACGGATTTATTTGTTTCTTTCTTTGTCCACAGGATTTTCAGGACTCTTCTGTAACATGTCTCAAAAAACCGATCTTCGTGCTTTTGTAATCGTTCATGTGTCATCTGCATTCCATATATCCGGTATCTCCTTTCCTCCTATTGTAAAAGGATCGGAGTCTATAAAAATTGGATCTGCCTTTACATTCCTGATGATGTTTTCCACATATATGTTGAACAGGTATGGTGAAAGAATGCAACCCTGTCTAACCCCCTTGTGTATCGTGAACAAATCTGAGGTTTCGTGATGTATTCTGGCAGCTTCTTGCAGCCCCCTGTAGAGGGTTTCTATTAATTGAACTAGAAGTGTTAGGAATCCCATATCTTTCATAATGTTCCACATTTGTTGATGTTTTACGCTGTCAATGGCTTTGGTGTAGTCTGTAAAACAGGCATACAGGTCCAAATTGAATTCTCTGCTATTCTCATTGACGTTTCTCATGTTGAAGATATGGTTTCTTGTGCCACTTCCTGGCCTGAACCCTGCTTGCGTTTCATTTATTTCACAGTCCAGCTTTCTTTCTATTCTTTTCACAATGATACGCAAACCCACTTCCCAAGGCAGTTGAGTACCTGGCTCCCACCCAGAATCCCACAAAGATCGTAGTCAACACCTCACTGCCCAGTCAGGATGCGGCAGCACCCCCACTGTCACCGCCACTGGGGATTGCTGTAGAATAGGTCTGGCAGAGCTTCATTTTGACCCGTCATGATGGCGTCCGACCGACGCAACGGGCCTCAGATGTCTAGGCGAACTTTATTATTATAATAAGATCTTGCTGGCGTGGCTTATCAAGGCGATGGTGCGATAGTTTGTACATAACTTTTGATCATTGATAGACTTCAAAATGTAACTCCTATCAATATTTAATGTACCTGCAATTGGTGCCTGTGAAACCAGGATGTCAGCTCTTTCATTGCCCTGAATCCTAGAATGACCTGCTCTGCTCAGCAATCGCCTTCCCTCTCACTTTAGCCGAGAAGAGTAATGGTGAAATGCGTTTATTGTTTTACACAGTTGTTATTTCAAGACTAGTGAAAGACTAATGAGCCTACAAACACTTGAAAATGGAAAATCAACAACAATGAGCCAAGTTTATGCCACATGGAATGAAACGGCAATAAAGAAAAGGGGAGAGATCTATTTCACTGTCTTTCAGACATTGTCAGTAAGGAGGTCAAGGAGATCTGATTGTAATTGGCAATTTTAATGGCAGATGAGAGAAAGAAATATCACATGAATACAGCTTAGACTTAGGAATAGTAAGTGATCCCTCTTTATAGTTAAACCAAAATGAAGAAGAGTTTATAAATGTATTTACTGAGAATGGTTTAATAATAACAAACTCCATTTTCCAGCACCACAAGAGTCATTAAAAAGGGGTCCTTGTTGAACAACCAAAATGTAACTTCACAAATTATTTCACATTAATGAGCTTTGCGACACTTAATAGAAACACTTTACAGCGGCCATCAAGCACCCGTAAGAATCAACGAAGACACCTCAGATTGGTTTGAGATCAACATAGGTGTTAGGCAAGGCTGCATCTTCTCCCCCTACTTAAACATATACGCTGGGAATATCATGCGAAAGGTAAAAATAGATGAAAATTGAATTTCGGCGCATACTCAATTGGAGGAAAGGAGATTCCAGAACTAAGATATGCAGATGACACAGTTATGCTCTCAAACAGTGTTGAGGGCCTGGTACAACTACTTACGTCCATTCAGAAGCACAGTGAAGATCAGAATCTTTGCCTGAATATATAAAAAAACAAAGATAATGTCCATTGGCACACACAGACCCTAACCCAAGATCACTATTGGTAATGAAGAAATTGAGCACATGGATTACTTTGAATACCTTGAATCTTTGATAAGAAACGATGGTGACTGTGCAAGAGAAATAAGGAGACAATTGTCCATAGTGATGCAGAAACTTAATATTATGTAAAATGTGTTGCACAATACTCACAAAGAAATGAAATTGAAGATCTTCAGAACATCCACATTGGCAATGTACGGATGCTGGACATGGCCCATCACACAAATATCAAGAAAGAGGATCGAGGCTTTCAAGGCAAAATGCTACAGAACAATTCTGAAAATGCCTTGGGTAAAGAAAAAACAAATAAGTCATCCTGCAAGATCTGAGTGTCAAATAGAACTGGCTTATAAACCACATTATGTCTCGCAAACTGAGGTTTTTCGCCACATCAAGTGCTATGACGGACTGGAAAAAGCAGTTCTAGAGGGCATTGTTCCAGGAAGACGAGGCAGAGGCTGACCAAGACGTAGATGGACACAAGACATCATGACACCCTAAATATGAACATGGAGCAGGTGAGTAGACTGATTGCTGATCGAGACATCAAGACACCCTAAATATGAACATGGAGCAGACGAGTAGACTGACTGCTCATCGAGATTACTATAGAATGACTGTGATGAGAGCGACGTTCTGTCAAGGACATGCTACATGATGATGATGAGATATTGAACATCAGAGGGGAAAGCACATATCCCTGCTTTACACCCGTGGTGATTTCAAAAGCATCTGTGAAACCGTCAATCGTTCTTACTTAGTTGATACTTCTACAATAAATTATCAAGTAGTTGACTTTGTACACTATAATCTTCTAGTATTGTCCAAAGTTTAATCCTGTCCACACTAGCGAATGCTTTTTCTTGATCAATGAAAGTAATGCACAGATTAATGTTCTGTTCCATTGACCTTTCATTGAATTGCCTTAAGGTGAATAATGTATCTCTGTAGCCCACACCCCAGCAGAACACAAATTAAGCTTTGGGATGCTGAGGTTCAACAATATGTCTTATTCTCTATTCTTTAATCTTTACATGCATTTTACCAGTATGAGTAAGTTGCAATATGCCTCTGTAAATGTCACTGTTTCTTTTCTTGCCAAAATTGGCACGATTGTAGCTTGCCTCTAGTCATCTGGAACACATCTATCTTTCCATGTCATTGTAAAGGCTCTTTAGCCACATTAACCCTGTTTCCCCACATGTATTGATCACCTTCGTTGGTAAACTGTTATACCTGATGACTTATTCTTAGAACTGTTCTTTATAACTCTCTATTTCTTGAATCATTATATCAGGTTCTATATGCTATGTTTCATGGTAGAAACACTGAATTCCCCATGGAGGCTGTATTGTTGAAGTTCTTGGAAGTATTCCTTCCAGCGATCTCTTCTGCTGAGTTCATTTAATATAGGAAAACTGAAGCAATATTGAAGCAATTGTCTGTGAATCAAGATTGACGATTGTTTTTGTGCTTGTACATGAGGACAATGGTGGTATCTTTCAGTTCCAGCGGCATTTGACCTGTACTCCAAATTGAGCAAAAGAGATCTCTAAGCTTGTGTAGTAGCACAGGGCTCCTGCTTTGTAGAGCTCAGCAGGAATAGCATCTGACTCTAGGACTTTGCCACTAGACATTAAGCTGATTGCTTTCTCGACCTCATCTGTACTGGGCGGGATACCAAGCCTGTCATTGACTGCAACTTGAAGCATGCGTGTTATGGCTAATTCACTGATAGTAGATGGACAGTTCAGGATAGCACCGAAGTACTCTAACCATCGCTCTTAAATGTTGAGTGCTGTGCCATCAGCATTAAGGACAAGATCTGAATGATAGGACCATGGACCGTTTTCAAGCCATCAGAAAGCCTGTTTGAGTCATTTGTGCCTCCTACCCCTGGATTTCATCTGCTTTGCTGTTGAGTCAGGCATCCTGCATAGTCCTGAGCTGGTTCTGCACAATTCTGCTAATTTTGGTGAACTCTTACTTTTTTTGGTGAAGTCTAAAGAAATGATTTTTTTCATCCAGCAAAGTCTTAATAGCCTCATCGTTGTCATCAAGCCAGTCTTGGCTTCTGCGAGCTGCATTACCCAAATACTCATTTGTCCTCGACTGTTTCCGTACATGATTGTGTGTCCGTTAGCCAGTTGTCCAGAGTCCTGGAAAAGCATTCCGCATGGGGCTCACTTTGCAGATTGGAGATGTTAAGTCTCTTCTCAGGTATTCAACCCTAATGATGTTACTTAGGCTCTATTTGGAGGTTAAACTTCATTAGCACATCATTGACATATCACTTGGTTTACTAAACATACGTGTAAACGGTGTCCAACTAAAACATGTCCAGGAATTCAAATACTTCAGAATTTTTATGGAAAATGGAAGACTTGATTGAAAAATTGAAATAGATATCAGAAAGACTCTGCTGTGTCGTATCAGCTATCACCACTGCTTGTTGTTGTGAATGGCCACAATAAGTAGGTTTACTCTTTTTGTGCACTCTCAAAACATCATTTTGTATCGGGTTGTAATAGCTTTCCTCACATCCAGAGTGGGGACATTGACAATCCGACAATATGTGGGGACAATCCGAAGGTGCTGGGTTCGACCCCCATCACAGCACCGGCCATTACCCTGAGGAAGCAAACCCTTAGAAAGTGTAGGAGGAAGCAGAACCGTACATAATATGTCTTCCGAAGTCAGATCCACTGGGCTGACAGGCGCAACATATTGCAACACACACCACCTTGGGGAATAGAGAAATAAGGCAAATGAAAAAAAAAACATCCTGAGCACGTAGATGAAGGTGGGCTGGTATCCTCCGTATGGTTGTGCTATGCTTGGCTTCATTTGAGTGTCACTTTCTACTACGGGGATCATGTCGATCCCCCACCTTGTTAGCCAAACTGCCAAGAAGAACAGGCCGTTCCCATAGAGGATGACGTGAAAGTTGAGGTGGGGATCTTGGCCAGTATATTTTGCCTGACCAGACGTTAGTCTTCCTCCCCATCACCACTGCTTAAACACCCGAACACACCTGCAACAAAACAACTGATACAGTAGAGTCCCATTTTACAACTGTTCCATTTACACCTATTTGCTTTTAGGACGTAGTGCGTGTAGCCTAGTCAATAGTGGGCTGATTTGCTAGATTGTGGTTACAATTTCTCAGGGTTCAAAATCACAGATGGACAGAAAAAGTCCAGGACATGGTTTGTGCCTGTTACGACTGCTCCTCTTGTCGACCCATCTGTAAATGGGTACCTGGAATATTCTTTTTAGGTTTCACCTTATTTCTCAATTCCCCAAGGTGTGTGCACTATGTTTCTATTTTATGCCTGTCGGCTTAGTGTATCCGACTTCGGCATACATTTTTTGTAAGGGTCTGCTTCCTCCTGCATTTTCTAAGGGTTTGCTTCCCCAGGGTAACGGCCGGTGCTGTGATGGGGAACGAACCCAGCATCTTCTCGTTATGAGCCGTGTCACTTAACCACTAGCCCACGCCGTTCCCTATCTGGAATATGAGTTCAGAAAGGTTAAATCGGTAAGGAAGGTAACTGGCCACCCCACCTCACATATTTCAAAAAAAGTAAAGACCTCTTCACCGCCATACGGCACATAGGAAATATGGTGTTAGTCTCATATTATTTTGTGACCAATGGCACATATGCTTCAGCTTAATACATGAAAAGTTATCTTCATCCCTGATGCAATGGTTGCCATGAGACTTACCTTTACTTTTTGGACTCATTTTCAAATTTTATTTCCTATCTTGTAATCTATGCATTCATTATGTAACACTGTCTACCAACTGGCCACGTGGCTTTGGTCTTACTCCATCACGGTAGGTTTACAAATCTAGTCATATGTTTGAAATCTCTTGATTAGAGTTGCATGTTGCATATAGTGTGCTAGCTTTATTTTCATGCTAGTTTTTATTTCAATGTTCTTTGGGCTGGTTTAATATTAGCTAAAAAGGGTAACATCAGATCTGTTCATATGATAAACCAAGCAGAGGATAGCAAAAAGAGCATGATAATCAATAAGTTTAGACATTAATAATGTTAGTGGTTAGAAAGAAGGATGAAAAAAAAACATGAAAAAAACTAGTAAAAGTTGATTAAGGTTGAGCTTAATCAAAATTTAAAAATGGGTATGGTCAGATACCGCACCGAGACGAGAACACAAACAAAACCTACGTTACGACCAATAGGCCTTCATCAGGGACAACAACACTGAACTAACAAATCAACATATAAGAAAAAATGGATGGAGCCTGCTGAAACAAATGTTAATGTATGTGGCTTGCCCAATGTGTGGTGGCCACTATTTCAGTGATCATGGTAAATAAAAACATTGGTACAGAAAGCAACAAAATTCTGTGTATTTAATGTCAGTTACACCAGGAGTTCCATTGTGAAAAGTAAATTTATCAGTTGAGACCTTCTGTAATCATTTGATCTGTAGTAGACCTCAATCAGTGAATAAGGAAATTCAAGGAAGCAGAGTCAAAGATCCAAACCTAAAGAACTACCGCTGGGATGACAACATAAGACAGTATATAAGAGGACTAGATTGGAACCAGGCCAAGAGGAAGACAGCAAATAAAATGATTTTCACTCTTTCTGACAAATCTGTACACCTAATAGTAGAAAAGAAGCAGCTAAGTAATTAAGTAAGGGATAAAAATTGCTTCAATTTTTGTTGTTTTTATCTGTTAAATAATAATGACTATTAACTGCTGTCCTTTTTAAAGGTATCTGCTGCCAGGGGATCAAAGCTGTTTCTGCTGTGGACCAGCAGTATCATCAGGTGCTTGCTCCCAGGAAATGCTGAATCAGCAACTTCAGGGTCAAGATTCCACAGTTTTATCAAGCCATTCTGCAGAAGCGAATCAGCCATTTCTAGGACATACTCATAATGCCCCGATGAAAGTCGTACAATTATCTAATTTCCTACAAGAAGATAGTCTTTGCAGACAGCAGAGAAATCAGCCTGGGAGTCTGCTAGACTGGAATGATTTCCCAGGAAATGGCACATGTAATGCTATCCATGAGTTTGGAATGTATCAGAATCAACACTCAAACAGCTTATTCATGCCTGCCAATTGTCCTGCTGTCAGTGAGGATCTCAGAGGTCAAAGTTCCTCTTGTAATTTTCATATTTTACAGAATCGTGAATTAAGAGGTAAAATGTCTGGGATAATTGACAATGAATCAAAACTATTACATTCAACACCTATTTTAGGATCAGATGAATACAGAAGTATGCCTGCTGGCATTTGTGATAATTCAGGGGTAAATCCCACCAATGCAAACCCTGCTGATCATATGGACTTGGACAGTGCACTTGATGAGCTAGGTATACTTAGTACAGTTGCAAGCAGCAGAAGACAGAATTTGCTGGAAACACATGAGCAGGCATCCTTTAATAAAGGTCAGCAAAGACTCCACTCCAAAAGCAAAAGTTCTCCAAATCTTACTGCTTTAAGTCATCCCAATGGCTATCGTATAGTACAACTGAATAGAAATTTTGTTACAAATCTCAGTGATGCATTGCCGCTGCCAGCTCCAGCTTCCAGTGGGCTATTTGATCAATCAGCGCTGAAGTTTGGATTTTCCCAGTTTGAATGTTGTAACCCTAATATACTTGAAGAGGCTTCAAGACGTCATAGGTTATCACGAAAGCACAAAGATAGGTACTTGTACCGATTATCTAGATGTCCATATAAAATACCAAACAGGTTCTACAATTCTTTGCAGGAGTCTGACTTTGGACCTGAATACTTCAACACAAGTTCTAGTTCATTTGAAACGGCCAAATTATCATCATCGACACCATCTTTAGAGCCAGATGTAGGGACCCTGTCAAATGAACAGGCAACTTGTCAGCAATCATCCAAATCAAACACAGCATCCCCCCTGAAGCCTTCTCAGGATACAAGGCTGACGAGATCACTTTCAGCTGAAGACCTCACTTCCACATGCAGAAGTCTACAGCAGGAATTGGATGAAAAGTGTAGAGGAAGTTCCAGCACTGAGCAGAGCTTAGATGTCATGACATCTCAGATGACTAATCTACATATGTCGTGAGCATCGTTAGCAAGTATGTCTGTTGGTGTTATATTCACTAGTGCTGGAGAAATGGAGACAAATACTTGGATCTATAGATTGTTACATGTGTGTGGTGCACAGTAACATTTCAGAAATGTGTTATTCTTGATTTGGTTAGTAAACCAAGCTGTTGTGAATTTTTTTAAAATTATTTATTTATTTAAGTTTCTACTTTTAAATACGGTAGTCACAATGTCATGAAATCCTATAAGCTGTGTTAGTGAAGAGAGTAATTAAAGTTTGATTTTAAACATTCATTAATCAGCATCAGAATGATTTTTTTTAAATTATAGGCTGCTGTACTTTGCAGTATGAGACTGATTTTAATAAAGTATTTTGAATTTTCTTATTGCACATTCTTAAAAGTTATTTTACAATTCATAAACTATAACCTTCATTAGAATGAGTTTTTTAATGGCAACATATTTTTCTTCAAAATATAAGAAGCTGAAGATTGACAGTATTATTATCTGTTAATTAATCAGTCCTATGATTGACCTATTTATTGTAATGTGGATGGGAACTTGCTCTCTGCATATGGAATGGGTTGACATCCCAATACTTAAAACAATGGTTTTACATAAGCAAAAACCACAAGATTAATCACTGCGTTGTAAGCAATGTTGAGGGGGAGCATGGGGCCAAAGCAGGCCTGGAGAAAGTGACCCAATATGTTCAGTTGTTGCCATATCCACATAAAATGTTGGCTGCAGTGAGTTACCAAAGACTTCTGTCTCTTGCCTTGATGGCGCAGTCTGACTGACTTTTCCCTGTCCATCTATATCTGGAAACGTTTGCTCACCACTTTCTCTTCCAGTGCAGTTATCAATTGAAATGAAAACAATATCTTTAACTTTCTGACTGATTTCTTAAATTAGTTCTCTGTGTACTTCTAATCTCTCCAAGATTTTCTAAATCATCATTGTCTTTCCACAAGATCTGTATTCACATTTCAAAGACCTCAATTCTATCAAATCATTTGTTCAATGTCCATTCTCCTCTCCAACCATTTGTTTGTCTATGTTTCTATACCATACAGTAATATAAATATGCGCACATAACAAGCCTGGTTTACAATAACAACGTAGCAGGTTCTAATTTATGTTGTGCTCACTTTGATAGATGGAGCATATCGCAGGTCATTGCACACAAGGATTGCTTTTTCCAGTCAACCCCAGCTGTAAATGGGTACCTGATGAAGTCAGGAGGAACTTTAGGAGCTGCTGCAGGAGTTGTGAAGTTGGTGCTCTGTTGTTGCCACTTTCAACATTGAATAGGGCTGAGTGAGTGTATATGGGACGCCCAGGGTGCAATGAAGTCGGTTCGATAAATCTTTTTCTATTCACAACACTCGATCAGTCTCATTTTTGTTATTTGTGAGTTACATGTCTGAATGTCTATATTTATCTTATGTTTGTGGAGAATGCTTTGGCCACCCCTACTCTTCTTCATTTCTATTTTGCTTTTTCTTTCTTGCTTTAAACATGATATGTTCTTGTATTTGATCCTCAGTGGTGCATATTTCTTGTCTAATTTGCTAATTATTATAGTTGGTCATTTTCTGTGTGTTAATGGTCAATCCATATTCTTGGGTTATGTTTTTAATTTGATTAACGAATTCCTGTTGTTCTTGTTCAATTTCAGTTAGCAGAACTGCACCATCCATATCTGAGGTTGTTTATTGACACTCCACCGATAATCAGACTTGGCATTTCCTTACCACCTGTTTTATATAAATGTCTTGTATTGAAATGTTAACCACTCCTAGAAGGACACAGCCCTCTCTGTGACTCACATGTGACCAGAACCTCAAATTTTTATATAACCAAAACACAAATGGTGGTAGGGATTAGCTCAGAGACTACAGTATCTTGAAATACTGGTGCTGCAGATACTCTTACATCTTCATCCTTTTTCTGGCTTTCATCCAGGGAGGATATCCACATATAGTGCTAGACCTACAATGTAAGCAAACTATCAATGACCATCATATATGATATAATGTTCGTCTATCACATGTGATGAAGACCACTCTCTGTTCAGCCGTGTGGACAGTCATTTCTCTTGCTGTGTCCGCTGAAATGGGTGATCTGCGCTGTGATTTGGATTAAAGTGAGATAGAAACTGCGCCTTTTGTCCACCTCACTCTCCTCATCCTGAGCTACCTTTGGCCAGTGGCAAGATATTTATCGAGATGACTGGAGGTAGCATAGTATGCAGATTTTTCCTCAGGGTTTACTCCCGAAGCCTTTCCCGTAAACAGGTATCTCTTAAGGCAGCGGAGGGAGATGACATCTAATGTGTGTCGTGCCATTTCCATAACCACAAGAGGTCGTATGGACATCACTCAGCGTGTGACTGAGTCTGGCATCTCCCCCCGGCTGTGTTCAGTCATTATAGTAGTGTCTAAATTTCTCACATGCCATTTTCGTGAAGTTCAGGTGTGTGAACTAGGCCGTGAAAAAGACACAGGTTTAAGCATAGTGCCATTCATATAGCCGATGTCCAGACCAGGATAATCAGACGGAAGAAATCACAACAAACGAACGAATTAACCAGTCCAAACGGAAAAACAAGTGTAAATTGTTCTGACGGCATACATAATGAACCAAAACAGACAATGTAGACCCGCAGCCAGTTACGGCGCCTTTTGGAGATAGCATAGTATGCAGATCTTTCCTCAGTGTTTACTTCCGAAGCCTTTCCCGTACACAGGTATCTCGCAAGGCAGCTGATGGAGTATGACATCTATTGTTGTAGGTCTTGCCTTTCCCATAGCTGCAGGAGGTCGTAGGAACATCTTTAGGCTTATGAGTGATGTGTTGGGCATCTCTCCCGTGCGGCGTGTTCTAGTTCATTATAATCACGTGTCTACATTTCACAGTGACACCAAAACTAACGCTGTCTGCATCTAGGGCCAAGAGCTCCATTCTTGTGAAGTTCAGTCATGTGCACTAGAACGTGAAAATAGGACAGATTTAACTGTAGTACTAATTTATATAGCAGATGTCCAGGCCAGGATAATTGGAGGGAAGAAAACACAAAAAATGAACAAATTAACTAGTCCAAATGGAAAATTAAAGTTTCAAAAATTAAAGTCTGAGCTGCGCTTGATTAGCTGCGTTCACGATTAGCTCAGGTGATTGTGTCTATTTTGGATGTTCTGGAGTCTCTGAATGGATTAATATTTGCACTTATTGCTGCTCTACAGAGCTGCTTTACTGTGAGTGTGTCTTTTTTCATCTGAGTGGTGTATTTCACAAGTTACAATGCATTTTTGTTCGCGATCTTTGCATCGTTTAGTAAAAATATATGGCCATTTTCGGTCAAATATCACTCATCTACCAGTCGTGGAAATTAATGGCTTACATGACACCACTCGTTCTGCTTGGCTGCTCCACTGCGTCAGGCCAAGAAAAGATGCAATATACAAGGGTTCTTCTTCACAGCTTGATGTCAACACACACACACACTGGAGACCCTAGGCACTCTTTCATTTCTCTGTATACTAAACAGAGAAACAATTTCATTACCTTGCAGGAGGAAAACATTCAGAGGGTGGAGCTCGAGAACGAAGATGACAGCCTCTGAGACCAGTTCGACACTTAGGAGAACTCCTCAAACACTCCCTCCCAGGAGCCCACAGGGATCCCGATCGACATCCCCACTGTCCAATCGGGACACAGTAGCATTCCCACTGGCCTGGCAGAGCGCTGTTTTGACTGGTCATGGGGGCGTCCAACTGCCGCAACGAGCCTCAGATGCTTAGGCGAACATTATTATTATTAATCCTACCAGACCGCTGTACCCTTTTCCCGGTAATTTCCTTAACTGACGCTATACCGCTGGACCGGTTTTGCGGTACTTTAGGTAGTACGTAATAAAATGCGTCAGAATCTAAAAATAACCAACCAATCGTGGTCAATCCTCGTGATTAGTCATTGAAATGGCTGCCCCCATGTTTGAATTGATTTTGTGGGGTTTAACGTGAACAAATTCGGAAAATTGACAATGAAACGAGCGGCTGATGAACCAAGCACTTCAACAGGAAAGCAAAGTAAGTCTAGGCTTATGACAGTCCAACAGGTGATCAATAATTTGGTTGATTCAGACTCTGTTCAAGTGAAACAGGGAGAGCTCGAGTGATGAGATGAAGGCTTTTCTTGGACTGAGGATCTATATGGAATACTCATGTAAGAAGTGAAGTTTGTGGGAAAATGTACAAGTGGATCAACCACTACCTCAAAAACAGAACGGCCAGAGTTCAAGTACAAGGGCAGATGAGCAAAAAGGTGACACTAGAGCAGGGAGTACCCCAATGGGGAGTACTGTCACCCACACTCTTCCTGGTGAATATAAATGACATTACATAGAATATACCAAGAAGAGTTCATAGCTCAATGTTTGCAGACGATCTGGCTATGTGGACCTCTGAAAAGAATCTCACCATAGCAAGAAATCGCATGCAGCAGGCCCTAACATCGCTGGAAGAGTGGGCGAACTCATGGCTGGTCAAAATAAACGAGGAAAAAACCACATGTACAATATTTTCGCTATCAATCAAACACCAAATTAAGTCTAAACGGCAAATACCTGCAGCCAAACGACAACCCAAACTACCTGGGAGTCACATTTGATCGGCGCATGACATGGAAAAGTCAGATCGAGAGAAACCGAAGAGAGCCAGAGAAAGAATGGCAATCATGAGGAAACTTGCTGGCACAAGCTGGGGAGCAGACGAAAGTATACTAAAGAAACTGTACACCGGAAGAGTGAGACCAGTTCTCGAGTATGGCATTGCGGCATGGACAACAGCAGCAAAGGCGAACTTCGATAAAGTTAGCAAACTCCAAAACCAAGCCATGAGAGTTATAACAGGAGGCACGAAGTCAACGCCAATTGTAGAACTTGAAAAGATTACAAAACTGCAATCCATGACCGACAGAAGAGACTGCAGAGCCCAGCTGCAATCAGAGAAACTCAGAAGACTGACTGACCATCCAATGCACCAGAGACTAAACATTTTGGAAATGGGAAACTAAAGCGAAGAAACTTTGCAGAAATAGCCAAAGCAAAGATGCACGAAAACCCCATGAACGCACTAACACCAAAGCCCATCCCTACTGTACGAAAACCTACCTGGAGGCAGCATATATTTCCAGAGGAGGTAGAAAATATACCAGGTATTGGAAAACAAAAACTGCCAGTCTGAAAAAGAAAGAAGAGATACTACCCTGAGTTACATAACGGAAAACTACCCAAGCATGGACTGGACCCATGCATACACTGACGGTTCCGTAACAAATACAACACAGAACGGAGGGGCGGGAGCATTCCTGAGCCTACCAAATGGCAGAAAAATAACACTTTCATTTGCTACTGGAAAATACACAAGCAATTTCAGAGCGGAGGCAGAGGCACTGAGGGCGGCAGTGGAAGAAATGGTGACAGGTAAAAGAAATGAAAGCCACATAGTCCTGCTTACAGATGCTCTGGCCGTAGTCACAGCACTAAAAAGCCAGAAAAATACTGAACTTAATGATTTAAGAGCAGTACTCTGTCAACTATGCCAGCAGGCCGCACCAAAAAGGATAGTGGTGCAGTGGGTTCCATCTCACTGCAACATCCAAGGCAACGAGGAGGCAGACAGACTGGCAAAAGAAGGTGCAAAACTACCACAATCAGATACTAGTATGACATACGAAGAGTCAAAACGGCTTATTAGAGCTAGATACATGACCAAATGGGAAACCGAACATACTGGCTACACCAAAAACGATGCCTATTACCAGTTGAACAGAAGAGAGCAGGTCGTTGTCTTCAGACTTCGCACTGGCCACAATAGACTGAGGTACCACATATTCAACAAATTGAAGATAGGTGGCACCGACGAATGCCCGTGTGGTACCGGGAAAATGACCGCTGAACATCTGCTGCAGAACTGCCCGACATACGAAGATCAGAGAGAGCAGATGTGGCCATCACCAGTGGCAACACTAGACAAGCTCTATGGCAGTGTTGACAGCCTCAGGATGACCGCTGCTTTTTAAAAAAAAATAATGGTTACTGTCTGACTGCGTACGAAGAAGAAGAAGAATACTCATGTATAAAGCCCAGCTATCAGGATTATTGGACAAATGAGGGCTCTTTATTGTGTTTACTCCCGGATTTCGAAATGTTATTACTCGAGACAAATTCTTTGCCTTTTTCTGGGTGGATTGGCACACAAAGATGGAATATTGACGCTAGATGAAAGGTAAACCTATTTTCTACAATGTCTCCAAATTATATCTTATTCTAACCACTTGTTTGCATGTAACTAACATTTTTCTATATCATGTTGGTTTTTTTCTCTTTAATGCTCTGGAGCCCAGGAATGGGGGACAGTTAGGTTCAGGGCCTCAGGTGTGGTAGGGTTAAATTGAAAATGACACGTTTCCATGAACGCACGTGTAAGTCGTCGATTAGTGTGAATTCTAGGCAAATCAGTGGCCTGACGGTGTCCATAATGAACTAAAACACAAGAGCTATTTTATACCTGCAGCTGGCATGGAGTCATCTTTGCTGCTCATTCTAACCATCACATACACTTACTTTGGATAATATATTTACTTTTGATCGTCATCGCTACTTTGTTTACTACTGTACTAGCTTCTCCTCATTTCCTGACTTAGCCTTGCAGTGCTATGACTGTTAAGCACTGCATTGAATCTTGCTGAGTAGTGAGAGCTTAACTACTGCTGAATTCATAGGGCTTAAACACTGCTAAATCTGGGGGGGGGGGGGGCAGTGGTCTCGAGGTAAGGTATTCACATCTGGTACTGGATGCCGCAGGTCCAAATCATTGTGGATGTGGGGTTTTTCACATGAATCAACTGGTAAAAAATTGCTATGATCTTTGAGTAGTGAGATCATACCCCATGCGCAGTAGTTCGCACGTTAAAAATCCCTTGGCAGTTGGAAATCTAAAAGAGTAGGCTAAACTGTCGCTGTTCTGGCAAAATTAAAGTTGAAAATTTACTCAAATTATTCTAGGGATTCTTGCCCAACAGAGAATATGTCAAAAAATTTGGACTGTGTAGCTATAACATCAGGTCTTGGTTATGTGGTTAGCAGAGCAGCATAGATGGTGCCTGACAGACTGTGGTCTACCTTGCTCTAATTTACGCTTCCACCACCACCAGTCCCAGAAATAGGCGATCGTATATTCCAGGGGCTACCAAATGGTTGGTAACAGATACTGGGATTGACCTGGCAAGTCACCAGTGAATTTTCGCCTTGTAAAAAATATAAAACCAAGGAGGTCACACCTCCCCCACGACATCTAACGACACAAGTGGACTGAAGATAGATAGATAGAAATCCATAGAGTGTTACTACTACTAAATCAATAACAAACATCTATATGGTGTATCCCATTCAATGCAGCATATGTCAGCTACACAAATTCCATTCATATATTTGTGAAGAGGTCAATTTGCTTAGACATCCTCCCACATTCTTTTGGTCCTTTTTAAGTAGAAATTTACAGTTATTATTTTGAATTGTGTTCATTTTTGCAGCATTTTGTTTCTCCATTGTGCTTTCATAAGTTCAAATTGTATTTTTTTTGGTGTTGATAACAATATTTTACTGACATTTCGTGAAAACATGTGCAACATTTGTGTTTTAGAGAGTAAACAAACATTTTCACAATAATATGATAGAGTACTGCAGCATCATCTATTTGATAGTTACTGATAAGGAAGTGTACGTTTTACTTGATAATTATTCAAAGGTGTCTCTACAATATCCTTTTACAGATCTATTTTTTTTCAATTCTTGTCGCTGATTTTCATCCATTTCATAAGGTGTTTAATAAACTGTTTTCATGTTGCATTTTGACAATAGTGTCAAGTGTTGAAATTGTTGTTACGAGTGACATTTGAAGAACATTGTTTAATTTGTTTATTTAAGTTTTTAAATTGCATTACATGAATGTTGTGTTTGAAAGATGTATTAATTTACAAGTTTCAATTTTCATAGAACACTTTAGTACATATATTTCAAAGTGAATAAAACTAAAAATACCACTTATATGTAATCACAGTAAACAATCTGCTAGCTAATGCTGACAAAGTATCCAGCCTTTGATCTTCCTATCTTAGATAACTGCCTGGCAAGACTGTCTCCAGATCAAATAATAAATAATATGTCTTCATAATTAAACATATCTTTAGTTCCCCTGTTCCTTTTATGCTCTTTGAGGAGCAGGAAATCTATCACGGCCATGTGTTATCATCACTCTGTAGGAAAAAACCACCAGGCACAATGGACCCAAATCAGTCACTAAATATCCTCCAGTGAAACAAAAGCAAAACTGCAGCACCTTTTATTCAAGAAACAATGGAGAAGCAATGATGAAAAACCTGAATGAGACAGCTAAGGTGAAATTGTAGTACCATAACAAAAATTATTTCAGTTATACGGCCACCAAATAGGTTCAAAGTTCAGGCCAAAGAACCCAAGAAAGAGGTAATGTGAAGTCTTTTATAACTCAGGCAATGATAAAAGCATACATATGCACTGGACAGGAGAGTATAAGTCAGTATGTCCCGGATGGACAAGACGTAGAAGGCACTATTCTGAATTTAAACAAGACAAAGGTCAAGTCTGCTTAATTGATATATGTATCATACAGATAAAAGTGATTTAAGATACCCTGCAGAATATTTTGAACCTTTTGTTGAGACTTTTCTTGCCATCAGAAATTAAGTTTACTTGTATCTATTTACTGAAACCATACAGCCTGGATGCAAGCAAGAAGACTGCCTGAGGCTGTATCATCCCATCAAGCAGCTTGGTGGATTAAGTATTCAAAACTGTTCAGGACTTCAACACTAATGTACAAAGAGTGGTCTGAGGACTGACTAATTTTATGAAAACTCTCATTGCTACGTAACTTTCTATTCCTGACATTTGTAGAATGTATGTTGTAAATTATTTGTGAGATAAGGACCAAAAAAGTAATGTTCCACAGACAGAATGATCACATCCCGCCCTATACCTAGGCTGGTTAAGGAGATATGATGGAGTATTTGTTTAAGAGTGCAGGTATTTCAAGTAGTGTCCAGTCTGTGAACATGTATCTGGAAGCTGCAGGGAAAACTTAAAAACATTGTTATAATGTTTGAGGGAATGGGGAAGGAACACACGACTGCTTAGTTGAGTAGTTGTTGCCTTGATAGAGAGAACAATGACACACTGTTTAGAATATTGGACATCAGAAATCATGTCCCACAGTTGAATGCATTTACTTTACATCTGCTGTCCCCATTGCTTAGGCACCCGAGCATTAGTTTGGCAACAAAGCAACAGCTGATAAACAGTACATTTATGTCGACTGTGCACTACCAGTGCCAAACATGCCCTCTGTCCAGGGCACGTGAGAACAGAATCGACACGTGAAATGAAGTATTTGAGGAAGGTCATCAGTGTTACCAGGAGAGACAGAATGCGGAACAACATTCAAAGTATGGTCGGCATTATGTCCGTTACAAATACATTTCCAGGCAGAAAATACGTTGGTTACAGTCACAGATCAATCCCAAGATCTCAGATACTCAAAACAGTGATGACAGTAAACTTGTAGCAGAGAATTCTACAACATGGACTTAGCATCATCACACTGTCAAAGTCACAGCATACTGTGGGTCATCCAAGATTGCACTAGAAGATGTGCAAGTGACTAACCACAAATAGAGGCATCCCAAGAACGTTGTCAATATCAAGAGAACAAGAATGCAGTGTATGGTGTCAAAGATGCTGCATCCAGGAAGGATGTTTATATAGATGATCACAGTTGAAAATCAAAGATGTAGAGTGGATCTCTACCGAGAAGAAAATTATTTGTAAACAATATTTTAAAACTATCATTGCAATCATTTATTGCGGAAGTCCGCAGGGAGAATTTACGGGGCTGCAGAAATAAAGGCTGCATGTACCAAAAGTTGTCACACACTGTACTCATACAAGGCTGGCTTTTTATTTCACCATGAAAAGGAACCATGCCATAGCAAGGTTTTGAATGCATGTCTTGGTAGTACTGACATCCAAACTGCTTGGCCAGCCAATGGATAATAATCTACTAAAAAGTCATTATTACCCTTTACATAGAATGCAGACCTTGGAAGTTTAAACAGTTGGTTAGGGTAGTGATAGAGCACTTGCTCTTCACTGTGAAAGGTGTAGGGTTCAATTCCCATTGCAGGCATGTTCCAGTCAACCCATCTGTAAATGGGTACATGGCTTGCTGTTAGGGAAAGAAAGGCAATTAGGAAGGGAAGTGGCCAGCCCACTTCATAAACAAGCTCTAGTCTCATACAATGAAGTTAAATAGAGCACGGGCCACAATAGCTGTGTACTTTAGACTGAAAACTACAAATAAATACACATAAAGCCGTCTTCATCAGAAGCATAAAAGAAAGCAGGCCAACTCAAACTCGATGGACAGTTACTGACTAGAGAAGAGACAAAATGTAGAACAACGACATTCGAATTATGGTCAGCACCATGTCTTGTTCCAAATACATTTCCAGGCAGAAAATAAGTTGGTTTGGTCATCTCATGAGAATGCACCCTCATCAACTTCCACTGATGGCTTACAACGCTGGTAGATCTGACTATGGGGCAGTTGTAAGACCGATGGATAGATGACATTAGAGTGGTTGTGCATATTGACCTAACATAGTCATGGATGATGAGATGAACGTCAGAATCGCCAAAGCCAGCGCCAAATTTGGCAGACTACACAAACGTCTGGCATCGGACTCCAGACGAAGCTGAAGGTGTACAGAGCAGTGGTGGTCCCTGTGTTGCTATACGCAAGTGAAACATGGATTACACAGGCATACCTCAAAGAAGTTGAATTATTTTCACACACTTTGTCTCAGGAGGGTGATGAATGTGAAATGGCCAGACAGTATCCTGGACATTGCTGTTCTTGAGAGAGCTGGTATCTCTAGCATTGATACCAACATGATGCAATCACAGATCCGCTGGGTGGGTCATGTCTTTTGCATGCCAGACTATCGGTTGCCAAAAATAATCTTCTGTGGCGAGATGCAGAATGGCAAACTCTCCCAAGGAGGCCAAAAAAAGCACTTTAAAGACACGCTAAAAACGTCTTTAATAGCCTTCAGCATGAACCTCGAAACATGGGAAGATGCTGCAAAGGACCGTACAACCTGGCGCACAGCTCTCCGCAGAGGATCAGTGTCATGCAAGGCTTCTAAAAAGACTGCAGCAGAACAACGGAGACAGGCCAGAAAAGCCAGTGAAATATCACAGTCTCGCGAAGCAAACTTTCTATGCCATGACTGCCTGCAGTGTTGGTGTTGAGTGTTCTAAAAATAAAGCCACGTAGATTTAATAACTAGAAAATTTAAAAACAGGTAATACAAGAAAATGTATTTATACCGAAGTTACCCACATTGTCAACAAAAATGGACTTCTCAGTGGAAACTGATGGATTAATCAGAATATGATGGAAGTTGTGTCAAAGCTGGTTATATCATTGCTAAAAAAAATGGCACATTTCTAAACCATTTGTGGAGGAGTGCAGCTATGTTGTGTCGAAACAAAACTGATACCTTCAAAAACGTCAAATTGTTTCAAATTACTTTTACTAGGAGAGCAGAATAACTAACAATGAATGTTGAGTAGACATTGTAAGCAAAGTTGTTAGCATGCAAATTCTAGTCACTGACATTGGATGGAGGCATATATTTAATGGATACATATCAGTCTCAGTTGGCTATTTTCATTCATGGATAGATGATGAATTTAAAGTCTTTGATGAACTGTTGGCTTTATAACCCTGGTAAAGAACTATGGAAGGAACAGATATGTTGGAAGTTGCAAAAATATTTACTGGCTCATGCCAGAAATTACACGCCAGTAGCCACATACAAAGACCAGCCTCTGCACATTAGCACTGCAGATATCAAGGATAAAAGAATAAAATAAGGAGGAATGTCATGTTTCGCACTAGTGGAGAGAATGATTGATCAAGTGGGAAAGAAACGTCATGTTTTGCATTAGTGGAGAGAATGATTGATCAAGTGAGGGAGGAATGTCATGGTTGGCGCTGGTGAAGAGAAGGATTGATGAACAAGTGAGGGAGGGATGTCATGGCTGACACTAGTGGAGAGAATGATTGATGAACAAGTGAGGGAGGGATGTCATGGCTGACACTGGTGGAGAGAATGATTGATCAAGGGAGGAAAGGATGTTATGATCGGCACTAGTGGAGAAAATGATTGATCAAGTAAGGAGGAATGTCATGGTTGGCACTGGTGAAGAGAAGGATTGATAAAGTGGGGGAGGGATGTCATGTTTGGCACTAGTGGAGAGAATGATTGATGAACGAGTGAGGGAGGGATGTCATGGTTGGCACTAGTGGAGAGAATGATATATCAACTGAGGGAGGGATGTCATGGTTGACACTGGTGGAGAGAATGATTGATCAAGGGAGGGAGGGATGTCATGGTTGACACTGGTGGAGAGAATGATTGATCAAGGGAGGAAAGGATGTCATGATCAGCACTAGTGGAGAGAATGATTGATCAAGTAAGGAGGAATGTCATGGTTGGCACTAGTGGAGAGAATGATTGATCAAGGGAGGGAGGGATGTCATGGTTGGCACTAGTGGAGAGAATGATTGATCAAGTGAGGGAGGGATGTCATGGTTGGCACTAGTGGAGAGAATGATTGATCAAGTGAGGGAGGGATGTCATGGTTGGCACTAGTGGAGAAAATGATTGATCAAGTGAGGGAGGGATGTCATGGTTGGCACTAGTGTAGAGAATGATTGATGAACAAGTGAGGGAGGGATGTCATGGTTGGCACTGGTGGAGAGAATGATTGATCAAGGGAGGGAAGGATATCGTGGTTTCTTAAGTATCGCAATCATCTCGAACATCTCAATCCTTGCTTCAAAACGTGCAGAGCGACTGGCATAATTGGATCGTGAACATTGAGACTTTGGACCTTCATGAACTTGTGTGAATCTACGGTCTTGGTCATACTGAGGTTTATATGATTGAAACCACTGACTTCCTGTCCTTGGGGGCAGCTGTAGTGACAATGAACAGAGGTAACATTTTAATCAGAGATCACCTCTTGAATAAAGGCACTGCAGTTGATGAAATGGCTGTGCACAAATTGCAAAATTTTGAAATCATCCACTGGTCCAGTAGAGAACATCTGAAAGGAAGAAGCTGAAGTCTGTACAGCCAGTTTAGTTACAGGAATTGTCAGTATCTACACCATTTGCTGAGAGAGATTGTGCACTTATGGGTCTAACTAAAGTGCAATATACTGACATCAATTAAGAGCAGTAAAAATGGCTTGCTAGGTATCATGTCAGTTTGAAAAACGTCACAGGGTTGGTGATGGATAGAGTCCCAGCTGTGATTGGAACATAAGTGGGATTGGTATCAACAAAATCAAATATAGATACTCGCAGATTTTGTTATCAACTATCATTGCATTATTAACAAGGAAAACTGTGTGACAAATCTCAGGGTTTTGTAAATAGCATAAAAGTTATCACAGACTTAGTGAATTTCATCCAAGCAAGAGGGGTGAATCGTTGATAGCTTCAGCATTTCCTAAAGACATAATGGAAATGGGATCTACTTCTTCGATTTAAGCTGTTCAAAAGTGCTCATGAGGATTTTGGAGTTAAAAATGTCATCCAAGAGTTCATGACAGATGAAAATCCAGCCAATACCATAGCTCGATCCAAAGTGGTTGTCCGGCATATGACAATGACATCATTCAACATGTTATAATCTTCTTCTCTTGTACACAGTAATATGTTTGACACTGACATCACTCAACATCTTACAATCTTCCTCTCTTGTACACAGTAATATGTTTGACACTGACATCACTCAACATCTTACAATCTTCCTCTCTTGTACACAGTAACATGTTTGACACTGACATCACTCAACATCTTACAATCTTCCTCTCTTGTACACAGTAACATGTTTGACACAGACATCACTCAACATCTTACAATCTTCCTCTCCTCTCTTGTACACAGTAACATGTTTGACACTGACATCACTCAACATCTTAAAATCTTCCTCTCTTGTACACAGTAACATGTTTGACACTGACATCACTCAACATCTTACAATCTTCTCTTGTACACAGTAACATGTTTGACACTGACATCACTCAACATCTTACAATCTTCCTCTCTTGTACACAGTAATATGTTTGACACTGACATCACTCAACATCTTACAATCTTCCTCTCTTGTACACAGTAATATGTTTGACACTGACATCACTCAACATCTTACAATCTTCCTCTCTTGTACACAGTAACATGTTTGACACAGACATCACTCAACATCTTACAATCTTCCTCTCTTGTACACAGTAACATGTTTGACACTGACATCACTCAACATCTTACAATCTTCCTCTTCTCTGCTGAACACGTTTGACACTGACATCACTCAACATCTTATAATCTTCCTCTCCTGTGCACAGTAAACATGATTGACACTGAGTACAAAAGATGGTAAGAGTATGTTACTAACTGTAAATCTATCTATTTTATCAAATGCGTTCTTCCAGGAATGTCAGTTCTTTAACTTGTATGATCAAGGATGCTGAGTTGTATTGAATTACTGCTGACCTTGTGTTTTAGTTGAATTCATATTTATAATGTATATAATTAAGAGTTTTATTGACTGCATCTGTATGTTCTTTGAGATTTTCTTGGTGTATTTATGTAGTAGTATTGGATGGTCTACAAACAATGACATGCTTGTGGTGTCTGATTCCAGATTTGAATACTGACATATGTAGTAACATTAAACGTACAATGTACTGGCTCAAGTCGATGTATGTTATACAGGTAGTCTAAATGTTTGACCTGTCATCCAGAAAATCTGGCTTGTCTGTTTTCTGATATTTGTGTCACAATGAAGATGGGCTAAAGAACATCATTTTTGTCACATTGAAGATGTGTTCAATTGGTGTCACCACAAAGATACATATTAATGTCACCGCAAGGATGGGTTAAAGAAAATATCAATGTCACCGCAAGGATGGGTTAAAGAGCATATTAGTGTCACTGCAAGGCTGGGTTAAAGAACATATCAATCAATGTCACAGCACAGATGTGTTAAAGAACATATTAATGTCACAGCACAGATGTGTTAAAGAACATATTAAAGTCACAGCAAGGATGTGTTAAAGAACATATTAATGTCACAGCACAGATGTGTTAAAGAACATATTAAAGTCACAGCACAGATGTGTTAAAGAACATATTAATGTCACAGCACAGATGTGTTAAAGAACATATTAATGTCACAGCACAGATGTGTTAAAGAACATATTAATGTCACAGCACAGATGTGTTAAAGAACATATTAATATCACAGCACAGATGTGTTAAAGAACATATTAATGTCACAGCACAGATGTGTTAAAGAACATATTAATGTCACAGCACAGATGTGTTAAAGAATATCAATTAGTGTCACAGCAAGAATTGATTAAAAAGCATGTTGTTTATCCATCTCTTTTAGGGGATGGCGTGAGCTAGTGGTTAAGTGACACGGCTGACACCAGAAGGTGCTGGGTTCGATCCCCATCACATCACCGGCCATTCCTCCTCGGAAGCAAACGCTTAGAAAATGCAGGAGGAAGCAGGCCCTTACATAAAATGCATGCTGAAGCCGGATACACTGGGCCGACAGGCGCAAAATAAAAAAACCACAGTGCAATGCACACCACCTTGGGGATTAGAGAAATAAGGCAAACACAAAGAAACAAAAAAATCCCTCGCTTTCAAAAAGGACCACATTGTCATCTTTCAATCCTGGAGTAGGTTCGTAAGTGGCTGATCAAACCAAACCGAGCCTGAAAATGTCTGTCACACTAAGGACAGAGAAACACTGTCTGACCATCAGACGGAGGCAACTTTTCTCTTGCCTTTTGTGTCGCTCGTCTCTGTGCAGCTTCCTTGATTCTTGTCTGCTCCATATGTGTTGTGCCAGAAAAGATTTTACTACGCCAGGCAGCACGATCCGCAGAAATTTTCTCCCAACTATCAGGGTCAGTGTCGCAGTTCTTCAGTGAGGCTTTCAGAGTGTCTTCGTAACGCTTTATTTGGCCACTGCAAGCTCCTAGAATGACTCTAGCTTGCCATAGAATATTTTCCGTGGAAGCCACTCATCTGACACATGGATAACATCGCCAGTCAATCTAAGCTGCGATTTGCAGAGAGTTGTGTGAAAACTTGTCATGCCAGCTTACGAAAGAAACTCTACATCTGTGATTCTATCTTGCCATTTTATGTTCAGCAGTTTCCTTAGGCAGCCCAATTGAAAGTGGTCAAGCTTCTTCGCATGTCGACTTTACACAGTCCAGGTTTCCTAGGCATACAGACGAGTTGGTAGGATGTCTGCCATATAAACCTTCAATCTGGTAATAAGCTTAATTCATCTTCAGCTCCAAACTGAAGATCTTAGTTTTCCAAATGCTACACATGCTTTTGCAATTCTTGAGTTTACTTCATCATCAATATGGACTGCTCTGGAGAGTGCTGCCAAGGTATGCAAAGCGTTTCAGCAACTTTAACTTCTGGTCATTGATAGTGACAGATGGCTCACTGTGCATGTTTCCTCGGGCTGCTTGGTGCAGCACTTCAGTCTTACTGGTAGAAATGGTGAGACCAAAGTAATTGCAAGTCGTTGCAAACATGTCAACAGTACATTACATCTCAGTCTCTGAATGAGCATTGAGAGCGCAGTCATCAGCAAAGAGAAGTTCACATATGGTCTCAATTTGAACTCTTGTTTTTGTGGCAGTCTCCTCAGAATGAAGAACTAGTCTATATAGAACTTTGAGTTCAGCATCACAGCCCTTGAATGCATCAGTCAACATGTCAGCAAACATGCTGAAAAGGGTAGAGGCTAGGGTGCATCCTTGCCGTACACCATTTGTAACACCAAAGGGCTGAGGGTATTCCCCGTGATCTAGAACTTGAGCCGTCATGCCATCATGGAGCTGTCTAACCATTATAATAAATGTATTAGGACATCCAAATTTGACCATATATGAATAATGAATGCATCTTTGAAGTCTGGTGGGATACGCTGCTGATTCCACATTTCACAGAAGAGTCCTGTCAGTCTGGGACCCAGGTTTGTAGATTTCAGCAAGAAGATATCACAACAAGGATAGGTTAAAGAATATATTAATGTCACAACAAGGATGTGTCAAAAGAGCATATTAATGTCACAACAAGGATAGGTTAAAGAATATATTAATGTCACAACAAGGATAGGTTAAAGAATATATTAATGTCACAACAAGGATAGGTTAAAGAATATATTAATGTCACAACAAGGATAGGTTAAAGAATATATTAATGTCACAACAAGGATGTGTCAAAAGAGCATATTAATGTCACAAGGATAGGTTAAATATTAATGTCACAACAAGGATAGGTTAAAGAATATATTAATGTCACAACAAGGATGTGTCAAAAGAGCATATTAATGTCACCACAAGAATTGCTTTAAAAGTATGTTGTTTATCCATCGTTTTCGAAAAGGACTACATTGTCATCTTTTAATCCTGGAGTAGGCTCATAGTTAGCTAATCAAACCAATCTGAGCCAGAAAATGTCTGTCACACTAAAGGCAGAGGAAACACTGACTGAATATCAGGAGTCACTCGTCTCCGTGCTGCTTCCTTTGATTCTTGTCTGCTCCACATGTGTCGTGAAACAAAAGAGATTTTACTATGCCAGGCAGAGCGATCAGCAGCAATTTTCTCCCAACTATCAGGGTCAGTGTTCCAGTTCTTCAGTGAGGCTTTTTTATTTGGCCACATGCGAGCTCCTTGTCTGACACAAGCTGGCCATTGAATATTTTCTTTGGAAGCCGCTCATCTGACATGCGGGCAACATGGCCAGTCCATCTAATTTGTGATTTGCACAGAGTTGTGTGGGTGCTTGTCATGCCAGCTTACGAAAGAACCTCTACATCTGTGATCCTATCTTGCCATTTTAATGGTACAACAAGGATGGGTTAAAGAACATATTAATGCCACAGCAAGGATGGGTTAAAGAACATATTAATGTCACATCAAGGATGGGTTAAAGAACATATTAATGTCACAGAAAAGATATGTTAAAGAACATATTAATGTCACAGAAAAGATATGTTAAAGAACATATTAATGTCACAACAATGATGGGTTAAAGAACATATTAATGTCACATCAAGGATGGGTTAAAGAACATATTAATGTCACATCAAGGATGGGTTAAAGAACATATTAATGTCACAGAAAAGATATGTTAAAGAACATATTAATGTCACAGAAAAGATATGTTAAAGAACATATTAATGTCACAACAATGATGGGTTAAAGAACATATTAATGTCACATCAAGGATGGGTTAAAGAACATATTAATGTCACATCAAGGATGGGTTAAAGAACATATTAATGTCACATCAAGGATGGGTTAAAGAACATATGAATGTCACATCAAGGATGGGTTAAAGAACATATTAATGTCACAGAAAAGATATGTTAAAGAACATGATGTTGGTGTCCCGTTGAAATACTCTATGTGCATTCAAAATGTGGTTGCATCAGTATTGTATTGATCACCGCATTGTTTGACAAGAGTTGGATATCAATCAACACTGAATTGTTTTATATCTTCCATAATCCAACAATAGTTAGTTATGTGTCGTCTTGTGATAAATCCGAGTGTGAATCGGGCACGTCAATCAGAGCCGGGCATACACCTTGCAATATGGGACGAAAATTGAGGCCGTGACTCCTATTGTGGTGTGGTTAAAGGAGACATCTTTAATAAGGCAGTTATCAGCTTCAAACCTGACATCTACGACACGAATAGGTGGTAGACATATACACATGAAGCTTCAGAAGCTTGTGTGGATCTATAGTCCTGATCATGTTTCTGGTTTCAATGGCGGAAAAACTATACTGGCTTTGAAAGGGTGAGTAGATATATATGACTAGTGGGACCTGCTGATATCACTGGATAATGACATTCAATTCAATGAACCAGGAGTTTGAAACTGCATGATTGTGTAGGCCGGGCAAGTTGGGACAGGGCGTCTGAGAGAAGAGACCAGCCACATTTAGCTAGCAAGATACAGGAGTCATACTCCTTCCCAGGCGTCAACATCTACTGAACCAGCCTGAGCGCCAACGTTTCTGCCTATATCGTCGACCGTGGTGCAGTTTCTGTATAAATCTTGATGCTGCATGCAGGCCGTTTGTATGGTTTCTTTCTCAAATTGTTGGATGGAGCAGTTTCAGAGAATGATAAATGGTCCCATTGATAGGACATTGTTTTAATGACAACCACCAACTGCATACATCATAGTATATGAGAAGTCATCAGAATTTGACTTGTAGTTGGCGGGGTTCATCTCTTGGTGAAAGGACGCCTCTTTCAGCCGCTTTTGTATGTATCAAAAAGTGTGAGACATCAAAGATGTGCAGAGCTAACAAATTATTTGGTGCTGAATATGGATGTAGTTCGAGATAACCCACAGACATGACCAGGAGTGTAAAGGGCTGTAGTCCAAGCCAAGCATAACTTAACTTAACTTAACGTTTTTTATACTGGTTTAGAAGACCCTGCAGAGTCTGTATACAACCAGTTACATTTACATCACCTTGCTCTAAAAGCTATGCGCATCCAGTTTATTCTTAAATGCATTAACTGTCCCTGCCTCCACTACCTCCCCTGGCAATGCATTCCAAGCAGACACCACTGTCTGACTAAAAAAATATTTCCTAATATCTAACCTGGACCTCTCTTTAGTCAGCTTGTAGCTATGCCCTCGTGTTATTGTAGGTGGCTGTATTTTAAAAAAACTTGTTGTAGTCTAATTTATCGATTCCTCTGATCATCGTATACACCTGTATTAAGTCACCACGAATTCTTCTCTCTTCGAGACACTGTAGGCCGCTTTTTCTGAGTCGTTCCTCATTAACTGTAATTCTGGAATCCCACTATCATCTTTGTCGCTCTTTTTTGTATTCTTTCAAGCATGTTTATGTCCCCTCTATGATAAGGACTCCATACCTTTACACAGTACTCCAATCTAGGTCTAACTAAAGCTTTATACAGTTTGACGATCACTTCCTTGCTCCTATATTTAATATTTCTTTTTATCATACCTAACATTGCATTTGCCTTTTTCACTTTTTCATAGGAGTGACAAGGGCTACATTTCGAACTCTCCACATAAATGTCCTTGAATGGCAAGGGCTGTAGTCCGAGCCAACCATAGTAAGTCGAGGAGTGTAAAATGCTGTAGTCCGAACCAACCATAGTAAGTCAAGGAGTGTAAAATGCTGTAGTCCGAACCAACCATAATAAGTCGAGGAGTGTAAAATGCTGTATTCCGAGCCAACCATAATAAGTCGAGGAGTGTAAAATGCTGTAGTCCGAACCAACCATAGTAAGTCAAGGAGTGTAAAATGCTGTAGTCCGAACCAACCATAGTAAGTCGAGGAGTGTAAAATGCTGTAGTCCGAACCAACCATAGTAAGTCAAGGAGTGTAAAATGCTGTAGTCCGAACCAACCATAGTAAGTCGAGGAGTGTAAAATGCTGTAGTCCGAACCAACCATAGTAAGTCGAGGAGTGTAAAATGCTGTAGTCCGAACCAACCATAGTAAGTCAAGGAGTGTAAAATGCTGTAGTCCGAACCAACCATAGTAAGTCAAGGAGTGTAAAATGCTGTAGTCCGAACCAACCATAGTAAGTCGAGGAGTGTAAAATGCTGTAGTCCGAACCAACCATAGTAAGTCAAGGAGTGTAAAATGCTGTAGTCCGAACCAACCATAGTAAGTCAAGGAGTGTAAAATGCTGTAGTCCGAACCAACCATAATAAGTCGAGGAGTGTAAAATGCTGTAGTCCGAACCAACCATAGTAAGTCAAGGAGTGTAAAATGCTGTAGTCCGAACCAACCATAGTAAGTCAAGGAGTGTAAAATGCTGTAGTCCGAACCAACCATAGTAAGTCAAGGAGTGTAAAATGCTGTAGTCCGAACCAACCATAGTAAGTCAAGGAGTGTAAAATGCTGTAGTCCGAACCAACCATAGTAAGTCGAGGAGTGTAAAATGCTGTAGTCCGAACCAACCATAGTAAGTCAAGGAGTGTAAAATGCTGTAGTCCGAACCAACCATAATAAGTCGAGGAGTGTAAAATGCTGTATTCCGAGCCAACCATAATAAGTCGAGGAGTGTAAAATGCTGTAGTCCGAACCAACCATAGTAAGTCAAGGAGTGTAAAATGCTGTAGTCCGAACCAACCATAGGAAGTCGAGGAGTGTAAAATGCTGTAGTCCGAACCAACCATAGTAAGTCGAGGAGTGTAAAATGCTGTAGTCCGAACCAACCATAGTAAGTCAAGGAGTGTAAAATGCTGTAGTCCGAACCAACCATAGTAAGTCAAGGAGTGTAAAATGCTGTAGTCCGAACCAACCATAGTAAGTCAAGGAGTGTAAAATGCTGTAGTCCGAACCAACCATAGTAAGTCGAGGAGTGTAAAATGCTGTAGTCCGAACCAACCATAGTAAGTCAAGGAGTGTAAAATGCTGTAGTCCGAACCAACCATAATAAGTCGAGGAGTGTAAAATGCTGTAGTCCGAACCAACCATAGTAAGTCGAGGAGTGTAAAATGCTGTAGTCCGAACCAACCATAGTAAGTCAAGGAGTGTAAAATGCTGTAGTCCGAACCAACCATAGTAAGTCAAGGAGTGTAAAATGCTGTAGTCCGAACCAACCATAGTAAGTCAAGGAGTGTAAAATGCTGTAGTCCGAACCAACCATAGTAAGTCGAGGAGTGTAAAATGCTGTAGTCCGAACCAACCATAGTAAGTCAAGGAGTGTAAAATGCTGTAGTCCGAACCAACCATAATAAGTCGAGGAGTGTAAAATGCTGTATTCCGAGCCAACCATAGTAAGTCAAGGAGTGTAAAATGCTGTATTCCGAGCCAACCATAGTAAGTCGAGGAGTGTAAAATGCTGCATTCCGAGCCAACTATAGTAAGTCGAGGAGTGTAAAATGCTGTATTCCGAGCCAACCATAGTAAGTCGAGGAGTGTAAAATGCTGTATTCCGAGCCAACCATAGTAAGTCGAGGAGTGTAAAATGCTGTATTCCGAGCCAACCATAGTAAGTCGAGGAGTGTAAAATGCTGTATTCCGAGCCAACCATAGTAAGTCGAGAAGTGTAAAATGCTGTATTCCGAGCCAACCATAGCAAGTCGAGAAGTGTAAAATGCTGTATTCTGAGCCAACCATAGTAAGTCGAGGAGTGTAAAGGGCTGTAGTCCGAGCCAACCACAGAAATGTCGAGGAGAGTGATGTGAGGTGCAACCCTACGCATGCCTACTTAGGGTTAACAGTTTAATCCTAAATGTATTTTTTCACCCGTCCCTGCCGCATCTATCACTCCACAAGGATCTGAGACGACCACTGCAGTAGAAGGAAACCAGCTCCGATGTATTCAAGTACTAATGAACTTCACAATCAAATATACATGGTCTTAAAAAGTGACAAAATATCTACAGCTTTAGGTAACATACGGCCAGGGTTTGATTTAGTCAAAGACACGCGGAGAAGTTGATAGTGGCACAGCTCACAACCAGAACCTGCTTGTCTTTGGATTTATGAAACATCTAGACCGTGTCCTCGTGGGCAGTTTTCATCACACACATTGTCAGTCTGGTAGATGTGCCGTATGCAAGGAAGCCAACAATATTATGTATGTGTCCATATCTTTTTGCAGTGCTGTACTAATGCAGACCTAGGTCTTTGGTCAGTCCATCCGGCCATTGCAAAGATGGACGACCCAGTGGATATGTACATGTATAGGGCCACTAAAAAGTTGTTCTGCCTTTCCATATGTGATCAGGTATGCGTACTACATGTCTAGCCTAGCGATATGTGCGGGATATCGCTAATTCCACATCGTTCCGAAACCAAGTTTAATTCACGAATTCCGGATCGTATGCCTTTTTGAAATTTTAAGTGGACGTCGTTGCATTACTCTGAGCTTCTCATCATGTTTTGAGCAAGTTCCACACTGCGCATGCGTAAATCATTGCTGGAATGACCATGGGATTTTGCTTTTTTTTTTTTTTGGCGTTCGCCTTATTTCTCTATTCTCCAAGGCGGTGTGCGTTGCAATGCGATGTTTAATTTGCGTCTATCGGTCCAGTGCATCCGACTTCAGCATGCATTTTATGTAACGGTCTGCTTCCTCCTGCATTTTCTAAGGGTTTGCTTCCCCGCGGTAACAGCCGGTGCTATGTTGGGGATCAAACCCAGCACCTTCGAGTTGTGAGCCGTGTCACTTAACCACTAGCCCACACCGTCCCCACCATGGAATTAAAAGTGTGTGGTCTTGTCGTGACGTTTTTCATCTCTTGGAGTTATGGCTTCACTGAAGGAATTCAATTCTGCTATTGGTCGTCCAGAGAGTTCGGGTTCAATTTTGTGGCTGGCATTGACCTCTTGTCGTTGGTACCCATAGGCTGGCATTGACCTCCTGGTGTTAGTAGACATAGGCTGGCATTGACCTCTTGTCGTTGGTAGACATAGGCTGGCGTTGGTAGACATAGGCTGGCATTGACCTTAGGCTGGCATTGACCTCTTGTCGTTGGTAGACATAGGCTGGCATTGACCTTAGGCTGGCATTGACCTCTTGGCGTTGGTAGACATAGGCTGGCATTGACCTTAGGCTGGCATTGACCTCTTGGCGTTGGTAGACATAGGCTGGCATTGACCTCTTGTCGTTGGTAGACATAGGCTGGCATTGACCTCATGGCTTTGGTAGACATAGGCTGGCGTTGGTAGACATAGACTGGCATTGACCTCTTGTCGTTGGTAGACATAGGCTGGCATTGTTTTCCTGGCGTTGGTAGACATAGAAGTCTCCTCTCTCAGCTAGATGTCCTGCTTTAGGCAGTAAGAGTTCCGGAGGCATTGTGATTTACTTAATGTTATCTTCAGACCAGCAGCTCTGCAGACCATTCAAAGATTGTTTGGCTTCATCAATGGTCAAACTGATGAATACGATGTCATTTTCAAATCGTAAATTGGTGAGTCACTTGTCATTTATATTTACACCTATGTTGATCCAGTTAAATTGTCGGAAACAGTGCTGCTGTAAATATACTCAACGAAAAAAGTAACTTACCAGTTGTTGTGTATGTTTTTATGTTTGAAAGTTGTAATGTAATTTCATACCGATGCATTCTAGGCCTTTACTGTAAGCCATAAAATTGTTTTAGTACAATCGAAGAAATGACTCTCCACTGACATTCAAAATATGACATCATGAAATTAATGACCCTTCACTGACATTCAAAATGGGACTTGATGAAATGAACGACAATTAGGACAGTTTCTCATAATACACGTGCCGATCACCAAGTTGACATGAGAAGTGTTCATTGGCGATCTGGGATTATTTTGCCATTCAATGTGTTCATAAGCAGACTACTGAAAGGCGCTAAATGGGAGGTTACGCGTTGGTGGCATGTTGAAAGGAGGAATGTCTGTGTCTGCAACAGCAAGACAATTTGATGTGTCAAAACATATTGTTAGGCTGTGCTCACGAGGGCGTATTCTAATAACGACCAGCCGTCAGGATGGTCGTTACATTACTCTCGCACATCTGCGAAACAGATTTCAGCCAGTAACTGTCTTTACTGGCACCATCCCCGGGCTAAGAAGGATAAGTTCAGCTACTGTCAGATACCGTTTGCGAGAAGAAGGCCTAGGTGCTAGACGCCATGCCTATTCGTTCAATTCTGCAGCCATGTCATCATGTCGCACAACTAGCCTGGGTCAGACATTTGCGCTTTGGAACGCTCGGTTGGACAGAGTACTGTTTCCTGTTACAGGATCAACCTTTCAAAAGCCGATGGTAGTCAAGAGAGCGAATCGTCGACACGGAACGAGCTTCACCAACAACTGCACTCAAGAGCGCGCTCGTCATGGCGGTGGAGGAATTATGATATGAGGAGGTATCTGAACCAATTATTTGACATACCTCGTTTTCTTAGGCGGTGCTGTTACCGGATTGCGATACGTGGTGAGATCCCGAGGAACCACACCGCGCCTTGTGTGCTAAACCATGCACCAGGCATTGTGCTTCAGTAGGTCATTTCCCGTCTTCATACTGCCAGAGGCGTGCAGGAGGAACTCCAAACAAGAAACGTTGAAATCTTGCTATGACCAGCCACTTCCCCTAACTTGTCACCAATTGAGAATGTCTGAGATGAGCTGAAACGTAGACTTCGGCAACCACCTCGGACTGTACGACAACTTCGTCAAGAAGTCTTAACTTAACTTAGGGTCTTTATACTGGTCTAGAAAGAGTCAGCATTGGCTTACTAGACGGAGGTCGTGCTTAACAAATCTATTGGAATTCATGAAGGATGTTACTAAAATGATAGATAAGGGGGAACCAGTGGATAAAGGCTTTTGATAGAGTATCTCAACGAAGATTATTTAAAAAATTTAAATCACATGGAATAGGTGGGGAAGTTGCCGAATGGATTGAAAGTTGGTTAACGGGAAGATGTCAGAGGCTGGACATAAATAAGGAGTACTTTGAGTGGTGTGATATGAAAAGTGGAATGCCACAGGGCTCGGTTTTGGGACCAATACTGTTCTTGATATATATATATATATATATATATAAACGATTTGGACATTGATATAGGATCCATGATTGAAAAATATGCGGACGACACAAAACTATGTAGGAGTGTCTCATCTAAAGCAGAAGTGGATATATTGAGGTAGGATTTAGATAACATTCGAGACTGGTCTGTAAGATGGAAAATGGAAGTTAATATAAATAAATGTACAGTCATCCACATGGGTAGATCCAAAATGAAACATAATTACAGAATAGGCGAGAACAATATTAGAATGATAGATAAGGAAAGGGACCTAGGGGTTTAAATAGAACATACAGGTAAGGTGAGTGATCAAGTCCAGGTAGCAGTGAATAAGGCAAATGCAATGTTAAGCATGATAAAAAGAAAAATCAAACATAGGAGTAAGGAAGTGATTGTCAAAGTGTATACAACATTAGTTAGACCTAGATTGGAGTACTGTGTACAGGTGTGGAGTCCTTTTCATAGAGGGGAAATAAACATGCTGGAAAGGATACAACGAACAGCGCCAAATCTGATAGTAGGATTCCAGAATTACAGTTATGAGGAAAGACACAGAAAATCTTGTCTACAGTGTCTAGAAAAGAGAAGAATTCGAGGTGACTTAATACATGTTTATAAGATAATCAGAGGAAAGGTTAAATTAGACTACAATACGTTGTTCAAAGTGCAATCATCATTGAGAACAAGAGGACACAGATACAAATTAACTAAAGAGAGGTCCAGATTGGATATTAGGAAACATATTTTTAGTCTAGTCAGAGAGTGGTGAATGCTTGGAATGCATTACCACGGGAGGTAGTGGAGACAGGGACAATTAATTCATTTAAGAATAGATTGGATGTGCATAGCTTTTAGAGCAGGGTAATGCAAATACAGACTTGTATACAGACTCTAATGAGTCTTCTAAACCAGTTTAAAAACGTTAACTTGAGTTAAAATTACACGTATATATATTTATAAATCTCGTATATATATTTAAAAACTGAACGTTCCTCGTATATATATTTTAAAACTGCATATTATCTCACATCATTGGTACGCCGGACTAACAGTTATCACCATTAACAAATTTAAAAAAAAATAAAAGCTGTACTAGCTGCATTTATTCCCATAGCTAAGATAACCCCTTGTTTATATAGTTGAAGAGTGCTAGATTTAATTTCACGTCCGATAGAAAATGACCTGTACCTTGCTGTGTCTTTTAATCCCTGGTCCCATTGGTCCAGAGCCGAGCATCAAAGCAGCTGGTCCACCCCTTATATCTACCTTGTACATCCCATTCTGTTCAGCGGAGTCCAAGCTTGGGGACTTCATTTAAGAGGATGGTCATGACTACCGCCAATTCTTATGACATCCTGGACATTTTACCAACCGGACTATCCCTGTGCATATTTTTCTTCTCTTTGCTGTATCACGTGATCGCGTTTCTCGCCACGATGACATCACTAGAAGGTTGGTCCCGAAGACATCGCACAAAATAATTCGTAATGGTGACATCGCTATCCCTTGTGTTGACATCATTCAAATGTATGTGACGATGACATCACTAAAGGTGTTGTCAATAACAGCACTAGCAATCCCGTCATAATGGCGTGACTAGACGTCGAGTCACGACACCTTCACCAAAGTTCTCGTGACATCTAAAAGAAGAACGGGTAAGAAGTTCAAAGACGTTGAGTGAGTGAGTGAGTGAGTGAGTGAGTGAGTGAGTGAGTGAGTGATCTGGAGAGAGAGAGAGAGAAAGAGTTTTACACTGACATTACTCCGCGTGTTACAATCTTCCCTTCCTCCCAAGCTACAATGACCATATCTGACAATCGGTCTCCTTCATTATATCTCTCTTTCTCTCTATCTATTTATATATTTATCTATCTTTCAATTCAATTCACATTCTCGTCTTAATAATTCTATTTTAGACCGCATGTCTCTCACTTTCTCACTCACTCGCTCCCACTTTCTCTCAATTTCTTTCACTCACTATTTCTCTCTCTCTCTCTCTCTCTCTCTCTCTCTCTCTCACTCCATCTCACTGAATTATTTACACTTATCTGTTTGACAATCCTGGATTTAGTTCTTTCTCACTCACTTTATTTCTCTAGTTATTTTCACTCTCTCTCTCTCTCTCTCTCTCTCTCTCTCTCTCTCTCTCTCTCTCTCCCATTCATTCATTTTATGTCTTTGAACTTCTTACACATTCTTGTTTGAGAAATGCCATTTTAGTTCCCTAATCACTCTCTCTATTCTCTCTTTCTCTCTCTTCTTTCTCTGACTAACTCCAATTTTTAAGTCTTTTCTCACGCTCTCATTCACACACAATCTCTCTTACTCTCACTTTCTCGCTCTCTCTCTCTCTCTCTCTCTCTCTCACACACACACACACACACACACACACACAACTTCTTTAATTACTACAACAAGTGAATAAAGTTATTTTCGCTAAATTGTTTCCCAATTCAGATGATAAATCAATCTTCTTACAGTCACGTTTGTTACCATCTAACTTGATTTGATTGATGTCCACATTGTGAAGCTGATCTGTAAATTTCTTTCAATCCTCGGTTATCCCGAATGGTGTAGTTATTAGATCTAAATATGTGTACCTATGTCGTCGCACGTTCTTGGCTGATGTTCATGTGTTATTTTACTGATGGAAAATGTGTGTCCAGTCTTGCTCAGGTCGTTGCTGACTTTTACTGACAGCAGGTTTTTGTTGAGTTTTGTTGATGTTACTGCTGACTTTTACTGATGGCAGGTTTTTGTTGAGTTTTGTTTATGTTACTGCTGACTTTTACTAACTGCAGGGACTCAATGGCGGATAGGGATTACATTTACTCTGACAGTTTCGCCATTGTTTGTAATTAATACCAGCATTTGTGGTGTAGATAGTAGCGAAATAACAAAGACAGTGTGTAGCTAGTTCTTCGCTATCCTCGCTATAGATTCCCCGATTGTGATGATGCGGTACATATTGGGATTGTTATTCGGTGACACCCAGACATAAACTGGCACAAAGTCAAAGCCTATATGCGTGTCACCACAGACACGCTGCACCTTCTGTACAGTAGCATCTCAGACATCAAGGGATCAAGAATCAAAATAGGAGCGTCATGGATGACACAGTCAGAGACAACAATCGGACACGTCACCCCAGCTGAGACGATAGCCAAGGTGGAAGAATGGGTCCACACTGGTGATAGAATGATAGAGTACCAGAGAGTCATCATAACCTTTGGCAAGGAATGCAGAGAATGGAGCAACGGGAGAGCAGAGCACGAGGTGAATCAACTGATAACTAAGAACTCACAGGATAGTGATGCCGTCATATACAACGACGGATCAGTCGTGCGCAGTGGGACATCAGGCTAGGACTTCTCGGCTAGTGTCAGAGGACTGGTCATTGCTGGGCGCAGTAAGGCATACATGTCAATAACCTCCAGTTTGAGAATGGAGACGGAAGCAGTGACCTTAGCACTGAAATGGATATCTGAGATTTCTATAACAAGGGCAGTCATCGTGACAGGCGCGCAAGCCGTACTTCAGAAGGTACAGAAGGGATGGCTTAGGTACGAATGAATAGCATCTGTTGAGGCCTCAAACCTCCAGGGGTTGACATGGATCTACTTACCTGGTCATATTGGGGTTAAGGGCAACAAAAGAGCTGACATCTTGGCTTCACAAGCTCCAATCATGGGCACGTTAGTGATGAATAGGAGTGATATTTTGAAATCATCAATGACCGCCTGCTGGATGAGGACACCGCTATAAAGAAAGCATCAATCCACAGACTGCAAAGTTTCGACATTAAACGAGGTTCGAGTGGAGTACGGCTCATGAGCGTTTACAACCAGCGAGCTACAGGGACCATCAGCATCTATACCTTACGCCAGTTGCTAAGAGAGACTGAGCACCTATGGGTATTCCCGGAGTGCAGAGAAATCGATTCTTAGAAACAGAAACTAATTGCAGGTTTTTTGTTAGTTTTTTTTAGGTTGTTGTAGACTTTTACTGATTGCAGGTTTTTTTGTTATTTTTTAAAATGTTATTGCTGACTTTTACTAATTGCAGGTTTTTTGTTAGTTTTGTTTAGGTTGCTGCTGACTTTTACTGATTGCAGGTTTTTTTGTTAGTTTTGTTTAGGTTGTTGTTGACTTTTAGTTATGGCAAATTTTTGGTTAGGTCCTTTCTAACTTTTACTGATTCTTGGTAATTTGTCCAGTTCTTGTTTTGTTATTGTTGACTTTTACTGATGGCAGATTTTTGCTTAGGTCCTTTCTGACTTTTATTGATGGCTGGTAATTTGTCCAGTTTTTGTTTTTGTTGTTGTTGACTTTTACTGATGGCAGATTTTTGTTTAGATTTGTATTTGCTGTTGCTGACTGTACTGATGGCAGGTTTGTGTTCTGTTTAGGTCGTTCCTGATATTTACTAACGGCAAATTTGTTTTAGGTTGTTGCAGACTCTATTACTGTTGGCAGTTTTTGTTTAGATCGTTGCTGACTTTTACTAATGGCAGATTATTTGTCCACTTTGTGTTTAGGTCGTTGCAGACATTTTATTGATGGCAGGATTTTGTTTAGGTCGTTCCTGACTTTTCCTGATGGCAGGATTTTGTTTAGGTTTGTTTATGTCGTTGCTGGTTTTTACTGATGGCAGGTTTCTGTTTAGGGATGTTTAGATCGTTGTAGACTGTTACTGATGACTGGTTTTTGTTTAGTTTTGTTTAGGTCATTGCTGATTTTGACTCATAGCAGGCTTTGGTTAAAGTCATTGCAGACTTTTACTGGTGGCCAGTTTTTGTAGAGTTTTTCATAGGTTGTTCCTGGCTTTTACTGATGGTAGATGTTTGTGTAGGTCGTTGTCGACTTTTATTGATGGCAGATAATTTGTCCAGTTTTTGTTTTTGCAATTGCTGACTTTTACTGATTGCAGATTTTTGTTTAGTTTTATATTTGCTGTTGCTGACTTTTACTGATCGCAGGTTTTTGTTCTGTTAAGGTCGTTGCTGACATTTACTAAGGGCAGTTTATTTATCCAGTTTTTGTTTAGGTCGTTGTAGACTTTTTATTGATGGCAGATTTTTGTTTAGATCGTTGTTGACTTTTATAGATGGCAGGTGTTTGTTTAGGTCGTTGCTGACTTTTACTGATGGAAAGATTTTGTTTAGTTTTGTTTATGTCATTGCTGACTTTGTCTGATGCCAGGTTTTTTTTTAGGGATGTTTAGGTCCTTGCTGTTTTTACCAATGGCAGGTTTTTTGTCAAGTTCATTGCTGACATTTACTGATGGCAAGTTTTTGTTTAGGTCCTTGCTGTCTTTTACCAATGGCAGGTTTTTGTTTAGGTCGTTGCTGACTTTTACTGATGGCAGGTTTTTGATTAGATCGTTGCTGACTTTTACTGATGGCAGGTTCTTTGTCTAGTTTTTGTTTAGATCGTTGCTGACTTTTACTGATTGCAGGTTTTTGATTAGATCGTTGCTGACTTTTACTGATGGCAGGTTCTTTGTCTAGTTTTTGTTTAGATCGTTGCTGACTTTTACTGATTGCAGGTTTTTGTTTAGGTCGTAGCTGACTTTTACTGATGGGAGGTTTTTGTTTAGGTGGTTGCTGACTTTTACTGATGGCAGGTTCTTTGTCTAGTTTTTGTTTAGGTCGTTGCTGAATTTTACTGATGGCAGGTTTTTGTTTAGCTTTTAATGGCTTTTATTGATGGCAGTATTTTGTTCAGGTCGTTTACCTTTACTGCTGGCTGCTTTGTATGCAGTTTTGTCGCGTGTATTGTTTTCTTTGACTGTTGTCAATTAAAGGTATTCAACCAAAAGGTCGTTCACTTTGTTTAAGTAAATCTGTTTTTGAATCAATTTAATTTTCTTTTTGTCATTGTTTTCAATTTTATGAACATGTTATTTGGAAACATTGAGACACCTTTTGTTGCACGTTATCAGCTCTTGGATCACAACAGGCTTGTCTCACTTTTGAAATATTTTTTTATTCTTTTTTCTTTTAGGGGAGGGGGGGGGGTGGTCTCTGTTGGCAGATTTTCACTAATTGTCTTCTTTATTTTCTCCAACTTTCTCTTGCTTTCTCTTGCTTTCTCTTGCTTTCATAGCCTCCTCATTTTCTATCTGTTCCTCAATATCCCCCCTCTTCCTCCCTCTCTCTCTTTACTCTCATTCGACCTCCCCCTCCTCCCCCCCCTTCACCTACCTCCCCTACATTCGATCTTCTTCTCTCTTCTACTCTTTTCCCATTCCCCTCCCTCCCTCCCTCCCTATGTCTCTCAACTCGTCCTAAAAATCTCCCACGAATACTATATCTCTTTCTTAATCTCTGTCTCTCTCTATTTCTTTCTCACTCACTATGATTGTTTTCTCGTTCTCTTCCCCTCCCTACGTATCTCTTCCTTTCTCTTTTTTTTTGTATCCGTCTAAATTTCGTTTCCATGTTTTCCTTTACCTTTTCTCTCCGATTCTATTTCTCCCTATCTCATCCCTCTAGTTATCCCACCCTTCTCTCACCATCTCTTTCCAATTCTCTATATATCATTGCTTCTCTCCATTCTTTCTCCTCTTAGCTATCTTCCATTTTTGCTTCTCTTTTTCTCCTGTCTCTCTCACCCCCCTTTCTCTCCAGTCCTCTCGACCTCTTTCTCTCTCTCTCTCTCTCCCTCTCTCGTCCATCTCTTTCTCTAACACTCGATTTCTCTTTCCGTTACCCCTTCTCTCTCTCTCTCTCTCTCTATTTATATTCCCCCTTTCCTTCTTCCACTCTATCTATATATCTCACTTCTCCTCCCTCTCCATCCATCCCTCTCTTCCCATTACCTTCACAACATCCAACTTGACTTCCATATTAACCACTTTGCCCTTGACATTCATGCTGTAGAAAGGGGAAACCACCTACCACCGACTGACGCGAGCTCGGCCCTTGTTCGTTATCAGAAACACAAGTCCACAAACAGATTTGTCCGTGAGTCTCACAGGATATCTGAGATTGTTCCTCAGGTCGTAAACTTCATCACACCATCTTTTCTGTTATCGCCGATGTCATCTTTCTGCGAGTCATCTAAAATATTATGGACAGAAAATGTGTGTGAAATGTGATGAGTCTATGAGTCCACGCTGCCAGCACAGATCTGATAAGATGTGATAAGAGATACAAGAGAAATGAATGTATCTTAAATGTAAGCATGGCAGTGAGAAAATGGACAGATAATGTATGACATTGTACATCGCTTAACCAAACTCCTCCGGCGTGCTGAGATTTTCTTTCGTTGAAACAAAGTCACAGATTTTGATGTAGTTTACATGTACTGCAACACTGAGATTATGTGTAATGTGTTGTTTCTACTTGATCCCCGACCTTCCAGCGAGTTATACCAATTTACATTCCCCGATTAACGTTTTGTTTCTCACGAAGAGTGAGCGGTTTCTAAGTAACAACCAAACATATCTACAGCCCAACATACCGGACATTGATGGAAACTAACTCGAGCGACGATCCCTTGGGTCCTTTCAGACGAATATTATATAGGCATTGAGGGTGGGCGTTTCATTTGTTGTATTACCCATTAGCAGATAACTTTCCGTTGGATAACGTTAGTTTCGCACGGTGTCAGATGAAATGTTATCTATTGTAATTTGCGCGCCGACTGATGTGGTGCTAGTGTTTGTGACAGGCGGCCTATCCGCTGATTAACTGCTGATATTTTAGAGCGAGGAGTATGGAACTCTGATAAACGGTCCTGATATCAGGCCTTTTGTTTCACAACCACCAACTCGCAGGCGCTGATTAATACACAACTTCATATTCGTCCCATAGTCCCACGTACAGTCAAGTCAAGATGTGGGAATCTGACTGTGGAAGCTTGGATGTGAATATAGCACGTGTAGACTTGTGGTGTCAAAGTGACGAGGTGGGATTCATGTCCGAATTCTGTGGACATAACCAGAAAGCACGCAGGTCAAACAGTGTAACACACTTAACGACACCACAATGTATTCTAATTATTGCTATCGTTAGTTTACAACTAAGACAGAAACCTTTGAGAAACAACAACTTTTTTGGACTTTTTGTAAATGCCCACAAGGGCCAAAACATTAATGTCTGTCTGCATTCGCATTTCCCGCCAGTCAAAATCAATACAAATACATAATAGATAATACTGGGACACTGGTACATAATCAGACATGTCAGAGCCTTGTGCCAGGAAGCTGTTGTTGTTGGTGTCCGAAGATACTCATGCTGAGTTGAATCCCACTTCACGACGTTTGTTTGGTAGCTGTTACAGTGGCTCTTCTTTCAACTCCAGGCGTACTTGAGAAGGTGCGCCTCAGACTTCTTAGCTGTAGTGCAATACAAACCGTCTTTGTAAGCTCATCACTAAGAGAATTATATTGTCGATGGCCAGAGTTGTATGACGTAGTCTTTCTTTATGTAACACGAACGTTTGGTGGGGTCTTGATCAGTTGTTTTCACCTGACACTAATTACTCTTCGCCCCCATGCCAGGTAGCTGACTATCATTATTTGATTCTGCTGTTCATCTGATCAGATCTTAGTGGGCGATGTTCCGCGTCTTCCCTGTTTCTGTTTTATTTATCGCACTTTCATGTGGCTGTTAGTAGCACGTTTGTTTATGGTTTCTTTTTTAAATTATTTTAATACGGGGGGGGGGGGGGGGGAGGTAAAGCTCTGGTGTGTCCATCTCCAGAACTTTTCCTGTTGACATTTAGCCTACCCAGCAGTAAAGGTCCTGTTCATTTTATTTGGCGGTACTGAAAACCATTAGGCTGTCGTTATGTTACAACTTGCTACTGTCAGTCTCGCGTTATTAACACCTTGTACGTGATTCAACATCGATGATTGATATATATCAAAGATCATGCTAAAACTGAGAGAACATATTTACGATTCAATTGTTCATCGTTATGTTTCGTGCCTCGTGGCGTTGACAATCAGTTCCTTCCATGACCATCTAGCATTTCTTCTTCTACTGCGTACACAGTCAGACAGTAACCATTATTTTCTCGAAAAAAGCGGCGGTCATCCTGAGACTCTCGCCACTACCATAGAGCTTGTCTTGCAGTTCCACTGGCAATGGCCACATCTGCTCTCTCTGATCCTCGTATGTCGGGCAGTTCTGCAGCAGATGTTCAGTGGTCATTTTACCAGTACATCTAGCATTTGATTACTTCAGTCCATCAGATTCTCTTCATTTTCTTATCCAGTTTGTCATAGAGTCCCAAAATTTGTTGTCCTTTCCTGCTTTTCTTGTCCTGGATTTTCTCTGTCACGAGATTCTGCCTGCCCTCCTTCCTGGGTATTGAACCAATAAACATCGTCGACCTTAGTTATGTTTTAGTTAGCAGTGCTAATTTCATGTTAGTTTCTTGTAATACATCTTCAGTTTATTTTCTAGCTGTCCAAATTATATTTATCATTCTTCTCAGCAACCTCATTTATGTTGCTTATTGGTTCTACGCAACAATGTAAGACTCTGTCTCATTTGCGTTGTCCGGGTCATTATCTTCGTCTTGTTTCTTATTTTCTTGTAGCCTACTTTTGGTAATGCTGTTCTGTTCTTTAATTATGTCATGCTACTTTCCTCGCCTGTTCCATTGGTTCCTGTATTTTGTTGTGTTGCCTTAATATCGTTCAGTTCAGTTCAGTGGGCCTTTTCCGCATCGAAGGTCGGTTGCAATGTATCTCTTGCCCTAACTGTGCAATCTAAGAGGCTTTTTCCAGTTCATCTCCTGATGTCATCCACACACTTAAAGCGTTGTCTGCCTCTTGAACGACTGCTATAACACCTAATTTTTAATTTAATAAAAATATATTTGCATACTGATAGGCGTGCTTCTAACCTGCACCGCTGTGAATATGAATTCGCTTAAAACTAGTTTGTTGGCTGTCACATTAGATATAGTTTTGTCAAGGATTAATGCAGTATCCGAATGGCACTCATGTTGAACAGAATATGGCTATTGTAACCGCCAAAAGCATCTTGTAAAAGATTTCAAAGAGGGTTACGCATGGGGCTAGCAACCTCATCGTGTAATACCATTGCCATTAAACCGCTGCTACAAATTCTCAAATATGGGGCTTACTATGCGTATATGCTTCACAGGGAGCTGAGAAAAGAGAGGTTGTTTTTCTATGTTCTGTGTCTGTCTGGAAGCAGAGTGACAGCCTGTATTTCTGTGTTAGACTATTATGTTCTTTGTCTGACTGGAAGCTGAGAGAATAGAGACAGTGTTTCTGTGTTCTTTGTCTGACTGGAAGCTGAGAGAAGAGAGACAGTGTTTCTGTGTTCTTTGTCTGACTGGAAGCTGAGAGAATAGAGACAGTGTTTCTGTGTTCTTTGTCTGACTGGAAGCTGAGAGAATAGAGACAGTGTTTCTGTGTTCTTTGTCTGACTGGAAGCTGAGAGAAGAGAGACAGTGTTTCTGTGTTCTTTGTCTGACTGGAAGCTGAGAGAATAGAGACAGTGTTTCTGTGTTCTTTGTCTGACTGGAAGCTGAGAGAATAGAGACAGTGTTTCTGTGTTCTTTGTCTGACTGGAAGCTGAGAGAATAGAGACAGTGTTTCTGTGTTCTTTGTCTGACTGGAAGCTGAGAGAATAGAGACTGTTTTCTTCTGGATTATGTGTCTGACTGGAAGCTGAGAGAATAGAGACAGTGTTTCTGTGTTCTTTGTCTGACTGGAAGCTGAGAGAAGAGAGACAGTGTTTCTGTGTTCTTTGTCTGACTGGAAGCTGAGAGAATAGAGACAGTGTTTCTGTGTTCTTTGTCTGACTGGAAGCTGAGAGAAGAGAGACAGTGTTTATGTGTTCTTTGTCTGACTGGAAGCTGAGAGAAGAGAGACAGTGTTTCTGTGTTCTTTGTCTGACTGGAAGCTGAGAGAAGAGAGACAGTGTTTCTGTGTTCTTTGTCTGACTGGAAGCTGAGAGAATAGAGACAGTGTTTCTGTGTTCTTTGTCTGACTGGAAGCTGAGAGAATAGAGACAGTGTTTCTGTGTTCTTTGTCTGACTGGAAGCTGAGAGAATAGAGACAGTGTTTCTGTGTTCTTTGTCTGACTGGAAGCTGAGAGAATAGAGACTGTTTTCTTCTGGATTATGTGTCTGACTGGGAAGAGAGAAGAGAGAGGGGGAGTATGTTATTCTGTAATCTTGATGGTGTTTGATGTGTTAATTTTAACGTTTTTTTGTCCATAATCTTCGGAAATGTTTCCTATACAGCTCAGTGGTTAGTGCATTGACTTCACAGCCGAGCGATCGGGGTTTTGTCCCCAGTTGGTGTGGATTTTTTTTCCGATCGAAAAACGCATCACGGGGTCGACCCAACCATAACAGATGTGTTAACACAATAAGCTTGGATAGTAAAGACAGCCGGCATGATGTTGACCACATCATCTCTAGTGTGCCGCTGATCGAGCGAAAGATAGGACTAACACTGTCTTCCCAATATACCACACGCCTTCTATATTATTAGCATAACTCAATCTGAAACCGTTCTCATATGTATATTTGCAGTAAAATGAAAGCTACTTCTCTTTGAATACTTGACTCCTCCCGAGTGTGTTATCTTGTGTTTATATGATGTTATTTCTCCTGCTTACTTCCAATGAACTTTACATAATCCCATCCTATGGACGTTTATTCTTGTCCTCTCCATGTTTGTGTTAACTAGCTTCCCCTCATGGTCATGCCTTGTCACTGGACCTATTTTATTTGTATTGTGTGACGTAACCTGCAGAAGGTATGTGGTCACCTGCGACACATGACCTGGCTTACCGGACGAGGGATACAACATGATATAGACTCAAATTACCGTTGTATGTATTGGAAATGTATAACTGTCGCTAATTACTGGAACATACATACATACATACATACATATGTGGTTTCCTACTGCCTACCAAGAAGATTTTCTTTGATTCCTCTTCACTCTTAAATAATCGCATTTATTTCCATCAAAATCGTGGCGGTTTTACTCAGGTTTTTATCATCGCCATACACTTTATCTCGTAATTGGATAACGTAGGGTCGTGTAGTCAGTCTAATTCTCTTATGGATCCGGCAGACACGTAGAAAATGTAACGCCGTTTGTTTGTTCCACACGTCGGCGCTCCCAAATTTTAATTTGTTGAACAGATGATTTGTTTCAGTCTGCAGTGATCCGTTTGCAGTCTGAATATTGTCACGATCTTTTCGTAGCAGGAAGTTAATGTTTCTGTTATACCAGATTATGGGCGTTCTCTGTGCCATTTGTAATTGAAGTAAATGTTTATTATTGTCTTTATTACTTCATATCTAGCTCTGTCTTCAGTTTAGGCTTTGTCTCGTCTATCTTTGGCTAGTCTATTTGCCGCTTAATTTTCATGTATCTTACAGTGTGCAGGAATTCACTGAATTTTCACTCTGTTTAAATTGTTTCATGAGTGTCTCAGGATGTCCAATTCGTTGTTTTTTATTATTTCTGAGGACCATTACGACTAGTATAGAATCTGTAAGGAAAACTATATTGTCTCCTACATGGTTCTTGTTTTCCACGATGATTACTGTTGCCTCGGCCTCAGCTCTAGAGATGTTTGATAATGTCCTAGCTGGCAATGACATATGGATTGCCTGTCCATTAAACAATTTTGTGTAAACGCCTCCACCTCCTTTTTTCCCAGATCTCATTGCTGATTCATTTGTGCGTATGTTTTCTTGATTGTGCCAGTATCGTATCCACATGTTTTCTTGATTGTGCCAGTATCGTATCCACAAATATCCAGTGATTTGAAATACAGGTTTGTCATTTATAGATGAGCTCCCAACCAGACAAACGCGTCTCATCTACACTGGAACGTATTTATAACAATTAAAATGCCAGAATCATTCACACATTTCAATAGCGAATATCATTTTCGTGTTTGATCCTGTTCTCGAGATTCACCGAAAAATTTTTAATGATTCAGGATTAAATGCCGCTTGCCTCTGCAATCGCCACACAATGTGCAGGGTAGGTTTTATTGTAACACTCGTATAAACAAAACATTCACCATACCGAGGTTTTGAATCTTTATCTCTCTGGTCTGTTTTGGTATCCTCATGACTCGGCCACGCGCTTTCCCAGTTATACGTTATAACAGGATCATATGCTGACATCCAATGAGCAGTATATGTCGGAGAAGACATATATCATGTCTGACTCAATATATTCCTACTGGAACGCTCTGGTAGAACTTAACTACAATATCACCCCACACGTAATAGACTTAGAATAGACAGACCATTGTTGTGACAAGGGTATAACAGACACTTGAGAGTGTAGGCCAGTATATGTTTTTAAATGGGGAAACAGACAATGATTGAAATATAAAAGGTGGAACATACACTGACACGTGACATCTGAAACGGACAATGGCATATGATACCTACGACAGACATTGAGTGACCCATGACAGCTGAAATAACGCTTGACATACGACAGCTGAGATAGACACCAACTGACACATAGAACCTCTGACAGACACTGTGTGGCACATACACAATTTGTATAGACTTCGAGTGATACAAAACCTTTAGACAGACATGGATTAATACAAAATGGCAGATACTGACAAAAACAAACTGAGACACATATTGACACATAAAACTGAGACATAAACTGACATAAACTTTAAACATACACTGATACATAAACCTGAGACATACACATACAAACTGACATTGTCAGGCACCTTTGACATTGTCATGGCTGAGACAGACACTGACATATACAAACTGAGACAGATGCTGGCGTATGATAGCCGAGACAGACATTGTCATATACAAACTGAGACAGATGCTGGCGTATGATAGCCGAGACAGACATTGTCATATACAAACTGAGACAGATGCTGGCGTATGATAGCTGAGATAGACACTGTGTGAAACCTAACAGATGAGGCAAAGTATGTATGCTGTTTTAAATCTTAGTTGTATTCACAAGTTGTATGTTACTAAGCTGTTATATGTATTCACTAATTGTATGTTATTAGACTGTTATTTGTATTCACAAGCTTTATGTTATTAGATTGTTTTATATGTTTATGTAATCAGAGCAGGGTGCTTGAGTTAGTTTAATGGCGGATGTCATATCATTCATCTTCGCAGGAAAAGAGAGAACAATACTGGCCTCTCGAGACAGATATGAGACAAAAAGCTGTACCAAAAACGGTGTCCTTTGTAAGAGAAACCGTGATCTTGTTCTGAGAAGGAAAGAATGAGAAGAATCAATCATTTCGTGTTACTGTTGTTCCGAGTGTTCCACAGATCAGTGCAATTGATGGTGTTTTGGAGATGTTCCAATATCTCTGTTACAGTAGCGTTTCAAAGTGGGATATTGAGAGTTTTCTCAAAAGTATTGCTTAATCAGCATATCGTACGACATTCTATTGACGTCTCTGTGTAATTTACCTTCGTGTCTGTTGTTACATAATTGTCCTGACTTTGATCTGATGTTACTGGGAACTGATGAATTATCTGTGTCGCAGTCTGTACTTTAGCAGGAGCCCGTGAGGAGCACATATTTAAGAATGAGATCAATTTGACGCCAGTATTTGGATCATGGGTGTATCCATGATACCGTTTGTCAGGAATGTTCTGTAAATAAGAGTTGGTCACATATAGTTCATGATAAACACAAACCTCTAAAAGCCGCTAATAATTATCAGGTGAATTTTGCCGACTCAAAATTATAAAGCCACGAATCGCGGATCAGTGCCCACTCAAGCGTTGAAGTCACTCGTAGAACAAACTGTTCTTGGCTATGTATGCTTCAAACAAATGCTGATAAATTATCATTTTTATCTTCAGATATGCAGCACAAGGTAGCGGTATATGAGCTGACAAGGATGACGTCACTAAACCGCTTTATACTGGGTTAGAATACTCTGCGGCATTTTGTATACATGTTGTTTCTTCTACAGCACTTGACCTAAATATGGCTATGTGCATCCAATCTATTCTTTAATGCATTAACGGATCCTTCATCCACTATTTTCTGTAGCAATGCGTTCCATGCATTCATTACTCTCTTGCTAAAAAATGTTTCCTAATATCTAATTTTGACCTTCCTTTAAATAATATGTAACTGTGACCGTTTGTTTTTGTAGGCGGCTCTACTTTGAAAAACTTCTTCAAGTTTAATTAATCCTTTTCCTTAAATGTTCTTATAAATTTGTTTTAAATCTCCTTAAATTCCTCTCTTTTCGTAACACTGTAGGCCAGTTTTTTTCTTTCCTCATCACTACGTATAGTTCCGGAATCCCACTATCAGTTTTGTCGCTCTTCTTTGTATTCTTTCGAGCATGTTTATATCCCCTGTAAAATGAAAATTCCACAACTAAACACATAACTCCAATCTAGGTCTAACTAATGCTTCATACAATTTGACTATCAGTTTCTTGCTCCTATGTTTAATATTTCTTTTAATTCTACCTATCGTTGTATTTGCATTTGTGAATGCTTCCTGGACCTGTACACTCACTTTACCTGTATGATATATTAAAACACTTAGGTCCCTATCCTTTTCTATCTTCCTAATATTATTCTATGCCATCCTGTAATTATATTCCATACGAAACTACACATGTGGATGAATGTACATTTATTTATCTACAATAAACTTTCTTATTTATACACATTAAAAATCGCAGGAAAGGCTTCGGGAGAAAACCTTAAGAAAATTGCATTCTTTTCTACCCTTAATCGTCTTGACCATGTCTTGCCACTGGATCAGGGTAGTTGAGGACGAGAGAGTGAGGCAGGCGTGCAACACTCTCCTTCACTATAACAACATTCACACGCAAGTCACTTTGTTTTAATTTCACTTTCGTTACACTCCTGTCTACCATGAAGTGCACAAAGGAAATGCATTTGATATTTGGTGCAACAAATTATCCACCCCGGTGGAAGGGGTGTCGTATTTCATTGTACTAGTGCAGCAGATAGTTCATGACTCGAATTGGGTTATTTAGCCATCTTCAAACACATGCGAACTGTGAATGCTGACAAAGTGGTCCATGTCGATCGATTAGGATGGACGAACAAAAGACATGAAATCATCCGACCAATTCTCAGATCATTCTTGAATTCTATCTAAGTTTGATCTCAATATATCCACCTCTGCTTTAGATAAGACACGTGATATACTGTAGTATGGAGACTGAGTGTAAGCAGGCGTTGTGAACCATTATCACCTGGTTCGACCATGTGTATTAAAGACTTTTTCACCCCAAAGTCTGCGCCATACTCGCTGTTTTCGCTGAGGACTTTTTCTTGTCAGTAGAATATGAAATCTTTCTCAGACATTGATCCCGGACCGGCTCGTCGAGTTTACTGAACTGTTGCAATGTCCACATCGATCCTTGTTAATCCACCATTAATACCGCGTCTTTTTCACTTCACTTATATTATGCAATCAGCATGGTATGGGGCATTCCAACGTCCTAGTTTAACTGTGCTTTCGACATGGCAGTGGAAGTTTGAAGGCCTCTCCATGTCACAAGCTTGAGCATCTTTCTATAGAGAACAAGCTGTTGCCCGTGCAGCAGTTCCCTCTTCTCCGCGTACCTAATTATAATTGATCCAGGGGAACGACATTAGACGATACTTGCTTGAATCAGCGACGTTGCTGGAATAGCAATGAACCTATCACTAACCTGCTTTGGGAACTCCAGGTCCGGATTTTTCGTCAGGGTTTACTCTCGAAGACAATCTCACGAACATGTATAAAACACTGCATTGAAGGCAGTAATTGTGTTATATTGCTGATAGTCACATCTCGATAACAACGTCAACAACATTTGTGTTTCCAGCCAGTTTCATAACGAAAGCACGAATATATCGATGATAATCCGCGAATCCTAACTATCTGACGCCTTGCGGGGGAAGAAATACAAGTTGTAGCTGTTCATTTGTTATTAATTGCTCTACAAAATTCTGGTTGTAACAATAAACGGGAGCATGTTTTGTCAATGGCGGTCATTACAAGAGCAGGTCGCAATCAACTGTGACTATTCAAAACTAAAGAGTAAATAGTTTTGTTCAACCTTGAACTGTGATGATGATATAAATTGGAGTATTCATACTTTTGTTGGGGTGCTCTTCATAATTGATCACAATGGTAAGTGTGGTTTTGCATTTCCTCTTACAAAAAAACAGTTAAGCGGTATTCTTTTTACTAAGTTCAAACTATACCACAATGATTGTGTTGCACTTAGCACGTTACATGTGCGTCCACCGTATGTCGTGACCGCTGCCACAACTATCCAATAGCTGCACGACTATTTCGTAAGCTGATTTGTCTACCGACTTGGTGTCTCTTGACCGAATTAATTGTCGAGGCTCCAGATAAGGAGGAGACAACAATGCGAGCTCCCAGTCCAGAGAAGACCTGATCAAGGGCCACAATAAGTGAACTTTAGCAACCCTTGGTGGCACTGTTGGTCTAGGGGCACGCGCTTGGAATGTGAGACTTCCATCTTATCTGCTAATTACACGACTGAGAGAAGAGCAAATACGGAAGGTAGACGGAGGCAGACGTATATGAAAGGCGTCTTGATGCATTTTCTTGTTATTGTATCATATTATTGTCACTGGACTAATGACTAGAACACCAAGAGGCTCAATTATAAACAACCACAACCCTGTTGTATTAACATACTACACACATGTATAACACACCACACTCAACCAAACCACGCACTCAACTAAGACACCACACATTCAACCAACACACCACACATTAAAGAAACACACCACACACTCAACTAAGACACCACACACTCAACCAACACACCACACACTCAACCAAGACACCACAAATTCAACCAACACACCACACATTAAATAAACACACCACACACTCAACTAAGACACTACACACTCAACCAACACACCACGCACTCAACCAACACACCCCACACTCAACTAACACACCACACACTCAACCAACACACCACACACTCAACCAACACACCACACACTCAACCAAGACACAACACATTCAACCAACATGCCACACACTCAACCAACACACCACACACTCAACCAACACACCACTCAACCAACACACCACGCACTCAACCAACACATCACACACTCATCCAAGATAACACACAGTCAACCTACACATCACACACCCAACCAACACACCACACACTCAGCCAAGACAACACACAGTCAATCAACACATCACACATTTATTTAATGGAACCACAAACATAGTTAGAAGAACCACGCATTGATTTTATTTTTTTTTAAACATATTTAATAGAAACATACACGTATTTAATAGAACCGTACAGTTATTTAATACGGCTACGCTGTTATGTAGCAGAACCATACACTTATTTAAAATAACCATACCTTCATTTAATTTAGAACTATACACTTATTTAATAGAACCATACAGTTATTTAATAGGGCTACACTCTTATTTAATAGATCCATACTCTTATTTAGTAGGGCTACACATTTATTTAATAGAACCAGACACTCATTTAATAGAACCATACAGTTATTTAATAGGGCTACACTCTTATTTAATAGATCCATACACTTATTTAGTAGGGAAATACTCTTTTTTAATAAAACCACACACTTATTTAGTAGGGCAATACTCTTATTTAATAGAACCACACACTTATTTAATAGGGCAATACTCTTATTTAATAGAACCACACACTTATTTAATAGGGCTAAACTCTTATTTAATAGAACCAGACACTAATTTAATAGGGCTACACTCTTATTTAATAGAACCATGAACTTATATAGTAGAACAACACACTTATTTAATAGGGCAATGCTCTTACTTTAACAAATACACACACACACAAGACTATACGACATGCTTAAGTATTAGCACATTATAAACACAACTGGCACTACACGCATAATAATTTACAGTAACTTAATAATCAACACACCATAAACGTAAAATTAACACACCATAAACTTAATCATTAACGCACCATATACTTAATATATAACACACCCAAAATATATAATAAACAGACCATAAACTTAAAATTAACACACCATAAACTTAATCATTAACGCACCATATACTTAATATATAACACACCCAAAATATATAATAAACAGACCATAAACTTAAAATTAACACACCATAGACTTAATCATTAACGCACCATACACCAAATTAACCAAAGAAACGTCCAGATCAGATATTATAAAATACTTTTTTAGTCAGAGAGTGGTGAATGCTTGGAATGCATTTCCACGGGAAGTAGTCAAGGCAAAGACAATTAATGCATTTAAGAATAGATTGAATGCGCATAGATTTTAGAGCAAGGAAATGTTGTTGTTCGTGAATTCCCACAATAAGTAGGTTACTCTTTTGTGCGCCCTGAAAAAGACGTTAAGTGGCGAGTTGCAGTAGCTTTCCTCACATCCCGAGCGTGCTGGTGAAGGTGGACCGGGGCCCTCCAGCCGGTTGTGCTATGCTTGGCTTCATCTGCGTGTCGCTCACTACTACAGGGATCACGTTGAACCTCATCTTGCTAGCTAGACTGTTGTCCTCGACCTCGACAATAGCCCGTTTTCATGACGACCAACGAGGAGGTCACGTGAGGGTCTTGACCAGTATATTTATCCAGAGCCTGGCTAACATTGTCTGATCAGTGTGTTTTTCCTGACCAGACGTTAGCCTCATCATCCCACCAATGAAATGGAAATGGAACTGGTTGTTTACAGACTCTGCATAGTCTTCTAAACCAGTATAACAACGAAAAGTTAAGTTAAACTTAATAATGAACACATCACACACTTGATAATTAACACACCATAAACACAACCATTAACGGACCACAAACACAAGTATTAGCACAATCCACACATATAATTATTAGCACGTCACAAACACAATTATTGACACACTTTAAATTTCTAAATCCTGGTATTCAATCAGACTGACAGCCAGGTAGCCAAATTATCCTGGTATTCAATCAGGCTGACGCCAGGTAGCCAAATTATCCTGGTATTCAATCAGGCTGATGCCAGGTAGCCAAATTATCCTGGTATTTAATCAGGCTGACGCTAGGTAGCCACATTATCCTGGTATTCAATCAGGCTGACGCCAGGTAGCCAAATTATCCTGGTATTCAATCAGGCTGATGCCAGGTAGCCAAATTATCCTGGTATTCAATCAGGCTGACGCCAGGTAGCCACATTATCCTGGTATTCAATCAGGCTGACGCAAGGAAGCCAAATTATCCTGGTATTTAATCAGGCTGACGCTAGGTAGCCACATTATCCTGGTATTGAATCAGGCTGACGCCAGGTAGCCAAATTTTGAATAAACTCTTTTCGTTCTGTTGCCTCGGTGTACCATGCTGGACCCAGGTCCTGCTTCGACCATTTCTTCACCTCAACCTCGGTGGTCAGCGAGGATGTCTGAAGTTGTAGTGCCACTATGACGTCACTCTACGTGTCCGTCTGTTATCCGGCATGTTCACCACATGGCCGGCTCATCTGTATTTTCGTAACAGCGCGACATCTATAATGGCAGTGAAGAAAGTTCGACCTCCGATATCTGCGCTGTGGATTTGATCTCGAATGGAAATCTGCAATGTTCTTCGGTCCATCACTCGTTGGACAACGTGAGTCTATCTGCATGACCTTTCCGTAGGTTCCTCACCTCGCAGGCATATACCACGGCTGGAATAACGACACTGTTGAAAGTGTGAGCCCTAGCGTTGTCGTTTCGCATCTGTTGCAGTATGGGTGTAATACAGTTGAAGATTATCCAGTTCGCTGTTATTCTTTGCGGAGATCTCCCGATTTATTGAATGGGAGTACGTGATCAAGTAGATATACGAATTTTCCTCTTCGACATGGCAATCTCTAAGGCACATATGGGCAGAATGTGTTGAGCATGAACTGGGTTTTCTTTTTATTGATTTGTATGCCAACTGCAACGCTTGCTCTGTTGAGCTTATTCAGGCTGTTCTCCTCTTCTTTAACGCTTCTTTGACATCATACACCTATACATATTTTAACACAGCACACACAATAACTAACACACACCTAACACACACAATTATTAACACTACACCTGATGCACGGGCACCTTCACCATGCTAAACCGTCGCTGTTTCGCCTTATATAGACTCACCCTGTTGGGGATGTCCCCGGCTGTTAGCTCTTACAGCAGAGTATGAACATCAAGGATAGGAAACAGCCATCTCTAGCATGGCCCTGCCCTCTCGGGCTTCTACGTACCACATACCTACGTCAAATCTGAAAGACATCCTCGCTGCATGCAACTTGTGAATCATCCACTCATTGTGAACATAGAAGGTTGGTGCTACGAATCCTTGCCGCCTAAGCTAACTACCTAATTATCTAACTACCTACTTATCTAACTACCTACTTATCTAACTACCTACTTATCTAACTACCTACTTATCTAACTACCTAATAGCTGTCCATCGTTGTCGATGAGGACCGCTGACATCATCTTTGTCACAGATTTCCCTGTTGGGTGTGGGTGCGCATGTGGCTGAACAGGCCAATACGGGCACGAAAACATCTGCTACATATCGGGCACACAAGGTTTGTAGAAGGGGATGGTGTTCCCGCTGTTCGGGATTTCCGGGTCTCGCGTCTGCTCTGGGCTTTCACAACACGGTCGTCTTCGCCGGTAGCTACACCCGATTTGACTGCGCTTCTCCAGTCAGATCTGTTTTGCGCAAGACATTCCCAGGTGTCGATGTCTATCTGGCAACTTTTCAGTGAGTCCTTTAGACCGTCTTTAAAACGTTTCTTTGGGCGCCCTCTCTCGCCTCGCCGTAGAGAAGCTTCTTTTGGGAGCCGCTCGTCTGACATAAGGACTAGGTGTCCGGCCCATTCTAATCGTGCTTTTTCTAGCAGTGCATGGATGCTGGGCATGTTAGCCCTCGAGAGAACCTCGATGTCAGTGACACGATCCTGCCATCGGATGTGGAATATTCGCCTCAGGCAACCTGTGTGGAAGTGGTTTAACCTCCTTGCATGTCCAGAGTATACAGTCCAGCTTTCGCAAGCGTATAGTAGGGTTGGAATGATGGTTGCACGGTAGACTTTGAGTTTGGTCTTGACGCTGATGCCACGACGTGCCCAGACCATCGAGCGCATTCTATCAAAGGCTAGCTAACTACCTACACTCTTAATAATTAGCAGACAACATTCATGATTATTTACAGATCACACTCTTAATAACCTATTAAATAATGTGGTTTCTCCAAGAAAAGTTAAATGACGCAGACATTGCCTTCTAAATATAACTATCTGATATTGCAGTGTTGTCTACGTATTCTATGTCTTTTTCCGTGCTTGTAATGTCTCTTTCTGAACGCATATTTAACAACACATGCTGCATGCATTAGCACACATTCATGTCATTGAGAATCACAATCCAGATTCAACAATAATTTATACAAACTTTATTACAAAGTGAGGAATGTTTATGTATGTATTTTGTGATTTGTGAATTATATTAAGAATTCGTTAATCTTTGTACAACACAGTATCTATATAGTCAAATTTGTGTATTCAAATAGACGCATACAATATAAGTCCAGACCTTTCTCTTCAGTAGCGAGGATTGCTGAGTTTGATTTGGTGTCATAAACCCTGTACATGGATTATAATAGTTATTTCGTGTGGTATTTTACTGGCACGAATCTGACAACAAATACACAAACCAGTCATGTAGTCGTTCATTAGAGCAATGCATATTATTAACGGACATACAATAATGAATACATATCATCAGCTGAAATAAACGGACAAGTTTAATGAAGTTCATAGTTACGCTAAGAAAACGGACATTTGGTACAGCACTTTGAGAAAATATAGACATCACTGTGAATGGTCAAAGACACTGAAATACATACACGTGTCATAAATATCGGAGTAACTTTTGACCGCAATCTGTCAATACAAGTATAATGTCGATCAAACCGTATAGAAACACGCGCAAGGTTTGGCCGCAGAAAGACAAACGCAGCTTCAAACTCTGAGATAAAATGTGTTGTCATTCTACGATGTCAATTGGTTCTGTCAGTGATGTATTGTGAGTAGGGTACCTTAGCTCTGTCAAAATATTGTATGATTGGATGGAACGTATGAAATAGTACAGACAGTTTGACATGCACTTTATGAACAGGAGGACCACTTTGAACATGCACTGGACCAGACCAAAGCTAGTATGACTGTAACTGCAGACATTAGGCGTCAAATATACATGAGTGTTGCAGACATGAGGCGTCATATATAAATGAGTGTTGTAGACATGAGGCGCCATATATACATGAGTGTTGCAGACATAAAAAAAACTAGAACCAAAAAGTCGAGTCGATAAGCTGGAAACCGCAGTTAGATAGAACTAGTGTACACAAGTGGTCACAGCTGAGTCTACTACCAAACATGACATAATGTACCACACAAGCAAGGAAATAGCAAGCTGCTAAATTATCTTCACGCTTAGCTCGTGAAATGATAGATAAACTCTGCCATCTTTCCGAACATATTGGCCTGCATGTATACACTTCGAAAACAAAAATCTTGAATCTCACAAACACTCCAAACACTGATATGAAACTGAATGGAAATATATTATATAAGGTAGAACATTTCACCTACTTGGGCAGTAAAATGGCACAGGGCGGAGGTACATCAAATGTCATCTTTATGAATAACCAAATAACAAATATCTGGAGATCGACAGCGCTGAGCAAATACATCCAACTCAGGTGGATAACTTCAACACAATATCAGTAGCTGAAAAATAACAACTTTTGTACGAGTAAATAGGCTGAATGTATTTTAAAATATATGTCTTAGAAAATTATTGAATACAACTTGAGACCAAATAGCAATATGTTTCTACAATCATAAAGAAAAAATGTTGGTCGTAGATCGGATATGTCCTTAGAATGAACAGCAACACACTTCATTTCAAGCAATAATATGGAGACCAGGTGGCACCAAAAAAATAACAGGGAGGTTGGGGGGGGGGGGGGGGGGGCCTAGAAAGAGACACCTTGCATCACGATCACCAGAGAGAGGACATCCCGATGAATCTCAACAACATACAGGCAATAATTTGAGTTCTGTTGTTCGCCTCGTGTTTGATGCTGAGTGAACATGGATCGATTACTACAAAATACCGGCAAGGATGACACATCAGACATCTCCTCCAGGGATGAAATGTTAGAGAATATGTTATTCGAGGTTTCAGCTTTTGTGAGAAAGAATGATTAGTTCTTCTCTCATAATTATGGAAGTTAAGACAAAATGTATACATCATGGCACGACTCGGGCTTTTTGATGTGACTGAAAGAGCTCTAACCACTCTGTGACATCCATGAAGAAAGTAGGCAGATTTGTTTTAAACTCTCTTCAGCCGATGATCCCGCCAGCATTCTCCATCGGAAATAAGATCAGGCTGTTCAACACAGGTGTAAAAATCGGTCCTGATATACTCGTATTACTGGAAATGATGGCAGGTTACTAAAAGTAACATACGCAGACTGAACACCTTCATAATAACATATGTTTGCGTTGCACACTTCCTGTAGGATAGAATTGTAATGGAATGCCTGACGCAACCAGCTGTTACAGACCAGTGCAGATGCAAACTCTTGAAGACTGCATATAATAGCAGAGATGGAGAATACGCTCTGCAAATCTAAATTGCCACGAAAACCAGGTGATTAAGTTAAGTACATCAAGTTACAGTCAAACGTCTAGTAGACGAGATGGATAGGCAGGGGATGGATAACAAGGACATGAGGGGAATCAAATGTGCGACGATTAGGGAGGGCTGCTGATCAGAGTTGGGCTTATAACCAGTGAGATGCGGGGATCTTCCATATATATATATTTGCTTCTATGCTTCATCGTCTGATAAAGAAGTTTGGGCATCTACGCCCCTGTCAGAAGTGTAGTGTTGGCGGCAAGGCAAAGATGTGGCTTGTAACAGAAATGCACCGCGGTGAAGATAAACATAGTGGCGCGCTATTTTAACCAACCTTTACAATCACAACACAAAAACTAAAAGGATAAAGCGAGCTGAAAGATTGGCTATTGCTTTGGTTGTGTTACATGTAACCGTGAGTTTTTCTGATTATCATTATGTCACTATGTATGTGCAAACGCGAATTTATTTATGTGTGAGTGCATGTTTGCGTGTATGTAGGTGTCTGCATGTGTGTGTTTGATAACATGTAAAAACACTAATGTAGTTATACAATAATGTTAAAACAGTAAAGGAATAATACAAAATAAATGAATAGCGCATGCAAGCATCAGGAGTGACATATAAATGAAGCATCCAAGTGCTTTTTCAAACGTTTGCAGGATGTATAGCCAAGGATCTGTGCGGATTCATATGTACAATACTTGTATGATCTATTCATACGTCAAGTTTTATTATTATCAATCGTGCAAATAGTCTTTATTTAAGAGAACTGACTGTGAAAATGTACATCTTCGCTCTGGTAAGTACGAGTTCAACACTGACACACATCTTCGCTCTGGTAAGTACGAGCTCAACACTGACACACACCTTCGCTCTGGTAAGTACGAGTTCAACACTGACACACATCTTCGCTCTGGTAAGTACGAGTTCAACACTGACACACACCTTCGCTCTGGTAAGTACGAGTTCAACACTGACACACATCTTCGCTCTGGTAAGTACGAGCTCAACACTGACACACACTTTCGCTCTGGTAAGTACGAGCTCAACACTGACACACATCTTCGCTCTGGTAAGTACGAGCTCAACACTGACACACACCTTCGCTCTGGTAAGTACGAGTTCAACACTGACACACATCTTCGCTCTGGTAAGTACGAGCTCAACACTGACACACACCTTCGCTCTGGTAAGTACGAGTTCAACACTGACACACATCTTCGCTCTGGTAAGTACGAGTTCAACACTGACACACACCTTCGCTCTGGTAAGTACGAGTTCAACACTGACACACATCTTCGCTCTGGTAAGTACGAGCTCAACACTGACACACACCTTCGCTCTGGTAAGTACGAGCTCAACACTGACACACACCTTCGCTCTGGTAAGTACGAGCTCAACACTGACACACACCTTCGCTCTGGTAAGTACGAGCTCAACACTGACACACATCTTCGCTCTGGTAAGTACGAGCTCAACACTGACACACATCTTCGCTCTGGTAAGTACGAGCTCAACACTGACACATATCAGCAAACGATGAGATGAGAATGACGACTGACAATCTCTCGTGTAGGAGAATATGTCATCAACAGTCTGGTCAGTCCTCAGCTACTGGCACTTCCGTCTATATCGACCTCCAAATTATCGTCTGCACCTCCATTTTTATGAAAACTTGGCGGATACGACCTCAAGCTTTTTTCCCGACTTTATTGAATGAGAAAAGAAAAACATATTTGTGTAAGGGGCAGCTAATAAAGCAAGCACGAACATGCACAAACACATACACACACACGCACATGCACACTCACACACACACACACACACACACAAGCAATATTTTCATTTCAAGCGCGAGTTGCAATCAGTACTGGATATATTAAATTCTAGTAAAGTATAATACAGAATGTTCCCTAAATACAAAATAAATGGAGATGAAATGTTAACATCCCTACGATCTTGCTCGTTTGATTTGTTAGGTATTATCAAGTGTTGGCTATAGTCTCTTATGATGACTTTCGCTGACGACGTAAGTTCTTGTTTCTCTCTTAATGCCCACGTAAAATTGACATGTACATGTCTGTTGTTATCTACATTTACATTAAGCTTCAGTCTGTCTAATTTGTTGATGTGCTATCGGCCTGAATTGTTAATGTGCTATTGGCCTGAATTGTCAAGGTGCTATCAGCCTGAATTGTTACGGTGCTATCAGCCTAAATTGTCAAGGTGCTATCAGCCTGAATTGTTAAGGTGCTATCAGTCTAAATTGTCAAGGTGCTATCAGCCTGAATTGTTAAGGTGCTATCAGTCTAAATTGCCAAGGTGCTCTCGGCCTGAATTGTCAATGTGCTATCGGCTTGGATTGTTAATTTTCTTTCGGCTTGGATTGTTAAAGTGCTATCGGCCTCCATAATTGATAAGGTGATATCGGACTTCTTTGTTGATGTGCTATCAGAAACATTTAATAAATGACGATAATAATATTACAGTTGTCCTGCTAATATAAATATTAATACAATCTGTCCTACCAATAACAATTAAAATACAATATGTTCTACCAATAACAATTAAAATACAATATGTTCTACCAATAACAATTAAAATACATTCTGTCCTACCAATAACAATAAAAATACAATCTGTCCTACCAATAACAATAAAAATACAATCTGTTCTACCAATAACAATAAAAATACAATCTGTTCTACCAATAACAATAAAAATACAATCTGTGCTACCAATAACAATAAAAATACAATCTGCCCTATCAATAACAATAAAAATACAATCTGTCCTACCAATAACAATTAACAACATCAACAATAATAATAATAGTTACAACAATCATCATAATAACAATAATAATGCATTCTGTCATAACAAATGGGAAAGGTAGTTCCATAGCAACAGCTGCTGTTGAGAAGGAAGTGGCATGGACTTCTATATACTAAGCTTCAGTTTTTAAGAGGTGTGGTGTACAGTTGTCTTCTTCGCTGATTTTCCTGCTCTAATGTAAAGCCAGGTGCATATTTACAGCTAGGTCCACTAAACAGTGTCGATAACGGGAATCTGACCTACGTAAAGACAAAGTTAAATAACTTATCAAGCATTCATTCTTTCATTGTTGTCCATTTTTTCTGTTATTGTGGTACACACCTTTGTTTAATACTTTGAGATCCCTTGTCTGTGCTCCGTCTTCTCTCCGGCTCAATTGATTTCATGTATAAGGCCTTTGGATTCCTCTCCTCTGAATTCAGCTCTGCTACAGACCCTTGTTTGCCTGAATGGAATATTACAATTAGCAACCCCTTAAACTTTTAAATTAATGCTTATTGCTCTGTTCTGTCAAGAATCAACGTCAATGTATTCCGGCCAAACTCATAGGTGCCAAGTCTCCCTTAGAAAATTACAAAGAGTGTGGATTCTGATTTTTATGAAGCTGCTGCTTGTACATACTCCGAATACATCTTCTCATGTGCCTCACCCCTGTTCAACCATTGAATTATTCAAAAGTTATAGAGTCTGTGCATGGACAGTTCGTTGAATGCAGAGCCAATATAGAGTCTGTGCATGGACAGTTCGTTGAATGCAGAGCCACAGTTCGTTGAATGCAGAGGCAATATAGAGTCTGTGCATGGACAGTTCGTTGAATGCAGAGCCAATATAGAGTCTGTGCATGGACAGTTCGTTGAATGCAGAGCCAACATAGAGTCTGTGCATGGACAGTTCGTTGAATGCAGAGCCAATATCCAAGAAACAGAAATTGATGGACCTCAGTATTCTACCCCTACCTATAACCATAAGCTCTTATTGACATGAGAATATCACATCGGTCAATGTTAAGAGCCCTAACTTGACCAGAACAATAGATCAAGATAAACCACAGAATGTATGAAGCTTCTGTGTCCGTCATGCAGTCATGCCTTTGCAGCTTTTTCTGAACCCTCTGAACAAAGGATGGAGAGCCCGATACGTTCACTGTCCTTGATAAAGTGGTCGCAGATAGAACTAAACGCACTCTCTCAATCCCAACCCTCCTACTGCAAGCTATTACCATGTATGCACTGCTTCATTCGACCACGACCTTTAAACACATTTCATTGAAGAGACAGTCAAAAACTTACATTTTAATTTCAATGGTCCATGGATAAGGGTCTAAAGAAGGAGGGAATGATTAAATTGTTATGTTACAAGAACGCTGGGTTCACTAATTATTTAAGGACCAGTGGAAGCAGCAGAACTGAATGCAAGTGACGTCTCTAATCTTGTATTGAAACTTCAAGTTACTAAGTGACGTTATCACTACACAATTTTGATAATTCGTGAGAGTTAGTTGTGTGAGTAATCCACAATAATTTGGCATTGTCACTCAACAAAGATAAAGATGGTTTTTCTATAAAGACCAAACCTAGAGAAGTGTGGTATTTAATCTTCTTGGCGGGAAGAATGGTTACACTTTATACGTCACAGGATCTTCCAATGTATACAGACTCAGGAGCTGATGGGGGATTTCACATTTTCTCCGTGAACAGTCTTAACAGTTGAGATATTATTCCCAAATGTGTTAGTGTGCAGACACAACAGTTGAAAAGATATCTTCCAAGTTGACAGTGTACGGACTCAACAGTTGAGAAGCGATCTCCTAAGTTGACAGTGTATGGACAACAGTTTAGAAGCGATCTCCCAAGTTGACAGTGTACGGACTCGACAGTTGAAAAGATATCTCCCAAGTTGATTGTGTACAGACTCAACAGTTGATGAAGAATATCCCAAGTTGATTGTGTACAGATTCAACAGTTGATGAAGGATCTCCCAAGTTGATTGTGTACAGACTCAACAGTTGATGAAGGATCTCCCAAGTTGATTGTGTACAGACTCAATATTTAAGATAGAATTTCCCGATCTGTCCGTGTAGACACGACAACTGAGAGAAGATGTCACTTTTCTTCAGTATGTGTTTGACCCGATGTAGTAATATGACACACCTCGTTGGCCTCTTTGCGTGACTAGAAGTACTCAAAGCCTTACGCTCACACTGAGACAACTAAGGGAAATAGCTCTTGAGAACCTTGAGAATCTTGTAACCTTAGGTTACAGGTGATGTGTGCGGACATGGGAATGGAATTTATTGATGTTAAAGTAGACAAAAGTAAAATGTTAGATAGGGGAGGTTTACATCTAAATGAGATAGGACAGCATGTTGTAGCAAAGTATATGTTCTATCATTGTGTTAGAAATTTAAACTAGTAAGGCCTATGAAGTATGAGACTAAAGATAGGCCTACAATAGGGTGCTATAGAGGATGTAGTCAAAGGGGTAATTTGGAGTCAGGGAAGTGTGAAATACATAGTAGAAAAGCAAACACTAAAATGATAAAGCAGAAGCAAAAAGAGGAAAACCAACAACATTACAAACTAAAATGTTTTTATGCAAATGTGAGAAGCATAGTAAATAAAAGAGAAGAATTGGAACTGTATGTAGAAGAAGAAAAACCAGATATAATAGGGTTAACAGAATCATGGACATATGAGGAGATTGCAGACAGTGAACTTGAAATTGAGGGATATACAATGTTAAGGAAAGATAGGATAATTGGAGACAAGACTAAGGGAGGTGGCGTTTTATTATACTGTATAAATTCTGTTAATATAACGATCAAAGATTATTTATCATGTGGTAACAAAAATGAAAGTGTATGGGGAGAAATAGAAAGTGGGGGTGAAAAAACAGTGATTGGAGTGTGCTATAGATGTCCATCAAGTCAAAAAGAGGAAGATGAGGAGCTGATTAGTAGTATAGCAAAGGCAAGTAAAGGGACATTATTATTAATGGGAGATTTCAACTATCCAGAAATAAAATGGGATATGGCAGAAGCACTTGTAGAGTCAAAACCTTTTGTTACGTGCATAACTGACAATTTTTTTATTCAACATGTAGAAGCAGCCACCAGAGGCAAAAACATACTCGACCTAGTTTTTACCACAGAGGAAAATATGATTGAAAACGTTACCGTTGGGGAACTGTTTGGCTCAAGTGACCATCAAATCATCCGTTGGGATCTTATTGCAGGGAAAGAAGTAAACATAAACACGCGAACATACGACTACTCTAAGGCAGATGTTAAGAGGATGAAAGAGGCAGCGAACCACATAATCTGGAAAGATATTATTGTAGGAACAGATGTTGAACAGGAGTGGGAAAGTTTTAAAACAGTTCTAGAAACGCTAAAAGAGGAATGTGTTCCATGTAGGGAGGTAAACCCCAAGCGTAAAAAGTGGATAACTAGATTTGTAGTGAAATGTAGAAGAGCAAAAAATAAAGCATGGAACAAATATATAGAGGCAGGTAAATCAAAAGAAACATATGTAAAATATTTGGACAAGCAGAACATATCTCAGAAAGCGAATAAAACAGCAAAAATAGACTTTGAAAAAAAACTTGCTCGGAGGATCAAGACTGACAGTAAAAGCTTCTTCTCTTATGTTAGAAATAAACAAAGAACGAAAGACAAAGTAGGCCCTCTCATAGACAGTACAGGGAAAATAATAAGTGAGAATAGGGAGGCTGCTAATCTGCTCAATCAGTACTTTGGCACAGTCTTCACAAAGGAGGACTGCTCCGAGATCCCAGAGCCTATAGATATTTTTCAAAGAGACATGGATACAGCGGGATTAAGATCAATCTGTATTACAGAGGAAATGGTTTTTAAAAAATTGGAGGGGTTGAAAGTGAATAAATGTCCAGGTCAAGATGGTATTCACCCAAAATTGCTGTATGAAATTAGAAACCAACTAGCAAAACCATTGGCTATATTATGTTCTCAATCACTTACAAAAGGGATTGTTCCACGGGATTGGAAAGATGCAGGAGTGATCCCCTTATTCAAAAAAGGCAAAAAATCAGATCCGGCAAATTATAGACCGGTGAGTTTAACGAGCATAGTCTGTAAATTGTTAGAGTCAATAATCAAAGAAAACATTGTAATGCATTTAGACAAATTTAATCTAATTAGAAATAGTCAGCATGGGTTTACTAGAGGGAGATCATGCTTAACAAATCTATTAGAATTCATGGAGGAGGTTACTAAAATCATAGATAAAGGGGAGCCAGTAGATGTTATTTATCTAGACTTTGCAAAGGCCTTTGATAGAGTACCTCATCAAAGATTATTTCGAAAGTTAAAATCACATGAAATAGGTGGCGAAGTTGCCAAATGGATTGAAAATTGGTTAACGGGAAGAAGGCAGAGAGTGGGCATAAATAAGGAGTACTCTGAGTGGAGTGAAGTGAAAAGTGGTGTGCCACAGGGCTCGGTTTTGGGACCAATTTTGTTCTTGATATATATAAATGATTTGGACATTGATATGAGATCCATGATTGCAAAATTTGCTGATGACACAAAACTATGCAGTAGTGTCTCATCTAAAGCGGAAGTGGATATATTGATGTCGGATTTAGATAAAATTCGAGAATGGTCTGTAAGCTGGCAAATGGAGTTTAATGTAGATAAATGTACAGTAATCCACATGGGTAGATCCAATATGGAACATAATTACAGAATGGGAGAAAACAATATTAGAAAGATAGATAAGGAAAGGGACCTAGGGGTTATAATAGATCATACAGGAAAGGTGAGTGAGCAAGTTAAGGTAGCAGTGAAAAAGGCAAATGCAATGTTAGGTATGATAAAAAGAAATATTAAACATAGGAGCAAGGAAGTGATCGTCAAACTGTATAAAGCTTTAGTTAGACCTAGATTGGAGTACTGTGTACAGGTGTGGAGTCCTTATCATAGAGGGGACATAAACATGCTAGAAAGAATACAAAAAAGAGCGACAAAGATGATAGTGGGATTCCAGAATTACAGTTATGAGGAACGACTCAGAAAAACCGGCCTACAGTGTCTCGAAGAGAGAAGAATTCATGGTGACTTAATACAGGTTTATAAGATGATCAGAGGAATCGATAAATTAGACTATAACAAGTTTTTTTAAAATACAGCCACCTACAATAACACGAGGGCATAGCTACAAGCTGATTAAAGAGAGGTCCAGGTTAGATATTAGGAAATATTTTTTTAGTCAGAGAGTGGTGTCTGCTTGGAATGCATTGCCAGGGGAGGTAGTGGAGACAGGGACAGTTAATGCATTTAAGAATAAACTGGATGCGCATAGATTTTAGAGCAAGGTGATGTAAATGTAACTGGTTGTATACAGGTTCTGCAGGGTCTTCTAAACCAGTATAAAGATGTTAAGATTTTTTTTTTAAGAATGAAAACGAGATGTCCCTGTTTCTTGGATTTCTTCTTCTTCTTCGTTCGTTCTCAATCTCCCACTACCAAACCCTGAAAGGGCTCAAGTAGCAGAATGTAGTCCAGAGAACGGAATGCGTTGTGTCGTAGTTTACAGCTCGGCTGTGATATTTGCACCTTTCGGTCCAACACATCCGACTTCCGCAAGCATTTTTTGAGTACCGGGTTAGCATTCCCACTTCGATCCCTTCTCCTTAGCCAGTCTTCCCTGCTGCAGCCTGTTATCCAGGATCACCGCGTGGAGGTGTAGAAGGATCTTGGCAGCTATGGTTCGCTGGCCCTGTCGCTAGCAGTCAGCTATGGGTCGCTGTTAACCGCAGCTCATGCGCTGCTCAGAATCTTGATCCCATTTCTGGGATTTGAAAAATACATTTGATAAAGTTATCTGGGGCAGGTTCTGTGAATACTTGACAAGAAAGAACGTTTCTGCAATCTTGATTTGTGTCATATGGAACTTCCATAAGATGAATAATCTATGTTCTATTTTATCACCCTTCCTTTTCATAATCTTTATGAATGATGGAATTAAAGTTTTTAAGGAGAAGTTTCATGGATGATATAACATTAAAGTTTTAAGAAGTGTCATGGATGATGGCATTAACGTCTTTAAGGAGCAGCTTCATGGATGATGGCATTAAAGTTTTAAGAAGAAGTTTCATGGATGATAGCATTAAAGTTTTAAGAAGTTTCATGGATGATCACATTAAAGTCTGTAATGAGAATCTTCATGGATGATCACATTAAAGTCTGTAATGAGAAGTTTCATGGATAATCACATTAAACTCTTTAATGAGAATCTTCGTAGATAATGACATTAAACTCTTTAATGAGAAGACTACGAAGTACGAATTGAGGTACCGGAATGTGAGACCAGTTAACAGGTGGGCGTTGACATTCGATGTTGACGTAACCATGGTCACTAAATCAGAGGCTCGTATTCAAACCAACATGCAACTCTGGGAAGAAGAGCTGGGATAGAGAGGAATGGTCATCCAACATGCAACTCTGGGAAGAAGAACTGGGATAGAGAGGAATGGTCATCCGCAACTGCAAAACAAACGCAATGTTGGTTTTCTAGAGAGAAGTGAAGTGGAATCCGATTACCCCGAGAAAGCAGCTACTAGAGGCAGACGAACAACTGAAATACACTGGAGCTGTAATATCTGTCAAATGTAAATGATATATAAAAGAAAAGTGGTTTAACCTAAGAGCAGCAGATGGTAGACTTTTCCTTGCCATTAACAGAAGATTTCTTGGCAACAATGTAATAAATAAGAAAACTAAGATTGCTGTATAAAACTCCACCTTCGTACCCGTCTTGTCTTGCGAATCTGAGTCATGGATACTGACCACGAGTCAAAGTCAGCTCCAAGCCTAAGAAATGATGTACTTAAAAAAGGTGATCCAAGTAACATCAAATCCTTTAGACTAAAGCGGAGCATTATCTAATTCCGTGGTTATGCCACGTCTGATGAAAGAAAAAAAACCGACTACCATCGAGGCATCACATTTATAAGACGCCAAAATCCACAGGTCCAGACTATCAAGATGATCCAAAGTCATCACAGTCATGTAAGAAATAATATCATCAAAAACTGATCGGCACAACATGGTCGGGGAGGGGGGAGGGGCGCACAGCCATCAATCCTTCGGACATCTACACTTGCCTTGTGTTTCTCGGTAGCTGAATACGCTGCGCCAGTCTGGAAAAACTCTGCTCATGCGAAACTAGTTGACACAGCAATGAATGAGGTGGGTCGGATAGTATCAGGGTGACTTAAACCAACCCCCATTGATAAAATATATTCCACAATTGGCATAGCACCCCTCGAGATCCGAAGAAGCGTCGCAGCAGAAGTCGAACGCGAAAAATAGGAGCACGACACAAGGCACCCAATGTTTGGACATCAGGTACAAAACACAAGACTCAAATCCAGACATAGCTTTCTAAAAACAACAAACCCCAAACATACAAACCCTGAAAGTCGCCGTATCGAGATGGGGCACGAATTGGTGCAGACCCCAGAGATGGAACTTCGGGAGGAACCTGCTCCTGGACATCATCTACCATACACAACATGGAAGTCGCTGAACAGACTCCGAACTGGTGTATCACGATGCAAGAGGAATATGAAGCGATAGGGACACACAGATGATGACGCATGTGATTGCGGTGCAATACAGGACCCAGACCACCTGATGACCTGCCCCAACCTCCAGGAAACATGCAATAGGCGCGACATGCTGGAGGCAAATGACAAGGCAATTCATGTCGCTGAACACTTGATGCAAGATATATAACGTGGTGCTTGGACAAGGAAAGAAGAAGATCACAGTCATAAGACGCCAAAAGCCATAGGTCCAGACCATCAAGATGACCCAAAGTCCGCTGGGATGAAAACATTCCACAGTCCCTGAGAGACCAACAAATAGAATGGAATCGAGTCAGGCAGAAGACATCAGACAGAACAGTATATCATTCTCTTTGGGGAAAACGTCGATATCCCAGTGTAGAAAAGGTTCAACCGAGTAGGTAGAAGCAAGCACAATAGCAAAAATAAAGCATGAACAGTGTACTCACCTGTTTATTCATGTACTCCTTCAACATTGTACTCACCTGGTTGATTCATGTACTCCTTCAACATTGTACTCACCTGGTTAATTCATGTACTCCTTCAACATTGTACTCACCTGGTTAATTCATGTATTCCGTCAACATTGTACTCATCTGGTTGATTATGTACTCCTTCAAGATTGTACTCACCTGGTTGATTCATGTACTATATCAACATTGTACTCACCTGTTTGATTCATGTACTTCGTCAACATTGTACTCACCTGGTTGACTCACGTATTACATCAACATTGTACTCCCCTGGCTGGTTGATTCGTGTACTACATTAACATTGAACAAACCTGGTTGATTCATGTACTACATCAACATTGTACTCACCTGGTTGATTCATGTACTACATCAACATTGTACTCACCTGGTTGGCTCATGCACTTCATCAACATTGTACTCACCTGGTGGATTCATGTACTACATCGACATTGTACTCACCCGGTTGGCTCATGTACTACATCAACATTGTACTCACCTGGTTGACTCATGTATTACATTAACATTGTTTTCACCTGGCTGGTTAATTCATGTGCTCCATCAACATTGTACTCACCTGGCTGGTTGATTCATATACTCCATCAACATTATACTCACCTGGTTGTTCTGTGAATTCCATGAACATGGGTTGGTGTGAAACTGGGTTGTTCCCCAGCAGACCACATCGTCTCCCGCCAGGAAGCAGTGCTTGGCCGTGAGTGGCTTTGTGGACAGCCAGTGTCCTAGACTGACAGAAGCCTTTCCCGCAGAACTCACATTTGAATGGCTTGTCCTTGGAGTGGATGTACCTGATAGAAATGTTTTAATCAGTGATATGATCAGCACGTGTAGTTTTTCTCTATACGATATACCACATTCACACATGCAATAAACTTAAGAACATTTACACAGGCAATCTTCTTCTAGACATTTACACAGGAAAACTACGTCAGACATTTAAATTATGAGAAAAAAAAAATGATGAATGCAGTTACTCTACAATTGTATTTCTGCATAGATCGTGTACATATATGACTGTGATTGGCTTTTACCTGTGATCTCTGAGATGGTCCTGTCGTCTAAAAGCTTTACCACAAATCTCGCAGGGATATGGACGTTCGTCAGTGTGAGTTCGTTCGTGTATCAGAAGGTTGTATGACTTGCTGAAGTGTCGTCCACAGTACTTGCAGATAAACTCTTTCTTTATTCTTGGATCAAATAAACGTAACCATTAATGTGACCCCATTTACATCAACTCATTTGTTGTCTGCTCACTGACATGGTCCATCCACTTCTCTAAATGTTCCTCAATTTGTGTTACGAATATGTGGCACACTTTACTTACAGAAGTATACAACATGCAATACTTGTTTTAAAATAGTTCATTATATACGTATATTATTTACATCCGGGAACAAATGAACATTGCATAGACAGGAATGTCATCAATCGTTTGCTTACAAAAATACAATCAGTGAACAGTCAACGATAAGACAAAGCGGGACATAACACGGTTACTTGTTTCGTTTCATTTTAAAACATTCTGTTTAAATTGGTTGATATTGAATAATGAATGATGTTCGTCCATCACAACTTATGAAGACAGTTATTTCTCCTGCTGTGTCCGCTGAAATGGGTGACCAACACTGTGATTTGGATAAAAGTGAGGAAGAAACTGCGCCTTTTGTCAACCTCACTCTCCTCGTCCTGAGCTACATTTGGCCGGTGGCAAGATATTTATCGAGACGACTGGAGATAGCATAGGATGCAGATTTTTCATCACGGTTTATTTCCGAAGCCTTTCCCGTAAACAGGTATCCCGCAAGGCAGCGGAGGGAGGTGACATATAACTTTGTGTCGTGCCATTTCCATAACCACAACAGGTCGTAGGGACATCGCTCAGCGAATGAGTGAGTCTGGCATCTCTTCCTGGCTGTGTTCAGTTCATTATAGTAGTGTCTAAATTTTTCACACGCCAATTTCGTGAAGTTCAGCCGTGTGACGTAGGCCGTGAAATACGACACAGGTTTAAGCGTAGTGCCATTCAAATAGCCGATGTCCAGACCAGGATAATCGGACGGAATAAATCACAAAAAATGAACGAATTAACCAGTCCAAACGAAAAACAGCATCATGTTTCCATGAACACGCGTGTAAATTCTCGAATAGTGTGAATTCCAGGCAAATGCGTGGTCTGGCGGCATCCATAATAAACCAAAACAGTAGAGCAATGTAGACCCACAGCCAGTTACGGCGCCATCTTTGTTGCTAAGGTATTTATAATAGACACTTGTCTGTAAATAAATACAGTTATTGAAACCACACAAACAAATATTTCCACCACAGACATTTGGACTGGCAGATTTTATTATCAATGTTTCTCATCCCACCACAGACGTTTGAACTGACAGATTTGATAGCCAATGTTCATCCTGGCAGTAATGGTGCTCAGTGCTGGCCAGTCAACCACAGACGTTTGGACTGACAGATTTGATAGCCAATGCTTATCCTGGCAGTAATGGTGCTCAGTGCTGGCCAGTCAACTACAGACGTTTGGACTGACAGTTTTGGTGTTTAGTGCTAGCCACTCAACCACAGACGTTTGGATTGACAGTTTTTGGTGTTCAGTGCTAGCCACTCAACCACAGACGTTTAGACTGGCATTTTTGAACCAATGCTTGCTACTCAACCACAAATGTTTGGACTGTCCGTTTGATGATCAATGCTTATCACCCAACCACAAATCTACACGTTATTGATTTGACCTGTATTGTTGCGTTACATTGCAGCTTGTACTTATTGCTTTACCAAAATACAGATAAGGTGTATGTTTACTATTGCTTACCGTCTTTGCCTTCGTAGTTTGACCTTTCCTTCAGGGCAACTCTGGTTCCTGACAGGGCCAGTCATCACATGACTATAGCAAGCATTTTCGGAAAGTATCAGAACGTTCTGCTTCAGGTCTGACCCTCGAACTGCATTCGCCACTGAGTCATCGTCAGGAGACTGACAACTCTCCAGATCGCTTGTTGTGGCAGATTGTGCTAGGCGTGAGAAGTCAAACCGTCGTCTGATGCCGGGTCTCACAACTGGACTCGTCTCTGTAAAAATAACAGGTAAACGACTCACACTTAACACTGGCCATACAATCATGAGATGTCAGTTGTTGAAAACTAGAGATGGGGTTTTCGTTGATACATTTGATAGCTTGGTTTTGCCAGTTTAAGCTAATTAAACAGATGAAATCAATATTTGTTAGATTAGAATTGGCGCATGACAGGAAGTAGCAGCCAGCAGGCGTCTGGAATCATCAGTATTCATAATCCTCGCAATGGTATGAGGTTACTTAACAACATCTGTAGATGGGTGGGGTTTGGGGCGAAGAGGGGGGGGGGGGGGGTGTAGTTGGACTTCACAGACATATCTTCAGAACAGCTTCCATGAATAATTGTGAACATGAATAATATGTCTTCATTAATGTATCCCTTTCTATATAAGTAAAACAATTTCATTTTGGAATCACTTTGCGGCTGCGCGCTCATAATGTTCTGTACACTAATTCGTGTGTTAAACCAGTAACAATCTGTCAAAACACACTGTGACGTAGCTTGAATTACGTAACTGACATGTAACAGTAAGGTTATATGGCACGTGCACATACTTGTTATTATCACATCATAAATAAGTTAATGCATTCTATATGTAGCTCTGATAGGGATATTTGACAGAGTTGAAGCAACATACGAGTGACAGCTGGAGTGACAATCAGGTCACCGTTTTCTGCAACGCCATAAACTGAAAACGGAATATATATTTTTTTTTAACGCCTGGGAACAGCCTTATTGTTGTTGTTGTTGTTGCTGCTGTTGTTTGTTCTTGCTGTTGTTGCTACTGTACTTGGTTTTTTTGTTGTTGCAGTTGTTATGGATGTAGCTGCTGCTGTAATTGTCGCTGTTGTTGTTGTGGATATAGTGATTGTTATTGTGAATGTTTTCTAGTTATGATGTTTGTTGGAGTTGCCGCAGCTGTGCTGGTTATCGTTGCTTGTTTACAGTAGCTGTTGCTGTTGTGGAGCTTGTTATAATAGATGTGATTGAAGTCGTTGTTGTTGTTGTTGGTGTTTGCAAATGCCCACAATGAGTAGGTGACTCTTTTTTGTGCCTTGAAAAGGGCGTAAAGTGGCGCATTGCTGTAGCTTTCCATACATCCCGGGAGTGCTGATGAAGGTGGATCAGGGTCCTCCGGGCGGTTGTGTTATGCTTGGCTTTATCTGCGTGTTGCTCACTACTACGGGGATCATGTCGATCCCTCACCTCGTTAGCCAGGCTGTCATAAAAACAGCCCGTTTCCAGGGAGGGCTACTAGGCAACCGAGATGAGGGTCTTGACCAGTATGTTTTGACTGGCCCTGACTAACATGTATGATCAGTATATTTTGCCTGACTATGACTAACATGTATGATCAGTATATTTTGCCTGACTATGACTAACATGTATGATCAGTATATTTTGCCTGACTATGACTAACATGTATGATCAGTATATTTTGCCTGACTATGACTAACATGTATGATCAGTATATTTTGTCTGACCCTGACTAACATGTATGATCAATTTATTTTGCCTGACCAGACGTTAGTCTTCTTCCCATTTGATGTTGTAATTGTTGTTCTAGTTGTTGTAATTGTAGTTAGTGCAGATATGGGTGTTGTTGTTGTTTGTATTGTTGTTGCGGTTATTGTTTTTGTGGTTGTATTTCTAGTTGTTGTAGTTGCAGTTATTAGAAATGTGGTCGTTGTTGTTGTGTTTATTGTTGTTGTAGTTCTACTTGTTGTGGTTGTAGTTACTGGAGATGTGTCGCTGTTGCTGTGTGTATTGTTGCTGTGGTTGTAGTTATTGGCGATGTGATTGTTGTTGTTGTGGTCAGTATTGTTGTAGGTCTAGTTGTAGTGGTTATAGTTATTGGAGATGTGTGCATTGTTGTTGTGTGTATTGTTGTTGTAGTTCTAGTTGTTGTTGTTGTTGTTGTTATAGTTATTGGATATGTGGTCACTGCTATTGTGTGTATTCTTACTGCTGGTGTTGTTATTGTGGTTGTTTATAGTTCTGTTGCTATCGATGTTCTTGTGTTAATGGTGTGGCTGTTGTGGTTGTTCTTTTTAAAATATATTGTTGTTGTTTCAACTGTTGTTGATGTGGTTGTTGTTAATGTGGTTGTTGTGGCAATGCTTGTTGTTCTATTTGTTATTGAAGCTGTGGTTGCCATTATTGTGTGGTTGTTATTGTGGCTGTTGTTATTGTGGCTGTTGTTATTGTGGCTGTTGTTTGGACTTTCATTATTATTGCTGTTCTTTTGGTTATTATTCAATGTTTTGTTGCTGTTGGTGTAGCTTTGATGGTTGTTTCAGTAGATGTTGTCGTGGTATCTGTTGTTTTACTAGTTTTGAGCTGGCAGTTGTGGGTGTTGTAAATGTGTTTGTTGTATTTATTGTTGCTGTTGTTTTTGCAGTTTTTGTTGTTGTTGTGATTGCTGTTATTGTTGATTTTTTGCTGTAGTAGCAGTTGTTGTTGCAACTATTGTTGTTATTGTTGTTGATACTGCTGTTCTTGCTAATACTTTAGTTGTTATTGTTGTTGATACTGCTGTTCTTGCTAATACTTTAGTTGTTATTGTTGTTGATACTGCTGGTCTTGCTAATACTTTAGTTGTTATTGTTGTTGATACTGCTGGTCTTGCTAATACTTTAGTTGTTATTGTTGTTGATACTGCTGTTCTTGCTAATACTTTAGTTGTTATTGTTGTTGATACTGCTGTTCTTGCTAATACTTTAGTTGTTATTGTTGTTGATACTGCTGTTCTTGCTAATACTTTAGTTGTTATTGTTGTTGATACTGCTGGTCTTGCTAATACTTTAGTTGTTATTGTTGTTGATACTGCTGGTCTTGCTAATACTTTAGTTGTTATTGTTGTTGATACTGCTGTTCTTGCTAATACTTTAGTTGTTATTGTTGTTGATACTGCTGGTCTTGCTAATACTTTAGTTGTTATTGCTACAACGATCTTTGCTACTGTGGTATTGCTGTTACTGTTGTTGTGGTGGTTGCTGTTTCCGCTGTTTTGACTGTGGTTGTTATTGTTGATGATATGGCTGTTGTTGTTTGATGTATTGTTTTTGATGGTGTTCTTGTTGCTGCTGTTGTGGAGGTTGGTGCTGCTGCTGTTGCAGTTGTTGATACTGTTGTGACTGATGTTATTGTTGTTGTCATTTTTGTTGTGATTTTGTGTTTGTCCTTGGGGACGTTGCAGTTGTAGGATGTTGCTGTTTTGTGTGAATATTGCTGTAGTTTCTGTTGTAGTTGTTGTTATTATTGTTGGTGGTGTTTTTATGATGAGTATTGTTGTACTTGTAACTGTGATTGTTATCGCTGTTATTATTATCGGTGTTGTTGTTATTATCGGTGTTGTTTTTGTTGTCCGAAGCTACTCGTGCCTAGTCCTTCAGTATTGGCGATGTTTCTTTGAAAGCGGTTTCTCTGACTCTAATATAATTTTTCACGTAGCAGTGATACAACTGTAAATGTTTGTAGATTGAAAGAATTGTTTCTCACAACTGGTATAGAAAACTACCAACGATATTAACAAAAATGGGCGACAGATGTTGCTATAATCAAAATAAAATGATAGAATGTTGAATATCTTCACCAAAAAATGCAGCACTGAAAGAAGAGCAAATGAATACATATCTTTCCCTGTATCGATAGATAATAATCCGACACATTCTGCTATGACATGTACCGCTGACCGCGCCTCCACCCATCCCCCTCACTTATCACCGTGCCGGCCTTAAGACAAGCCCTTAGTTGCGCGCCACCTAGCGGGGTACGCTTAGCACACCCGGGGAGTCTTAATTGTTCTCTAATTAAATTAGTGGCAAGTGGCCATGACTACGGCGTGTTGACCTCAGGTCCGCAATTGGAGAATGCGCCAGATAACGCTGGTAACTTCCGACCGTACCACACGAGAGGATCAGACCGTTTGATTGACAGAATATCTGGGTGACAACCAGCAGTTGACGGGGATGGATAGACCTATCAGAACTCATGGCATAGTAAACACGATGTGGCGGATAGAACAAACAGAAATCATGGCATAGTAGACATGGTGTGGTTGATAGCACAAACAGAAGTCAGGGAATAGTAGACATGATGTGACGGATAGCACAAACAAAAGTCATGGCATAGTAAACACGATGGGTGGATAGAACAAACAGAAGTCATGGCATAGTAGACATGATATGACGGATAGCACAAACAGAAGTCATGGCATAGTAGACATGATGTGACGGATAGCACAAACAGAAGTCATGGCATAGTAGACATGATGTGACGGATAGCACAAACAGAAGTCATGGCATAGTAAACACGATGTGGTGGATAGAACAAACAGAAGTCATGGCATAGTAGACATGATGTGGTGGATAGCACAAACAGAAATCAGGGAATAGTAACATGATGTGACGGATAGCACAAACAGAAGTCATGGCATAGTATACATGATGTGACGGATAGCACAAACAGAAGTCATGGCATAGTAAACACGATGTCGTGGATAGAACAAACAGAAGTCATGGCATAGTAGACATGATGTGGTGGATAGCACAAACAGAAGTCAGGGAATAGTAGACATGATGTGGCGGATAGCACAAACAGAAATCATGGCATATTAGATGCTTAATCCATCTGATCGTATCTCTTCGCAGCAGCGTATGGATGCCAGAGTGTTCAGCCCTGCTGAAGACCACAGAGTTTGGCACTCTATCCTGCCAACCAATCCTGAGCAGTCTGCGAAGACAGCTCACATATATATAGACAGTCGAAGTTTCACATTCGTATAGATAGGTCGCATAATGCACCTTGATTTTTGTGACAACACTGATTGTGACAACACTGATTCCTTATCGGTCCCAAGCGTTTGCTTGTAGTCTTTCAAAAGCAGCACCCGCTTTGACAATCATGTTGTGAACTTCAGAGTCTAAATTTGCTTCTCTGGTGAGTGTACTACCAAAGTAGCTAAAGCTGTCAACTGCTTGTAGAAGTTAGCCTTGTACAGTGATATTTGATAAATGGTAGAACTTCCCGGAACAGGTAGAAACAATACCTCATTTTGCTTGGTGTTGACGTAAGATTGAAGTTAGTGCACACAGCTGAAAACTCATGCATGGTGATCTGCATGTTCTGTTCTGAGTACGTGTTGAAAGCGCAGTCATTGGCAAAGGAGATATCTCAAATGGCTACTTCTTTACCTTTTGTGAGTGACCTTAGATTAAACTACTACCCATCCTACCTGTATCTGATAGACACGCCACTTTCACAGCCCTCTGTAGCATCAGAATGCATGGCAGCAACAACATAAAAGTTACAGAGCAATGGTGCCAGCACACAGCCCTGTTTGGCTCCATTTAAAACTGAAAATCCTGTGGACTGTTCATTCTCATTAAGTCCACAAGCCGACAAGTCATCATGAAACTGGCGGACAGATGTGCTCAATTTTTCCGATCATCCGAATTTCGCCATGAATTTCCAGAGCCATTCCTGTTGACAGTGTCAAAGGCCTTGGTCGGGTCAACAAAAGTCGTGTATAAATCTCAATGCTTTTCCTGATATTTCTCTTGGATTTGACGACCCGTAAAAATCATGTCTATCATCACGTGACCAGCACAGAACCACATTTACAATCTGGGAGTAGCTTCTGCTCGAGATGAATTGGTTAGCGGAAAGCAAATCTCGAGCCAGAATGTTTACAGTCATCGACAGGAGAAAAATCGCCCTGTTGTTATAAGAAGATTGACGGTAGCTTTTGTACTTGTACATGTGGACAATGGTGGTATCTTTCATTCCCTGCGGTATACGACCTGTGCCTCAAATTGAGTGAAAGAAAAAGACCTCCTGCTTTGTAAACCTTAGCAGGAATAGTAACTGACCAAGGGACTTTGCCGCTGGACACTAGGCTGATTACTTTCTCCGCCTTATCTGGACTGGGCGGATATCAAGCCTGAGGTTGATAACAACTCGAGGAATCGTGTTATGGCTAGTTCGCGGGGGCACACACAAACACACACACACAAACACATACACAAACGTTCACATATACAAGTATGTACACCTAAATATGAATAAGTACGTATCCATACATAAATGTGTATGTGTGTATGTATGTATGTATGTATGTATGTATGTATGAATGTATATAAGTATGTATGTACGCACGTATGTATGTATGTATGTATGTATGTATGAATGTATATAAGTATGTATGTACGCACGTATGTATGTATGTATGTATGTATGTATGAATGTATATAAGTATGTATGTACGCACGTATGTATGTATGTATGAATGTATGTATGAATGTATATAAGTATGTATGTACGCACGTATGTATGTATGTATGTATGTATGAATGTATATAAGTATGTATGTACGCACGTATGTATGTATGTATGAATGTATGTATGAATGTATATAAGTATGTATGTACGCACGTATGTATGTATGTATGTATGTATGTATGGAAAGGTTGATAATGAAAGAGAGAAGGTGAACAGGCATTACCTCGAAGAATATGTCAGTCTTGCATATTTCACTAAACAGACAGGCAGATATAGATTACAGACAGGCGGACTAATAGATATATAATATATATATATATATAAATATATATATATATATATATATATATATATATATATATATATATATAGACAGACAGACAGACAGACAGACAGACAGACAGACAGACAGACAGACAGACAGACAGACGGATAGATAGATAGATAGATAGATAGATAGATAGATAGATAGATAGATAGATAGATAGATAGATAGATAGATAGATAGATAGACAGACAGACAGATAGATAGATAGATAGATAGATAGATAGATAGATAGATAGATAGATAGATAGATAGATAGATAGATAGATAGATAGATAGATAGATAGATAGATAGATAGATAGATAGATAGATAGATAGATAGATAGATATATAGATAGATAGATAGATAGATAGATAGATAGATAGATAGATAGATAGATAGATAGCTAGATAGATAGATAGATAGATAGATAGATAGATAGATAGATAGATAGATAGATAGATAGATAGATAGATAGATAGATAGATAGATAGATAGATAGATAGATAGATAGATAGATAGATAGATAGATAGATAGATAGATAGATAGATAGATAGATAGATAGATAGATAGATAGATAGATAGACAGACCAGACAGACACACAGACAGACAGATATATATATTTATAGATAAAATCGTGTCTTACTATCGTGACCGCCATTTGACTTGGCCTCCAGCTCAGACGGGGGATGCAATGTTGTAAATATGGATGGTATCTGAGAGCCGAGATAGCCCACTTGGGCAGGGAGGCATGATGGCAGAGTCCAATAAGTATACGGTATAGGGGACAGCTCTTCATAGCTCCTGAGGAATGGAGGTAGGTAGTGTGCTCCCCATGGAGCTGTCATTCTCAGACTGCTACAAGTGTTTAGAAGGGACGGAACCATGTCCGTCAGGCTGCTTGTCTGAGAGTCATTGGACAGAAGGTGGCTGCCTGCATGAGGGAAGACAAAGGAGCTGATTAAACGCCACTTCTGTTAAAGTGATCTGGATGATATTATGGACATGCTAAAGTAGTTAAACAATGATTCAACGTCGCAGTGCAGACAGCATAGAATCGATGATACATAGTGAATAGAACATTATAGAATGGAAAAGGATATCTGCGTTTATTCATGTCGCTCAGTTATAAATAGAATATGCATGGCAATCATCACAATAGGTCAATTATAAATAGAGTAGTCATGACGATCATCAAGATTGCTGGATTATAAATAGAGCAGTCATGGCGATCATCACAATAGGTCAATTATAAATAGAGTAGTCATGGCGATCATCAAGATTGCTTGATTATAAATAGAATGGTCATCATAACGGTCACAGAAACGGAGTTATTTATTATTTTTTTCTGAGAACATGTACACAATAGTAGAAAAGGGAAGTAACATATTCCGTCTAATTGGTCATCACCTCAAGTCGCTTTCTTGTGGCCAAATAGCGTAGATCAGTTCAACTTTGTAGTGTCTGTGTCTTCCTTTTCTTTTCTATTGGTTTGTGTACATGATTCTTGAATGAAAACTAAAGAACATTGATTCGATAGATGTATCTTCTCATGTGTACGACCAAGTCCTGTCTCCTCTCCCTCCCACAGAACAAACTCAATAAAGTTGCTTCTGGTCTGCTTTCCTTCTCATAACATTCAATCTCAAACAAAAGTGTTCTCTGAGAGCATATCATACATTATATCAACAATTAGCACCATTTATTGCATTAATTATGTCTAAACTTTCTCCTTTTGACTTATGTGGTATTTTATTCTGTGCATTGATTGTCCATGATATTCCTGTCATATCGCAGGATGGGCTACGAAGAAGAAAAACAAACGGTGTATCGTATCACTATTGCCAAATAATTATTTAATAAAAATCTGTTCGTTTCCTTCCTGGACTGATGTTATCACTTTGGCAAACCGGTCTTAATCTTATTCTTCTGCTTCCTGGATTGATGACATCTTTTGGACTAGTTCATTTCGTTGCTTGTTTGTTTGCTAACTGGACATACGTAATCTACTGGACATAGTCCAATTAATTGCTTGTTTGTTTACTAACTGGACATACGTAATCTTCTGGACATAGTCCAATTAATTGCTTGTTTGTTTGCTAACTGGACATACGTAATCTTCTGGACATAGTCCAATTAATTGCTTGTTTGTTTGCTAACTGGACATACGTAATCTTCTGGACATAGTCCAATTAATTGCTTGTTTGTTTGCTAACTGGACATACGAAATCTTCTGGACATAGTCCAGTTATTTGCTTGTTTGTTTGCTAACTAGATTGATGTTATCGTTTTGGCTAGCCCCTTATTTGATTGTTCGTTTGATTCTTCAATGTTATTGTTTGGGTTAGTCAGTTATTTGCTTGTTCGTTTACTTCCTGGACTTATATTATCGCTAGAACTTGTCCGTTCTTTGACATGTCCGCTATTTGACTTATTTCTTCTTTGACTTGCGCGTTATTTGACTTGTTCGTTTTTTTTACTTGTCCATTATTTGACTTATCCGTTATTTGATATTTCCGTTATTTGACTTTACCGTTATTTGATTTGTCCCTTATTTGATTTGTACCTTATTTGAGTTGTTCGTAGTTTGGTTTGTCCGTTATTTGATTTGTCCGGTATTTGACTTGTCCGTTGTTTGACTTTTCCGTTGTTCGACTTGTCCGTTGTTTGACTTGTCCGTTATTTGCGTGTTCATTACTTGTTTGTTCGCTTACTTTCTGGACATGTATCATCACTTGAAGCTGTCCGTTATCTGGTATGTCCGTTGTTTGATTTGGCCGTTATCTGACTTGTCCGTAATCCGATTGCCTGTTATTTGTTTCTCAAGTATTCATCGTATCTCTTGTTTTCTGTTTGCCCAATATGTTATCAGAGAATTAACTTCTTTTAAAGATATGTTTCTTTGCTCGTTTAGCACGCAGTCTCACGCCCTCATGTTGTGCCAGATGTCTAGGACACTCCCAAAGAGGTCCTGTGATTTGACAGTCTTACAGCAAATGCTTTATTTGAAGCCATTAAGACGCTATCAGTGAATGTCTCCCACATTCAGCATGTAAGACTCTGGTTTCCCAGGACTGACAGGAGTAAGAAGCGATCCCTACCAGAATCGATGACTTTCTACGAGATTCGTAACGCTTCCACCTTGTCTAGATGTATCCTGCAACTCGAATTATCAAATATGACCTTCAAGTTCTTTTGACCTGACGTCATAGTTGGATTTCTCCAGTCCTCGTTACCTGTGTGTTCCTATTATACATGGAGATTTCTAATATGTCAACTACCACTTCAGCTTACCAAGAAAATAGTAGGGGTACATGCTAGCTCTTTGAGCTGTGGATCTAGAAGGAAACACACTCGTGGAAAGCTGGGAGTAGATGTCTTGATGCTGAAGGGTTGATGTAGTCATCTCGCAATTGTAGTTGTTCTCATCATGTCAGCAACAGTCCATGTTAAAGTGAAAGTCGATACTCCCAATCCTGTGTCCTGAAATAATCAAATGAGCAGCAAAGAATAAGACAACAACAGTCTAGGACAATGACAATCAACAAGTAAACAATTAATGACTTTTTCACGAAAAGACCAAAAGCTTTTTATATGACACCATCTGTTCCTTTGGACGAACTGTCCGACCTAAGAGCACTAAAGCTTGGTCGTTGTGATTATGACAATAAATGTTGAAATAACGCTTGAATCAACCAGCAGCCTAAATATTGTCCACATTTTCTGACTCCGCCTCCTTCACCCACCTCTCTATTTTAAAGAAAAGTAATGGATGAAGTATCGTTATTATTTATGTAACATTGTTACTATACAATTTTAATGGAGGTTCTTACAATCATTTATACAGATAGGTTTTCCATTTGACAAAAGAGGATGTTATCTCACAATTGAAGAACAACTCGATTTCCTTAACTTGTTGGGTGAAACAGAGGCTGGTTGAGTTTGTATGTAGTGGACAGTCAGAACGATCGTCACAGTGTGTGTGACAGTTTGTTATGTTGTAAGTAACGGATAGTCAGGACTATCGTCACAATGTGTGTGACAGTTTGTTATGTTATAAGTTATTATGTTGTAAGTAACGGCAGTCAGGTCGATCGTTACAATGTGTGGGACAATGTGTTATGTTGTAAGTAACAGACAGTGTGGTGGTAATTTGTTATGTTGTAAGTAACGATAGTTAGGGCGATCGTTACAATGTGTTGGACAATTGTGTATACTGTACCGAAATAAAGTAGCTAAGTAACTTCGGCTAATAATAATTTAACTGTTTTTTTTCTAAATAGAATGTTCTTGATTAATTATTTGCTGAGTTTTATGACAGATACATAAAACACTCAAGGACACCATGACACGCAGAAACATGGACGTAAAAAATGTGAACAGCAACCAGGATTGATCTGTCGGCATCCAGACAGAGATTGTAGTCTAGGTCAACAGCATGCCAGCGCCGAGTTTTGTTGTGAACATCAACGTCGCTCCCTATTTACTAATAATAACTGAAAATGTTTGCCCTCATGAAATGCCCGTCAGTCAAGTCGCAATTCAACAAGTCCTCGTGACAGTGTCAGAGAGAATGTTTCAAATGCAATTACCGAGTTACATGCAATCGCTTGTTGCAGAAAACATGATTATCTGTTTGGTAAGAAACGTCTGTAATTTAATTTGCTGCACCAAAGTTATACCCGAATGGAAAATAATACATCCAAAGCATGTCGTAAAAGGCTTTTAAAGATGGCCGTGAATGCAACAAACAACCTCATCATTTAAAGCCAATGCAACTGGAGCAGCCACTAGAAATGCCTTCTGTTCAAGAGCCAGATGTAATAGTTGGCTTGTGCTTCACTTGGAGCGTAATAGCGACTGGCTACTATTACTTATTGATCCTAGAAATTAACAGCTAGAGGAAGGGATAGGGCAACGTTTAGCTCAGATGTTTGTAAACATCCACGAGCAAAAAATGTCCGCTAAAATGTTCATACATAACATAGTCCAACTAAAATATTTACACATCACTCAGTTACAAGTTACTGGCTCTGTTGTTAGTACTTACAAAATAATATTGTGCCAACATTTAAAATGACTTTAATGGTAGTAATGATTTATTCATTCAATATACGCGTCATTATTCTTTACAAGTTAACAAAATGAAATTCTGGCTGTGCATGCCAACAGGTTGGAAAGAGGCCGCTTCTTAAATTTAATTTGTATTCTTCCTTTCACTCTTTCTCTCTCTCTCTCTCTCTCTCTATATATATATATATATATATATATATATATATATATATATATATATATATATATAAATATATATACCCCACTCACTCTGGGTCACTCTCTGTATTTTTTTGTCAGTGTGTGTGTATGTGTCAGTGTGTGTGTATGTGTCAGTGTGTGTGTATTTGTACGTTTGCTTTTAATAATCTTACTACCTTTCCTAAAAATAATGCATCCCATCTATGTAATGATTTTATATTATATATAAAATATGCAAAAACCGTTACATATTTACTTGTAATCACACAAGTCGACAACAAGCAGTGGGCAATTGGATATTGGTCCACCAGCGTCACTTCAAGTTTGAGATTGGTGTGTTTTGAGATTGGCAGGCGTTATTCCAGGAGTCCCGTTCAACTTTATTCTGTTCAGTTTCTATGGGAACTGATAAATAAATAAATAACTGTAGAGTAGAATGTATTATATTTGTGTGTATATATATATATATATATATATATATATATATATATATATATATAAATATATATGTATATATATATATATATATATATATATATATATATATATATATATATATATATATATATATATATATATATGTGTGTGTGTGTTTTCGCAAACATGACAAAGTATACACTTAGTCCGATGGATTCAATGACATTAGATAATAATAGTTAATGCGCACTAAACAAATTAGGCTACTGATAATTGTAATTTTATTGTTTTCCGTTTTATACAGTTACATTATGTGCAATTATTCCAATTAGTATTAAAATTTAAAACTGACAAAGAAGTCGTTTAAACTTGTAATTACCAGTTTGGTTGTCAGAAAGCAAACAGTTTATAAATGTAACTCGCAGTGAACACACATTCACTTTTATTCTGAACAATAAGAAGTCAGGAGATTATAAACCCGGGACTGGGGACTTTGTAAAGACGTATTCAGCATAACCAATAGCTACCGTCTTATCGGCGTGCTGTGGTGAAGGGGTGGAGCTAGACTCAAAATGGTAGGCGGGATTGCTAACATTTTGTTAGAGCTCCAAGTGGTTGGACAAAGTCAGCTGGTAATTGGAGTTCTGGCACTACCGATAACAAACATTTCTCGACAGGCACGTTATTACCGAGGGCTCCTCTCGTGTCTTGTACAACTGCTTCTACGTCTGCCTGGCAGAAAAGAATGTAAATAATGATAGACGTGACCTCGATAGACGATGTAGTTATTATCTCCACTGACTGCTCATAGGGCAAACGTTTCTTCTTGGTTTCTAATTGGTGTCAATTATGCTACGATACTGTTCCAGAGATATAGAAGATCCAAGTATTCTGTGCACGCTACACAGGCACAGGGTCAGACTGCGGTGACAATCACCAGCAGAGTTAACCTAACAAGATTTGACAATAGGTAATCAAAACGATTAGTAACTGAGGAGGGGAAAGGGCCTACTATGCTCGTAGGACAGCACCATAATGGTTCAACATACCGGAGAAGTCAAAGATAGGGTGATATAACGGTATAGAGTCCAACGACAATAACTGCAATTGTTTTAGTTCAAATTAATACAGAGACTCACTATAGGTGTGAGGTAAGGCGATCGCCTCTCAATACAGAGACTTACTATAGATGAGGTAAGACGCTCGCCTCTCAATACAGAGACTTACTATAGACGAGGTAAGGTGCTCGCCTCTCAATACAGAGACTCACTATAGGTGTGGGGTAAGGCGCTCGCCTGTCAATACAGAGACTTACTATAGGGGAGGTAAGGCGATAGCCTCTCAATACAGAGACTCACTATAGATTTGAGGTAAGGCACTCGCCTTTCAATATAGAGACTTACCATAGATGTGAGGTAAGGCGCTCGCCTCTCAATATTTTAAATGTATGAGGAAAGACGATAGCCTCTCAAGCAACAAACGAAAACAACATGTGTTCGAAGCCCTCAAATTTGAAGCGTTTCCTGACCTAAAAGAAGATCAGCGTGTAGTCCTGCGGAGACGAACGATAGACTTGGAAGTCCCGTGTACACGCCGTGTCCGTAACATAAACCTTGGCAGAAGAAGAGCAGGCTATTAGCCGCTGTCCGGGGACGAGTAATAACGATAATGATATTCTTATCCACAGTGGTCTGTATGAAGACCAACAGCAGGTAAAGACACAACCCGGCCAATCACTATTTGTCTGGAAATTCAGTTGCAAGCGTATTCAACAACAGACCTCTACACCCCCACAGGGGCAGAAGAGAAGCGACTAGGACAAAGAAGTAAAACATCACTTGACGACAAATAAGAAAGGAAGGTAGCGTGACACTGCCGTTGTGAATAAAGTGTTATAGATCTGAGTGAATCAGGAATAATTTGTTGTCTTGTGTGTGGACTGGCTGAAACCGTCTTCCTTTACAAGTTGGTACCATTTCCAGCATTCTTGGTTTGACCAATAATGTGATCATTTGACAGGTCTTAGTAACTTCAGATTGTATTTATTATAAGGTACCCCTTTCGGCAGTTTAAATGTATCTTATTGTTAACTAACGTACCTTAAAATACGAATGTTCTCATTTTCCAATGTTTGTCTGTTTCCACGTTTGTCTGTTTCCACGTTTGTCTGTTAGGATGTCTGCTTCCATGTTTGTCTATTTCAATGTCTGTCTGTTACCTATGCCTGTTCCCAGAGTTGTCTGTTAAAATGTATGTTCCCACGTTTGTCTGTGGCCACGTTCCTCTGTTAGAATGTCTGTTCTCAGGTATGTTTGTGCCCACGTTTGTTTGTTAGAATGTCTGCTCCCATGTTTGTCTGCTGCCATGTTTGTCTGTTACCATGTTTGTCTGTTCCGACGTTTGTCTGTTAAAATGTTTGTTCCCATGTTTTTCTGTTAAAATGTTTGTTCCCTTATTTGTCTGTTTAAATGTTTGATCCCATGTTTGTCTGTTAAAATGTGTGTTTCCATGTTTGTCTGTTAAAATGTGTGTTTCCATGTTTGTCGGTTAAAATATTTGTTCCCTTATTTGTCTGTTTAAATGTGTGTTTCCATGTTTGTCTGTTAAAATGTTTGATCCCATGTTTGTCTGTTAAAATGTGTGTTTCCATGTTTGTCTGTTAAAATGTGTGTTTCCATGTTTGTCGGTTAAAATGTCTGTTCCCACGTTTGTCTTTTCCCACGTTTGTCTCTTCCCACGCTTATATGTTCCCACGTCTGCCAGTTACAATGTATGTTCCTATTTTTTAAATGTTCTATGTTTTGTCTGTTCCCAGATTTGTCTGTTCCCCTGTTTATCTGTTCCAATTTTTGCCTGTTCCCATGTTTATCCGTTTCCCTGTTTGTCTGTTACCATATCTGTTCTCGTGTTTGCATGATACCATGTTTGCATGTTCCCCTGTTTGTCTGTTTCCCTGTTTATCTGTTTCCCTGTTTATCTGTTTCCATGTTTGCATGATACCATGTCTGTTCTTGTGTTTGCCTGATACCATGTCTGTTCTTGGGTTTGCCTGATACCCTGTCTGTTCTTGGGTTTGCCTGATACCATGCTGTTCTTGTGTTTCCCTGATACCATGTCTGTTCTTGTGTTTACCTGATACCATGTCTGTTCTTGGGTTTGCCTGATACCATGTCTGTTGTTGTGTTTCCCTGATACCATGTCTGTTCTTGTGTTTGCCTGATACCATGTCTGTTCTTGGGTTTGCCTGATACCATGTCTGTTCTTGGGTTTGTCTGATACCATGTCTGTTCTTGGGTTTGTCTGATACTATGTCTGTTCTTGGGTTTGTCTGATACCATGTCTGTGCTTGAGTTTGCCTGAGACCATGTCTGTTCTTGGGTTTGTCTGATACCATGTCTGTGCTTGGGTTTGCCTGAAACCATGTCTCTTCTTGGGTTTGTCTGATACCATGTCTGTTCTTGTGTTTGCCTGATACCATGTCTGTTCTTGGGTTTGCCTGATACCATGTCTGTTCTTGGGTTTGTCTGATACCATGTCTGTTCTTGGGTTTGTCTGATACCATGTCTGTTCTTGGGTTTGTCTGATACCATGTCTGCGCTTGAGTTTGCCTGAGACCATGTCTGTTCTTGAGTTTGTATGATACCATGTCTGTTCTTGGGTTTGTCTGATACCATGTCTGTGCTTGGGTTTGCCTGATACCATGTATGTTCTCGTGTTGGTCTGATACCATGTATGTTGTCGTGTTTGCCTGATACCGGGTCTTGTATTTCCATTTGTGACGAGATCTTGAATGAGAATAACAAAGTCCAAAGTGGGATATAAAGGGAGATACTCATTAATGTATCGTCTGTGAGGCAGCTAAGACTGTCGCTAGTCAACCAAACAACTGCCCGGCAAGCCAACCAGGTCATTGCCATCTGATAGTGAGTATTCATCTCTGCAGCTCAGTTTATTCATGGCGGTATGCAGAATAAGTGAACAGCTAACTGTTCCTACAGTTTTGGACGGACACTGTTGCCGAGTCCAGGTTTTCACTGGTGTTTTTATATCTTTAATATTACCACACGCATCCATATCATTCATGGCCACACACATCAAACAACAGGTGGCAGATTTATTAATATCTCATTCAAGCAAAATTGTTGAAGTAAGTGCGATGAGATTACAAACAACACAAGAAATACATCTAACTAAGTAATCATATATAATATTTATTATTAATATCTTCTGAGGTTGTTAGAATAAGCTTTTGAATATTGTCTCCGACTAATCAAACCCAGTTCTACAGTTCTAGTCGCACACTCCCATCCCCTTATCTGCCCCCTCAACACTCTCCAAAAAAAACTTGTTTTCATGTTCCAGTTCTGTGAATTCCCTCACACTCAGATCCCCTCAGGCAAGTGATCGTTACATTATACATTCAGATCCCTTCAGGCAGGTGATCTTGACATATCACATTCAATCTGTTCAACATATACTCACATTGGATCTTACACTCAATCGATCTGCGTATATACACACTCCGGAACATACATCGTTCCCTAGGTGTCCCGCACACAGAACACACACACATCCAAATCTCTTCTTGTCACAGCGTGTCCAACACACACATTATAGAGCAACTGGCAAAGACTCAAATGTGTATGTTGGTTTAGTCACTCTGCAATTATTCCATCTCTCTAACATTCGTAAAACAGCCTACTAAACTAATAGCAGGCTAACAATCGCTCTTCTATAAAGTCAGTGAGCTAAACAGACCCCTAGTTAAATTCTCAGTCTCTCTCTCTCTCTCTCTCTCTCTCTCTCTCTCTCTCTCTCTGTGGCCAGCCTGCTTGAGTTAAACTTTGTGTAGTATTAAATGGTCTCAAGCAGTGTCAGGGTTGTCCAATGGTCCTCTGTGGGATGTCTGACCCAGCAATCACTCTAGTTTGGCGCTACTCCACTTAGTTGTTATTTGAACGAATCACTCTGAATTCCTGTCACTCTCAAATGTAGCAGAAAGTCCTGCAGGCTTCTGTCTGTCACTAACCCTCCACTACCCATATCGGAACGTCAAAGTGGTCAGCTCCTAACCCCTACATGTACCAGACACTTTCTTCCCCTCAACCCCCTGTTTTCCTTTGTAGACTTAGTGCCGAGACGGCGAGTGATCTTGACATAGTGTCGAGACGGTTAGTGACCTTGGCACACATTCAGGTACCTTTCTTCTCAGAGTCGCCGACCCCATCACCCCTGCCATTAACACACATGCTCCGGCTGGAACTGTTACAACATTCGTATGCTCCTGAATAGCTAACTGTACCTACAGTTATGGAAGGACACTCGTGTGTTCTCAAACAGCTAACTGTACATACAGTTTTGGAAGGACACTCGTGTGTTCTCGAACAGCTAACTGTACATACAGTTTTGGAACGACACTCGTGTGTTCTCGAACAGCTAACTGTACCTACAGTTTTGGAAGGACACTCGTGTGTTCTCGAACAGCTAACTGTACATACAGTTTTGGAAGGACACTCGTGTGTTCTCGAACAGCTAAGGAAAAATGCGCAGTAACACAGGATATGGCTAGTGGACATTGAAGTAAGGATCTGTAGGATGAAATTAAAATCACGTCAAATCGAGAACTGAAGTGTCTTGTTAATAATTTCAACTCTGTGCGGAACCATTTTAGGAAGGTATACCACTTTGTGCTTTGTGTTTCACGTTAGATACAATGATTGCCGGCCCCAGTGATGATGCAGCCCTGCTTGTATTGCATAAACTACATGTTTGGTAATATGATATCAGCTTCGTCTGTTACTATTGTGATTCTACCTTAACACTTATACTTTCTGGAGATGTGATTATTTTGATATGCTCCGTTTATTCGCCTAAAACAACCACGAGGTGCAGCGAAAAGGAATCTGATTTGAAATATCACAATAAATGTGTAAAGATACTCTCAACAGGTGACGCTGGGGCAAGACTTTCGGACACGAGCTACATCAAATATACGTAAAGTGTATATCTCTTTGGATTCCGTGGCGAAGTGGTTAAGCCGTCGGCCTCGTGGTCAGGTGTTGTGAGTTCGACTCTGGACTTCGCCGTCTTTTTCACGGGTGCTTGATGCGGAGTCCCCTGCATCTCGTAGTCGCTTCCTAGTCGTCTTGTCCATGACTTACCACTGGGGTCGGGTGGCACGAAATGAGAGAGTGAGAATAAAAAGTGGCGCAGTTAATCTAGCAAAATTAATTATGCCATCATCGTCTACGCCTTTGCCTTTGCCTTGTCAATCTCGGTCCACGTTTCCGAAGGGTTGAATGATCATCTCATCCAGCCTTTAATGTCATGTTGTGGTACAATCTTGTGTCGTGTGCTATTTGTATGTCATTTTGTGGTACAATCTTGTGTCGTGTGCTATTTGTATGTCATTGTGTGGTACAATCGTGTGTCGTGTGCTATTTGTATGTCATTTTGTGGTACAATATTGTATCGTGTGCTATTTGTATGTCATTTTGTGGTACAATCGTGTGTCGTGTGCTATTTGTATGTCATTTTGTGGTACAATCGTGTGTCGTGTGCTATTTGTATGTCATTTTGTGGTACAATCGTGTGTCGTGTGCTATTTGTATGTCATTTTGTGGTACAATCGTGTGTCGTGTGCTATTTGTATGTCATTTTGTGGTACAATCGTGTGTCGTGTGCTATTTGTATGTCAGATCATATTTTCCAACTGTTCCTCTCTATTGGCTGTCGTTCTGATGCCATACTGTCTTGAATTATAGGCTCGTGCGGTGTATATGTCTGGAAGAATTTGTGTTACATGTTCCAATCATTAAACGATGTGTCTGTCTATATATGTTATGCATGACAATGTTGCCAACGTTAAACCGGATTGTGTCATTTCCTACTTGCTGTACCGGTACTTACTGTACCTACAGTTTTGGACGGACACGCATCAGTTCCTGAACGGACCCGTGATTCTGATCTTATTTCACATGTTGAGATCTTTTATTCTGTGTCTTATTCTTTGTTTGTTTGTTTTTTCTTCTCGCAGTGATGACATGGATTCGCTACATTGATGCTGCTAACCATTTGGTCTTTTTGGAACGCAGTGAAGTTCAGTGTTTCTGACTTAACATCGTAAAGACAGTGCTTGTCTGCCAACATCCCTGTAATGACATTCGAGTTCTCATTTCCCACCATCCTCTCTCGCTCTATCTCTCTCTCCTCTTATGTGTGTGTGCGTGAATTCGTGTGTGTGTGTGTGTGGGTGGGTGGGGATGGGTGTATTCGGTGGGGTGGGGGTTGGTTGTGTGTACGTGTATACTAGAATTCGGTTAGATAGATGAGTGCCTGTTGTCAGGAAGCCAAAAGCTATTTTGGTGTCCTTAAAAACCATTTACTCGTCCTTTAGAATGAGTTGTCCCGTGCCTTCCCTTGTTTGTCTTTCGGACTCAACATTTGACTGTTAGCACTAAGTGTGTGGGTGGTTTCCAACCCGTGGCTTACTGAAACTCACATTTGACTGTTAGCACTAAGTGTGTGGGTGGTTTCCAACCCGTGGCTTACTGAAACTCACATTTGACTGTAAGCACTAAGTGTGTGGGTGGTTTCCAAACCGTGGCTTACTGAAACTCACATTTGACTGTTAGCACTAAGTGTGTGGGTGGTTTCCAACCCGTGGCTTACTGAAACTCACATTTGACTGTAAGCACTAAGTGTGTGGGTGGTTTCCAAACCGTGGCTTACTGAAACTCACATTTGACTGTTAGCACTAAGTGTGTGGGTGGTTTCCAACCCGTGGCTTACTGAAACTCACATTTGACTGTTAGCACTAAGTGTGTGTGTGGTTTCCAAACCGTGGCTTACTGAAACTCACATTTGACTGTTAGCACTAAGTGTGTGGGTGGTTTCCAACCCGTGGCTTACTGAAACTCACATTTGACTGTAAGCACTAAGTGTGTGGGTGGTTTCCAAACCGTGGCTTACTGAAACTCACATTTGACTGTTAGCACTAAGTGTGTGGGTGGTTTCCAACCCGTGGCTTACTGAAACTCACATTTGACTGTAAGCACTAAGTGTGTGGGTGGTTTCCAAACCGTGGCTTACTGAAACTCACATTTGACTGTTAGCACTAAGTGTGTGGGTGGTTTCCAACCCGTGGCTTACTGAAACTCACATTTGACTGTTAGCACTAAGTGTGTGTGTGGTTTCCAAACCGTGGCTTACTGAAACTCACATTTGACTGTTAGCACTAAGAGTGTGTGTGGTTTCCATCGTGTGGCTTACTGGAACTTATGGAGGAGCAGCTCTGGGGTGTCTAGGCTCCAGGCTTTTTTTTCCTGTTGCCATTTAGCCTAACCAGCAGTATAGGACCTCAACTCGCCATTTGTCCATGCCGGCAACTGCTCGGCTCTCATCGAGGGAAGTCTAGCTACATACCATTTGCCAGCATCACTTCTAGGAGGTGTGTCAACATCGGTGTCTTTACACACACTGAACTGAACGTCCTTATACTAGTTTAGATGACTGACACACTGAACTTAACGTGTTTATACTGGTTTAGATGACTGACACACTGAACAACGTGTTTATACTTGTTTAAATGACTGACACGCTGAACTTAACGTCTGTATACTGGTTTAGATTACTCTGACACACTAAACAAAACGTCTGTATACTGGTTTAGATGACTGACACACTGAACTAAACGTGTTTATACTGGTTTAGATGACTCTGACACACTGAACAACGTTTCTATACTGATTTAGATGACTCTGACACACTTAACTTAACGTGTTTATACTGATTTAGATGACTCTGACACGCTTAACTTAACGTGTTTAAACTGGTTTAGATGACTCTGACACACTTAACTGAACGTGTTTATACTGATTTAGATGACTCTGACACACTTAACTTAACGTGTTTATACTGGTTTAGATGACTGTGACACACTTAACTTAACGTGTTTATACTGGTTTAGATGACTCTGACACACTTAACTTAACGTATTCATACTGATTTAGATGACTCTGACACGCTTAACTTACCGTGTTTATACTGGTTTAGATGACTTTGACACACTTAACTTAACGTGTTTATACTGATTTAGATGACTCTGACACACTTAACTTAACGTGTTTATACTGATTTAGATTACTCTAATACACTTAACTTAACGTGTTTATACTCATTTCGATGACCCTGACACACTGAACTAAACGTCTGTATATTGGTAGAGAAGACTTTGACACACACTGAACTGAATTTAACGTCTGTACACTGATTTAGATGACTCTGACACACTTAACTTAACGTCCTTATACTGGTCTAGATGACTGACACACTGAACGTAACGTGTTTATACTGTTTTTAAATTACTCTGACACACTAAACGTAACGTTTTTATACTGGTTTAGATGACTCTGACACACATTGAACGTAACTTAACGTTATTATACTGATTTAGAAGACTCTGTAGGGTATGTATACATCCAGTTTATTTATATATATATATATATATTTATATATATATATATATATGTATATATATATATACATATATGTATATATATTTATATATATATACATATATATATATATATATATATATATATATATATATATATGTATATATATATATATATAATATGTATATATATGTATATCATATATATATACTGCCTGATTCCTTCCTTGACAGTCAAGATTCCAGCGACGATGGAGTTCTCATTACGAGGTGTGTGCACATCAGTAGTATCTGGTTTCAAACCCGTTATTCATATCTTGCGTCCCATGGGTTTCAACTTCCAAATAGGCGTGCGTGTGAGTGTTATGCTCTCTTTTAGCCAAACCGTTGGTCATACAAAACTGTTTTTGTCGTTTGAGATGAGGATGTAAACACATTAGAGTTGAGCAAACTGAAAACTCTCTTACGAGAGTAATAAATGATAGGACTAGTAAATGTTTCTTCTGTTACAGATTAATCTCTCTATTATGAAAAGATTTACCCCTCAATTGACCAGAGATTTACCCCTCAATTGACCAGAGATTTATCTCTCCATTGAGATGTAACCCGTCATTGAGCAGAGATTAATCTCTTCATTGATCAGTGATATTCTATTTTTGCCGTGAATTATGTGTTTAATACAAAATGACCGATAGCGATTTGTTCATTTTTGTTTGGAGAAAAGTTTTTTTTCTGTTTAGTTCTCTATCAGCCCCTCCACATCAATGCCTCTTTAACAACCCCCATACCCGAAACCAACACCCACACACCCCCCTCCACCTCCCAAATTGGCATGTATGTGACTGTTTTTATGAAGTGAGTTGCGTTTAACTGTTTTCTGTACCAACGGGACAAATGCACCCGTCTTAAGCGCGCATTTTTGTTATGTTGTTTCCCTGTACCTTGGCTGTTCTCAAATCTAAGTGCAAGTCTTTTATGTTGCTTCCTTTGACTTTGGCTGTCCATCAAGCCTAAGTGCAAGTCAAAGTTGTCAATTGTAAAAGTTGCCTCTCCTATGTAAACCGTCGTAAGCGATTATCGAGGCATTCTTACACATGTAGCGCGCTTTGCAATGGTTCACAACGTTGGTTGTCAGTTTAGAGACTGTTACTGTGGGAATAATAATAAGAGGGGTGAATACCCCTATTTCCTGAAGCTTCTGGACTTTGCCGCTTGAAGGTGGATCGAGAGTTCCAGCCACTGCTAAAAGTCTATCAGTGGAACCTTTGTCCTCCGTCTGAAACGCTATTATTAGGCAGTCTGTATCCACCTGGTGAACAGTTTTCGGCTGTTTGTAATATTTTGCTAGACCGGTTGAAATCGACATCCAGGCGCAAACTTCCATAAGAACCAATAATGCATAAGTAGGACAATTTACTTGCTTAGACAATATACCAGCAGAGCTCTTACAGGCAGGTGGGGAGGTAGTGGTCTGCAACAAAATATGGGCGACAGGAAACTGGCCGACTTATGAACAAAATCAATGGTTATACCGTTACATAAGTCTAAAAACCTAAAGCTGTGCCAAAATTACAGAACAATAAGCCTCATCAGTTACCCTAGCAAGGTCATGTTTAGATTAATTCTCGACCGATTTAAACCCCAAGCAAAGAACATCATTGCCGAGGAGCAAGCAGGGTTCAGACTGGGAGGAAGCACTACAGAACAGATATTTGATTTAAGGCTGCTAAGTGAGAAATATCTAGAACAGCAGCAAAAACTGTATCATGTGTTTGTGGATTTTAAGAAGGCGTTTGATAGGGTATGGCATAAAGCGCTATGGGCAACCGTGAGGATGTATAAAATGAACGGAAATATTATAGAGGTCCTTGAACACCTGTTTGACAAGGCGTCCAGCGCAGCTCTTGTGAATGGGATGGCGAGGGGATTGGTTTCGCACATCAGTTGGTGCGAGACAGGGTTGTTCACGCTTTTCAATATATTCCTGGAGGGAATTATGAGTGAGGCACTTGGAGGTCACGTTGGTACTGTCAAGATAGGGGACCGAAAGATCACCAACCTTCGTTTTGCAGATGACATCGACGGGATGGCGGATTCAGAAGCAGAACTCCAGGAATGGGTCAGAAGGCTCGATGAAACAGCTCTTGACTATGGGATGGAGATAAACGCTGGAAAGACCAAATTAATGACCAACACCACCGAGGGCTTCAACAGCAGGATAAAAGCTAATGGCCAGGAATTCGAAGCGGTTGATCGTTTTAAAAAGCTGGGTTCGATTGTCAGTGATGAAGGAACGAAATATGAGGTGTTGGCCTATAAACAGCACAGACAATAGTGGCGCTTGCACGGCTTAACAAAATCTGGCCAGATAAACGGAAAGCACTACGGACAAAAATCAGATTAATTCGTACTTTAGTCCTATTAATATTCCTCTATGCTTGTGAGACATGGATAGTTACAGCTGACCTTCAGCGAAGGATACAGGCCTTGGAGATGAGATGTTTCTGACGACTTTTAAACGTCACGTACAAAGATGGAGTTACAAATGAGGAAATACGAGAAATAATTACAACAGCAGTAGGGCCTTTTGAGGACCTCTTGGCAATTATCAAAAGATGGAAACTCGCTTGGTACGGTCACGTATCGAGATCAAATGGCCTTCCAAATACGATCCTGCACGGAAAGGTGCAAGGCAGACGATGAAGAAGTCGGTCTAAAAAGAGGTGGGAGAACAACATAAAAGAATGGACCAATCTCCGATCAGGAGAGGCACAGGCAGCGGCATCTGACAGAGAAAATTGGCGTGGGATTGTGAGGATGTCTTCATGTGTGCCCCAACGACTTCACCGGTTATGGGATGACCTGACCTGACCTTATGCATTAGTGCATTCTGGGAAGTCTACACAACAGCAAGACAGTCTTGAACTGCTACATTTCATAATATTAAGGGGGGGGGGGAGGGAGGGGTGAAGAGACTAACGTCAAGTCAGGGGTGAGGAGACTAACGTCCGGTCAGGGGTGAGGATATTAACGTCCGGTCAGGGGTGAGGAAACGAACGTCCGGTCAGGGGTGAGGAGACTAACTTCCGGTCAGGGGTGAGGATACTAACGTCCGGTCAGGGGTGAGGAGACTAACGTCCGGTCAGGGGAGAGGAGACTAACGTCCGGTCAGGGGTGAGGAGACTAACTTCCGGTCAGGGAGGAGGAGACTAACGTCCGGTCACGGGTGAGGAGACTAAAGTCCGGTCACGGGTGAGGAGACTAACGTCCGGTCAGGGGAGAGGAGACTAACGTCCGGTCAGGGGAGAGGAAACTAACGTCCGGTCAGGCAAAATAAGCTGATCAGAGTATGCTAGTCAAGATTAGGCGGAACAAAATAAACTTATCAGAGTATGCTAGTCAAGATTAGGCAGAACACAATGACCAGATTATGTTAGTCAGGGTCAGACTAAACACGCTGATCAGACTATGTTAGTCAGGGTCAGACTAAACACGCTGATCAGACTATGTTAGTCATGGTCAGGCTAAACACGCTGATCAGATTATGTTAGTCAGGGTCAGATCAACACTCTGATCAGACTATGTTAGTCATGGGCAGGCTAAACACGCTGATCAGATTATGTTATTCAGGGTCAGGCAAAACACGCTGATCAGACTATGCTCGTTTGGGTCAATGAAACAAACTAACCAAGACCGGACCTCACTTCGAGGTAGTTCTCACATACATAAAGACATTAATACAAATGTAAAACACGCACGAAGTCACACACACACACACACACACACACACACACACACACACACACACACACAACACACACACACACAACACAACACAACACACACAACACAAACGCACGCACACACACACACGTACATCTGCAACAACGCTAAACGTAAATTGTTTCTTAATCACAACACTTACGAGTCCTGGACACGAAGGAAGCAAGCAGCACGCGTGAAACATACATTTTAGTTTAATTTAATCAAAATGAAATTCATTCTACAGGCTTTTGAAGAAGTGTCGACACCGCTCTTTGATGTTTGACCTTATCGTCTCCACTTTTTTCACGATGGGATTCACATTTCTAAACGTTTCCCTTTTACTGAAGTTTGATATCAAATTATCCAACTAAATCGTGATTTTCAATGGGATCACATATTCTCCAACTAAATCGTGATTTTCAATGGGAGGATCACATATTCTCCAACTAAATCGTGATTTTCAATGGGATCACATATTCTCCAACTAAATCGTGATTTTCAATGGGATTACATATTCTCCAACTAAATCGTGATTTTCAATGGGATCAAATATTCTCCAACTAAATCGTGATTTTCAATGTGATCACAAATTTCCCCCCCCCCCCCCGCACCCCTCCCTTCCTGTATCGATCGTTATCTCATTATTAGATTAGCTGTGACTTGGTGCTGATGAAACCATTATTTCTAAAGGTAACACAATTCCCAGTCAGGAGCTGCATTGGTTATCTCCCGATATAACGTTGAAATACAGTTACTGTTGACCAACATTTATTATAAACTCATAAAAAATAATCAACAAAGTCAAACTAATTGTTATCTTCAACGGTAGAGCAGGATAAACGAGAACGCACTGGAAGGATTATCTTAGACATTTCAGCGTCAACACCACATGGTGCAATAGAAATGGTAAGAAACTGTTGAGCCTGTGCGCAGAATTCGAACTTATAATCATAAACAACATATTCCAACACCGTCCTAGTCAAAACAGAACATGTTACAGATGGAACAATTTACAACCAAGTATCGCAGATTGCTTTCATACTAACCAGACGGAGAACTAGACAGCATGTCACAGACTCCAAAGCAATTCCCAACATAGATGTTGACACAGATCACCGGCCAGTAGTTATGTCACACTACCAACAACACGCACATAGAAATGGCAGATTAAAATACCCAAGAGTAATAAACATAAAGAGACCATACATTGGACAAGTCAAGAAAGAGTTTTCCTGCGAAATTGATAGAGCATACCAAAACATACTAGAAGAAGTGCACGACATGGAAACTGAATGGGTATATTTCAAACATACAATTACCAACAGCCTTAAGAAGAACTGCCGTTTTAAAAACAAAAGACGATGGCAAAAGATAACAGTGTGGTGGAATGACGAAGTGAAATTAGCTGTGAAAAATTAGCAGACTGGCTAAGTAGAAGGGATCGAAGAGGGAGGACAACCCGGTACTCAAAAATACTTGCTGAAGTCGGATGTGTTGGATCGAAAGGTGCAAATATCACAGTCAAGCTGTAAACCACGATATAGCGCATTCCGTTCTCTGGACTACATTCCGCTACTTGCAAAGCTTTTTTCAGGGCTTGGTAGAGGGAGATTGAGAGCGAACACAGAAGAAGAAGAATCTCCCACTACCAAACCCTGACACGGGCCTAAGTAGCAGAATGTAGTCCAAAGAACGGAATGCGTTGTGTCGTAGTTTACAGCTTGATTTCGATATTTCCACGTTTCGGTCCAACACACCCGACTTCAGCAAGCATTTTTTTAGTACCGGGTTAGCATTCCCTCTTCGATCCCTTCTCCTTAGCCAGTCTGCCCTGCTGCAGCCTGCTATCCAGGATCGCCGCATTTAAGTGTAGAAGGGTCTTGGCAGCTCTGGTTCGCTGGCCCTGGCGCTAGCAGTCAGATATGGGTCGCTGACCGCTGCAGCTCATGCGCTTGTACTTATATTTGTGAACAGTTGTTTTTTGTTTATCAATGAAGACACAAACAAGACTGAATTAAGGTCAAGGTTCATAGATGAATATTTGGCAACAACAATTAGACTAACATCGTTCCGGTATATTAGACCTAACAGTGACCAGCTGCTTGAAGCAAAAAGATGCCAAAGTAAAAGTAAGTAGCATGCCCTTGCAGGACGTCGCTACTTACAACCTATCATCGCCGCCTACGTCTTAGACAATGGTACCAAAACAATCCCAACTCTTGCTCTTTTCCTGACCCCGATGACCCTTTCTCCAGCTATTCCCATCGTAAATCTGACTGGACTCCTCCTCCTGGCCGATCCCGTGCCTTAGACCTCTATATTAAAACTACTCTTCGCGATATCAAGGCCTACTGCCCTCGGCGCTTGCGTTATTCGAACATTTCCCATACCGAGGCCTGTGCTCTGGCTAGCCTTAGTCGGCGTAGGGATCTCGTGATTAAACCTGCTGATAAGGGGGGAGCAGTGGTGGTTTGGCGCAAGGATTTATATGTTCAGGAGGGCAGTCTTCAACTATCTGATCCTTCTTTCTATAAACCGCGCGCCGATGATGCCACTGTCCGTTTTAACAAGGAGGTCTCTACCACCATCCTTGATATGACCAAACGACATCTCCTCCCGAAGAGCGCTACAAACCTCCGTATCTTTGACAGTTGTCTGGGTAAGCCTTCTTTCTACATGCTGCCTAAAATTCATAAGCCCGACAACCCAGGTCGCCCTATTGTCTCTGCCTGTTCCTGTCCCACCGAACTGGTATCAGACTTCCTGGATAGTGTCTTCCAACCTATGGTGGAGAGTCTTCCCACATTTCTTAAGGACACCAACCACGCCTTAACCACTTTCTCTACCATTGTCCTCTCCCCTGACCATACCTATCGTCTCTTCCTACTTGATGTCTGTTCACTGTACACCTCGATCCCCCACTCTGACGGTTTATTGGCCCTCCGTTTCTTCCTTGACCGAAGGGTTAACCCATCCATCTCCACGTCTGCCATCGTCCGTCTAGCAGAACTCGTTCTTACTCTCAATACCTTTGAATTCAATGGCCAGTTCTTCGACCAGATCAGCGGTGTGGCTATGGGCACCAGAATGGGCCCCAGCTACGCATGCCTGTTCATGGGTCACCTGGAACACTTGATCTGGCTTCAATTCCAGGGCCCCTTTCCTTTGATGTATTATCGATACATCGACGATGGGATTGGTATGACTGACATGTCGGAGAAGGACCTCCTCAACTTTATCGACTTTGTCAACGACTTCCATCCCTCGATCAAGTTCACGTCTGACATTTCCCTCACGTCTGTCCACTTTCTGGACATCACTGTCTCTATCTGCCCTTCAGGCCTCTCCACCACTGTCTACTACAAACCCACTGACGCTCACAACTACCTCCTCTACACTTCCTCCCATCCCCTATCCTGCCGCGATTCGCTTCCTTTCTCCCAACTCCTCCGCCTCCGACGCCTATGTCAGGATGACGACGACTTCCTCCTCAGGGCCCACGAGATGCTTGACTTCTTCCGCAAGCGACTCTACCCTGAGACCACTCTCTCCTCCGCTCTTCAGCGGGTTCTTCTTATCTCCCGCCAAGACTCCCTCACTCCCACCCGCCGTCCTCCCTCTGACCGTGTGAAACTCGTCCTCACCTATCACCCTCACAGCGTCTCTGTCCGGGATATCCTATTCCGCCATCTCCCTATCCTTCACTCTGATCCTGCCACTCGCGAAGTTTTTCCCGATCCTCCCCTTGTCGCCTACAAGCGTGACAGGAACCTGAGGGACTTGCTGGTCAGTAGTCGCCTACACACCAGCCCTCATAGCCTCCCAGGCACCAGGCCGTGCAAAAATTCACGTGGCTGTGTTACCTGCCCTCATGTCATCCTTTCTCGCTCCATTACCTTTCCTAAGGCTGAATTCTTCATCAAAGAGGGGTTCACATGCAAATCTCGTAACCTCATCTATTCCATCATCTGCCGCCAGTGTGGTATGACTTACATTGGGGAAACTGGTATGGAACTACGGGAGCGTTTCCGCCAACACCTCAACGACATCCGCAACCGCACTGGTTCCCCAATTGCCAGCCACTTCAATGGTCCTGAGCACCGGGGTATGGCTGACGTCAGTGTCACTGGTCTAGTTTCGTGCTTCTCTGACGATCGTCATCGATTCGCCCTTGAGAACAGACTTATCTCTAGTATGGGATGTCTCCAACCACATGGTATAAATATCTTCCATACTTTTTCTTAAACCCTCACACTGGCCCCCATCTATTTGTCTTCCTTTCCCCCCCCCCCCCCCCCCCCCCCCCCGCCTCTCCCATTCTTCCATCAGTTCTCTTCCCCCCTCTCTTATATCAATATCACGCCCTCCCGGCTTATATTGCCTTCTCATTGTTCTCCTATCTGGACCACTATTTGGCCACGCTTGGCTTATCAGGCATATTCCGCCACTTTTTGTTTGACCGCTCCTATTTCAGTTTCTATCGAGTACTTGGCACGACAGGTCGCTTAGACTGAAAGCGTCTCCCACCTGAAACAGATGAGTTGACCATTTTTTCTTATTTGTTGATTTGTTAGTTCAGTGTTGTTGTCCCTGATGAAGGCCTATTGGTCGTAACGTAGGTTTTGTTTGTGTTCTCGTCTCGGTGCGGTATCTGACCATACCCATTTTTAAATTTTGATTAAGCTCAACCTTAATCAACTTTTACTAGTTTTTTTTCATGTTTTTTTCCCATACTTACAACCGCCAACCTATTTGGCAGTTACAAGTTTCTTGCAAGTGTGCAGTACGGTTGATTGCCATTGATTTTCGTGCATGGAGGAAGAAAAAAAAACCATGTCTGCCAAACTGGACACGATCGTGATTCGAATCTGATGTGTTGGGATTGGGACACGGACGCTTCATATTCTCTTTGTTCCGTAAACATGCATTTACGTTTAAAAGGTTTTTATTCTACAATATCATTTTGGAAATGACATATACGTTTTACAGCAGTTGGCTCGGGAGCCATCCAACTTGTTTTCATGTGGCCCACTGTGTGGTTTGAGAGTTTGAGCCCACTACTTTACAGCATCTATTTGAGGGCAAATCACGCAGCAGTAGTCATGGTCGCTCGCTCTGATCTGCTGTCCGTTATCTCCTATCACACCGTCTGCTGGCTGTCTTCCGATAGTGCTTTTCATTGAGAAGCCACAAGGGGCAACCGCGTTTACTTTTAAATAACTGAGATTGTTCAGAACATGAAAGGTCTTGGCAGCTCTGGTTCGCTGGCCCTGACGCTAGCAGTCAGCTATGGGTCTCTGACCCCTGCAGCTCATGCGCTCTGCATTTTTCATAATATGACGGAGTCTTGGTATTTGATTTGGAGTGACGTACATCTTGCTAATATTATTTATGGTATTTTCTTGAAGATCAAAATATGTCATAAGTTCATACATAATAAGTAAATGGTGTCCTTCCTTCGGCAGACTGAACTGCTGGTCAGGAATGAAGTGTTAAAGACTTCAGTATACTAAATCCCAGCTTGTGTAAGGTTTGGTGGCCAATTGGAGTGCGGCAATTGCCAGAGTTGAACCACGTACCTACCTTTGCGGTGAAAAGCGAGTGCTCTGCCACTACACTAATCAGACACTCACATATAATATATAATAATATTAGAACCAAATTGAAAGGATCCCCGCTCCCCTTCCCAGGATGCCATAACTTTATCAATGTGGGGAAGGGGTCCTTGCGTGCCCCAGAGAGATATACCGGCGGATACATATGTTCCTAGAATCGTCACGCAAGCCGGACAGCGCACTGGACAGGAGCCGGACAGCTCACTGGACAGGAGCCGGACAGCTCACTGGACATGAGCCAGATAGCTCACTGGACAGGAACCGGACAGTTCACTTGACAGGAACCGGACAGCTCACTGGACAGGAACCGGACAGCTCACTGGACAGGAACCGGACAGCTCACTAGATAGGAACCGGACAGCTCACTAGACAGGAGCCAGACAGCTCACTGGACAGGAACCGGACAGCTCACTAGACAGGAACCGGACAGCTCACTAGACAGGAACCGGACAGCTCACTAGACAGGAACCAGACATAATTGTAGTAGCCGGTTAGGTGCTGCTCAAGAGTATTGAACGAAGACAGACCACCTAGAAGAGGAAAACTCTACACACAATGTCCGGGCAGAGGGAACTCGAGAACTCTGGAAGGCATTACAGTCATTTCCTAATAAAACCAACAAGGAAAAGTCCCTTCATTTCCCTTTAGTGAAATCCATTTTTAAATTCCAATACCTGACAGCAATGTCCCCAGTCAATGAGAACCAAATAACGTCACGCCTACGGTGTACTGACGTCCTAAAGCTGTGCCTGGCTGCAAGCAGGGCAGTCAGGAATGGGGAAGTCAAGCTCCCCATAGAAACGGCTACTGGCGGGATGTCGGTATCACTACCCCCATCAAACCATATTACAAACATGGTATCAATAAATAACAGATAAGAAGTAGCCACTGAACATGGACACTCCAGATATCAAGGGCACAAGAATCAAGAGAGGGATGGCACTGACAGGGAGGGAGATTGGTCAGTTGACACTGCTGGAGGCCATAGCCAAAGGAGAAGAATGGGTCCGCAGTTGAGATAGAATGACACGCTACCACCAAGTTGTCCCACCCTGGCGAGGGGATACACAGACTGAAGCAGTGAGAAAGCGGCTCTCAGACTTAAATGATTAATAACTGATACTGTCAATTAACATTATGGATCTGTGCTAGGGGGGAGGGAGGGTGGGAAGAAAGTCAGCTGAGAAGCTCTGCTAGAGAGAGAGACAGAGTCGTTGCTGAGAGGAGCAAGGCATACATGACACCAAGAGTGAGAGAGAGAGAGAGAGTCGTTGGTGAGAGGAGCAGGGCATACATGACACCAAGAGTGAGAGAGAGAGAGAGAGTCGTTGGTGAGAGGAGCAGAGCATACATGACACCAAGAGTGAGAGAGAGAGAGTCGTTGGTGAGAAGACCAAGGCATACATTACACCAAGAGAGAGAGAGAGAGAGAGAGAGTCGTTGGTGAGAAGACCAAGGCATACATTACACCAAGAGAGAGAGAGAGAGAGAGTCGTTGGTGAGAGGAGCAGGGCATACATGACACCAAGAGTGAGAGAGAGAGAGAAAGTCGTTGCTGAGATGAGCAGGGCATACATGACACCAAGAGTGAGAGAGAGAGAGTCGTTGGTGAGAGGAGCAGGGCATACATGACACCAAAAGTGAGAGAGAGAGAGAGTCGTTGGTGAGAGGAGCAGGGCATACATGACACCAAGAGTGAGAGAGAGAGAGAGAGAGTCGTTGGTGAGAGGAGCAGGGCATACATGACACCAAAAGTGAGAGAGAGAGAGAGTCGTTGGTGAGAGGAGCAGGGCATACATGACACCAAGAGTGAGAGAGAGACAGAGTCGTTGGTGAGATGAGCAGGGCATACATGACACAAAGAGTGAGAGAGAGTCGTTGGGGAGAGGAGCAGGGCATACATGATACCAAGAGTGAGAGAGAGACAGAGTCGTTAGTGAGAGGAGCAGAGCATACATGACACCAAGAGTGAGAGAGAGAGAGTCGTTGCTGAGAGGAGCAGGGCATACATGATACCAAGAGTGAGAGAGAGACAGGGTCGTTGGTGAGGAGAGCAGGGCATACATGACACCAAGAGTGAGAGAGAGAGAGTCGTTGGTGAGAGGAGCAGGGCATACATGATACCAAGAGTGAGAGAGAGACAGAGTCGTTGGTGAGGAGAGCAGGGCATACATGACACCAAGAGTGAGAGAGAGAGAGTCGTTGCTGAGAGGAGCAGAGCATATATGACACCAAGAGTGAGAGAGAGACAGAGTCGTTAGTGAGAGGAGCAGAGCATACATGACACCAAGAGTGAGAGAGGGTGGTTAGTGAGAGGAGCAGGGTGTACATGACAACCTCCAGAATACAATTAAAGATGGAGACAATCACTTTGCGTCTGAAGTGGTTATCTGAGACTTTTTTCGTGAAGGATGTAATCTTTTCTGGTCATCTATCCAGTAGAAAATCTTTAGATATGACATAAGTGGATAGAGAACACAGAGGTGTCGTCATTGCTGGATCTTGTGTGGATCTATTGTCCTGGTCATGCAAGAGTTTGTGGAAATAAAAGAGCTAACATCCTTACATCAGTCGCATCCACCAGGTGGGAACACTGGTAATGGATAAATGTGACATTTTGAAGTTGATCAACGGCCGCCTCTTGGATGAAGATACTGCAATCAATGAACTGGGAACACACAAGGCAACACATAAACTGCAAAGTTTTGTAAACATAAGTGGGCACATTAGAAAGAGAGATGTGTGTACAACCAGCGACCTACACGAACCATAAGTATCCACGCCCTCCGTCATTTGCTGAGAGGAACTGAGCCCCTATGGGTGATCTTGGAGTGCCGTAACATAGATTCATAACTTAATCGTTCCTGATCCTACATTTCTATATCACTCTAGTGTTATATAATGTCTTCATAGTTTTGGCATCCTTTTCTGCCTCCACAGACATCAAAATATGCTGTTACTTTATTCTGCCAGTTGCTATTTTTTTACTTTCCTATTGAGCTTCCAGTGTGAACAGCCATGTTGTTCCATCTTGTTCTTAGCTGCAACATATTTTCTGTTGGATGTTCTGCCAGTTGGATAAGACAAAAGAAAGGAATTTCCTGACATGCAGAAATAGGAAGTAAGACTAACGTCTGGTCAGGCACAACATACTGATCAGACATGTTAGTCGGGATTAGGCAAAATATACTGGCCAAGACCCTCGCGTCGCCTTCCACGCAACCCTTCATTGAAACAGGCTGATTTGACGACATCCTGGTTAACGAAGCGAGGGATCGACGTAATCCCTGTAGTAGGGAGTGACATGCAGATGAAGCCAAGCACAGCATAACTGCCTGGTGCATCCCGGTCAACCTTCACCAGCACACTCGGGATGTAAGGAAAGCTACGACAACCCGCCACTTAACGTCCATTTTAGAGCGCACAAAAGAGGTAGTTAGTTGCCCATCGCAAGCGAAGATGGCGAGAGTGTCAGACACGTTTATTCAGATCTGACTGCACAGTCTGATCTGAGCGTGACAAACTCTACCGCACGTAGGGCACATGGGAACAGCATCTGTAGTTGGGCAGTCTTGCATTCTTTCTTTTCGTGCAGCTCGCTTTTCCTGCGCCTCTGTGATGGTCCTTTGCTCAGCGGTGCAAGCAATATGTGTGACAGCAGTGCGCCAGGCTGAGCGGTTCGGAGCAAGCAGCTCAAAATGCCCTGTCCATCTGATCTGGGTTTCTCTGTAGCAGCGTATGGATGTCAGAGAGTCTAGCCCTGCTGAGGACTTCAGAGTTGGGCATTATGTCTTACCAACCGATCCTGAGCAGCCTGCGGAGACAGTTTACATGGAAATTATTCGTTTCCTGACATGCCTGCTATAGACTGTCCATGTTTCGCATGCGTACAGAAGGGTGGTTAACACAACAGCACGATACACATCAACTTTGATGGCAACACTGGTTCTCTGCCGGTCCCAAACATTTTCTCGTAGTCTTCCGAAGGCAGCACTCGCCTTGGAAATCCTGTTGTGGACCTCAGAGTCAATATTTCCTTCTCTGGTGAGGGTACTACCAAGGTCGGTACAGCTATCAACTGCTTTTAGGCGATGTCCCTGTACAGTGACGCCTGGTCCATGGTAGGGCTCTCCTGGCGCAGGTAGAAACCTTACCTCCGTTTTCTTGGTATGTACAGTAATACCAAAATTAGTGCACGCAGTTGAGAACACATTCATTGCTGCTTGCATGTCTGGTTCTGAGCACGTGTTACTTGCGCAGAGATCTAAGAAAGTTGCTTCTTTCTCCTTTGTGAAGGCCTTTAGGCGCCTCAGAGTGGACAGCTGCTCATCCGTCCGGTATCTGATCTGTATGTCAGTGTCACAGTCAGATGTTGCACAAGAAAGCATGACTGCAAATACCATGCTAAAAAGTGTTGGGGCCAGCACAGTCATGTATGACTCCATCTATGACTGAGAATGCTGCAGATAGTTCCCCATCATTCAGTACGCGGGCTGACACGCCATCAAGAAACTGACGGACAACTGTGATGAATTTTTTGGGACAACAGAACTTCGCCATGATTTTCCAGAGTCCGTCCTTGTCGACGGTGTCAAAGGCTTTTGTCAAGTCAACAAACATGGTGTACAGATCACGATGCTGTGCTTGCCATTTCTCTTGGATTTGACGAGCTAAAAAAAAACATGTCAACCGTCCCAGCTCGGAAACCACACTGACTCTCTGGGAGTAGCTTCTGCTCGAGAAGAGTTAAGTGGTTGAACAAAACTCGAGCTAGAATTTCTCCAGCGAGAGACAGGAGGGAGATCCCTCTGTGGCTATCACAAGAATGACGATTGCCCTTGTGCTGGTACATGTGGACAATAAAAGCATCGTTCACTTTATGCGGCAAATGACCTGTATCCCAAATTGAGCAAAAGAGGTATGTTAGGGCCTCCTGCCTTGTAGAGCTCAGCAGGAATAGCATCTGACCCGGGGGCTTTGCCACTGGACATTAAGCTGATTGCTTTCGTACGACTTGAATTTCATCAGCTTCGCTGTTAAGCCAGGCATCCTGCATAGTCCTGAGCTGATTCTGGTCAATCCTGCGAATATTGGTGAACGCGAACTTTTTGGAAGATGACGAGGGATCGTCTTGGTGAAGTCTTAATAAACGATGTTTTTCATCCAGCAAAGTCGTAATAGCTTTATCGTTGTCATCAAACCAGTCTTGGTTTTTGTGAGCTGCATGACCCAAATACTCAGAAGCGGTAGACAGCATCCTTCACACAGGCCCATTTGTCCTCGACTGTCTCCGTACATGGCTGGGTGTCCGTCAGCCGGCTGTCCAGAGCCCTGGAAAAGCGAACCGAATGGATCCCACTTTGTAGATTGGAGATGTGTCTTCTCAGGTTTTCGACCTTGGTGACGTCGCCTAGGCTCTATGTGGAGGTTAAACTCTGACACACTTAATCTGATCTGTCCAACATTCGGCACCGCACTCAGCCATTGTCACTTGCACATCTTGTGTGTTCCTCTTTCTGGTGAGGACATAGTCAATAAGACGCCACTGCTTAGAGCGGGGATGCATCCACGACATCTTGTTGCGAGTGGACAGCCGAAGCATGGTGGTGATGAAGAGATCATCGGTGGCATAGAGGCCCAGCAGTAGCAACCTGTTGCTGCTGCACTTGCCCGTGCCATGTACCCCAAGTACACCTTCCCAGAACTGATGGTCGGCCCCTACTCTGGCCTGTGCCATGTACCCCAAGTACACCTTCCCAGAACTGATGGTCGGCCCCTACTCTGGCCTGTGCCATGTACACCTTTCCAGAACTGATGGTCAGCCCCTACTCTGGCCCGTGCCATGTACCCCAAGTACACCTTCCCAGAACTGATGATCGGCCCCTACTCTGGCCCGTGCCATGTACCCCAAGTACACCTTCCCAGAACTGATGGTCGGCCCCTACTCTGGCCCGTGCCATGTACCCCAAGTACACCTTCCCAGAACTGATGGTCGGCCCCTACTCTGGCCTGTGCCATGTACACCTTTCCAGAACTGATGGTCGGCCCCTACTCTGGCCCGTGCCATGTACCCCAAGTACACCTTCCCAGAACTGATGGTCGGCCCCTACTCTGACCCGTGCCATGTACCCCAAGTACACCTTCCCAGAACTGATGGTCGGCCCCTACTCTGGCTCGTGCCATGTACCCCAAGTACACCTTCCCAGAACTGATGGTCGGCCCCTACTCTGGCTCGTGCCATGTACCCCAAGTACACCTTCCCAGAACTGATGGTTAGCCCCTACTCTGGCATTGAAGTCACCAAGGATAATAAGCTTAACGGACTTTGGAACCGACAAGATGAGGGAGTTCAGCTCCTCATAGAATTTATTCTTGATATCCTCAGGATTAGTCATTGTTGGGGCATAGGCGCTGATCACTAATACTCCTCCTGTGTCCAAGTGAGAGTTGGACAGTCATTAGCCGATCATTGATACCCTGTTGCGGTCGAACAATCGCATGTACTAGAGAACTGATGGCGAATTTGACTCCAGCTTCTCGTCTTTCTGTTATGTCGGGCCTACTCCAGAAAAACGTGTATCTGCCCACAACTTTTGTGATCTAATCCTCTCCTGGTAATCTGGAATCGCTAAGAGCGACCACATCCACCTTGCAGCGTGCCAGTTTTCTGGAAACTAGTGCCATCTTCCTTTTAAGTCAACCAGCCTTGGTGCTGTCAAGTACATTCCCCGTGCCTTCTTCTGCATCAATCACACGGTAGATCTGGGAATGTCTGGTGCTGTAACTTGCGCTTAAGAAGATTTAAGTGAGGAAGGTTTTCACTGTCGTCAGCCTCACTCTCTCGTCCAGAGCTATACATGCCCAGTGGCAAGACGTAGTCAAGACAACTGAAGCCTTACCTGTTTAACAGGTAGCCAACAAGGCCATGGGGGACATTATTAAAACTCTTTATTCCTACACTAACACCAACCACATAACTCGCACATTCTATTATTGTTAACGCTATTTTTTTCTTCCTGCTTTATGCCTGGTCGTAGCCATACCTATTCTATTATTATTATAATCATTTAGACATATCTCTATAATTATATAACTACTATTAATAATTATTAATTAAATGTAAAAATATAGAACACAAAATTGTTTAAATAATGTTCCAAACTTTTGACACCTTCCCAGTCACTTTGAAAAGAAAGCCATCGTTGTCTTGTGCAACTATTCTGGCTCTATAAAAGAAACTGCAGTTTTTTGGTTGAATGCGGGACAAGTTGGATGAAAAAGTTCAGTGAATCGAAAATCCAGTCGTTTCGTCAGCAGTTCTAGTGGTGCATTAGAACCAGAAATTTGACTTGTTCTATTTCTCAGCGTAGAGTTCCCGGGTTTTGACGGGTGTGCCTCGAGTAGTCAAAGGGCAGAATACAATTTGGAGGCACGTTTTGGAAAGCCATCAAATTATGAATTTTCCAGCCCATATAACTTACTTTGTGGAAAATAACTACACATTTTCCAGCCCATATAACTTACTTTGTGGAAAATAACTACACATACGTGTTGTGTCCAGGGGAACTATACAACTTTTCCAGCCCATATAACTTACTTTGTGGAAAATAACTACACATTTTCCAGCCCATATAACTTACTTTGTGGAAAATAACTACACATACGTGTTGTGTCCAGGGGAACTATACAACTTTTCCAGCCTGGAACAATTCTTCAAGTTTCTCTTCTCTTGTCTAAATGATATTTTCAACACCAGTTTCTGCGTGGCAAATATGTCCTAGTTTGAACTCTTCATATTCAACTGAAGCATTTTCAAACACTGCACGACATCGCACTATCAAAAAACATTCATTGCTTCAAGCACAAAAGGACATAAAAATCATCAGATCAGCATTCTGGGCCTCCATGAGCGCCAAAAAAAAAATGGTATCTGTTAGCTATGTCTTGGTAGTCTTTGTGCAACTGACTTAATGTAAATACACCAGAAGCGACCATCTTGTCCATACATATTTATCTACACAAAAGAGTAATCCTACTCATTGTGGACTATTCAACAACAAAACGCAGAAATAACTACAATAGTTGTCCATTTTGATATCATGTTTATTATGTCATTAAATAAATGTATGCTCGACTATCTGAAGCACAGCTCAAATGAAATCTCTCAAAGTAATACAACATGAAGTGACACATACTTCCTAACATGCTGAGGCTACAGTTAGTCATCCCCAGCTTGATATTGAACTGAAGTGAAACTATTATAAACACAATGTAAGGCATTCATTGTTGCTAAGCCAAGTCACTTTGAGGCTCAGAGATGTCAAACTATACAAACTTGTTGGCTTCGTTGTAGTCAAGTTACTTGTCCATGAGATTAGTTAGTTCCTTCAGTGTAATGTTGACGGAAGAAATTGTCTTGGTTGATTTCAGTCCATCAGATATTGACAAATGAATCATCCATCCCGCTGCAATTATGTCCATATTTCTTATTTACTTTCTATTCTTGGCTTCTGACTTAGGTAGCTACTATACATTGTCTGCCTTCCTCTTTTGTTAGAATGTTGGCGCCCTTTTGAAGAGCACTTTTGCAATCTGACCAAGCCTTATTGGATACTAGCATGTTTACTATCTTGTGGTACCTCAGCTGTCGACTAGCTCTGATTGATTGGTTACTATAGGCTATCTTTACTAGCTCTGATTGATTGATTACTATAGGCTATCTTTACTAGCTCTGATTGATTGGTTACTATAGGCTATCTTTACTAGCTCTGATTGATTGGTTACTATAGGCTATCTTTACTAGCTCTGATTGATTGGTTACTATAGACTATCTTTACTAGCTCTGATTGATTGGTTACTATAGGCTATCTTTACTAGCTCTGATTGATTGGTTACTATAGGCTATCTTTACTAGCTCTGATTGATTGGTTACTATAGGCTATCTTTACTAGCTCTGATTGATTGGTTACTATAGGCCATCTTTACTAGCTCTGATTGATTGGTTACTATAGGCTATCTTTACTAGCTCTGATTGATTGGTTACTATAGGCCATCTTTACTAGCTCTGATTGATTGGTTACTATAGGCCATCTTTACTAGCTCTGATTGATTGGTTACTATAGGCTATCTTTACTAGCTCTGATTGATTGGTTACTATAGGCTATCTTTACTAGCTCTGATTGATTGGTTACTATAGGCTATCTTTACTAGCTCTGATTGATTGGTTACTATAGGCCATCTTTACTAGCTCTGATTGATTGGTTACTATAGGCCATCTTTACTAGCTCTGATTGATTGGTTACTATAGGCCATCTTTACTAGCTCTGATTGATTGGTTACTATAGGCTATCTTTACTAGCTCTGATTGATTGGTTACTATAGGCTATCTTTACTAGCAGTGATTGATTGGTTACTATAGGCTATCTTTACTAGCTCTGATTGATTGGTTACTATAGGCTATCTTTACTAGCTCTGATTGATTGGTTACTATAGGCTATCTTTACTAGCTCTGATTGATTGGTTACTATAGGCTATCTTTACTAGCTCCGATTGATTGGTTATTATAGGCTATCTTTACTAGCTCTGATTGATTGGTTACTATAGACTATCTTTACTAGCTCTGATTGATTAGTTACTATAGGTCATCTTTACTAGCTCTGATTGATTGGTTACTATAGGCCATCTTTACTAGCTCTGATTGATTGGTTACTATGGGCTATCTTTACTAGCTCTGATTGATTGGTTACTATAGGCTATCTTTACTAGCTCTGATTGATTGGTTACTATAGGCTATCTTTACTAGCTCTGATTGATTGGTTACTATAGGCTATCTTTACTAGCTCTGATTGATTGGTTACTATAGGCTATCTTTACTAGCTCTGATTGATTGGTTACTATAGGCTATCTTTACTAGCTGATTGATTGGTTACTATAGGCTATCTTTACTAGCTCTGATTGATTGGTTACTATAGGCTATCTTTACTAGCTCTGATTGATTGGTTACTATAGGCTATCTTTACTAGCTCTGATTGATTGGTTACTATAGGCCATCTTTACTAGCTCTGATTGATTGGTTACTATAGGCCATCTTTACTAGCTCTGATTGATTGGTTACTATAGGCCATCTTTACTAGCTCTGATTGATTGGTTACTATAGGCTATCTTTACTAGCTCTGATTGATTGTTTACTATAGGCTATCTTTACTAGCTCTGATTGATTGGTTACTATAGGCTATCTTTACTAGCTCTGATTGATTGGTTACTATAGGCCATCTTTACTAGCTCTGATTGATTGGTTACTATAGGCCATCTTTACTAGCTCTGATTGATTGGTTACTATAGGCTATCTTTACTAGCTCTGATTGATTGGTTACTATAGGCTATCTTTACTAGCTCTGATTGATTGGTTACTATAGGCTATCTTTACTAGCTCTGATTGATTGGTTACTATAGGCCATCTTTACTAGCTCTGATTGATTGGTTACTATAGGCCATCTTTACTAGCTCTGATTGATTGGTTACTATAGGCCATCTTTACCAGCTCTGATTGATTGGTTACTATAGGCTATCTTTACTAGCTCTGATTGATTGGTTACTATAGGCCATCTTTACTAGCTCTGATTGATTGGTTACTATAGGCTATCTTTACTAGCTCTGATTGATTGGTTACTATAGGCTATCTTTACTAGCTCTGATTGATTGGTTACTATAGGCCATCTTTACTAGCTCTGATTGATTGGTTACTATAGGCTATCTTTACTAGCTCTGATTGATTGGTTACTATAGGCTATCTTTACTAGCTCTGCTTGATTTTTTACTATAGGCTATCTTTCACAACATTCCTGTTTATGAAACTATAAAAATAATAGGGATAGAGGACGAGATGTAAATAACCTGGTTCATCAAATAATCCAAATAAAATGTTACAACAAAAGTTGATTTAAGAAACTCTAATCTTGCCTCCATTGTGATAGTTGGGTGACACAGACTTTAAGATCTGGCCTCTGCTGTGACACAGAATTTAATATCTGGTCTCTGCTGTGAGTTATGTGACAGAATTTAATATCTGGTCTCTGCTGTGACAGTTATGTGACACAGACTTTAATATCTGGCCTCTGCTGTGACAGTTATGTGACAGACTTTAATATCTGGCCTCTGCTGTGACAGTTATGTGATACAGACATTAATATCTGGCCTCTCGTTTGTTAACTGTAATAGTTTGTTAGCATGTCATTCCGTTAATGCTCTCATTTCACAATTTCATCTACACCTTTCAATTTTGATAGGCGTAAGTCAACTTCTATTTTACTTGTACAATTATGACCATTTTGGGCTTCTGTATCTGCTAGTTCACTGCTACCATCGCACCTTCTGGTATCTATATCATCGTGTCACTACAACAATTGTGGTGTAGGTAATGTGTTTAGTTTTATTTCCACAGCTATGCTCAGACTTCCCTCATGTGATGCAATGGGAGGAAAATATAACTGTAACCTATCAATTGTGTCCTAAAAGGACTACCCAAATGAACAGCTATAGAAACCATCACTGCAAAAACACAAGTGATTTGATACAATCTCCCTGTAAGGGCCCAGCCGAGTAAGCCTGCTCTCCCATGAGCCCTCATTTGTAACTGTCGAACGACAGCGGGTCAAGAACCACAGCAAGTGATCTGCTGATGAGACACTGTAATCGCTTAATACTGAGTCTGGGCCTGTAATTAGTTGAAATCTTTGAGTGCAGCTTGCGGCATTGCTCTCATTTATTCATAGATGAGTTAGCCATGACACCAAGTCTGTGATAGATAATGGCCAGCAAATTATTTGCAGAATGACACACACACACAAGTAAGAATAACTGGATCCTTCAACATTCTCAACAAAGCTGTCTCTCAGGTATGCGACTCATTCTATTAATCGCAAGAACTACTTGCATTATCTGTCACTATGTTGAAGTATAAAAAACATGTACACAAAAACAGGTTATCATAGGTACTATTTCCTATCAGGAATAAAGTGTTGATAACTAAAGTTATAATGCAAAAATAAATTAATCAATATTAATATTATCTTGTTCATTTTTCATAAAATTATTTTGACCATTTCTTGTTTGGTTTACTCTTTTTTATAATTGGCATACCATGACTCACGCATATCTGGTTATATCCTGATAATGACTGCCAAGTCAAATCTGTAGTGAATTGTTGTCATATATGTCTTGGTTTATGTTGTGATATGTTAGTTGTTTATTCTTTGTCCCTGTTGAAGGTTTTGTGACTATAGCGTGGTTTCATTTTTGTTTTATTCTGGTGTGGGCACCGAGCCCTTACCTATGTGTTCTGATTGACTAAAGGGAAGCAGCCTGGAGGGAAGCAGCCTGGAAGATTTACTACAAATACTTGCAATCAAGAAAAAACATTATGCTAAGCACCACTGAGAGTGTCTCATCTTCTAATATCCGGAACTAGTATTTACTGTACAACATGCATCAACTCTTTAGTCCCATTTGGTAGGAATCCATGGCGTGCAAAACATCAATTACACATCGATTTGGTAAAAATATGTATCCACACACCGGTGTTTCTCTGTGTCAGTTTTGGCAATCGGTTTTTAAATAACCTTAAAATGGCACAATATCCAGTGAATGGGCTGCTTTCGCTTACTGCAGTGTTCTCGACAACCAATTGAATTTACTCACGTGTTAAAGATGTTCTTTTCATTCAAAGGAATTTGGACGAGAAATTCATTATTATTCGATCAGGCCAATGATCATGTTTCTGGATTACACTTGTATTATTAAACACAAGTTCGATTTAGACTGACTTTGAAACAGAGAACAGCAAAAGTGGTAATGCTTTAGAAATAATAACGCAACTATTTCAACACATACGATGAGTAACAATACAAAATAATTGGTGTTACTACTAACCCCCCCCCCCCCCCCCCCCCCCCCACTTCACACATCTATTTTTATTATGAATACTTCATATCAAACATCATTTTAGCTCAATTTGTTTAATATTAGTGAATTTTATTTTGATGGTAAGACACAAATCTGCCAAATTCGGTTGGACTTATAAGAGTTAAGAGCCAAAACATGAAAATGTGTCACATGTCCACATAATCAAATAATAATATTCCTATATTTAATCATTTTTAAAAAAAGAAGCATTTCAAAAACCTGAAATACATAAAATTAATACACTGCACATACTACACCACCTATATTTCAATATCTCCTATAACATTACAACAACATAGATTCTGGCTTTTCCATCAAAGTTTTAAATTCAGATAACCACTGAGCTCCGACAGCTCCATCCACAACTCGGTGATCACAACTCAGGGTAACACTCATCACATGGCTAGCAGAGAACCTGAAACAAAAGAGAGACTTCATTACTATAAGTGTTCATAATCTCTATACAACATCAATATCTTCAAATCCCTGGTCTTGTGGTACCAGATGGAATACTGATACAAAGTACAAAGCTACTGCCTCAGGCAATGTGTGGCAGAGTTTATCTCTCACAGCCACTAAGGATGTATGAAGAGCAGTTCGGATCAGTGACACACAAGACAGGGTGAAAAGTTGCCCAGCAAACCTACAGACTCTAGAACAACTAAGGGAATATTCAAAAACTGTCTAATCTCATATTTCTTTCTAGTCACATTTTCTAATATTTATTAGCCTGAGAAAAAAGTTGATAAGTTTGTAAAACAATGGTTTATTTTAAATAGCAGAGGCATATTTTAAAAACAGGTCAAGATCATGATGGAACAAGCTCACCTGGAAGACCACTACAGCAGATAAACTCACACATTTAAATTTCTGAAATATTGAACTATACACATTAGAGATCGTTACTAGTACCATGATTTAACTACATCAGACATGCAGAGCTTGTCAAGTGGGACAGGCAAAACTGTTTCAAGAAAAATAAATGTGGCTCATGCAGACTAATCAGCATATTATTTTCATGAATATTGAATCTTTTAAGTAGTTCTTTGACTGATGGGGATGTTGGGGTGTGGCTTGTTGACCCGAGTTTTTGTAAGTTTAGTGCAGCACTTTCTTTGCCTCGGATGCCTATTTTACCTGGTATCCCCTGTAGGGTGGTACTGATGTCAGAGGATGGAAGAACCATTATAGATTTAAGAATATTTTTAGGACTTTCTCAGATACTGAGATGCAGCTTTCAAGGACCTGAAGAATGGATAGGGAGTATGTCAAGATGACTTGGTTTGTTGAGTGTAGTCTCATGTTCTTGTATTTTTAAATGAATCATAACTAATGTCATTCGACAATGAAGTACATATTTCTAATGACCATGAGTAGATGAGAGCCGGCTTAGGAGAAGGAAAACTCTAACCCTAAACTACCTGCTGACTTGCAGGTAGCATGTGAAGAGTTTGTATGAATGTACTGCATAAACTGAATGATTTTAATGCAGCTTCAATAAGATCTTTTTACTTTTCCATGTTCTTGCATACTGCTTCATATATGTTTATGCAATGAATTTGTTAAACATTTTCATTAAGTATGGATGTTCTAAATTTTTTGGAATTTAAAATTTAATTAAAGTAATAACAATGAATATCACTCTCCAAGGTCATTGCGGGCAGCACAATGAGTCCAAAATGGCCATATATTGAACAAGCTTGTTGAACTACACACACAAGTATCCATAGATCTTTACTAGTGCGCTGATTCAACTGCACGAACTAGTATTAATAGAACTTTACATAGATATTTACTAGTGCGCTGACAACCAAACCACACACTAGTATCCATAGAGCACAAATAATCTACATGACATTGGAATGGAAATGAACACTCAAAAATAGACTTGCAAAGTTTATATCCTCTGTAAAAGAAGCAAGCTACACAGAACTGGTGATACAATAGCCTGTTTTATAATTGTGTGGGACTTAAACCATATGAATGTATGCTCGTCAAACTATCTACACGCATAAATTAGGTAGCCACCTTCTCCATCATGTCTCTTCGGAGCATTCTCTGATTAATCTGTAAATGATGGACATCCTCTGGCTTTAACCAAAAAAAAAACTGTGCTGTCCAGTTAGCATGCCATGTGGCATATTGGGAATATGGTTTTAGGTACATATTTCTACAGAAGACAGATGTGTTGGACTGAAAGGTGCAAATATCGCAGTCAAGCTGTAAACTAGCGACATAACGCATTCCATTCTCCAGACTTCATCCTGCTACTTGCAAATCCCTGTGAAGGCTTGGTAGCGGGAGATTGAGAATGAACGCAGAAGAAGAAGAAGATACTTATTTTATTGACCAATGGTACACTAGAGGTGTTGTCTTCAGCATCCCACTGGCTGCCTTTACTTCCAAGACTTGTTCTGGTACCCAATTTTGTAAGCTAGATTAACCAGGTGTCATTATACGATCGGGAAAATAACCTACACCAAATGGGAATTGGCTTGGCTTCGTTCGTTCTCAGTCTCCCACTACCAAACCCTGAAAGGGCTTAAGTCGCAGAATGTAGTCCTGAGAACGGAATGCGTTGTGTAGTAGTTTACAGCTTGACTGCGATATTTGCACCTTTCGGTCCAACACATGCAACTACAGCAAGCATTTTTTTAGTACCGGGTTAGCATTCCCTCTTCGATCCCTTCTTCTTAGCCAGTCTTCCCTGCTGCAGTCTGTTATCCAGGATCACCGCGTGGAGGTGTAGAAGGGTCTTGGCAGCTTTGATTTGCTGGCCCTGACACTAGCAGTCAGCTATGGGTCACTGACCACTGCAGCTCATGCGCTCAAATGGGAATTGAACCTAGATCACTTGGCTGCACTAGCTCAGCTCCCCACTATTGTCATATAATAATCATATACAAATACTACATTTCTGTTTCATCTTGTCATAGTGTACTCAATCAACCAATGTACATCGTTCCTTTTGGGGCATATGTCCAACAAGTTTGGTCTTGAGTTGCTCATTTTGCCTCTCTCCAGTTGAGGTCTAGGGACTGAAGTCAGCTTGAGTCTTCTCTCCAGGTGTTTCTTTGTCTATCTCTTTTCCTCTTGATTCTATGTCAGGACCTGTCTGATGATGATTTCTATATTGTGTGTCCTATCCAACCCCATCTTCTAAGTTTGATCTGCTCCTCCCCTAGTTGTTGACCCCTTTCCAAAAGGTGTACTAGTTCTGAGATAAAGTATAGACTACAAGCAGCAACTGACATGCTAAAGTCAACAGAAAAGATATTAATGGTTACTTCCTCAACACTACAGAATGTAAAATGTCCATAAATAGACTCATGACTGGTTAATTCTTTACCAACTTTTCTTTTATATTTTATTACTATTTATATTTTTAAAATAAATTGACAAAGCAACCATAGAACACTCTAGGCATTTACAAGGGTTAAATTGTTTGTGATTAAGAAAAGACAACAACAAGTGTATTGTAAATTGAGAATAAATAAATATGCTTATGTCACTACAAACATGCTCGGAATTACACAATACTGTAGAAATTACTGATCAACAGTTACCATACATCTGCCTGCTTGAATGCCAGAATTTCAAGTAAGTAACCTCATAAATTCAATGTATATAAAAATGATACTGTTCAAATCAGACAGTGCAACACATATATTGGTAAACATGTAGTGGTTACAACATTAAAGTGGCATAATACCTTACAGTACAGACAATATATAGTTCACTGTTAACATGTGACCTTCAGTCATTGGAGAAAATTACTCAAACTGCTAACTATTCCAGGCAATGCAAAATTGTTCAGAGCATCATTCCTGATATTCATTTGATTTAATTATATTACTATTTACCTTTAAAGAACTTATGTTATCTTCGCACATCATTTGGGATTTATTTGTTATTTGCAGTTAAACTGAGACAAGATTAGTGTAATCATATGTAGAAAAAAACATCAGAAAGCTCTAAAGAAATAAGATACCGGCATGATGGATTGAAAGGAAATAGAGGCAGAATTGGAAGAGGTATTACACTGATCTCTTCGCCTCAAATTCGTATTTAACAAACAAAAAGCGACACAATATAGGACATGTACCAATACAAACGAATTGAAATGAGATATTGCATGCAAGCAAACACTTAAAATAAGAAAGTCCCAGAACTGAATAGAATTACTACAGAAGTAATTCAGGCAGGAGGGGAAATACTCACACAACAGTTAGCTAAACTATTTAACAACTGCCTTAGTGAAGGTTGAATCCATGACCAATAGAAACATTTTAAACAATTTTATTCCACAAAATAGGAGACATAAAAACTGACAAATCACTGATTTGTACAAGCTATTCACAAGAATGATTGTGAACAATTGTGCCATGTAGAAACCACACACGTTAGGCCAAAAGGCGTAGATACAGCAGCTCGCTGTAAACTACGACACAATGTAACAACACGCTCTTTTCAAGATGAACAGCAAAAAATAACCAGTTAATAGAGAGGGCACAGCCAAGTACTTATTTTTGTGTGCCTTATGTTTGTGAATAAGACCCTGAGATCTCAAGGTATTGAAAAACATGCTCAGCTGATAGTAGAGATAAATAAGGCTGTTCAATCAACATACCAATACAACATGGTGCTGGATAGGGCAATACAATCTCCCCTAAACCTTTCTCAGCGGTCGTTGAGGAAGCTTTTAGAAAACTAAATTAAGATAAACATATCAAAATAGAAAAAACAGAGAAATGCTCACTCAGCCAAAATTTGCTCTTGGCATTAACAGTCATGGTGCCATAGAAGATGAGTAATGCTTAAATGAGCTCAACAAAGCAAGTGTGACAGTTGGCCTTAAAATTAATGCAAATAAAATAGCACACACTGAACAATTTTTTCCCTCACAGCGAACTACGACTAGGAAATGATCCTGTTCAACTGGTACATTTACCTGGGCCAAGAAATTTCAAATGACATCATAAATCATGAGATTTCATGATGAATATACTGTACCAAATCCATACTTCAACTGATGAGAAACGACAGGGCAAGAGCACACACCCTCAAAGCATGGTTTTATCAGCCACGGTATATGGCTGTAAGGTATGGAACCTTCACAAGGCAGACGCAGAGAAGCTTCTGTTGCTCAATGGATAATGAAGCATAGAACAGTCTCTTCTCTATGGGACTGAATTCACAACACAGAAATAGGATGCCAAAACATCTTTAATAACATCATAGATACTGTACTGTTAAGAATATTTAAATGGGCAAGGCATGTGGCACATGTCTGACAACAGATGAGCATGAAAAGTAATGTCCTGGTGGCACTACAACTTGAAGCACCCACCTGGTCATCTAACAATGAGATAGAGAGATGGCCTAAGTAAAGCTCTTAGCACAGCAGAGGACATAAATTGAGTTTAAACAACATTTGGCTTCCTTGCTTCAGACACTTGTCTGATTGAATACAAGAACTACATAAAATGTTTGTTTAAATCTTAAAAATATCAACATTATCATGAAACCGGATGTCATTTCCTTTTTCTGGTTCTCATACTTTTAAATCTGCATGCACAATGGCTATCTCATTAAATCCCCCCCCCCCCCCCCCCCCTGACAAATATGCATGCACATATCAAAGGCCAAGTATTAGTGCTGTTTCTCAATACACAATGGCAGTAATAATGGGAAATTATTATCGTTAGAACAAGTTAAAGAAAAGTGTGTCCATTTATAACAATTTCAAATTTCAAGCTGCCTGTGCAAAGCCTAAATTTAACCTAAAACCAACAATCAATTACAGTAGAACTCCAATTACCTAACTCAATTATCCAAATACTTGATCAACTGAATCAAGTCAACCAACTACCTCCTAACTCAATTATCAAAATACTAAACTGAATCATGTCAGCCAAGGAATGGAGGTTCAAACATCAACTTAGCAGCCAGCTCACTCTTAAGCTAATATATGTGAATGTTATTCCAATTTGTTCCCGGCACTCAAGGTTGTCATATGTATGTGGTTTAGTAATGTATTATGATTGTCTAACATATCCTGATGAACAGAACAAGCATATATTGCCATCAGCAGTACTATTTGTGGACAAGTTCTATAGAGATAACAATAACCTCAAAATGACCACTGCTTCCTTTAGAAGTATTCAAGTTGATGTCTGAAAGTGTATGAAAAAGAATGAGAATCCAGTTCTATTCTAAAACGTCAAAAAGAAAATTACATCCCGCCAATGAAAATATGTTGTTTTGACAATGGTGGACAAAGATTGGTTGGGACAAAATGTAATTAAGAAAAAAAAACACCAAATGAAAAGGTATTTGGGTGGTTACTATTTCTGAAAGTGAAAAGAACAATATAATTGAAATTCAAAATTGTAAGTACCAGATAAGATCTGTGAAAAAAGTTGACAAAGACAAAGTAGATAAAACAGTATATATATAAAATGAACAACCATTTTCAGGAAGCACTTGGAGGTTGTTATTGTTTCGAATGCCCACAATTAGTAGGTTTACTCTTTTGTGTGCCCTGAAAAGGACATTAAGTGGTGGGTTGCAGTAGCTTTCCTCACATCCCGAGTGTGCTGATGAAGGTGGACCGAAGTCCTCCAGGCAGTTGTGCTATGTTTGGCTTATCTGCGTGTCATTCACTACTATGGGGATAACGTCAATCCCTCACCCCGTTAGCCAGACAGTCATGAAAACCGTTTCCAGGGAGGACTACTAGGAAGCCGAGGTGAGGGTCTTGGACAGTATGTTTTGCCTGACCCTGACTAACATGTCTGATCTGTATATCTTGCCTGACTAGACGTTATTCTTCCTCCCCAGCACTTGGAGCTAAAATCCCCTTTAGATTAAATTTGGATGTACACCATTTAGATCTTGAAGTGGAAAATGATTTTGTACACTGTTAAATTGTCTGCTAAAAAATAAATTATTAAAGCATTTCTAGTTGTTCTGATTAAAGAAAAGATAGAACTAAAAAAAAAAACTAACTGACAAACAATCCTGGTTATCAAATTCTCATACATAAAGGAAAATGTTGACTAGTCAAGAATATGTTAACTGCAAAGAAAGAAACAAAATGATGAATGGATGACGCCATCTTCTAATAAAACCTTCATAAATTCCCTTAAAACAACAATGAAAAGCAGGATGAAATGCCTGTGAAACTTAGTAACAAAGACTATGTGAGCCAGACATGGATCACTGCTGAACTTTTTCAAAGAAACAATATGTTTCTAGCTATAAGGGCGATTTTTTAAATTTTTTATTTCAAGAAATAATTTCATTATTAATATGCAGGATTTACACATGAATTATACATTTTCTTGAAGTTTAAAATATGTCTTTTAGAGTGAGCAAAAATAAAGTGAAAAACAAATTTTGAATAGATATGGTTAGCAGATACTGCACCGAGACAAAAACACAAGCGAAACCTATATTACAATCAATTGGCCTTCAACAGGGACAAAGAACAACGATGCTGAACTAGCAAATCAAAGAAGAAGGGAAGAATACATAAATGGAGGATGTCAACATAAAAGGAGAAAATGATGTACTTAACTGAGAGAACGTACATTACTCCTCAACTCAGATACCAATTGCCAAAAGACAGATGAAATGGCCAGTAAGGCGTAAGAATTGAGAAAAACCTAGTCTGTACAGTGCAGGGTGACTGAAAGGACAAGCAACCTTTATTCCTCAAACCTATAAATCTCACTAGTTGAACCCCAGCAAAGGAAATAAACACTGTAGTGATAGTTCACAGATGTTAAATTTGTATGATTTTATTACAAGGAGCGCATCGCAATGTTCAACACTGACCTTTACAAATATAATAGGTAATTACTTTTTGTCCTTTATATGGCTATTCAAATATTTTAATAATCAAAACATTCATGCCACAAATTAATTTGTATAACTGAAGTTCTACTGTACTTCAGATCAGTTGGTTGAAAAAGATGTTCTCATATTTGAAAAAAATGTTATCACATTTGAAAAAGATGTATCAGATTTGAAAAAGATGTACGGTTGAAAAAAAAAGGGGGGGGGGGGGAAGACAAATTACTATCTTGAAAAAAATCTGAAATTACTATCATGTGCTTTGACAGTCCAGAAAAAAACAACACAGAAAACAATGCTAGTGGTGACAGGTATTAACCTTTACCACACATTCAGTGTTTTTTATACGGCACAAAAAAATTATCATCAGTTGTCGTAATAAAACTCTGGGTGGTAAAAAAATTATTCTGGAGCATTGTCGTATTTACACCAGATAAGCACATTTTGTTTGAAAGGGAATTTTGAAATAATTTTTCTTTTTCATTTTAACTGGAAGATTATCCCACTGTTGAGAGAGATGAAGTTAAGTTGTTGCATAAGATTTTTCTGAGGTAGATTTGTTTATGTTCAGTTCATCTCATAACCCATCAGGTCGTTGGGGCAAACATGAAGACACTCCCAAAATCCCATGCATCCCTCTCTGTCTGTCGCCGCCTGACGTATCTCACCGGGACAAAGGCCTGACCACTCAGTGATGTTGTCCACCCATCTCTTCCTTGGACGTCCTCGCCCTGTCTGTCCCGGTACGGAACCAAAGAGTATCGAGTTGGTAATTTCGTTGGACCTCGCGACGTGCCCGCACCAGGCCATCTTTCATCTTTTGATAGCTGTGAACAGATCTTCAAAAGGACCAATAGCGTCGTCAACTCTCTGATGTATTTCTACGGTCGTGACACGATCTTTATATGTAACATTTAGGAGTTTTCTATAGCACCTCATTTCCATTGCATGTAATCTGCCCTGGATATCTGCTGTAATGGTCCAGGTCTAGCAGGCATACAGAAATATTGATAGCACCAAAGAGCGCATTAGTCTAACTTTTATGCCGAGGGCAAGCCGCTTGTCTTGCCAAATAGGTTTCAGCCAAGTCAGCGCCACTGTTGTTTGTGCTATTCTTGCAATTACCTCTGGCATCGATCCCCCTTCACTGATCAATGATCCCAGATATTTGAAACGTTTTACCACCTCAAGTTCCTGCCCATTTGCCTCTATTACAGATTTAAACCCTGCTATGTTATTGGTCATGAGCTTTGTTTTATCTGCATTTATTTCCATACCAAAACTCAGGGCCGCTCTATCCAATCTACCAATCAACTCCTGGAGTTCCCTTTCTGTGCCTGCCAATACATCAATATCATCAGCAAATCGGAAGTTTGTGATAAGCCTGTCACCTATTTTAACCGTGCCAACATGTCCTTTTAAGAAGATCATCTCCATTATTCTCTCCAAGAATGTATTGAAGAGTGTTGGGGAGAGTACACAACCCTGTCTCACACCCACCGTCGTACGGAACCAATCGCCTAGCGTTCCCTCTACCGAGACTGCGCTAGTCGCCTGCTCATAAAGGTTCGCAATTACCCTCACAATATCACTGTTGAACTTATAATGCCTCATTGTTGACCATAGCGCCGCATGCCACACTCTGTCAAACGCCTTTCTAAAGTCAATGAACATGGTAGAGTTGTTGATACTCTGAGTACTTCTTATTCATTAGCTGAAGATTAAATATCTGCTCGATGGTACTCGTTCCCGCTCGTTCTTCGGCAATGATATTCTCTGCCTGTGGTTTCAGTTTGTTAAGTATTATTCTCAAGAGAACTTTACTTGGATGACTTATCAGACTGATTGTTCGATAGCTCTGACACATATTTAGGTTTCCTGATTTAGGCAGTGGTATAATTACTGATTTTGTCCAGCTGGTGATCCACTCTCCTGTCTGCCAAATTCTATTGCAGATGTATGTCAGGGTATCAATTGTTGCCTCACCTCCCACTTGAAGGACCTCTGCTGGGATATTATGCACACCTACAGCCTTCCCTCTCTTCAGCATTTTCACGGCTTCATATACTTCTTCCCTTGTTATCGTTTGATTTTCATCTATCAGACTCACTTCAGGAGACATTGCATTTCTTGGGTCACCTAGACCTTCATGCTTATATAGTTCCGAACAGTACTCTGTCCAGCGCTCATGAATGTCTTGAGCGTCTGTGAGACATTTCCCATTTTTGTCCTGAATCGTTGCATTTCGACTTTGTACAGGCCTTACTAAGTCCTTGACTAATTTATATGCCCCCTGTACATCATTTCTTCCTAGATTTTGTTCGATATCTGCACACTGAGTCGTTATCCATTCCACCGTGGCCTGTTTTATCTCGGCTTTTATGTTTTCATTTATCTCTCTATATTGCTGAATCCCATCTAGTGTTTTCTTCGTTCTCTTCATTTGTCGTCTCTTGTCACATAAATCCAGTATTTCACTCGTGATCCATGCTTTCTTCTTAATCCTGCACCTACCTAGAATCTCAGATGCCGTGGAGATTAATGCCGAATTCAGGGCTTCATTTATCGTCTCAACGTCTGCCTCCTCGTTAAGAACCAAGAGAGGTGCGAATCTTCCCCCCATCACAGCTCCAAAGGTCTCCACTATATCCAGGTACTTCAACTTCTCCAAGTCAAATCTCAGTCTAGATATCTCTCTTTTCAGAACTTTCTTTAGTCTGAGATGCATGGTCATCAGCACTAAGTCGTGGTCGCTCCCTATATCGGCTCCTGGGAAACTTCTTGTCCGGGCGCTATTGACGCTAGGTCTGAATCTCCTTTGGACCAGAATATAGTCTTTTTGACTATGAAGCGTACTATTTATGTGGTCCTAGCGTATTCGCTACTATTAGCTTATTATAATACGCAAATTCTAGGAGTCTCAGTCCACTATCGTTCGTGGTCACATTTCCATATGCTCCACATGTGCCTTTCCAGTCACGTACCATGTCTTCACCAATTTTGGCATTCCAATCGCCCTGTACCACCAGTATATCCTTCTTCAGTACCTCGTTCACCAAAGCCTGAAATTCCTCGTAGAAGCTCTCAACCTCGCTGTCCTCGTAATCTGAGGTCGGTGCATAGCATTGTATCACCATGATATTGAAGGGCTTTGCATTTAGTCGTATACTGAGCAATTGGCTTGATACTGGTCGGCAACCCAATACACAACATGCTGTGTCTTTGTGCACCAGCATACCGACACCATAAAGGTGTTTGTCAGATCTTCCACTGTAATAGAACTTGTGACCTTCTTCTGTGGTGTGTTCTCCGAAATTTTTCCAACGTGCTTCGCATATACCAAGCACATTCCAGTGGTATCTATCCATCTCATGGGTCAGTTCTTTTATTTTCCCCCTTGCACTTAGAGTTCTAACATTCCAAGTGCCCAGAATGAAATCCTCTCTTCTGAGTCTTATGGTATCACCATATGTAGATGTAATAAAAATGCTTGAAATGGAAACTAACAGATATGATGATCTTGTATAAAAAAAACTATGACAATTTTTAAATTTTGAAGGTCCAGATTCCCCTTGAAATTGGTAAGACTAAATGTTTGTGCTGTTTTTTTTCATTTTTACCATCTTGTATCTCAGAGAAACTAACATATACACAACAAAAACAATAACACCAATAAGTTCTTTGTACATTTTATAAATGTAAAGCCCTTAAAAATAATGTGGCAGGGCCAATTTGTATAAATTATTTTGTATTGAGTGTGGTAAAGGCTAACATTATATTGAAACAAAAACCAACCAAAATTGAAAAAGAAAACCAAATTCTCATCAATATTTTGACACCATTTCTCACCCAATAGCTGGCTTAGAGTTTTCTTTAATTGACTCTTCAGCTTGCCACCACCATCGTTTAGAAGATTTCTTTGATTTCATGCTAAAAATACATTTTAATATTAAATAAGCAACTTGCCCAAAAATATTTGTTTAATAACTATATGATCATTGTTCCCTGCATAAGAAATGGATTGTTTTTACTAATTGGTATGATAATTCACGTTTATGAAAATTGTGATCTTACACGGCTGTATTTTGTTCTACCTATAAACTCTTCTTTGTTTGGAGCAGCATGGTAAACGGTTGCCCTTTAGTTGCTTTACTATTTAAAAAATTGAATTAATACATTTATTTATTAATTGTTTGTATCCATTTATTAATTAATTATTTGTATCCATTTTTTAATATCATAAAGTACAGAAAATTGGAATTTTCTAAAAGCTATGTATGGAAAAATGACACCCATTTTCCGCTTTGCTAGCACAGACTCTTCCTATTTGCATGTTTCGAGTAGATAACATATATTGGTAATGACCGCATCAGGACAAAAACAAAACACCTGTATTAAGGTCTCAATGTCTTCATCAGGGACAAAGAATGAATGAAAACTAACAAATCACAACAAAATACTATATAAAATAAGTGATTAGCAGCCATACCTAGAAATTACCAGAAAAGTGAGAGGCAAGATATGCCAGATATGAAATAGTAGACCAAACAAGAAATGGTCAATATGATAACAGACAGACAAAAACAAACATCAAGAAATGCATTTACAAATATATGGAGGGACATAAATTAAAATGAATATTGATATGTGTAACAAATTAAAATGAATATTGATATATGTAACATCATTTAGAAAAAGGCGCGGAAATTGATGACTAAACAATAACAATAAGATTAAGGAGGCTGCGTGGCCTAGGGGTGAAACTCGCTCAGTTTTCACAATCCCAACGTTCCGGGTTCGATTCCCACTTGTGTCCAGTTTGGCAGACACTGGGTTTTTTTCTCGGGCGTATGCTCCTCCACGTACGGAAAGTAATGACAACCTACCGTACTGCACACTTGCCAAGAAACTTATAACAGCTAAATAGGTGGCGGTTGTAAGAAGCTACGTTCTGTAAAGACATGCGACTTACTAATAAGATTAAGGTATATCAAGAAAAAGAAATGGAAAGATTATAAGAGTGGAATGTGAACGGAAGTATACGGAAAATATACATAATAAATTAAAACTGCAAGGTTTGAGGCATCCCATAAGAATGGCAACATGATATCCAGAGTTTTGGATATGTCAACTATAGACCAATCACACTGCTCTCAGTCCTAGGAAAGGTATTTGAACATGTGCTGCTGGCCGGCTCAAGCCACTCCTGATCGAAAAATATCACCCACATCAGTCTGGTTTCACCCTGGGAGATCAACTGTGGATGCCATTCTCGCTCTCTAATTTTGGGTGAGCTGCACCATGTATTCAACCGCCACCTCTGCGTGTGGATCTAAAGGCTGCATTCAATTCGGTCAATAGTTCTGCTCTCTAGGAAGCCCTACAAGGTATCTGCACTCCTGCCCCACGGCTGAACTTGATAAGGGAGCTACACACGGACACCGTTACCAGAATCCGCCTAGGTGGCACTCTCTCAGACAGGTTCCCAACATCTTCAGGGGGTCAGGCAGGGTTGTGTCCTTGCTTGTCCCTGACCTTTTTTGCCAAGCCATCAACTGGATTCTCCACCACCATCTGGGCATAGACATGGACCAAACACGCATCACAGACCTCGCCTATACTGATGATTGTCCTATTCTGCCCAGACAATGCAGCCCTGCAACAGTCTCTTGAGAAACTTGATCTCAAAACATCAAACCTGGGCCTATCAATATCTTGAGCCAAGACAACAATTCAGAACCTTGGCTCTGACACCTATCCTCACAGCATTGTTGTCCATGGTCCCACAGTGGAGTGCACCAATGAACTCACATACCTGGGGAGTTCTTTTTCATCAGATGGACACAGCGAACATGGCATGTTAAGGCGAATTAGGCTTGCTGCCTCTGCTTTGAACGACCTTCGCCGGGTGTGGAATAATGGCACTCTCTCTCTCTAAATCAAAATTTGTATTTTTCAGATGTGTGTGATTCCTGTCCTCCTGTATGGTTCAGAGACTTGGATCTTACTTAAACAGGGCATATCAAGGCTCGATGCCTTTGATATGTGCAACTAGCGACATATACTCTGTATCCGGTGGTTCAATCTCGTCTGTAATGTCTATTTAGGAAATCAATAGCTCGCAGTGATTATCATATTAATAGTTCCTTCCCCACTGAAAAAAAATGTGCAGTACATCCAGTAACAGGCTGGTCAGGTCATCCCATAACCGGTGAGGTCGTTGAGGCACACATGAAGACATCCTCACAACGCCACGCCAACCTTCTCTGTCAGATGCCGCTGCCTGTGACTCTTCTAGTCTGAGATTGGTCCATTCTTTTATATTGTCCTCCCATCTCTTTTTGGGACGGCTTCTTCGTCGTCTGCCATGCACCTTTCCGTGGAGGATTGTATTTGCAAGACCATTTGATCTCAATATGTGACCGTACCTAGCGAGTTTCCTTCTTTTGACAGTTGCCAAGAGGTCTTCAAAAGGCCCTATTGCTGTTGTAATTCTATCTCGTATTTCCTCATTTGTAACTCGATCTTTGTACGTGACGTTTAAGTCTTTGGAAACATCTCATCTCCAAGGCCTGTATCCTTCGTTGAAGGTCAGCTGTAACTGTCCATGTCTCACAAGCATAGATGAATATTGACAGGACCAGTGTACGCATTAATCTGATTTTCGTGCATAGTGCTAACCGTTTATCTTGCCAGATTTTGTTAAGCTGTGCAAGCCCCACTATTGTCTGTGCTATTCTGGCCAACACCTCACATTTTGATCCTTCATCACTGACAATCGACCCAGATTTTTAAAACGGTCAACCACTTTGAGTTTCTGACCGTTAGCTTTTATCCTGCTGTTGAAGCCCTTGGCGTTGTTGGTCATTAATTTTGTCTTTCCAGCATTTATCTCCATACCATAGTCAAGAGCTGTTTCATCGAGTCTTCTGACCCATTCCTGGAGTTCTGCTTCTGAACCCGCCAATATCATCTGCAAAACGAAGGTTAGTAATCGTTCGGCCGCCTATCTTGACAGTACCAACGTGACCTCTAAGTGCCTCACTCATAATTCCCTCAAGGAATATATTGAAAAGAGTTGGGGAGAGAGTACACCCGTCTCACACCAACTGATGTGCAAAACCAGTCCCCTCGCCTCCCATTCACAAGAACAGGCTGTATTATGAAATAAATAAATACTGCTTACAAACTACTTTTATAGTGCAGAAAGGAATGTATATTAAAATGCTAATTTTTCTTTTGTAATAAACTGTGCTGCACTCATTCATAGGAAAATAGTCGATACAATCAATCCTCAATATATCTTGCAGAATATTTTCTGAGAAAGAAATAGTGTGCAATAGAGATCTCAGAGAGACTAGAAAGATAATACCCTGACAAAGACAGAAATGAGATATATTCCTTACCCTGACTGAGAACTTTCATCCACCACTACCTTTTTCTCTGCACCACCAACTGCAAGAATACAGGCCTGGGGATTACACAAAAACATTGACTTTAGTCATAATTTACTGTACCACAATTTATAAAACAGTAATATACTGACAGGGTTAGCTGAGGTAAGTGCACTGGCTTCCCAGCTGAGCAATTGGGGTTCGGTTCCCAGTTGGTGCACGGTTTTTCCCATCACAAAACAACACATGTGGTCAACCCAGCCTCAAAAATTGGAATTGGGTCCAAGAATAATCTGGGAAAGGCAGCCAGGTTGATGTGACCACATCACCCCTAATGTGCCGTTGGTCAAGAGAAATATGGGCCAAACACCATATTCCAATATGCCCCACTGGCGTATTACGGGACCTTTAACATACTGAGAAGGACTGATATTCTCATGTTTGTCGTAAGATTAAGTTAACAGTAAGAGGTCTTAGAGAAGCACATAGCTTTTGCATCAAGAACAATACAACAAAAACTCTATCCTAAATTTCTCAAAATGTCTATACTTTTTATTACTAATATATTTTCTGCTATGATAATAACATGCAATATAGGTGGCACAAGTCTAATTTTAGCAGTTAAGTCTTGCACAATAAACACATGAACAGAAAACAAAACTCTGCAAACCTACTTGTGGTGGGTTAATAACAGCTGAGAAACTCTTCACACCAAACATTCCAAGATTTGAAATTGTAAAGGTGCCGCCCTGAAACATTCAGAAATCTTCTCTTAAGGTAGATGTATTTTCAGAGAGGAAGGAAAAGAAGAACAAAAGAACGAAAGACACATCATGGATGTTACTATATAAAATACATTCAGCATTTGTTTGTTTTCATTGTTAATTATGACAACATACTAAACCAAAAAATAACGACTCAATAGTGAAAATCACAATAATTCCACCTTTGCTTTTAACACTATGTTCATTCTAAAATATACAAAGGTGTCATAATTACCTGCAATTTTTAATTTGCAATCATCAGACAAGAAAATTCAAACCTACTATGCCCAGGGTCTCAAACCTAAACACTTATAAATGCGAATCATTTCGCAAACTACAGAAAGCAGCTTCACTGGGTGCATAATTGATAACTTTGCCTATGATCCCACCTGATATTCTTGTGGCTGCAGCTTTCCTTCTCTTGCTTTAGCAGCCAAACTGGCCACCTCTTGAGCTATTATTGAGAGGCCCTAGAGAATGAAAAAGAAAACCACAAAATAAAACTTACAGAATTGAAGAGCTTTTTAATAAAGCAACACACAAATACATATTATGTAGTTTAAAAACAAGCTTAACTTATGCTTTGTATCTCTAATATCTTGTCTGTAGCAATTTCTTACAAGACTTACTCAATTTAGTCAAAGTTACTCGTGTGGCAGAGTTAGGCGTTTAGCTGAGTAGTTTAGCAGTTGCGTAATACTTATCTAAAGAGTTACATGTATCTACAACATGCCACGACTACACATGGTAAATAACACAGTAAACACTCTTCTGCCATACTAAGGACATTATCGTTTTATTATACAAATCAACAAAAAACAATATTAACAAAAAAAAGACATCTAAACTAATTATCATAATATATATATATATATGCACACACATATATATTGAACTACCTCGGAGGTTTGTAAGCACTAGCTTTTGATGGTTCTGCCTACTACGTAACCCAGATTCTTGCCGCTGCACTCCCCTTATCTGCATACTCACACGCTCGTCCTCACGATCGTATTACTTACTCAGTTGTACTGTGAATTCCCAGACAATCAGATCACCTTCAGTCACATGAACTGTACATCCATATTCAATTGGTTTACGTATGCTCAGGTGATTTGTGCATTCATATGCAATTACATCACGTCACTTATAGTCGGATCATGTACTCACTTGCGATTACACTCAGTCAATCTGTGCATACACATACTCAGAAAGCACAACGTTCCCAAAGTGTCGTGCACATTCAGATCTCGTCCTTAGGTGAATTACTTCAATCACTTCATGTATTCACACAAATATGCACGTTCATGTGTAATTATATCATGCAACGTTCACTTCACTAGGTGTCCTGCATGTACAACACACATTCAGATCTCTTACTGTTCACAAGGTGTCCAACATAAACACCTATAGAGCGACTGGCCAATATTCGAGGTGCATGCTAGTTCAGTCACCCTGAAAACTCACTCTCACAAACTCCTGACAGGCTCTGAGACTACTAACAGTCTATCAGTCTCTCTCCTAGCCATTCTCCTAAGTTCATCTTTGCAATGTATTTTATAGTCTCAAGCAACATCATGGCTGTCCAATGGTCTCCTGTTGGATGTCTGACTTAACCATCACTCTAATTTGTTACTACCCCCAACTAGTTGTTATTGGATGAATAACCCTGTATCCCTATCACTCTAAATGTCGTAGCCGGTCATGGCGGCATCTGACTGTCACTAACCCCCACCACTACGCTAATTCGGAATGCCAGAGGGGCCAGCTACAACACCCCCCCCCCCCTACTAGACAAATTCTTCCACTTAAAACCCTCGTTTTCTTTGTGAACCTAGTGCCGAAACAGTGCTTGACCGTGGCACGCATTCAAGCAATCTTTGTTCCCAGAGTCGCAAGCCCAGTTTTCCCTGCCCTAAACGTCCATGCTCCTACTGGAACTGTTATACCTGCTACTTTAAAAAAAAACCTACTAGAATCACAAAACAAGAGTATTACTAGAATTGAATGATCTGTAAATATTGACAATGCTTGAGTGAGTGTTCCAGGGCCTAAAAGGATAGCAAAAAATAGTAACTTTAAACCTTCCAAACATGTCGTATGAGACGACTAAGGAGAGTTTGGCATGGGGCCGGCTACCTCATCCCGTAGAAACTTTAAGCCACAAAAACCAACAAATATGGACTAGTTAACTAAGAAAAAAAATGTAACATCTGCATAGCTGAAATGCCTGTTCACTTCTGGGAAAAATTCCAAAAGTTTGGTATACAATATACAAGTAGGGGAAGGCTGCACAGGTGGCAGCTGAAATAACTACAGAATTTATATCCTGAGACTTGCGGAAACAAAGGTGGAAAGGAGGTTGAGAATGAAACCAAGCACAGGGGAAATGCTGCTGTCCTCATGGCACACTGAAGAAAAAGTACACCATAATGAAGGTGGCATGGCTATAACGCTATGAAAAGCAAGGGACGCTGAATGTCGGTGAGTCTATATTTGTGCTATTTTTCAACACTTTCGCCTTCATCTTCTTATATCTCAGAAACTAACATACACACAACAAAAACAATACCACAATAAAGCTCTTTATTCATTTATGTCTCTACACACAAACAAATCATATCTATAGACAGGGGACGGCGTGGACTAGTGGTTAAGTGACACGGCTCATAACCCAATGCCAGATGCACTGAGCCGACAGGCATTAAAATAAAAACATACTGCAATGCAGACCGCCTTGGGGAATAGAGAAATAAGGCGAAGCCACACAAAAAATATCTATAGACATCAAATAATCTCCAAGGCAAGAGGAAGTAGAGGCAGATCGAAACACAAGAAGAAGAGAGCTTGAGACAAACAAAGGAAACATATGGACAGATAACTTGGTGTGTTTTTGTTGAAGACTTGTACTCTACATGACAGGTTTTGATGATGATGACCGTGACAATAGTATTTGACATAAAAGGTTTTTTGTGTGCACTAAAACAAAGAAAAAGAGGTTGCTGTTAAATACACTTATGTTTTTATAACAAACTGTCAACATTAGCTAAGATCAAGTTTTGAAATAATATAATTTGTACTTACCTTAGCTTCTGCATTAAAGACTATTGGAGTGATGAGACCATTGTCCGTGGCAACAGCAATGCAAATATCCATTGTGTTGTACCTGACAAATGTATTTAGAAAAATCAATAGCAATCCAAGAAAGCAGTAGCTAATAAAGGTAAAGGCAGTCCTATAGTGGACACTGTCGCCGGTGATGAACTGTTTGAGCTTTCATTCTACTGAGCCACATCTTTGTGAAGTGGGGGTGGCAGTTCCCTTTCTCACTGCCATTTTATTTCCATAGCCATCAGCAAGGTATACATTTACAGCTGAGTCGACTGGAGATGCCGATAGCAGGAGTTGAGCCCTGCACCTTTGCCATGAAAAGCGAGTGCTCTACCACTGCGCTAAGGCAATAACCGAGATACTTTATCAATCTAAACTCACAATTGAGACAAAACATTACATTGCACAGTACCTATAACAGAAAATGAACATGATTTACCGAGCAATGAAGTAAAAGGACTTGCTAAACATAAACAATGGTCACAAAAAAGAACAAAGATAAAACAACATATTAGTAAAGTTGAATATAAGATGACACTCTACTCCCACACAAAAATACCTGCCACCTTGGATCCATTACACTATTGACCGAGTGTCATGGATTATGGCTTAAAATCTTATATTTAATAGCCACTGATCATTAACAACATTCTTCCATTAAACTCATGGAACAGACATACCCTGCTAATCGACACCTCCCTTATCAATGATTTACTTCATTCAATCAAAACTCTTCAACTCCCTGCAAAGCATAGGTGCTCAATAAATATACACTAAGTCTTTCTGTAACGCGCCATCATGTCCAGCTCCACCCACATTTTTCTTGCCGTTATTAAGTTTGCCTATCTTCTTCTGAGTTTGGGCTTTTTGATCATGCTAGATCTATAGTCCCGTCGGTAGGACGAACTCCAGTGATCTCCAGGTCAGGAAGCAGCCACAGAACTTCTGCATCAGCTTGCCTCCCTTATGGCCAGGTTTGGCATTTTAGGTCTCTATTTGCAGGGCAGTCCTGTAGGAGGGTCTGGATTTCAGTTTAATGTGGACATTCATTTGTATGTATTATGTTGAGCCAATGTGGGTGACCGAATAGTCTGCAGTGGCCTGTTCTCAAGTGAAAGATGGTGGTTTGTTGGTGTCTGTAAGTCTGGTGGATTTGATCAAGTCTATTGCTCACGTCCATGTCTTTCTTCCATTTTGAGTTGTGTTGATTGTGGATGATATTTATGTCTCTCTGTAAGACACAAGTTTGCCTCAACTTCCCTTCTTCATGAGTTAATAGGTTTGCCCCTAACTTCTCTTACCTTGAGGATTCTAGAACAGCGACTGCCTTGTAATACTATCAGTTTTTTCCTGTAATGTGTGCTCTTGCCATCACCAGCATTTTCTCTATACATCTAGGCCCATTAACATTTGACCAGTTCTTTCCCAGTTCTTTATTAGTAACTTGATCATACCATTTTATGCCCTCTATCCGGTGCAGACATTGTTGAAAGTTTGAACTTTTCCAGTTTTACATTTCGTTGTTCCCACAACACAAAAGCCATACAATAGAACAAACTTTTCATTGGAGTTGAATATCTGTATTTTTGTGACTTCCATATATATATATATATATATATGTCTCTAGAAATCAGCCATAGAATATTCAGTGAAAATTTCAGCTCGATGTCTTTCCGTTCACGAGTTATGGCATCTTCAGACAGATGAATATATTAACTTTCAGAAATACATTTTAGATATGATGCTTTATTTAGCTTTCACACACATTTGCTTTGGCTGGATAAGTTGGATATGCATAGCCAAATAATGACTTACTGTCTTATAAAGTCTCCCATCCATGCGGAATTCGCTTCTGGTACTTTCTTGCTGGCAAGGGCTGATGCTTTTATTATAAAGTCATTGACAGATAGTTTCTTTAATCCTTGTTTCTCTATTGAAGCATTCAAGTCTTTTCTAATACTGGATAGAAATAAAGAAATCACAACATTAATTTGAATAGCATACAGTTAATTTGGAAATATATGTTCTGATTAATTTTGTGTTTGCAACAATGCAAATTTTAAAATGGCTGTATGAAACTGCATTGTACAGAATACTCATTTAAATAAACTTTTTCTTTTACTTTCAATATTTGAACCAAGAAATGAAGAATCACACTTAAAAATAATATATATATTACCCATTTATTATACTGATATGGACACATCTCATAATCTGAAGGTTCTGGGGTTGCTCCCAAATCACAGTACCGACTGTTAACCCAGGGAAGCAAACCCTTATAAAATGCAAGAGGAAGCAGACCCTTACATAAAATGAATATCAAAGTCGGACGCACTGGGCTGACAGGTGTAAAATAAAAAGAGTGTAACGCACACCGCCTTGGGGAATAGAGAAATAAGGCGAACGACAACAACAAAAAATAAAAAATATACTGATATGAGAAAAGAATAGATGATCTATTATGACAGAATAGTATATCCAAATTTATAAAAGCACCAAAAAATCTACATGAACTGCATAGTTGCACTTTCATGAACTGGAAAATGAAAATGTGGTCATATTGAAAATAGAGGAATATTAAAACTGAACCCGAGGAAACAATGCTTAGCTGCCAAGAATATCAATGTGACATATTGTATCTTTCATTTTGCCAAGACGCACCCAAACATTTACTATATGAGCATTCTATACCTGAGTATCCTTTCAACATTAATCTCAGTATTGAGATAATAATGTGGTATCGTCTGTTTAGATAAGGTCAGTCGCTTTGCTATAACCTGTTGATAGAATACAAGAATTTACAAGTAAGCAACAAAACGCTAAAGCCAGATGAAAGATGTGTGCAGTCTATAAGCCCTTTGACCATGTCTTACTACCACTTTCCTAACTATACATTACAAATACTCATCTTGTTTGGTTCTATTCAGTGACTACTATCAAAATTCCATTCAACATTCTTTCTGTTTAGTTTAATGGCACTTCACCAATCATAAAGTAACTCTGAGGTGATATACAGGTTCTGTCAATAAAAATATATCATATTTTACTGTTCTAAAATGTTCACAACAGGATATATGACCTCTCAATTTCTACCTGTCTCTGATAATTCTATTCAGACAAAAACCAACTATCTTAGACGGTGTGTGTAACCATTCTATGGGTCTGACCCCACTCATATATTATTTGATTTAGAAGACTACACACATGATGTCAATTAACATGTTTAAAAATGTGTTCATTTTACAATCACATTCCCTTAACCATTACCGCACACAAAGTTTCATGGCCAAAGTCACTGCAACGCGACGGATGCATTATCACCACTTTACCATGTATAAACATCCGGGTTAATGCTATAGAAATGGATGAACATAATAATGATACCTGTCCATCGTTGTCGATGAGGACCGCCGACATCATCCTTGTCACAGATTTCCCTGTTGTTGGGTGTGGGTGTGCATGTGGCTGAACAGGCCAATGCGGGCACGAAAACATCTGCTACATATCGGGCACACGAGGTTTGTAGAAGGGGATGGTGTTCCCGCTGCTCGGGATTTCCGCGTCTCGTGTCTGCTCTGGGCTTTCACAACACGGTCGTCTTCACCGGCAGCTACACCCGATTTGACTGCGCTTCTCCAGTCAGATCTGTTTTGCGCAAGACATTCCCAAGTGTCGATGTCTATCTGACAACTTTTCAGTGAGTCCTTCAGACCGTCTTTAAAACATTTCTTTGGGCGCCCTCTCTCGCGCCATCCCTCTCTCAGCTCGCCGCAGAGAAGCTCCTTTGGGAGCCGCTCGTCTAACATACGGACGAGGTGTCCGGCCCATCCTAGTCGTGCTTTTTCTAGCAGTACATGGATGCTGGGCATGTTAGCCCTTGAGAGAACCTCGATGTCTGTGACACGATCTTGCCATCAGATGTGGAATATTCGCCTCAGGCAACCTGTGTGGAAGTGGTTTAACCTCCTTGCATGTCTAGAATATACAGTCCAGCTTTCACAAGCGTATAGTAGGGTTGGAATGAAGGTTGCACTGTAGACTTTGAGTTTGGTATTGACGCTGATGCCACGACGTGCCCAGACCACCGAGCGCATTCTACCAAAGGCTGTGCTGGCCTTTGCTATTCTGCTTGCCACCTCATCGTCTAGGCTGACAGATCTCGACAGCGTGCTGCCCAGATATGTGAATTTGTCTACGACATTCAGCGTCTGTCCGCTGACTGTAGTCTCTGCTCGTATTTCAACCAGGAAAATTACATTTCCTTAATAAAGTGAATTTTGGAATAGTTGATTCTTTTTCCACTCGGATTTGAAGATTATCCCATATTGAGGGAGATTAGGTTGTAACAACTGAGGTTTCTTAGGTAGATCTGTTTAGTTTGCTTATGTTGATGTAATAAGTATGTTTGTAGTGAAAACTAACAGATATGCTTATCTTGTTCAAAAAAAACTATCAGTGCTCTGTGGCAATTTCAGAAATTGACTGGACACCCACTATACTCTCAAAATAGATCTAAATGTTTGTTGTTTTTAAACATTTTCACTTTCATCTTCTTGTATCTCAGAAACTAACACACAAACAACAAAAACAATAACACCAACAAGTTATTTACTAATTTATGTCTCTACACACACAAAAATCAAATCTATATATCAACAAATAAAAAATGTCGCAGGCTCTCATAAAAAGTCAATAACCATAGTAAAATGTGATGTGCTTAAAAGTAATGTGCTGTGGTAAAGGTTAAGAATGATTCATATAATTTTTTGGCCAAACACCATAACCAATTGAGAATTGCTTGCCTGGGGCAACCAAGAAGACATAACACCATTATAATTGGTTGACGCTGAAAATGGATAGGCCTTGTCCTAAGAAAAAAACCAGATACCATCACCAGAATTGCCTTGGTGTGGACCCCAGAGAGAAGACGAAAGAGGCCGATCTAAGACGCTGCGGCCAAAATAAAAATCAAGGTTCAGAGTTGGAGCACTGTATGAAAAATGGCTGCAGATTTGGTGAAATGGAGGGTGTTTATTGCTGCACATAAAAAAATATCATGCACGACACTCACTGACTGAGGAAATAAGAAGACTTAAGTAAAGGTAATCATTGTACTTGTATGTCATCTATACCAAACTCCCTATATCCCTTTCCACATAAATTGTAGCAATTATAATAATTTCTTGTCTTTCTTTTTGTATTTCTGCATTCCTGTCTCTTCATCTGACAAACAAATGAGAAAGATAGCAGAAGGTTCACTTTATAAAATACTTAGCCAACATAAGAACAGGAATGTTCAATTCTTGCTATATAAGTTATTCAGTATGACTGCTCCTCTTTTACAAGCAAAGTATTAAATCTGATACATTTCTATCAATAACAGACAGAACTAGCTTCCAAAACATATAGAAAAAGTCATGCAAACCTATCTGTCAATTTTTCTTAGATAAATGCACTATTCTTTCTAGACTGGACAAGTCACACAAGAAATGACTAGTGGTCTTAAAACAAGGGACCATATTTTAAACCTTTCTTGTGGGTATGCCTGCTAAGCTTTCAACAAACATTGACCATTTACTACTAATATATTGGCTTTTGATAAAAGTATACCTATGGTTCAGGTGTGTAGACAAAAAAGATAATGAAATAAATTTAAAAGAAAAAAAAGTATATTAAAAAAATATATAAACATTAAGGAGCCTCAGTAAAAAAAACGATCTGCACCTCAGCATTTTACATTGAAGGCAACCAATCAAAAACTAGAACACTATTTTATCTGCAGGTAAATCAAAAGGAACATATTTAAAATATTTGGACAAGCAAAAACATAGCTCAGAAAGTGAATAAACCAGCAAAAATTTACTTTGAAAAAAACTTCCTCATAGGATCAAGACTGATAGTAAAAGCTTCTTTTCTTATGTTAGAAATAAATAAAGAACAAAAGACAAAGTAGGCCCTCTCATAGATAGCACAGGAAAAATAATAAGTTAGAATAGGGAGGCAGCTAATTTACTCAATCAGTACTTTTGCAGCCTACACAAACGAAGACTGCTCCAATATCCCATAGATATTTTACAAAGAGACATGGATACAGCAGGATTAAGATCAATCTGTATTACAGAGGAAATGGGTTTTTTTTAATTGAAGGGGTTGAAAGTGGATAAATGTCCTGGTCAAGATAGTATTCATCCAAAACTGCTGTTTTAAATTTTGAGACCAACTAGCAAAACCATTGGCTATATTATGTTCTCAATCACTTGCAAAAGGGATTGTTCCAGGGGATTGAAACAATGCAGGAGTGATCCCCGTTTTCAAAAAAGGGAAAAAGTCAGATCCAGGGAATTATAGACCGGTAGTTTAATGAGCATAATTTGTAAATTGTTAGAGTCAATAATCAAAGAAAACATTGTAATGCATTTAGATAAGTTTAATCATGGAGGGGATATAAACATTCTGGAAAGGATACACACAAAAAAACAACAAAGCTGATAGTGGGATTACAGAATTATAGTTATGAGGAAAAACTCAGAAAAACCAGCCTACAGTGTCTAGAAAAAAAAAGAAGAATTTTAGGCGACTTAAAACACGTTTGAATCAAAGGAAAGGATAAATTAAACTATAACAAGTTTTTCAAAATACAACCACCTACAAGAACAACAGGGCATAGCTACAAATTAATTAATGAAAGGTCTCATCACCATGTAACATGTCCTTTGTAGAACGTCGCTCCCATCACAGTCTGTCTGAAAGAAACTCGTTCTCTTGCCAAAATAGCTAGTCTTCTGATTTCTTTCGAGCAGTCGCCATTTTGTCAATTCTGGAGCCCAGATAGTCAAAACGTGTGACCTGATCTATTTTCTCACCACCCACTGTAAATTTATGCTGACGTTGTGTTTTGTCGGTGGTCATTATCTTTGTTTTATTTATGTTTATGAACTGGTTTTGATCTTTACTATGTCCATTAACAGCTGAAAGTAGCTGCTCTAGCCCTTCTGGATAGTATCACTGTGTCATCTGTGTATCGTAACTCTGGAATTTCGTACCCCCCAATCGTAAATGGGTCGACCAACTTTCAATGTTCTTGTCTTCTCGAACATTTCTCATTATACATTCTGCATATATGTTGTACAGATAAGGTGAGAGGATACATCCCTGTCGGACTCCCTTTTGTACTGCAAACCAATCTGATGTTTGCCCAGATAGACAGCGGCTTGTTGATCTTGGTATAATGTTTCAATGAGATGGACTATATGCAAGGGAAACCCCATTTCCTTCATGATTCTCCACAGATTTTGATTTTTTACCGTGTCGAAGGCCTTGGTGTAATCAATGAAACATGTGTACAGGTCTACATTTTTCATAGATATTCCTTAAATTGATTATGTGGTCCCTGGTCCCTCTGTCTTTCCTAAAACCTGCCTGGACTACGTGAATTTCAGATTCAAACCTTTTCTCTATCCTTCTTAACAAAGCTATATAACAGGAAACACAGAAACTCATTGAAGAAAGGCAACAATTAAAACAAATGGGAAGTAAGGGGACCAACACAGCATATAAAAACTGCGCAAGAAAAGTTAGAAGAGAAATAAGAAAAGATAAAGAAAGATACATAGTGGAAAAGTGTAAGGATATAGAAAACCTACAGCAACAATGCAGAGAGAGAGATGCATTGGTCTAGACTGGATATAAGGAAATATTTTCTAGAGTGGTGAGTGCTTGGAATGCATTGCCACAGGAAGTAGTTTAGGACAATTAATGCATTTAAGAATAGATGGAATGCACATAGCTTTTAGAGCAAGGAACTGTAAATGAAACTGGTTGTATACAGACTCTGCAGTCTTCTAAACCAGTATAAAGACATTAAGTATAAAGTATTTCTGTACTTGGCAAAAGTGGAAGGGAATTCTGCCATATTTAATAGGCAAACAATAAGAGTTTTGCCAATAGATTTAGTAGTCACATATCATAGGAAGACTGAAGCAATGTTGGTGAAAAAGAGTAGATTGGCTATTACATCAACACACTGGGCGATACTGTGATACCCTTCATTCAAAACACAATGGCCTTGAACAGAAACACAGTTGATTTTCTTTACTAGTGATGATGACACTGAAGAGCCAACAGTAAACTGGAATTGGACATGTGTTATTTTACTAATGTTAGTTGGCTTTTACATGCAAGTATTTCATCTTATCTGGCCAATACTACAAAACACTAAATAAAACTGTCACTGACAGTTGCCACATTTGAAATGATGAAGGGGATTTGTCATTTCTGACAAGAAGCATGTAAATTATCTGAAAAATCAATTGTACTACCAGGAAGATCTGCATGTGAAATGCTTTCAGACATGAAATAATTTCTACTTCAAAATATTCCTATCCTTGGTGAAAGTTTGTTTTTTTCCATCCAAGAAGGAAACAGCAATGATCTATTTGTAAGATGCACTGAATTTCCAAGATTGTTTCACAGCATTTGAAGAATACACCCAAAAATATTATTAATATACTAATGTATTTGAGAAGAGCTTCAAGATTTTCAATGATTCTGAAGTAACAGAATAATGTAATTTTAATATGTTCCAAACAGTATATTCATAAACAATAAAACAAGATTATTCTTAGAAGATGTCTTGTTAATGTTGAACAGAATAACATTTTCATTGATGTTGGCTATTTTGTTCAGTGAGCAATGTGTATACTTCCATGATGGTTTACAATTAAGTGGCGGAAAAGGTGTTAGAAGGTAGCAATATGACATATAAGGTGCTAGAATGAATATGAATGACATTGATATAGACAGGAGAAAATAATCGGCCTATGAAAGTTGAGCCAAATTCTTCAACTTGTGCATTTGTTATTTGAATGTTGTTGCCTGTCTATGGTAGACACGATAACAAATTAGTGGAAAACTAACAGTATAAATATCAGTCAAACTGTACAAATTAAAAGCTTTTTGTGAGACACTATTAATGACTAACAATAAGGTAAAGATAACTCTTGATGTACCAAGCCGCAGCCTAAGTGATGTGGGGTGGCCTTCTTGCTGTTTATACCTTTCCCAAATCATGTCAGGTACCCATTTACAGCTGGGTCAACTGGAGGTAAGGTCGTACCAGAAATGAACCATGTGTGGATTGTTTTCTGTCCGTCCATGATTTTGAACGCTGACGCGCAGTAATCCCAGTCTTAGCAAGCCAGCTCACTGTCGACTAGGATACAGGCTCCACAAGACTTTACTCTACTGCAATCGTATATATAGTATATTATGAAAACTGATTACCTGTCTTATGTTGGATAGTGGTAGGTCAATGAAGCTTTGTGAAGATGATGGGGTAGTTACAGAAATGGCTGCAGCTCCACCTGGTGCTGATATTCCTGGTGTAGCTTTCACCACATCAGCTGCACGTATCTGACCGTCTGGACCACTACCTAGCAACGCCTGAGAACAATACAATATTATTATAAAAACATTTTTTACTACATAGCTAATGCATGATTGATACAGTAAACATTAAAGTTCAAATATTATCCAATAAGTATTTGACTTTTCATACTTTTAGATCAACTCCTTTTTCTGATGCCAGGGTTCTAGCAAAGGGTGTAGCAAATACTCTGTCCCCTGCTGCTACAGGTGACACTCGAGCTGCTGGAGCAACTGTTGTTGATGGTGCTGGTGTAGCTGGCTGCTGTGATGGCAAAGGTGGTGGTGGTGTGGAAGCAGCTGCTGCAGGAGGGGGGGCTGCTCGCCCAGGCGGTGGTTGGTCATCACTAGGTTGCGGCACATAATCCTTAAATGTTGCTATGTCTGCTTCAGAAGTAACGATAATGCACATTAGCTGTGGAAAATAATATTTACAAATTGGTAAAATCAAAGATTTAATGTCAGTGAATCTACTGCATAATTTCATATTTTCTAATGTTATCATAACATTACATCTAACATAAAACAACCTCCTTTGACCACCAGTGCATATCAGAAAGGACTGCCTACCATAACTACATTCTCAATTAAAGTCATGAAACAGAAGAGTTTTATCCTAATTACATTCAAACATTTAGTTGCTAACTTGGATGCCATCAGTGATCATTGAAATTGCAATCAGAGATGAACCTTGGTTTGTTCTATCCACATGGATCATGTACAATAATCTTTCTCAAAGCAATAAGTCAGATGAATTTATCAACAGACCATAGAATGTCATTTTATAAACTCATATCACCTTCTAAACAAACCAGCACAGAACTTAAATTTTTTCACCTAATTTTCAAGCAGCATTTCTACATCTAGGAACAATGAAGCAAACTGTGCGTCTTGAAACCATTTAGCAAAATAATCATGGCACCTACATATTGGATTAGTGGCGCTAATTACTCTCACTCTGACAATGTCAGTATCGATGTTCATGTTTACTTAAATAGCTTATTTATGTCAAATACAAATAATTTAAATGCTAATTAATCACTGTAGCAACATTTTAGGCAATTTTTGTATGGAACATCTCATAACTTTGTGATTAAAAACCAGACTACTTTAGAGAACCTGTTTTGTGTGTAGTTTGATTTGACAGGGCTACTTTAAAGAGTCACATTTTTGTTACATAAGTTACCTTGCCAAGCGGCACATCCTTTGTTCCTTCAGGAATAAAAATCTTTGCGAGATAACCTTCATCAGAAGATTCAAATCCCATACTAGCTTTATCTGTTTCTATTTCAGCCAGCAAGTCACCTTCAGACACTTTATCACCTTCTTTTTTCTGCCATGAGATAATAGTTCCACTTTCCATTGTGGGTGAGAGTGCTGGCAGCACAATCTTGACATGATCTGGCAAACCACCTATAGGGAAGTTGGAAAGTACAAATAATTTAATTAAATAAGGCAAATTTATAACAGCGAGTGTTAACACATTTTTGAGATTTAGCCTTCAATTATCGCTAAAGTATCAAACTAATCAAGTTTTTTCTAGTAAATCACAACATTCTTTGGACTTTTTCCAACTGAAAATAAGACATCCCAAAAAAGGAATGGTTCAGCTGTGACCATCGCAGTACTGTGTTGCTAAGGAATCAAAAGGAAAGCAGCACATCTAGAAATGTTTACGGAATATACTGTAGCCATGAGCACCTCCTGGTTAGCGCAGAGTTTTTGCATCATGTGTGACAGTTCTAGATGCCCGTGGAGCATGGGCATTTAGAGCAGTGGAGATTGAGCTGGCGACTCTAATAATCAACAAAAGTTGCCTGAATGTTGTTGGACGAGCAGGGGTCAAACTCCGGTCCTGACACCAAGCCTTCCCACAGTCTAAGGCGAGAGGTAAAGGTTCATGATGAACTTGGGAAACTTGACTAGTTTGGATGTGGGTGTCAGTTTGACCAATTCTGATATCGGACCTAAGTGGTAGGGGTTTTTATTGCAGATAAGAACGCACACAACAGGCTGTCACATTAATGGAACAAAGACCTATGGTTCGTACAACCAATAGGATTCTAGATTGGGTGGGAACAAATTAGAGTGATGGCTAGCCAGCCAACTGAGGAGAACCACTGGTCAGCCATGTTTGTTTCTAGAGCTAAGTAAATGAGTTATAAAAGTCAATGCAAAGACAGATTTGTGAGATTCAGAGAGAGAAAGAGCATGTAAGGGGTGGTTATCCCATCATACATCTAGAGCCTTGCTCATTGGTGTGACTGGTGGACACCCTGTAAACAAAATGAGATAGAGATCTGATCACATTGAGTGAGAAGATTCGTCTCTCTATATGAATTGAGTTGATCCAGAAGGCTGTTCTCCAAAGGACCATTGCATTTGGTTGTCTATTGGAAGAACAGTGGCCCTTCTACAATCACAGTGGCATGATTTAGGATTCAACGAATCCTAGAGACTGTGATCCCAGTGGTACAAGAGTTTGGCACGATACGATTGCGAGCTCTGTGAATCCTAGGGACTGTGATCCCAAAGGTACACGAGTTCAGAAAGAGAGTTGCATCCCGTGAGCTGTCAGAGAACGAAATTGTTCGATACAGGTGTAACAAGTGCACCCAAACACTTGAGAACTGCAAACAGTTGTAAGTGAAACATAACTCCTTTGTTAAACTATGTTTAACCAATGTAGACTATCTGGAGGAAGACATATAGAACGATTGATTTGCAATACTATTGAATTGGACTAGGTTTAGGATTTATGTTCTTTCATATGAGACGTAGAATCTTGTTTTTATGTAGTTTACAAAAGTAACATCAATAGCACTTGCTTGGATCTTCTGTGTTAGTTTAGTATATATATTATTATTATTCAGTTTATAAGTTCTTTTCAGTTGTTGAAATTATGTATTCATGTTAATAAATTATATTGATTTGTCTCAATGTTAACAATAGTTTTAGTGCATTTGTTGTTGTAGTGGACATCTTACAATCTATCTTTGAGTCAGTAAAGCATTACGCAAAAGCTACCCTGCCACATATACATTATTGGTCCGAGTGACCAGGATATCTTTGATAAGATCACTACACAGCAAACATCTACCCCGCCACATATACGTTATTGGTACCATGACTTAGGATATCAATAACTTTAACCTACTACACATGATACAAATAGCAAAATGCTCTCCAGCCTAGCTCAGCTGTAAATGAGTACCTGATTTATAGTTATGGAAGGCAAGGCAGTAATGACTGAAAATGGTATTCTGAAAAATTAAAAATCTCTGCCTCAGTGTCTGCCTTGAGACTGACTATCCTTACTAAAACCACATCACCATTCTATTGTCATGAATTTTGATAAAAATGTCTCGTGAACGCTTTTTACTAGGCAATACCTTTCTTACCAAACTGGTGCCATTTGTGTACCCTAAGTACGTGCTATAAAAACTATGCAGAATATGGCTTGGCTTCGTTCGTTCTCAATCTCCCGCTACCAAGCCCTAAAAGGGCTTAAGTTGCAGAATGTAGTCCAGAGAACAGAATGCGCTGTGTCGTAGTTTACAGATTGACTGCGATATTTGCACCTTTCGGTCCAACACATCCAACTTCAGCAATCATTTTTTGAGTACCGGGTTAGCATTCCCTCTTCGATACCTTCATATGAAGAATATGTACCTGGGCTGTTCTGGAATTTAACATTATCAAAGTTCATAACTTCGTTAAGTGAACAGAAGAGAATTTCTTCTTTCTTACTAATTTAGCCAAGGTCACAAGATTATTTGTTCTGTAGAACATTTCTTTTGTTGCTTGCAATTTTTTAGTTATCCTATGTGTGAACTTGTTCATTCCATGCCTATTAATAAATATTTTACATCATTAAATTGTGGAAACAAAATCAAGCTGCTTGTACACAAATGACTATGCCCCTCATTTACTATTTTCATCATAAGAATTGGAATTCTTGTTCACTTATGTTATCATGTCTTACACTATGCTGAATTAATTCAAGTTTACAACTTGTATTTGAATATTTTTGTGTTACTTAAATACAAATAATCTCATAACAGCAGATAATAGAGCATTAGTGTCTGTATTTATATTTAATGTCTGTGGACTGTAGGTAGGGCCACTTAGACCTACAAAGTGAAGTGCAGCTTTAAAAAAATATCAAAGAAAAAGATCCTATTTACATGCTTATAGCATACTGGGAATGTGATGTTGCCCATATTTTCTTGACCAACGGCACACTTGTGATGATGCACTACGTCTGCCACCTTTATTTCCTAAACTTGCTCTGGAGCCAAACACGGAAGGCTGGTCAAGACCAGAATGTACAGTAAGTGTCTGGTGATCAGTATGTTTACCCTCATCGTAAACTGAGGCATACTGTGTTTATTTTCATTTTATTATTCTGTTATTTGTGTATATTAGGCCTTTATATGATGATTACAGTGTGTTAGACATATGGATATGTTAACCCTACCAGACCTAAGGCCCTGAACCCAACTGTCCCCCATTCCTGGGTTCCAGAGCATTAAAGAGAAAAACCAACATGATATAGAAAAATGTTAGTTACATGCAAACAAGTGGTTAGAATAAGATGTAACTTGAAGACATTGTAGAAAATAGGTTTACCTTTCATCTAGCGTCAATATTCCACCTTTGTGTGCCAATCCACCCAGCAAAATGCAAAGAATCTGTCTCGAGTCATAACATTTCGAAATCCGGGAGTAAACACAACAAAGAGCCCTCATTTGTCCAATAATCCTGATAGCTGGGCTTTATACATGAGTATTCCATATAGATCCTGAGTCCAAGAAAAGCCTTCATCTCATCACTCGAGCTCTCACTGTCTGTTTCACTTGAACAGAGTCTGAATCAACCAAATTATTGATCACCTGTTGGACTGTCATAAGCCTAGACTAACTTTGCTTTCCTGTTGAAGTGCTTGGTTCATCAGCCGTTCGTTTCATTGTCAATTTTCCGAATTTGTTCACGTTAAACCACACAAAATCAATTCAAACATGGGGGGCAGCCATTTGCAATGACTAATCACGAGGATTGACCACGATTGGTTGGTTATTTTTAGATTCTGGCGCATTTTATGACGTACTATCCAAAGTACCGAAAATTAGGTACAGCGGTTTAGCAGCAGTTTAGGAAATTTCCGATAATTGGGTACAGCGGTCTGGTAGGGTTAAAATAGGTAGCAATTCATCTTATATACATATTTAAATTTCTAACATGCCCTGTAGTCATTGAGTATGTGTATGCAAGGTATGCCTGTTCCCAACTTTCACCCTTATTCTTTCTTGTTTTGTCAAATGAAGTGCTATTTCTTCAGTTGGAGGTTGTTATATTATTACCCCTTAAATATATGGTATTTAGATTGGACATGAACATTGAGAAAATGAATGAACATTATTGAGAACACAAAGTAGACCATACATCTACTCTACTGATAAAAATTGACAGTCAAATAATGAGAAACAGGTCAAGAGCTTCTCCTATCTTGGAAATATAATAGTGATAAAATGGATATCAGGAAGAGAATATGGATAGCCAAATCTGTGTTCACAACGTGACATATATTGACATCCAAATAAGCATCTCACAAATTTAAAATGAGTGACCAGGTGTTGTGTATACTCACCTTTGCTGTGTAGCATACAAACATGGACCATGAATAAGCAACTGGAGAAGAGAATTGATGTCTTAGAAATGTGGATATATAGAAGAATGTGCCGCATCTCTTGGGCACCAAGGAGAATAAATAAGGAAGTCTTGGAGAAATCTTTGGGGTGCAAATAGAATTGATGAACAGTTTAATTTTTGTTGGCCACATAAAAAAACTGAAAACGGTACTGGAAGGAAAGGTGGCAGGCAAACATGCCAGAGGTAAACAGCACTTTTAGTGGGAGGATAACATCACAAGATGGATAGAGAAAAGTCTAACATAAAGACAAGACTTTGGAGATCCATTACAGCCGACCTTCACTGGGAAGAAGGCATCTGAATATTCCTTAGAACGCACAGTAATTTGCATTTGAAATAGACAAGGAACAAAATGTATTTGATTACTACACATTTCCAAACTTTTGTTTTCCTACACATTTCATGATAAATTTATTGTATCTAAACTATGCAGTAGTAGTAATCCATCTAGGCAATCAGGGTCAGTCGCGCTGACCATCCATTGCCTTTGCCCAGAATATGTGCAGTCCCAGATGTGAAGATGAATGTTCTATAGGCTCCAGCGGGACCTGCCCTCTGCGTAATCAAGGTTGGTCAAAGCGAAAGTGTTCGACAGAGACTCCCAGGTTGTGTATTTCCATATGTGCAAGGACTAAATCCATAGCACAGCAGAACATATACAGTGCGAGGACACATCCTTGGCTGATGCCAGACACCGGATGTTGAGAATGTGCCAGATCCTGGCCGCTGTGAACTCTTGCGCTGGTGTGGCGGTGGAGTTATTCTATTAACTCCATTTAGGTGTATGGGTCTCAATGTCTTCCACAGAATCAAAGGCAACCATAACATAAGCAACATGGATGGGGTGATTGAATTATTTAAAAAAATTGGTTGTGTAAATGATATGTGCCTAAACTCTCCTTGGTATTTTCTTTTCAGAAAAATCCAGTTTAGCATCCAGATTGGAAATGTTTGAAAGATAAGCGTAGCACCTAAAATATTGCACATATTAAAGAAATGCAAATTATATAGCCCTGCTTTTACATACTGAATAGCAGAACTGTAGAGCATTCAGTTCTCACTGCAAAAACAATGGGCACACTCTCCACTACCGACATGCTCCAACTGACCCAGATGTAAATGGATACATGATTTATGTTAGGTAAGAAAAGATGGTGAAGAAATGAAAATGCACTCCTGGTCAGCTTGTTCAATTCTGCTTAGCATGGCAAGATATTTCTCACAGACGACCTCAAGCAACGTACTTTCTTAACTGCTCATCATTTGTTAATTCTTTTAATGTGTGTTGTTCGTTGTTCCAGATGAAGCCCTTTGGGTATAATATAGTTTTGTTTACAAGTACTTGTTCCAATGCACTATCTGGATCCATGCATGTCAATGTTTTTGTCACCTTAATTTTTCTAATCTTCGGTGCTGCTGCCTCACTTTATAATTTTGTACAAGAGCTGAAGGGAGATAACATCTGGTCAAGCACAACAAAACTGATCAGAATGTTAGAACATACTGACCATGACCGACACCTCACTTCCATGTTGCTCTCCCTAGAAACAGGCTTTTTCATGATAATCTGCTAATGAGCTGGAGATCGACATGATCCTCATAGTAGTGAGTCACATGCAGATGAAGCCAAAAATAGCACAACAACCTGGAGGACCCCAGGGATTTGAGGAAAGCTACTGCAACCCGACAACTATCTCTCTTTTCAGGTAACACTAAAGAGTTAAACATACTCATCATGAGCATTTAGCAATAAAAACTGAAATGGCCACCCCTCCTCATAAAAAGCTGAAGTATAGAAACAATGACAGCAAAACCTAATGGTGGACTACCTTTACATTTTTTAAATAATTAAAATTCCATTGTAATATCAAATGGTACAAGCTCATGACAAATATAGTCTAAATATCTGTAAAAGTAACAGAAAGTCCATTTTGTTTAAATCACTAAAATACAACTTTACAATTGTCAGTATTTCTTGTTTAATACACAATGAGCTGAATCTTGTGCTTGCAAGATAATATGTTACAGCACCATACTGTACCTGCACTATAAAATCTCTTGGGAAGTGAATTGAAGGCCACTAGTCCTGGCAAGTGAAAATGGACAGAAGATGCACAATTATACCTGCAATGATAAAAGATTTACAGCTACAGTGTGCTTTGTACCAATACTTAAGACATTTCTGTGCTCAATTGTATCACTTTTTCCCTCCCCCTTTTAGTCGTGGTTTTTGTAGTGCAGCGTGGTTCTTAACTTATCTTTATACTGGTTTAGAAGACTCTGTATACAACCAGTTTTATTTACATCACCTTGCTCTAAAAGCTATGCGCATCCAATTTATTCTTAAATGCATTAACTGTCCCTGCCTTCACTACCTCCTGTGGCAATGCATTCCAAGCATTCACCATTCTCTGATTAAAAAAATATTTCCTAATATTTAATCTGGACGTCTCTTTAGTTAATTTGTAGCTATGCCCTCTTGTTCTTGTGGGTGGCTGTATTTGAATTCTCATTTAATTTTCCTTACAACCTGCTTAAAATGATGACACGCCTTAGAAATGTAACTAGGAGCTATTTAGCAACTCAAAGAGTTATTCAAAATGGCATTGTTATCGTGGTGTAACGTGAGTAAGGCAGCGGAGAAAACCAAAGACTACCGGCAATGCAGACAGCTCTTCTAGGAGAAGGAAAACTATGATGGCAAACCACAAATAAGAATCATCGAGAGAGCTATGAATCTTGTGCTCAAATGTCAATCTCTAACATCAAGAAAGGTGGATGCAGAATATATATTCTGGACATTGCCATCAAGGAAGGGGACTTATGTATAGACTAAATAACTGAGGTAGAGGTGAAATATATATACAATCAAGAAAAAACATCACCCCTAGTCCCGATAAAGTACAATATTGCCACATCAAGAAGTGGATAAGGCAGGTATTAGAAATGTGAAGGAGTTCAATAGAACCATAGAAAAGTCATCAGTGCCTGAGGACTTACTGCATAGCTGCCTATTTCCACTCCCTAAATCTGGCTCCTCGATAGCACAACGCCCATGGCAAACTGTTGGAGAAAATAGTGTCCAGAAAAATAATGTCTCATACAGAATGTGAACACATTCTACCTGATACATGAGGCAGTTAGCAATGAAGGATGTCTAGGGTAATGCTGGGACATTTGCATACAATGTGTGTGAAGACTTCCAATTCAGGCAAGAAATAGTTGCAGAGTCTCTCAACTGGATGCATGCAAGCAGATTGACTTTGGGACCCTTATGTGCTGTTTGAAGAAGTGCAGTATCAACATATGACTGGATTACAGCTTCCCTGATGGACAGAACAGTTGCACTACCCTTGGTATCTTGCACATCAGAGCAGATGAGAAATTTATGTTCAGGATTACCCCAAGGTTTGCTCTCACCTGTGCTGTTCAGCATCTACACAATAAAAGTGGTCAACATTCAACCCACAGGGTTGACGTGTGAAATGAAGTGTTTGAGGAAGATCATCTGTGTTACTAGGAAAGACAGAATGTGATACGACACCATTACCAGTATGGTCGGCACTACCTCTTGTGCATGATACATTTCCAGGCATAAAATATGTTGGTTTTGTCATCTCGCGAGAATGCACCCTCATTAACTTTCACTGATAGCTTATAACACGGGTAGATCTGGCTACAGGGCATGGGGGCGGGCGAGAGGCAGGTGGATAGATGACAAGAGTGTTTGTGCAGCGACAAGGACTCACATTGACCGATGCAATCCACTTGGCGCAGGACAGGCAGCTTAAGCTCCCCACAACACTCAACGGCATAATTGGAAAGAAAACTAATTAACTAATGGCACATAATTGAATTTGACGTGTTTTCTTACGTGTTAGTCGTTGAAAACCACACTTCCCATTCTTGGTCTTAAATCTGCTTTGATATTAAGTTTGGTTGTGAAGTTTATTATTTTAGTATTTTGAGCCTTAAAATTAATTCGACAAAATGGTATCCTGCAGCAGAAAAGCTCTTAGTGGTAAAATATGCAGAATCTAATGGCAGTCGGACGGTCGAAATTGTTAAATTAACAGACATAGTGATTTCTATAAATTGGCACAAATTGGAAACACCAATCAAACATCTTTGACTTTCGATATGCTCTATGATAAGACCACAGACACAAGAGCCACAAAAACTGTCTATACCACACATATAACTGGACACCTGAAGTCTCACTTTACTGTTATGTTAGCGTGTACTGCAAATGAAGGAAAATTGCCGCCTTTCATAATTTTTAAGAGAAAGACTCTACCAAATGGAGTACAATATTCTGAAAGGTGAAAGATGCCATCCGTCGTAAATGGAATGCATGGATAAGCGCCAATCACACATGGACTACACTGCTGGTGGCCGTATGAGTCAATCGACTCACAAATGTCAGAGTGGGTACTCGCTGCTTGAAAGGAATTAGATAAGACTATAATTCAACAAAGATTCCTCAAATGTTGTTTTTCAAAATCAAATAAACTTGACGGCAGCAAAGATGACGTTATGTGGGAGAAAGTTTGAAAACTCATAATGACTCAGTGTGTATAATTCACAAATTGTCATTTTACCAGAAAATTTCGGACAATCAAGCATACATATTATACACAAGTGCATATTATACACGAGATTTTACAGTGTTGTGTTAGAAGCAGTAAACATACATTTATGTTGTAGCAATACAGTAAGTTAGTATTTATTATGAGTTTCTGAGTTTAGATCTATATTTTATAAGTTTTGTTTTTGGTCTTTATAAATTTGTAACAGAGAGAATATTTCGGCCAGAAGTGTACTGAAGGAATATTTCGGCCAGAAGTGTACTGAAGAAACATAACAACACTTATTTATATAAATTGTATTTCGTTGTCTATGGTAAAATACGTTTCACATTTGCGTTATGGTTTTCACAATCACACACACAACAACATTATGATTATCCTACCAACTACTCTGAGTATCAATATGACGTTAATTTTAATTTGTGGGGTAATAATTATTTTATATAATTATATTATATATCAAGTCTTCAATATCGCAAACTAAAATATTTCACAGTATCTGTAAGGATAATGGATATCATCAGTTGAGTTGTGATACTAGTTAGTATCTCTAATCGCGATAATCATGAATTTAAGATAAGGTTAGCAAAACTGAAAAGTGAAAGCTACAACAGCAAAGTAAAGCAAGCCATCAACTTCATTTCTACCTTGGGAAACACTGTTCAATCGCTTTCCTACATAGGCATTGCAGAGGAAGAGCTTGACTGCTGCATCGAGGTCTGTGTCGAAAGGAACGAAATATGTTTGAACGAAGCATACTGTGATGCCTGACACCTGTACAACGTCTGACTAATTTGTTCACTCCACAAGGTCAGTATCAAACTATAGCCATAACCTGCAAACCGGGTTGCCAGATTTGTCTGACAGTACAGATCATTTCCTTTACTTTTACAGATTGCAATAAAACTTGCAAGTGTTGCAATAATGTTGAATCTGAAAAATATTTTACATCTTAGTAGTTACTTCAATAAGACTTAACATATATTCATATGATAATACTTTGAATACGTTTTTCTGACTTTCTTATTAGTATCTGAGTTTGTTAAATTAAAAATCTACTAAATGAAATGTTAGTGAATCAGGACCTTATGAATAGTTGTATTGCCAGTTGGAGTGTTTATGAAGTTAACCATTAAATAATTGTATCCCCAGAAATTGCGGAAAACGGATACAGATACATAAGTTATTTATCTCGTTAGAAACTGAACAGAAGGAGGCTGTGTAAAAGGATGACCTTATAAAGCTAATACGTTATGGACTATTTGGGGTAGAGACAGTTCTGGTAGCTAAGAGTGAACAAGGACTTTTGGGTTTTGAGAAATGTAAAAAAAAAACATGTCTAGCGCAAAGATTGGACATCAACACCTTTAATATATACTAAATGTCGCCGAAACATGTTGGATTAGGGCTCAGGTCAGGTCAGGTCATCCCGTAACCGGTGAGGTCGTTGGGGCACACATAAAGACATCCTCACAAACCTACGCCACCCCTCTCTGTCAGATGCCGCTGCCTGTGACTATTCTGGTCGGAGATTGGTCCATTCTTTTATGTTCTCCTCCCATCTCGTTTTGGGCCGGCCCCTTTGTCGTCTGCCATGCACCTTTCCGTGGAGGATTGTATTTGCAAGACCATTTGATCTCGATATGTTACCGTACCAAGTGAGTTTCCTTCTTTTGACAGTTGCCAAGAGGTCTTCGAAAGACCCTATTGCTGTTGTAATTCTATCTCGTATTTCCTCATTTGTAACTCGATCTTTGTACGTGATGTTTAAATGTTTTCGGAAACATCTTATCTCCAAGGCCTGTATCCTTCGTTGAAGGTCAGCTGTAACTGTCCATGTCTCACAAGCATAGAGGAATATTGACTGGACCAGTGTACGCATTAATCTGATTTTCGTGCGTAGTGCTAACCGTTTATCTTGCCATATTTTGTTAAACCGTGCAAGCGCCGTTGTTGTCTGTGCTATTCTGGCCAACACCTCACATTTTGAACCTTCATCACTGACAATCGACCAAAGATATTTAAAACAGTCAACCACTTCGAGTTCCTGACCGTTAGCTTTTATCCTGCTGTTGAAGCCTTTGGCGTTGTTGGTCATTAATTTTGTCTTTCCAGCGTTTATCTCCATACCGTAGTCAAGAGCTGTTTCATCGAGCCTTCTGACCCATTCCTGGAGTTCTGCTTCTGAACCCACTAACCCGTCGATATCATCTGCAAAACGAAGGTTGGTAATCGTTCGGCCCCCATATCATATCTTGACAGTACCAACGTGACCTCCAAGTGCCTCACTCAAGGAATGTATTGAAAAGAGTTGGAGAGAGTGTACACCCCTGTCTCACATCAACTGATGTGCGAAACCAGTCCCCTCGCCTCCTTTTCACAAGAACTGCGCTAGACGCCTTGTCATAAAGGTGTTCAAGGACGGTTATAATATTTCCGTTGATATTATACATCCTCAGGGTTGCCCAAAGCGCTTTATGCCATACCCTATCAAACGCCTTCTTAAAATCCACAAACACATGATACAGTGTTTGCTGCTGTTCTAGATATTTCTCGCTTAGCAACCTTAAATTAAATATCTGTTCTGTAGTGCTTCTTCCCTGTCTGAACCCTGCTTACTCCTCGGCAGTGATGTTTTCTCCTTGGGGTTTCAATCGGTCAAGGATTAATCTAAGCATGACCTTGCTAGGGTGGCTGATGAGGCTTATTGTTCTGTAATTTTGGCACAGCTTTAGGTTTCCAGCTTTGGAGAGTTTACCACGGAGGAGGGCCACAAGTTCTACTTAAGTGGCAGGGAGGGCAAATATTTACACGGAGTAGGGATACTGGTGCATAAAGACACAGCCAGATGCATATTGGGTTACCGCCCAATATCTAGCCGTTTTATCATCTTACGGCTAAAGACAGCACCGTTTAATATTACCATAATACAGTGCCACGCACCCACTGCAGACTACGAGGATTGTGAAATAGAGGCATTCTATGATCAACCAAAGTCTGATAAACAAAACGCCAAAAAAAGACATATTGGTAGTCCAGGGGAATTGGAATGCAAAAATTGGAGACGATGCAGTCCATGACTGGAGGGGAACATGTGGCCCATGCGGAAATAAAGAAACCAATGACCGGGGCCTCAGACTCCTAGAATTTGCAAGATGCAACCAGATGTTGGTGGCAAATACGTTTGGGTTAAACAAGCCGTCGAGACGTTGGACATGGCATAACCCAAGCAAGGAAGTGCACAGCCAGATTGACTATTTACTGGTCCAGAGGAGATTCCGATCGAGCATCAACACCGACATAACGAGAAGTTTCCCCGGAGCTGATATAGGAAGCGACCACGATCTGGTTTTGATGACCATGCATCTGCGATTGAGGGGAGTCGCAAAGAAGGATGTGACCAGGCTAAAGTTTCACCTGGACAAACTAATGGACCCAAAAATCACCGAAGTGTTCCAAGCAAGGGTGGGAGGGAGATTTGCGCCACTGTCGGCTCTCGGAGAGGTACTGGATACAGATACAGTTAGAGTCTCTTAACGCAGATCTCATAGATACTGCAACAGAGATCATGGGATGCCACCAAACAAAAAAGAAGTCATGGGTGACCAAAGGCATTCTAGACCTTTGTTATAAAAGAATGTCACTGAAAAAACACAATCACCCGCCGGAGGAGGTAGGCAGTTATAAAGAGGTCAAGAAAGCCATACAACAAAAGACGAGAGAGGCGAAAGAAGCGTGTATATGTGAGCAATGCACAAACATCGAAGAGAGATTTAACAGAAATTATGCTAATGGAGCATACAAGGTTGTCAAAGAACTGGTAACACCAAGACAAGGCAGGAACCTTATGATCCATGATAGAAGCGGCAAGTGCCTTATTGAGGAAAACGACGTACTGGCAAGATGGACAGAGTACTGTTCCGAGCTATATAACTATGAAGGGCGAAACGAAACCGAGAAAACAATCCCCCCAACACCAACAAATATAGAGGATAACCAACTGATAACGAAGGAAGAGGTAATTACATCGGTAAAGACATTGAGAAGAGGGAAGGGGGCCGGCGTGGACAATATACCAGCAGAGCTCTTACAAGCAGGTGGAGAGGTAGTGGTGAAAGGCCTGACACACATCTGCAACAAAATATGAGCGACAGGAAACTGGCCGGACGTATGGACGATTAGGGCTACACAAGTAATTTTTGACTTGATGGGGATGCTACTGACCTCCGGATACATCGACGAAGGATCGAACCATACTCATGTTTTCTCTAAGCAAAAAAGACACTCATCGAATGGAATGCTTCGTTCGGGTCCTAGGCAGATAAGCGTCACTTTCAAAACCGCGATTAAGGACATACAGTTAAATAAAATTCAAGCTACATGTTTACTAACAACGAGCACCTTGTAACAGAAAGCTTCTATCTTGACCTTCAAAATATCATAGACAAACGTCATAGGCGCGACATTATAGTTTTATGGCGAAACCTAAACGCGAAAGTTGGAAGTGATAACACTGGTTTTTTTTATATATCACAGACATGCATGGAATTGTAACATCGTAATACAAACCGGAGGTTATTCGTTGATTTCTATGCGCTCAACAAAACGGATCCATGAAGCAACTTGGATGTGGCCGGATCACAGAACTAACAACTACATCGACCACTTTTGAATAAATATAAATGTGTAGGCCCCTCACTACAGGATATCAAGGTATGTAGTGAGGCAGATGTGGCATCAGACCGCCATCTTTCGTAGGATTTTTGGGCAAAGCAAAGCTGAAACTGAAATAATTCACGACTGCATCTAAGATTAGACACAAGTTTAATGACGATTTCCTCAAGGATGCAAAGTTACAAATTGTCGGACACGTTATCACATATGTACTATATACTGCAAAAGTGTTAGCTACAACAACACATGTAGAGGTGCAATGTTTTGAGATTAAAGGCATATATACAGATAACTGCATAAATGTTCGGGGGGGGGGGGGGGAGGGAACAAACAAAGTCAACCCAAGCATGACTGACAACGGACACCCTGAATAAGATAAAGGACAGAAAAATGTTAAAACGATCACTTGAACAATTGCAAAATCAGGAATGAAAAAGCCAAAGCTCATGAGTTATACCACAAAGTACACTCAGTGGTGAAGTGAAATATCAAAAGAACAAGAGGAAATGTATTGATGGGTTGGCGCGGGCTGCATAAATGGCGGATGCGAAAGGTCATAGGAAGGACCTGTATGACAACCAACACTGACAAATATCAGAGGTGGAGTAGTTTCATTAAAAACATAGGTTCATGTGATTACCGACGTGAATAATCAGATGAAGATGTGGGCTGAGCATTTCGAAGAGTTCTTAAATAGACCCCAGCCTCCTTTCTTTCAAGAATCCACCAGACGTCGGTGGCCACAGATCTGCGGATTAAACGTTAGTTAGCTGCTCATCGCAAATATGGTGGCGACATCATCAAACGGTTTTGTTTTGATGATGTAACTTGCGATGTATTTGGATTGTAGTGAGAAAGAAACTGCGTTGGTCATCAACCTCACTCTTTGGTCCGGATCTACCTCGGACCAGTGACAAAACATACATCGAGACGGCTGTAGGTAACTCAAGATGAAGACACTCTGGTCCAACCTCCCTTTAGACCAGGGCTCGTTTGAAACCTACGAGACTTGAGTATACCCCGTTTCCGTTGGTAGCTTTGAGAGGCGAATGGCTTTACCTTTCGACCGCACCGTTTTGCAGGTATTAGTATTAGTTGGCCAACGCAAACGATGATGGCGAAATCGTCAGGCGGTTTTGTGTTGATAATCTAACTTGCGTGGTATATGGATTTTAGTAAGGGCGCAATTGCGTTGGTCATCAACATCACTCTCTGGTCCCTGGCTAATTTGGTCCCGTAACAAGACATAGGTCAAGACATAAGACGACTGGGGGGTAACTCAGGATGTAGACACTCTGGTCTTACTACCCTTGAGACCTGGAATCACTTGAAAAACTTGCGGAATTCGATCGCCTACCGTTTCTATTCTTCTCTTTGAGAGGCGAGTACCTGACCTCTAGACCACTGACCACCAGAAGTATATGTAGAGGTTGTAGACAACTTCTCTTTGAGAGGCGAGTACCTGACCTCTAGACCACTGACCACCAGAAGTCTATACAGAGGTTGTAGACAACTTCTCATTGAGAGGCGAGTACCTGACCTCTAGACCACTGACCACCAGAAGTATATGCAGAGGTTGTAGACAACCAGTTTCTAATTCCAGTCGTGTAGTCACAAAGTAACTAGCAGACGATTGGAATATTCATGCTTCGCGAATTCTCCTCTGCGCTGTCATTGCCTTCTCCAAAAGAAGGACTTTATTAAAAAAAGCCATGGAGCAGTCATTCTGGTGCTGGAGGAGTCTGTGCTGATCTATGGTTGTCGTTTGCATCTTTTTACTGATCAGGGTCATTGGTTTCACTAGTTCCGTCCAGCTGCAACACATTTCGCTCTGCCTTCATCTCCTGTTGTTTACTTATAAATTGGCCAACACTGGAAAGTGCACTAATGAGGATTATGGAGTGTGATTTTCATAGATATCCTGCCTGATATCTGTGATTTTCATAGATATCCTGCCTGATATCTGCACGAGACCGGGTTGTGTGTAGAAAATGTTTGTAGTATTGACATAGTTGACTCTCGGTGGCATACAGTACAGGAATAAATTACATACATTTACGGGTAAATTGCGAGAAACCTTCCAGAGAGGACATTCAGAAATCCACCTGGCATGCGAAAGGCGACAAAGCCACTGACCCGGATTATATAATGACATAATTGTTTTAATCGAATGTAAATACGTCAATTGAGAATTCTTTCGGGTGTTTGTTCGCTTGGATTAGCGTCGCACGAAAAATGTCAGTAGACTGTAGGAAAGGTAATATTATAAAACGAAGAAATGGGATCTACAGCAGTGTATTCATTATATACGTATACAGTTGCTGTCAATATCTAAAAAGATATTAAACACATGTATCTACAATTATATTAAAGATGGGGACGGCGTGGCCTAGTGGTTATGTGACACGGCTCACAACCATAAGGTGCTGGGTTCGATCCCCATCTCAGCACCGGCCGTTACCCCGGGGAAGCAGACCCTTACATAAAATGCATGCTGAAGTCGGATGCACTGGGCCGACAGGCGCAAAATAAAAACGCAGTGCAATGCACACCGCCTTGGGGATTAGAGAAATAAGGCGAACGCAAAAAAAAAAAAAAAAAAAAAATATTAAAGATAATTAAGGCGAGAAACAATTACAAGATAGAGGAGGAGCAAGAAAACCAGTTTGGACTTCGAAAGGCCAGAGGTACATGGGATGGCATAGCGGCTTTTCGCAGAAAAGATCAAGGACGACCACTATTTGACCTTAATATTGACTAGCAGGAAGCCTTTGATCAAGTCCCCTAGAACAAACTTTTTCAGATGTTGCAACAAATAGGAGTATAATAGCTGTCCATCGTTGTCGATGAGGACCACCGACATCATCTTTGTCACAGATTTCCCTGTTGGGTGTGGGTGCGCATGTGGCGGGCACGAAAACATCTACTTCATATCGGGCACACGAGGTTTGTAGAAGGTGATGGTGTTCCCGAAGTTCGGGATTTCCTGGTCTCGCGTCTGCTCTGGGCTTTTACAACACGGTCGTCTTCGCTGGTAGCTACACCCGATTTGACTGCGCTTCTCCAGTCAGATCTGTTTTGCGCAGGACATTCCCAGGTGTCGATGTCTATCTGACAACTTTTTAGTGAGTCCTTCAGACCGTCTTTAAAACGTTTCTTTGGGCGCCCTCTCTCACCCATCCCTCTCTCAGCTCGCCGTAGAGAAGCTTCTTTGGTAGCCGCTCGTCTGACATACGGACGAGGTGTCCGGCCCATCCTAGTCGTGCTTTTTCTAGCAGTGCATGGATGCTGGGCATGTTAGCCCTTGAGAGAACCTCGATGTCAGTGACACGATCTTGCCATCGGATGTGGAATATTCGCCTCAGGCAACCTGTGTGGAAGTGATTTAACCTCCTTGCATGTCCAGAGTATACAGTCTAGATTTCGCAAGCGTATAGTAGGGTTGGAATGATGGTTGCACGGTAGACTTTGAGTTTGGTCTTGACGCTGATGCCACGACGTGCCCAGACCACCGAGCGCATTCTACCAAAGGCTGTGCTGGCCATTGCTATTCTGCTTGCCACCTCATCGTCTAGGCTGACAGATCTCGACAGCGTGCTGCCCAGATATGTGAATTTGTCTACGACATTCAGCGTCTGCCCGCTGACTGTAGTCTCTGGTTTTGCGTACGGCATGCCTGGTGCTGGTTGGTACAGGACCTCTGTTATTTTGGCATTTATAGTCAGGCCAAAATTTTCGCATGCGACAGAGAACCGATCCATTCCAACCTGCATGTTCAGTTCTGAGTTGCTCATTAGAGCGCAGTCGTCAGCAAATACAAGTTCCATGATTATGTCGCCAGCCACTTTGGTTTTGGCTTTCATTCTTCTGGGATTGAGTAACTTGCCATCTGTGCGGTACTTTATGTGTATTCCAAGCTCCAGTGATCTGAAGGCGTCTGTCATCGTGGCCGCGAACATCATGCAGAACAAGGTCGAGGCGAGTACACATCCTTGTTTTACTCCGTTTGATACTAGAAACGTTTTAGAGTTAATGCAGTAAAGAAATGGGCGTCACAATAAACAAAAACAAAACACTCTCAACACTCTTCTCGCTCTCTACAAAGCCAGAGCAGATCGACCTATATTTAGAAAACAGCCTACTTCATAGAGAAGACAATCCTACATACCTAGGAATTAGATATGATAAAAGATTAACATGAAGCTCACACATAGAGGATACTAAAAAAAAAAAGAACACACTCAAATTAAGGCTCATTACAAAACGGAGGGACAGATACTAAATCTGACAGAAAAATACAAGTGTATGAATGAACATCCAATGCAATGAAAAGTCAATGAATTAACAAAAACCGCATAAAAAGAACAAGCTTCAATCATCTAGCAAAAGCCCTTACAGTCAGGATCATCATATCAAAAAGTCCAACGACATGGGAAATGATACAGGTATATGAAAATACAGACAAAATACAAAGTGGGAGGAATCAGACAATGGATTGAGAGAAAAAACCCTAAAGCATATTGGAGACGCCTATCCTCAACCTATGTGGATGTACGTCTACACAGATGGATCATCAGAGGAAGCATTAAGAAAATGAGGGGCGAGACTCGTCATATTTCTACAGAATGGAACCGTTATAGAAAAAGCATGTGCTGCCTGGGATCCTTCGACTAATCTAAGAACAGAGCAACAGGCAATAATTGAAGCAGGCAAACTATTGGATGAAATGGGTTAAAGGATAACAAAATAGTGTTTTTGTGTGACTGCATGGCAATTTTGCAGGCCACACAAAGAGAGCCACGAGATAGTAAATAAACTCTCAAATCACAATAAAATCACCCTCCAGTAGATTCCAGCTCACTACGGCATACCTGGGAATGAATGAGAAGACAGACTGGTCAGGGAGGGAAGGCAAAGAGAACAATTCACCCACCCAGTGTCACTGCCAGAAGTCAAGGCACATATACAACAAAAATATAAATAACAGCGGATAGAGAGAACAAGCAGCAAATACCCACAGGACCCAATCAATATACTAAATAGGAAACAGAATACCACTATTTTCAGAACAGCTCATTGCAGACTAAATGCACACATGCATACAATGAAAGCAGCACAGACTGCACATTGTACATGTCAGAGAGGACCCCAGACTCCAGACCACATCCTGCAAACATGTTCACTGCACAAAGCATCCCGTGAGAAGACCTTGCTCTAGGAAAGAAACATACAAGATAAACTGTGGGGAACCATTGAGGACCTGCGACTGACGTGTCACTTCATGGAGGCAACACATCTGGTGGCATAAAACGAGCAGACGAAACTGAACGCAAAGAAGAATACCAGGATTTTGAGATTATATATATATATCGTCGTCGATGAGGACCATCAACATCATCACATGTCATAATGTAACCTTGAGTATGTGTGTGCTTATGACTGATCAAGTCAATTCGAGCCTGGAAAAGTCTGTGACACGACTGGCAAACGTAGTCAGCAGCTGTCTCTGCCATGTTGTCTGCTCTAGACTTCCTGATTGCACGTCAATCCTTGGATTCCTCGATACGGAGACCCTCGCTGAATTTAACGCCGTTTATGACCGTGCTCTTCCATGTTGAGCGATTTTGAGCCAGGTTCTCCCAGATGTTAGTTAGTTAGTTAGTTGCCCATCGCAAACTAAGATGGCGATAGCGTCAGACATGTTTATTCAGATGTGACCGCAAATGACTGTATAGTCCGATCTTAGCCTGACAAACTCTACGTAAGGCAAACGTGAACAGCATTTGTAGTTGGGCAGTCTTGCATTATTTTCTGTCGTACAGCTCGCTTTTCCTGCTCTTCCATGATGGACCTCTGCTCAGCAGTGCAAGAACCGTCATGTGTGACAGCAAGCGGAGCGGTTCGGAGCAAGCAGCTCTCAGTCAGCAACATCAAGGGAGAAACTCTTCAAAGAAACTTGTAGAGTGTATCAGCACGACACACACTAATCTTGATGGCAACACTGATTCCCTGCCGGTTCCAAACATTTTCACGAAGTCTTCCGAAAGCAGCACTCGAATTTCTTCTTTAAACATCGTTCTCAAGTTCTTCCATCTTGTCTTCGACAAAGTTCTTCACTCTTGTCTTCGACAAAGTTCTTCACTCGTGTCTTCGATATACTGTTGTTACCATTCACTTCCTGCATTCTGCGATGAATGTCAATTGGTCGACATCCTTCAGCTGTTAGAAACCAAATCACCGCTCGCCGATCAACTCTGGGCGGATTCCGTATCACACCCACCATGTTTTTATTTGCTAGTTTCTCTCCAAATTCCTCTCAGGATTTATGTTTGGCCTTGAACATAGTCTTCTTTGCTTCAGTTCTAAAATTTACATATTCTTTACATTTGTTTGTTTGTTCTTCTGTATTCCTAGTTTCTAAATATTGCTTTCATGTCATTTTATTTTCTCGTATTATTCTGTTCACTTCTTCTGTCCACCATGGTGTATTGTTCCTCGTCCACCCTTCTTTGGTTTGACCGCATGCCTCTACTGCAGCCTCTTTGAGGTTGTCTGTGAATTTTACCGAGATCATGTCCATATCTTCTTCAGATTCCTCTATCCTTCCTATTGCTGTTGTTATGAGCCCTTGGTATTTCCTTTTAACATCTGGTTCTCTTAGTTTGTAAGCCTTAATTGTATTTTCTCCTTGTGTATTATTATGTTTCTTGCTTGTTGATGGATGTTGCCTGGCTGGATAACTTTTTTTTTTCTTCTAGATTTCACTCTTTATTTTAACTAGGTAGTGGTCCTCTGAACACTCTAGCATCCTTTACATACTTGAAATCACATTTCCTCACTATTGCAGAGTCAATTACGGATCTTTCATTTCTTGCCGACTCGCATCTTATGTAGGCATGGATTCGCTTGTGTGAAAACCTTATATTTGTAATAACATGGTTTTGATCTCTGCAGAATCTCAGCAATCGTTTTCCATTGTAATTTAAGACATCATCTACATACTTACCGATCACTCCGTCCCATCTAGAATAGTCGTTTCCAACTCTTGCGTTGAAGTATTCAAGGAGAAGTATTTCATTTTGGCAATCGTCAACGGTTCTTTGAAAGAGCTCATAATATTTATCTTTTATGTTTGGTGCATACACAGTGACGATATCCATTTGACTATCCTCCTCTTGCAGACTTAGCACCATCAATCGTTCTGAAATGAACTTCCATCCTTTAATATTTGCTTTTTTATTACTGTCAACTATACAGCACACCCCTGCCCTGGCTCTTTCAGTCATGGGAACTCCGCTGTAGTATAACATGTTGCTGTCATGGTCCAGAACGCCCTATACTTTTTATTTGTTTCTGTAAGTGCCTGGACTGTTAATTTTGCTTTTTTCATCTTCTCTATTAGTTCATTTTCTTTCCCGTTTATACTTCTTACATTCCATGTTTCGTAAGTCGTGGTCCTTATTTCTCGCCTGTTCGTCGCCGTTAAGATCAGTCCGGTTTTTTCTCTATGGTTTGACTTGTATTCGTTTCTTAAGACAAACAGCAGATTAGACTGTTGTGTCTTTGTATTGTGGAGGGGCTGTCTACCTTACAGGATGCATGCCTGCCGACCCGTTTTTATCCACGTTTATTTATGCGCAGCTAACCTCCAAATAAGGAGGTCTTTCAGCAATCCTCAACCCTGCAGACGCGCCTTGTAGGAGGTAGGTTCCTCCCCCAGGGCATCTGTAATCTATGACTTATAATCCTGGTTTTCACTCATGCAAAGGAAGTGCCTGATGCCAGGTAATCAAGTGTTTACACTCAATTATATCTTTTACATAGTGGCGCCATTTCAGACAAATGGGTTTACTCAAGCCGTCTCTCTATCTCATTATTGGACGTTCGCATGGGCGATTAAAGGTGTAGGGCCACCAAAACGTTACCTTTAGTGGCCATATGTCGTCCAACATAGACATAGCTCTAGTATGTGATCAAATATTATCCTGGCTTCTTGTCGTGAGTCAACTGTCTATAACTAACCAAATATTATCCTGGCTTCTTGTCGTGAGTCACTTGTCTGTAACTGACCAAATATTATCCTGGCTTCTTGTCGTGAGTCACTTGTCTGTAACTGATTAAATATTGTCCTGCTTCTTGTCGTGAATCACCTGTCTGTAACGGACCATATATTATTCTGGCTTCTTATCGTGAGTCACTTGTCTGTAACGGACCATATATTATTCTGGCTTCTTATCGTGAGTCACTTGTCTGTAACGGACCATATATTATTCTGACTTCTTATCGTGAGTCACTTGTCTGTAACGGACCATATATTATTATGACTTCTTGTCGTGTATTTCCTATCTGTGCCAGATCAATACGAATGGAGTCCAATCCATCCAGTTACAGTTTAATAAAGCATTAGTTGCATGCGCATATGCCTCTCATTTGGTATCTGACCAACGCTGGGCAGCCGGAGATATTTAACCTATGCCCTCCTCAGAGCCCATTCCAACTATCGCTGTCCAATCTCTTATTATAACTACATTATATGCTGCCTTTGTTACAATCTCTTATTATAACTACATTATATGCTGCCTTTGTTACAATCTCTTATTATAACTACATTATATGCTGCCTTTGTTTCAATCTCTTATTATAACTACATTATATGCTGCCTTTGTTACAATCTCTTATTATAACTACATTATATGCTGCCTTTGTTACAATCTCTTATTATAACTACATTATATGCTGCTTTTGTTACAATCTCTTATTATAACTACATTATATGCTGCCTTTGTTACAATCTCTTATTATAACTACATTATATGCTGCCTTTGTTACAATCTCTTATTATAACTACATTATATGCTGCCTTTGTTACAATCTCTTATTATAACTACATTATATGCTGCCTTTGTTACAATCTCTTATTATAACTACATTATATGATGCCTTTGTTATCCTTAGTATTTGCTCTAGAGCACGATACACCCCTTAGCCTTCTTATATATATATATTTAAAAAACAACGAAACATGATATTGTACAACAACACTGAGTAACACACTAGTATGCACAACCTGTTACTGACACATATGTCTGTGTGCTGCGTTTATAGAGTATGACTTGTAGCTTATCAGTACGCATGCACACTAATTGTGAATGAACAGTACGGTGCAGCTAAGAATTCCTCTATGCTCGATCACTCGGACACAACATGCTTCTTGCCAATAGTAGATGTTCTGTTTGGACGACCCTGCTGGTCTTTCTTCCAATTGAGCAGCCTCAGGAGCCTACCAGGTAAATTATTTCAGTTGGCTTATAAACCAATGCAACACAGATTTATTCAAGACCTTTGTTACAGTACTTTTGGCAACACTGTCCGCAAAACGACTAGAATAAAATACAGGAGCCACGTGCATGACGGGCTCATTGAGTCTCGTAGACCTGGACGCGTTGTTCACCATGACCGATGGATAATCCTGTCCTGACTCGGACTGCATTCTGAATAACATGGCACAACATAAAATAATATAATAATTCCGCTGCGGACAGAGGAAGAGAAGGGGGCTTGGATTTCTTAACCGATACTTTGTTCAGACAGGAAGGGGTGGAGGGGTTCGGGGGAGGGAAATAGAGAAGTTCGGCAGAAATGCGGAAACATTCTGGACACAGTCATCGAGGAAAAGGCTTATGTAAACCTTATAACAGACGCAGAGGTGGAATATGCCAAATATGGAGCGAAACTGATACAGGAAGAATACTTGGTCAATTACCTAAAAGCAAAAGTAATAATCAAATGGCAATACATTGTGAATGGACATGAAGAACACACCAAACACCACCCCCATTATGGACTGCACACCAAACACCATTCACATTATGGACTGCACACCAAATTTCAGATAGATACCACCAGCCTACATTACCGTGGTCTAGCAAACATGGCAGCAGCATACCTACTGTAGGCTGCCTCCAGCAAGCCTAGCTGAGAAAGAGGATGTGGGCCCACGTCCTCTCCATTGGAGGGCAAACAGTATGGCGTAGTATTGGGACCATGACAACGAAAGCATTTGACATACTGGTCCCAGTCACAATAAGTAATGATCGCAATAGAAGTGCAAGAAGGCGAACACAAGCAAAGGTGGTTTCGAGGTAAGGTGTCTGCTTGGGTGGTGTAATTGGTGGTCCCGAGGTAAGGTGTCTGCTTGGGTGGTGTAATTAGTGGTCCCGAGGTAAAGTGTCTGCTCCGGGTGGTGTAATCGGTCTTCCCGAGGTAAGGTGTTTGCTTCGGGTGGTGTAATCGTTGGTCCCGAGGTAAAGTGTCTGCTCCGGGTGGTGTAATCGTTGGTCCCGAGGTAAGGTGTCTGCTCCGGGTGGTGTAATCGTTGGTCCCGAGGTAAGGTGTTTGCTTCGGGTGGTGTAATCGTTGGTCCCGAGGTAAGGTGTTTGCTTCGGGTGGTGTAATCGTTGGTCCCGAGGTAAGGTGTTTGCTTCGGGTGGTGTAATTGTTGGTCCCGAGGTAAAGTGTCTGCTTCGGGCGTCGGAAATTTTTTCACTTGGATCTTATGTTAAAAATTATCTCCATCTATGGGTAGTGAGATCAGACTTCCGTGTTCAGTGCCGAGCACGTTAAAAATCCCCTGGCACTTAGAAATCGAAAAGAGTAGGCTTAACGGCCGCTGCCCGGTCAACATTCAAAAATCTACCCAAAACTATTTGTACCTTTCCCCAGGTCTAGTAAGCCTCACACACAGTGCCTGCGGAAACTGCTGAGGATTATATAGCAGGGCATGGTGCCAAATACAGATGTGGTAGCACGATAGAGCATGTCCAGTACACACTTCACGATATGTGCAGCACAGCTGAGATGGGCTGGTCATGTGAAACGCATGTCGGATCAACGTCTACCAAAAAAGCTGCATTATGGTAAACTCCAAAATGGCAAGAGAGCAAGCGGTGGGCAGCGGAAAAGGTACAAGGACACACTAAAGAGATCACTGATCCAGTGCGATATTAACCCCGATGACTGGGAAATAACCACCAACAATCGCACAGACTGGTGCAGCACTATTGCTGAGGATGTTCCGAGATATCAGGTGTCAAGAATAGAGGCCACCCAGAGACGATCGCTCCTCAAGTCAACTCACATCAACCATTTTCCAACCCCAGTGGAAGGAGGTGTCTTATTTCCCTGTACAAAGTGCAAAAGACAATTCAAGGTTCAGATTGGCTTATTTAGCTATCTTCGAACTCATGCGAACGGTTTACAGTGAATGCTGACAAAGTGGTCCTCATCGAATACGATGGAGGAACAGCAGTAAGTCGCAGGAAGTTTTTACGTACAGCCAGAGCCTTCGGCTACCTGGCAACAGACATAACAATAAAACATGCCTGTTTGAATACCATGATTCCAAGTATCCCATGTGTATATTAAGTTAACAGGAGATAATGATCAATTACAGTAGAAGTGATACTAAGTTTAGAGGAGGGCATGACAAATTATAGTTAAGACAATACGAAATGCTTATGTGAGTCGATGAATTATCAATGATGCCTATAGTTGGGATTGGAAGGATACAAAAATACGACAGGATTATGTTGGACCAAAATGTATTTGGTCCCCACTATCTGATGGAAGCCTGTTATGTTCTACATCCGGTTGCTAACGAAACGAAAGTTGCCTACGTGTACTGTAAGCGTCTATCTTCACTAAGTAACATTCGATTATATTGTATTAAATTAATTATGTGCAGTTGGCAATAAATAAAGCAAGTTATAAAGATATCTTTAAATTATTTATAGAGGAAAATTAAAGACTGTTTTGAATTTAATTCAGTTTATCATACATATAAATAGAGAGTTTCGCGTTAGTAAATTAAATATGTAAAAAACTATCACTAACATCGGCCGTATAAATTAGACTAATTAAATAATAATTATTGATCTGAAAAGTCTAAACACTATCATGCTTTATTGATTTTTTTAAAAAATTTGCAATTTATGGAATGTCAGGTTCATTGTGCTTGTCGGATCCATAACTTCATATCAGATATATATTCAATTGCGGTCGTAGTAATACTATTAGTATTACTATTCTGTAGACTTGACTAGGTTAAAATCAGTTAAAAAGGTACTAAGACTAAGGCCAAGGGATCTAGTGAAGACCATTTTTTATTGATTGAGCCAATTAGAAAATAATCAATATTTATTGCCTAATAATAATGATTTAATATAGTGCGATGGAGCCAAGAAATCAGAAAATTTGTATTATTTGACACTTGTGGCATCATTATCACTATGAATGTCTTGATGTAAATATGGATCCTGGATTGGCAGAATGGACTTCTCACGAAGTTAAATAGAATAGTAGTATTATTACTATATTATAGATACTGATACTCGATAGATATTACAAATATTTATCATCTTATTTATGAAAGTATGGTTGTTAAAAATGATTGCCCTAATTAAGCTAAAATATCCTCAACTACTTAAACTTTAAGCCCCAGAAAAATGCAATCCAATGATATATCAACCAAGTCTCTATGTCGACCGCCACGAAAGTTATGATTTTTTATTTATTTAATTTAGCTTAAAAATCCGCAAAGGGTTTATAGAGAAACATTAAAAATATGGTCTATGAAAACTTGTATCCGAAAAGTAGAGTGGAGTGGATAATATGCCGATTATCTCAGCTATTCATGACAGAACACCTGTCAACTAGTAATAGTATTAACTCTTCATGTTGATTTTCCAAGGCGTGAACAACACTTCAACTACAGCAATAGCTATTGATTAGTAGTTTTAGTATCAGATAGTTTAATAATTATCTTAATTGTAGTTGACTAAATACTAATTAATAATTTATATACACACCACGACCAATGATCAAACGTATGCACAAGTTGTGCCAGTGAAATATCTATTGTCTTACCAACTTAACTTAACGTTTTTATACTGGTTTAGAAGACTCATCAGAGTCTGTTGTAGACAACCAGTCACATTTGCATTACCCTGCTTTAAAAGCTATGCACATCCAATCTATTTTTAAATGCATTAACTGTCTCTGCCTCTACCACCTCATGGGGTAATGCATTTCAATCATTCACCACTCTCTGACTAAAAAAATATTTCCTAATATTCAATCTGAATCTTTCTTTAGTTAATTTGTATCTGTGCTCTCTTGTTCTCATTGGCGGTTGTATTTTGAAAAACTTGTTATAGTCTAATTTTACCTTTCCTGTGATTATTTAATAAACCTGTATTGTCACCTTGAATTCTTCTCTTTTCTATACACTGTAGGCCAGTTTTACTGAGTCTTTCCTCGCAACTGTAATTCTGGAATCCCACTATCAGTTTTGCCGCTCTTTTTTGTATCCTTTCCAGCATGTTTATATCTCCTCTACGAAAAGGACTCCACACCTGTACACAGTACTCCAATCTAGGTCTAACTAATGCTTTATACAGTTTGACAATCACCTCCTTACTTCTATGTTTAATATTTCTTTTTATCATACCTAACATTGCATTTGCCTAATTCACTGCTACCTGGACTTGCTCATTCATTTTTACTGTATGCTCTATTATAACCCCTAGGTCCCTTTCCTTTTCTATCATTCTAATTTTGTTCTCGCTCATTCTGTAACTATGTTCCATATTGGACCTACCCATGTGGATGATTGTATATTTATCTATATTAAATTTCATTTACCATTTCACAGACCAGTCTCAAATTTGATCCAAATCCAACCTCAATATATCCACCTCTGCTATAGATGAGATACTCCTACATAGTTTTGTGTCATCTGCAAATTTTTCAATCATGGAACCCTATATCAATGTCCAGATTGTTTATATATATATATCAAGAACTATATCAGTCCCAAAACCGATTAGATGTAATTTTTGTTTATTTTTGTAGATAGGCCACCAGGCAGTCTTAGATGATAAAGTTTCCAGCCAGATTTAACGGTGGATTCAAATATCTGGAATTGACAACAATTGATCTGCAGATCACAGTGTGTACTAAAACTAAGAAAAAGATCATTAATAAAATAAGTCATATTTACTGGCTATATAATTGAAGAAATGCAGATTTACATATTTTGGAAGACACATTGACAAAGATATGCAAACAAGCCAGTATGCCAACACAGCACATATATTTATTAAGCCAAATTTGGTCCCATTTCCAAATAATTTACTATGTTTACTACTCTGACCAGAGATACATAAATATAAATTTATTCCTACTCTATGGCTAAAAAATATTACATATAACCAAGATTATTGCATCCTGAATCAACACATGCCTCTGCTACATAATGTGTCATTATATGACAAGAAGTAATAATAAATATAAGACATGGAATAGAACACAACAAATACAACAGGAATTTGAGGAAAGAAAATGGAGATGAATAAGATATGCCAAGAGAAAGTATTATAATCAGAACTTTTATGGACTTGGAGCCACAAGAGAGGGCTGGGTAGGTCCAGGACTATCTGACAAAACACACAAAACAAGGAAGCCAGGATAACCAGTTTGATGGATGCAATTTGCAAAGACTTAAAAAAAAAAGAATTGTGGAAGTGACTATCACATTCTTATTCTGAATGAGAATACGTAATTATAAACCATGTATTATTAAATTTGTATTTCCATATATATATATATGTATATATGTAACGTTTTATTTGTTTTGTTATAAAATCAGATATCCGGTAGTTTACAATTCCTGTGTGGTATCCTGCACTAATGGCCAAGCATAAAAAGGGCGCTGCAAGTAAAAAAAGTAGTAAGTATATTACTAATCAAAATTAACAAACCCATACTCTTTCATCCACCAAAGCAGCAACATTAACAAAATGGAACAGTTCACTTAAATAATTTACATAATTTACTTTTAGCAACATAAACATTTTTTTATTATATTATAATAAAAGACCAGCTATAGGGGACGGCGTGGGCTAGTGGATAAGTGACACGGCTCACAATCCAAAGGTGCTGGGTTCGATCCCCATCACAGCACCGGCCATTACCCCGAGGAAGCAAACCCTTAGAAAATGCAGGAGGAAGCAGACCCTTACATAAAATGCATGCTGAAGTCAGATGCACAGGGTTGACAGGCGCAAAATAAATACCACAGCGCAACACACACCGCCTTGGGAAATAGAGAAATAAGGCGATCGAAATAATAAAAAGACCAGCTATAATTTAACATAGTGAAAATACTCTGAATTCTTGTCCACTACAAGATACATGGAATTGAGAGGGCAGATAGGCTAGCCAAAGAGGAAGGATGTGAAACCCAAACTGCACAAGAAGCAATAAAAACAATGATACAAATACATTTTAAAGGTAAATGGCACAGAGAGCACTCAGCATCTGAAATGGCACATGACTTGTCTTTTCTTAACTTCAGGATAATGAGCTTTCACTCCTCTTTTCCCTGTGTCATGTACTGGAATGCACATTTTTTTCATCTGTTTTGTGTCTCCATACAAGGTGTTAGTGATGGGTGGGGTTGTTATCTGATATGCGCACCACATGGCTGACCCATCTGTATTTGTGTAACAGAGCGACGTCTATGATGTCAGTGAAGGAAGTTAGATGTCTGATCTCGGCATTTCGGATTTTGTCTCGAATGGAACATAAACATTTTGATGTCCTTCACTCCATTGTTCTTTGGGCAACGTGTAGTCCATCTGCATCAGCTTTCCGTAGGGTCCACACCTCGCAGCCATATACCATGGCTGGAATAACCACACTGTTGAAGGTGTGAGCCCTAGTGTTGTCGTTTCGTATCTGTTGCAGTACAGGTTTAATTCAGTTGAAGCTGTGAATGTATGTTTTGTATCTGTAAATCTGTTGTCTCTTAAATACATTATTTTAAAGACTTTTACTGTAATGTTTTGTCATTCAAATTTGCTTCCTTGTGCACCATTCTTCTGTTGTACTTTCATCTCAGAAGTAGACATTTACAGCATTACTCTTTTTACTAAATATATATTATCGTTCATTATTATATATGTTATTTGGAAAAACTATAAGCCCTACTGGAATGATGAGTTGCAGAAAGTGGAAGATGCAGTAACAAATGCTAGGAACATGGCAGAACGAGAAAAATCCATGGAGGCAAACATCGCCCTCAAAGCCGCCACGGCGAAGTGCAAACACACTCTCAAGCAAACAGCAAGAGAAAGCTGGAAAAATAAAACGGAAAGTCTAAACCTGGACAAAGAAGAGAACAAGCTATGGAAGCTAGTCAGAGCCATGAACGACGAAACCCCTTCAAATAAACAAATTACTATCAAGCAGGGCGAGAACTTGTTCACAGGTAAGAAAGCCGCAAACGCCTTTGTCGATCACTATGCCAGAGCAAACCACATCGAGGTCCCTGCAGATAAGCATACAGACATTAGCGAAGAGCTAAAGGGACACGAAAACATAAATACGGCTCCCGAAGAGCACATGATGGCCAAACTAACAATGCGCGAAATGGAAGAGGCTATGAGAACACTAAAGAAAAGGAAATCTCCCGGAAAAGACGGGATAACAAACGAAATGCTGATGGGGCTGGGCCAAACAGCGAAGAGGAAACTACTATCAGTCCTGAACCAAAGCTGGAAAAGGGGTATTGTACCCCAGGCATGGAAAGATGCAATACTGGTACCAGTACCAAAAACAGGAAAGGATAAAACAGATCCAAATGGATACAGGCCCATCAGGCTACTGAGCTGTGTCGGCAAGCTGATGGAACGGATGATAAACACCAGATTGATGTGGCATCTGGAAGAAAAACGAATACTAATTCCACAGCAAGCCGGCTTTAGACAGCACAGATCCACTGAGGACCAGGTCATCCTCATAGCCCAGGAGATAGAAGATGCCTACCAGGCACAGAAACACACAGTAGCTGTTTGGGTGGATCTGGAAAAGGCATTTGACAAAGTCTGGAAGGACGGACTTAGAGTCAAGCTAAGAAGAAGTGATGTCTGTGGGAAGATGTACAAGTGGATCAACCACTACCTCAAACAAAGAACGGCCAGAGTCCAAGTACAAGGGCAGATGAGCAAAAAAGGTGACACTCGAGCAGGGAGTACCCCAAGGGGGAGTATTGTCACCCACACTCTTCCTGGTATATATAAACGATATTACAGAGAATATACCGAGAAGAGTCCATAGCTCAATGTTTGCAGACGATCTGGCTATGTGGACCTCTGAAAAGAATCTCACCATAGCAAGAAATCGGATGCAGACGGCCCTAACATCGCTGGAAGAGTGGGCGAACTCATGGCTGGTCAAAATAAACGAGGAGAAAACCACGCGCACAATATTCTCGCTTTCATTAAAACCCCAAAGTACCAAATTAAGCCTAAATGGCAAAATCCTGCAGCCAAACGACAACCCAACCTATCTGGGAGTCACATTTGATCGGCGCATGACATGGAAAAGTCAGATTGAGAGAAACCGAATGAAAGCCAGAGAAAGAATGGCAATCATGAGGAAACTTGCTGGCACAAGCTGGGGTGCAGACGAAGGCATACTAAAGAAACTGTACACTGGAAGAGTGAGACCAGTTCTCGAGTATGGCATTGCGGCATGGACAACAGCAGCGAAGGCGAACTTCGATAAAGTTAACAAACTTCAAAACCAAGCCATGAGAATTATAACGCCAATTGTAGAACTTGAAAAGATTACAAAACTGCAATCCATGACCGATAGAAGAGACTGCAGAGCCCAGCTGCAGTCAGAGAAACTCCGAAGACTGACGGACTATCCAATGTACCAGAGACTAAACAATTTGGGAAATGGGAAACTAAAGCGGAGAAACTTTGCAGAAATAGCCAAAGCAAAGATGCACGAAGATCCCACAAACGCACAAACAACACCAAAACCCATCACTACTGTACGAAAACCTACCTGGAGGCAGGATATATTTCCAGAGGTGGTAGAAAATATACCAGGTATTGCAAACAAAAACTGCCAGACTGAAAAAGAAAGGAGAGACACTACCCTAAGCTTCATAACGAAAAGCTACCCAAGCATGGACTGGACCCATGCATACACCGACGGTTCTGTAACAAACACTACACAGAACGGAGGGGCAGGAGCATTCCTGAACCTACCAAATGGCAGAAAAATAACACTGTCATTCGCTACTGGTAAGTACACAAGCAATTTCAGAGCGGAGGCAGAGGCACTGAGGGCGGCAGTGGAAGAAATGGTGACACACAGTGAAAATGAGAGCCATATAGTCCTGCTGACAGATGCTCTCGCCGTAGTCACAGCGCTAAAAAGCCAGAAAAACACTGAGCTTAATGACTTAAGAGCAGCACTCTGCAAACTGTGCCAGCAGTCCGCACCAAAAAGGGTAGTGGTACAGTGGGTTCCGTCACACTGCAACATCCAAGGCAACGAGGAGGCAGACAGACTGGCAAAAGAAGGTGCAAGACTACCACAAACAGATACCAGTATGACGTACGAAGAGTCAAAACGGCTTATCAAAGCCAGATACATGACCAAATGGGAAACCGAACATACTGGTTACACCAAAAACGATGCCTATTACCAGTTGAACCGAAGAGAGCAGGTCGTTGTCTTCAGACTCCGCACTGGCCACAAAAGACTGAGGTACCACCTATTCAACAAATTGAAGATAGGGTGTACCGACGAATGCCCGTGCGGTACTGGTAAAATGACCACTGAACATCTGCTGCAGAACTGCCCGACATACGAGGATCAGAGAGAGCAGATGTGGCCATTACCAGTGGAACTGCAAGACAAGCTCTATGGCAGTGGCGAGAGCCTCAGGATGACCGCCGCTTTTTTCGAAAAATAATGGTTACTGTCTGACTGTGTACGCAGAAGAAGAAGAAGAAGATATATGTTATTTACCATTAGTTTCATTGTTATTGATTTGTATATTTTGAGAGGAAGAGAAAAGTTTATTAGACTGAAATATTTATTTTGTTTCACCATACGATTAGATTCCAATACACAAATTACAGAAGAAGTCAAGTTATCACAAAATGGAAATGAGAAAAAAGATCCTAATAAAGTTCAAGAGCAGACACAAAGGTCTAATGCTCATCTAGCAACAAAGAATAAATTACACCTTTCAGAACATCAGCAAAAGAGAACCAGGTAAAGTGTGTTCAAAACAAATAGTGGCTGTCCTATTTATGCATTTATTCATGCTTTACTGAAACAATGCAAATGTATGTGACATACATCAAGCATTTTCTGTATAATGGCATAATTTATCACTTGTTGATCAAATTAGTTATTTTATAGTGCTAATGTAGGATAACATTTGTTGTTTGTTATTTTAGTTTTCCAATTATGCCTTTCTCAGACCTTGGTAATTTCAGCCAGTGTCTTTGTGATTATTTAAAGTGACCTGTAATGTGGTATAGCTTCTTAACCTGAAAGCTTAAGGCATTCATCAGTCTTGATGTTTCTTATGTACTATTTTCTGGATATCTAGCTCAGTGGTCTCAAGTCTTGAACAGGAATAAATCTGATGATGATCATCCCTACATTCTGTTATCAGTGTCAAAGTTGGATCCTATTAGATAGCCACAAATGTAAGATGAAAAACCTGTATTGTGGGGGTTACATTGGTTAATTACTATATTGAAGCACAGAAAATAAAGTGGTTCAGACATTTGACAAGGATGCAGCATGATTAGCCTGCAAACAATAGGTAGAACCTGATAACAATGGATAAAGGGTATCAATGAAACAGTCCAAAAGTTCAACATGTCAGTAATACAAGCTTCCCATCTAGCATAAACCAGAAGTCTATGCATACCATTGATATTGATCCGTTGTGAAAACTTCGCAATGTTTAAGATGTTAGTGATGATAACATTAGAAGAACTGTTGTAATAGTGAAAACTATACCACTTCGTACACTTGCAGACGCCAACTTGTAAATATCTAAAGAAAGCAGATGTCAGTCTGAGGTTATTGGTATCTTTATAGATCTTGTCCATGAGTGTTGCTGGTGATGGCCCTATGTGCTTTCTGTTTGTTTTATGTTGGGCACTTTTGTAGCAGATGTTCAGTTGTCATTTTATCAGTGCTGCAGACACATTCATTGTTATATATTTTGCACTATATGTTGAACAGATGGAATTTCAATCTGTTGTAGTTCGTGAGAAGTCTAAAGATTGCCACATGTTGAACTCTGTTGAGCTGGTAATATACATCATCGTTGTTGACCTCGACTGTCTGCTTTCCATTTGTTCCTATATCTGCATCTGGTAAATATCTTCACTCCTTCATAGGTCATTCTTATATGAGATTGAGGTAGCTTTTCACTCTCCCTTGACACCCTGTCAAACTTAATGATTTAAGAGCAGTACTCTGTCAACTATGCCAGCAGTCCACACCAAAAAGAGTAGTGGTACAGTGGGTTCCATCCCACTGTAAGATTCAAGGCAACAAAGAGGCAGACAGACTGGCAAAAGAAGGTGCAAGATTACCACAACCAGATTCTAGTGTGACCTATGAAGAGTCCAAAAGGCTTATTAGGACCAGATACATGGCCAAATGGGAAACAGAGCATACTGGCTACACAAAAAATGATGCCTATTACCAGGTCATGGTCTTCAGACTCCGCACAGGTCACAACAGACTGAGGTACCATCTATTCAATAAGCTGAAGATAGGTGGTACTGACGAATGCACCTGTGGTACAGGGAAAATGACAGCTGAACATCTGCTGCAAAATTGCCTGACATACGAGGACCATAGAAAGCACATGTGGCCATCACCAGTGCCAACACTAGACAAGCTCTATGGCAGTGTCGACAGCCTCAGGATGACAGCTGCTTTCTTCGAACAAATTCAAGTCGACGTCTGACAGCGTACAAAGAAGAAGAAAAAGAAGACACCCTGTCAACTGCTTGATTGCCAAGGATGTTTGTTTTTTTTAGCCGGTGATATTGTGTTTTTGCATTTCCATCACAGCTTGCGCGGCTTTTCCTTTTTCATACATTGTGAGTACGTTCAAGGTACCAAACTTGGACATCAACTTACCAGAACAAAATTGATGATCTCAAATTACTGGACACCTATATCTGTTGTAGTTTCAGTGTACGTTACTCAGGCACTATGGAGCGCCTCAAAGTTCTTGAACATAATCCAGAAAACATGAGGCTATGGAAACTGAACTCTTTGAAATAATAACTGGGGTTTGACAGGGTTGTCTCTATTATCATTATTCTTCCTGCTGGCCGTTGACTGGATTATGAAGTCAACAACATTGACAATGGCATTAAATAGGCATTGACGAGACAACTTGATGATCTCGACTTTCCGATGATTTTACTCTACTGTCACATAACAACTGTCAAATGTAAAATAGATAAGTGTACTTGAGGAGAGGTCACCACAATTGGATCTGAAAATACACAGAGATAAAACACAGGTTTTGAAAATAAATACAACTAACGTTGATAGCTATGTGTTGAGGAACACTCTCCTTCAGTACCCGGTATGTGGAATCTTTCATATATCTTGGTAGCAATATGAACATATTGGGAGGTACAGAAAAGGGTGTTAAGTTAAGAATACAGAAGGGGTGAGATGAGCTTTTATTGCATTAGGGACCTTACGGAAATCAAAAGAAATTAAAACTAACACCAAATTTAATATCTCCAACGTAATGTTCGTTCTTTTATATGGCTCTGAAACGGGGAGGACAACAAAGACACATACGAAAAAGGTACAGACTTTCATAAATAGTTGCCTGCACAGAATATAAGGGTGAAAATGATACGATAAGATCACAAATGGGGAACTGATGGCAAGAACAGGAAAGATACCAGGGAAGTATGACATACAGCAGAGGCGTTGGATAGGCCACCTATTATGGAAACCGGTTGATAACATTACAAGACAGCCTCTGTTCTGGAATCCAAAGGACAGGATGAATAGCGAACAACTGAGAGAGACATGGAAGAAGGAGCTGGATGCCAATATTAGAGTGGCAGGCAGGAAGTGGACAGAACTGGCTCAGATGGCTCATGATAGGAAGACTGCGTGTACGTGTTGAAGACCTATACTCCTCAAGGAGTTGTCAGGTTTTTGATTGATTGGTATAGTTTACTCATTCTTAGTTCCTTTATGTCAGTATATTTGTGACTTCCAAATGCTGCAACCACTGACAGCATGTCTATGAACAAAATCACTTGTATCTCTGTGGTTCCATCTGTAAAAACTTTTTCTGCAGTTTTCAAGAGCTCTGAACCAAAGTTGCTTGAAAATGTCCTTGTTACCACTGATAGCTTTCTTTGTGTATAGTTTTAGGCTCAGAATGATTCCTTCATTCTTTGTTGCATCTGTATTTATTTCATCAGTACATACATGTCCAGTTGTTGCTCAGTGAATGTGTCCTTTTGTGTTTTACATATAACACTTTTCTTTTACATTCTATCTTACTGTTCTTTTCTCAAGGCTGGAAATGTGTTTTTTATCAGCTCTGGAAAGTCCTATTTTCTCCAGGTCTGAAGCATGTGTTTCAACTATGATGTGCCATTGAAGAGAGCTATTCTCCATTTTGTTTTTACTGATGCCATATGAAACTATTTAATGTTCTTGTAAACATTATACTAATTGCCAGCTGGCTTATAAGTTGGAAGTCTCAACAGATTATTTATTTATACTAAACTATATGGGGAGGAAGACAAACATCTGAACAGGCAAAATATACTGATCAGACATGTTAGTCATGGTCAGGCAAAACATACTGGCCAAGACCCTCACCCCGGCTTCCAAGTAGCCCTCCCTGGAAATGGGCTGTTTTCACCACAGCCTGGCTAACGAAGTGATGGATCTACGTTATCCCTGTAATAGTGAGTGACACGCAGATGAAGCCAAGCATAGCACAATCGCATGGAGGATCCCAGTCCACTACCTTCAGCACGCTCAGGATGTGAGAAAAGCTACTGCAACCTGCCACTTAATGTCCTTTTCAGGGCGCACAAAAGAGTAACCTACCCATTGTGGACATTCACAAACAACAACTAAACTATGTAATTACAAGGGCCCATTAAATGCTTTTAAAAATGGTTTTGCATTTCTGCCTAGTGACTAGTATCAGATTTTGTTGAGATGCTCTACAAATAATGTTAATTAAAGGAAATGTAAACTTGGAATGGGCTTGCATTAGTTTGCCTAGGCAGTTAAGTAGACATTTTCAGTGCTCAGCAAATGCAGATAAAACTAATGCTTGTCCAGTTTCTATGAACATGCTCTTGTTTATTGATTTACCCATGTGTTAGAAAGAAGTGGGGCTGTTTGTGAATAGGAGATAGTGTATTAAAAGATTTACAGCTTTAATGAAAACAATATTGTAGGAGAAGGTTGTCTGCAAATGGATTAAGGCATAACAGAAAAATGTAGATGTCTGATAAAGCATACCAGAAATATATGAAAAACTGCTTGTAAGAAAAGAAAAACGGGGAAACTCTGAGCCAGTGAGCTGTAAGCAAAGTATGTTTGTCAATGACAATGACCACATACAAGTATTTTTTTGTACTTGGAGAACATATATAGCAAACAGAAAAGGAAGTGAAATAATAGGCAGCTTGGATTTGAACCACAGACCTACAGGTGATGAAAGTGCCTTGATTCCCAACATTTGTTTCTTTTGCTGCAGTAAACTTTTTTTATGTCTGGTTGCTGGGTTTTTTTTACATGTTAGCAGCTAGATATTATTGTATTGTTGTGTCCAATTTTTTAATTACATTATTCTTAATTATTTTGTTCCTCAGATATGTTGAGAGAAAAAACAATTCATCTGTAAAATGTTGGCTAGTCTTAGCACTCATTAGCATTATTGTGGCTGTTTGTGGAGTAGTATTCATGAATGAAATACAAGAAGTTGCAGGTAAGATCTAAGACACTGTCCATTATGGTTATTAACATTTGTCAGTTATATTTTATATTTGTTTGTTACCTTAAGTTGTTATTTTCAAATAAATGTTTCATATTTGTTCAAGAAGTTGATTCATTAATCTGTCATCAAAACCTCTAAACCTAAAACATCAGAAGAAAATTGATAGAGGTTAGAGTTCAAATTTTACATGGAGCTAACTTTTACAGAATACAAATAAAAAAGGTTAGATTTGCTATATTCTATGAATCATCACTAAACTAAACTAGTGTCAGTATTTTTAGATACTGAGTTATTAGAATGACAATATAGATAAGTCCACAAACTTTATAATTGGTCACAAATGTATTAAGATAGAAAAACTTAGTGAATAAAGTATTGAATATTAAGATATCAAGTTTGGAGAAAAATATATACAAATCTAAACGTATGGGGAACATGCATTAAAATATAAATGCTATAAAGAAAGTGTATTAAAATATAAATGCTATAAAGAAAGTGTATTCAAATAAAAAATGTTGGGGTAAAATTTGTACTGAAATCTTGGAATTCAAATCAAGCAGATCAGTGGCTGATGCCAGTTAGCCAAAAACTAGCTTTGTACTCTGTCATCAATTCTGAGAGGGTACTGCCCTGTGTCTTCCCTGGTTTGCCATTCAAACTTTTATTTCTTCTTCTTCTTCCTCGTTCGTTCTCAATCTCCCACTACCAAACCCTGAAAGGGCTTAAGTAGCAGAATGTAGTCCAGAGAACGGAATTTTATTTGACTATTAGTAGTAAATTTGTGGGTAGTTTCATTCTGGCAGCTTACTAGACCTGGCCCTCCATCCTCCAGGCTTGTCCCTGCTGAGATTAGCAGTATAAGGCCTGGCCTCTGCCTTTGATGGTTCTGGTAACTATTAAGCTGTCATTGTGTGAAGTATTGCTACTGGGCACTTCTTTAAAGTACAATTAAATTAAAATATAAAAGTATGAAATAACAAGTATTAATATGTAAAAGATTGAAGTAATGTGTGTTAAGATATTAAAGTTTGGAGTAAAATGTTCTAAATGTTTGAAGTAAAATCAATTAAAATATTAAAATTTGGAGTAAAATGTAATAAAATTTAAAAGCTTGGAGTACGGGTTAAAATATGAAAGTTTGCAGTAAAATCTATTAAAATATAATTGTTTAAAATAAAATGTATTAAAATAAAATGTATTAAAATATAAATGTTTGGCATAAAATGAATTAAAATGTGAACGTTTGTAGTAAAATATATTAAAATATAAAAGTTTGGCGTCCACTTTCTTAAAATATAAACATTTGGTGTAAAATGTATGAAAATGTGAAAGTTCAAGGGAAATATATTCAAATATTAAATTTAGTTGAAGAAGTATTAGAATATAAAAGTGTGCAGAAAAATATTTTAAAATGTTAGGAAGGTGCTACTTGTTTGAAGTAATAAAAACTTGACTGAGAAGTAGATTTTAAGTGATGCTTTTCAATAATTTAAAAAACATTTTAAGTTACATTTAAAAAAATTTAACATAATTTTTACCATGTGTGGGTACTGTACCATTTAATGTGGTGAAGAAAAGAAAAACCTGTCTTGTCATTACTTTCCGTTTGCTTTTTAATAGTTTCAAAATATCAGGTTTGATATTTTCATCTCAAATTACAGTTTGATAATATTTGTACCAGCATTGAAACTAACATGAGCTTGATTTTTGTGATTAGCCACAGCATTATAATTATCATAGATTTTCACCATTTGTGAGTTACTAGTAAATGAATCTACTCTATCAGTATGAGTGTTTGCACTATCAATACGTTATACACCCTCTTCTTCTTCTTTGCGTTCAGGTTTTAATTTAAAAAAATTTTTATCATGCTAAATCTTCAGTCTTATTGCCAGGATGAAGTCCAGTCCTTTCCAGGTCTGAGCAGTGACCCTATAGTTTTTGTCTCAGTTCTGCTCCATCTGGGCAGGCCTGGCATCTTAGTTCTTTGTAGGCCGAGCATTCTTGAAGTACGTGTTCAGTAGTCTGGACTCCTGTCCCACATGGGCATTCATTTGTTTGGGAGATTTTGAGCCGATATAGGTGGCCCAGTAGTCATCTGTGGCCCGTTCTTATGCGGAAGATTGTAGTTTGCTGTTGGATTGGGTCTGGACTGTTACTCTCCCATTTTATTTTATTATGGCTGCGAATGATGGTTTTAGCCTCCCTAAATGGCATTTTATGGGTGTTTTGTTCCATTTTTCCACCTTCTTTTGGATAGTGCATTCACAATGAGAGGGGAGCCACTGGATCTTTGAGATCTTTTGTATGGCATTTAGTTCTGTTCTGATTTTATCTGTTACATCCTCATTTGTTGTGTTCTTTACCGAAACGAGTAGTGCTTTACAGTCTGTGAAGATAGCTATCCTGGCATGTGTGTGAGCCGACAATTTGGTGACAATTTTCAGTGCTTGGAGAAGTGCCATTGATTCTGCCCTCAGGCTAGAAGAAATTGTCCCTGTTGGAAACGATTTATGGGTTATCTTTCCGTAATTTTGTTTCATAAAGATGCCTTCACCATCATTTTTTGCCACCAATTCTGCAGATCCATCTATGTACACGTGTCCATTCTTTGGGACTGTATTTGCCTTCAATCATCTCTTGAGCCTTGGCTCTTAGGTAGGGGGTGGCCTGATGATCTTTCTTTTCTATTCCGGACACCTCTGTGTTAATTGAATCTTTATCTAGATAGTGGTTTGGCTCCTCATTGCCCGCCAGCATCTTCCATTTCTGCACTTTTTGTCTGGGAGGAGGTCTCTGTGACAGCCATGTATTTGTTGTGATTTGTGTTTGAAGTTAGTTCTTTTCAACCTTTTTCCCTGGATTCTGTTGTTTGTCCTGCACGAGATGGTTTGGCATGCGTCGCAACTTCTCACTGTGCACGAACACCTTCTCTTCTCGTCTATTATTCAGGGATCTGAGTGGTGTGTTTTTTGCATTGCCTGGATTGGGGTTCTTTTCAATCCTCCTGTGATTAACCGGAGGCCTGCGTTTTGTACTTTTGTTAGGCGGTCTGTATTTATTTTGGATGCTATGTCCCAGACTGACATGTCGTATTCCAAAACTGGTAGTTACCTAGTTACCTGGTAGATACTTTCATAAAATTGTGTCAGCACAGAATAGAGTTTGAAATGATAGGATAATATCACTGATGTGGAACAATTGAAAACAACCAGACAGATATTGGTGGAACATTACATAAGAAGACGGCACTGGCTTTGGATAAGATGCATATTAATTAAAAAGTTTGATAGCATTACAAGACAACTTCTGTTCCAGAATCCCCAAGGCAAGAGAAATAGTCAGAACAGCACACATAGAGATGAGAGCTCAAGACAAACATAAAGGAAACAGGGAAGACGTGGACAGAGTTGGATAGGATTGGCATGCATTTGTTGAAGAGATGTGCTCCATAGGGGACTGAAAGGATTTGATTGATTGATAATGGCTTTACATTTTTGGGAATGGTCTTTTGATCTCACATTTTTGTGAAGAGTCTGTGTTGGTGGTCAGTACTAAAGAAAACTACATTATGTCAAGTATTCCCCTTGTTTGAGTACGCCGGGAGGATTTATAGAGCTGAAGAATAAAGACATCTTGCCCTTGCAATCACCACACAGTGTGTAAGCTAGGCTTTTTGTTACCTTTGATAGAAAACAAAACAACCTTTGCTTCTCATTTTTTGAACACATATCTCTTTAGTCAGGAAACCGACATGCTAACTACTTGACCACACTCTTCTTGGGGTGTCAGTAAGGACTGAAATATCAACTTGTTATTTCCCCTTGGGGCTGGGGGATACCATTCTGGTTGTGCAGCCTATGTATTATTTATTAATTGGAGTTCTTGTGTCTTGTTTAGTGAAGAGATTTATATTTACATTCAGAGGCTCTAATGCTGGTTCTGTGTTGGTTGACATGTAAGTTTATTCTTTCTTAAAGTTTTTTGAAATAATCCAGTCTCTAAATTTGCAATTATTTGGGTTTTAACATACATTGTCCACTGCTTCTATCATTTCCATAACATATTTCAATTTATTTTTTGTATTTGTCTACTCATGATTTGATAATTTTTTTATTTTTATTATAATCATTCATGGTTTTGGATTACTTTAAATACATTTACTGTCATTTTGCTTATTTAACATTTTCCTTTTTTTCAAATAAAGATTTGATACAATTATTTTGTATGCCTCAGTAGTTAGAGTGTTTGCTTCTCGCAGTAATGATACTGAGCTTGCTGCCTAGTAGCAACATGCTACAGTCTACCCAGGTGTAAATATGTATCTGACTTGTAGTTAGGGCAGATGGGGTAGTAATGAAGAGAAATGGTCACACAACTTTAAAAATGTGAGATTGTTCCGTGAAATATTGAACACTTCATTGCTAATAGCAGTATTTGTTATAGGACTAGCTTTATTTTGCAATTTTTTTAATTATCATGCCTGAAAAATATTTCTTTAGCCAAGCTTTTTTTTTTCCGTATTTCCTTAGCATGTTTCTTGTATTTCATTTCTGTGTGATCTATGTTCACTGTTTATTTGCTTTACGTGTTCTGTATTTATTTTTCTAGTATTTCAGATTAAAGGTGCTATTTGTTTTCAGATTAAACGTGCTATTTGATTTCAGATTAAAGGTGCTATTTGCTCCATTTATTTCTTGTGTCTGTATTATTGATGATGTCTTCTGTCTGCTATGTTCGATTTGCACTGATTAAGATTTATTCTTAATTCTTTAGCAGTTGAAATTTGTGATAATTTTTTTTCTAAATTGCTTATTTAACAGAATTTTTTTTTTTTTTTTTTTTTTAACAAATGCTTTACTTGAGTGTTTTAGTGCTACTATTTATATGTCTGGAGTTCTGCTTTGGAGTGCATTTTAATACGATTACTTTGAAACGTGTTCTGTATTACCATAGTCTCCAAGACTTTTCTATGGGTATACTTTTCTTAGACATTAATAAATACATGTGTATCAAATAGCAAACTGGTTTTCTTCACAATAATATAAGGTACTTGCAGAGTGGAGATCATCTTCTAGATCCTTGGTCAGGGATTGACAAAGTGATCAGTGACCTACATGCCTGTGGCCTCTTTAAATACACCATACTCCCTCCACTTCATCTGGTCTGCAGTCGTATTTCATACAGTGCCCTAGCTCTGTTCCATGATTTACATTTTGACATCAACTGTTCTTCACGAAGTTGCTTTAGGTCGACCTCCCTTGAAACTTCCCTCTGGTTATGTTGGTTTCTATGTCCTCTTCATTGCTCCGAGCAAGCAGCTCTCGTTTGTAATGGTATTACTATATACTGTAATCCTGGTGTCCATTCAGGCACAGCATGTGCCTATTGCAGATAGCCAATATCATTTAAACTCATCTCTGTCTTTTGCCTTAGATTACCATTTTCAACCAAAGTCTTATAGCAGGCTATCACTCGATCTCATTGAGGGACATCCAGGTCGATGATTAAAGGTGTAGGACCACCATGATGTCACTTTACGTGTCCATCTATTATAATAGAACAAGCACATCACGTGTACTTTCTTAGCAAGGGCATATCTACGATGTCACTGAAGCAAGTTTGACTCCTGATGGCGGTGTTGCAAATGGGGTCTCGTTATGAGATTGACAATGTTATACATTCCACTGCCCCTCAAGTAGCTTGATGCTGTACTGTTATTTTAAGTTCCACGCCTCACAATCATATACACTGGTCTGAATGATCACGCTGTTGACGGTGTGAGCTCTTGCTTTACTGTTTTTTATCTGTTGAAGTATGGGTCTGATGCGGTTGAAGCTGAATAAATGTACGAAGTCATCTTTTTGATGGGATCAATTCCAATCTGTATTTCTTCATAGAGGCAGAACAATGTTCAACATGTCTTTTGTCTATTATTTTTAAGCCAACTGTCACACTTGCAATGTTGAGATAATTTAGGTGTTGTTCAGCTTGATCGATGTTGTGGCTGAGGATGATTCAACAAACTGGCAATGATTGCAGATTTCTCCGTCTATGTTGATACTCTTGTCATCCCAATTCAGCGTGGAAGACATCCTAAAGGGCTGTAATGAAAAGTTCGCTAGAAATTGTATCACCCTGTCGTACACCATGTTGAACTTGTATGTCAATTGACCAGTAACAAACAGTAAAATTAGTAGAGCAGCCTTCATATATAAATATATTTGCTATTAAACACAGAGTATTATAACTGCAATCACTTCAATTCTATCAAAGGCTTTTTCATAGTCTATGAACACTAGGTATAAGGGCATACCTACTTCTGTTGCCCTCTCCATTAATTGGTGAAGTGTGTGCAGATGCTCAATGGTGGAGTAGCCTTTCTTGAATGATGTTGGGCTAGACAATTCTATGAATTCTTAGACCAGTTCTGTTGTAAGATGACAATTTTGATTGACATTAATTTTTCTGTTACTAGAGCAGAGCATACCTAACAAAAACTTCTTCTATGAGAACGCAACTACTTCAGCTGTGAAACATCTTTAGGACAGTCATTATGAGTCTTGATTTTTGTGTATTGGAAGATACAGATGCATTGTGGTTAGAAAGTGAACATAGACGCCTCTAACCTTCAGAGGCTTGTGTGGATTTACTGATCTTGTCCTGCTATGGACATGGTTCATGGCAATGAAATATCTCAAATTTTAACATTGAAAGCTCACATTTTAGGGGAGACATACTGAAATGAATCAACAACTGCATGTTGAGGGGTGACTCTTCCTTATCAATGAATTGACAATCCATATATTGTGGGAATTAGACATCAAGCATGGGTCAAGAAGGAATGGGTACCAGAGAGAAGTGTGTAAAGTCAGCGAGCTACATGAATTATCAGCATCCATGCCCTTCACAATTTACTCATGAAAACTGGGCATCTATTAGTCTGCTTAGAGTGCAGTGATGTAGACTGTACATGACATTACAGAAATTGATTTATGTTTTTGTTATACTCTGCTGTTACCTCTCTTACAGTGTCTAATAATATTTCTTGTATTGTATTTTTCCTAAGTTTCCATTCCCATGGCCCATAAACTGAAGCACATTGGTAGGTCTTACAGGATTCAGTATTTTGTTGCAGCTTTTCATAATATCTAGTTATTTTCTCTTCTAGCATTCCTTGTTTGGTTCAAACTATTAAATGTATTTCCTTTACTTTTCACACATCTTGATATATCACTTGTGTAGTAAGTGCGGTGGCCTAGGGGTGAAACTCGCTCGGTTGTCACAATTTCAATGCCCCTGGTTCGATTCACACCATGTCCAGTTTGGCAGACACTGGATTTTTTTCCCGGGCGATTGCTCTCCGCATACAGAAAGTAATAGCAACCTACCGTACTGCACACTTGCCAAGAAACTTATAACAGCCAAATAGGTGGCGATTGTAAGGAGCGATGTTCTGTAAAGGTCATGCTACTTAGTTTTTTGTTATCCTTTGTGTGCTGTATCTGCATTTATCTTTGCTATTTTACATTCACAGCTACGTAAGGATGTTTGAAAAGTTGTGTCTAATACTGTCATTGAGTAAAGGTGTCAGTTTTGTTCCAGTCCAACCAGCCTTTGATCACTATTCTATTCCCTGTGATATTCACATATTTCACCGTCACCTATGACTGAAACAACTTTTCCATTACAACCCTGGCTCCTACATATCTCCTGACCCTAGCTGTCCATTTTCTTGCTTCTCCCATTATGTCTAATTGGATTCCTAAATCCAGTGAACCCAGTCCCCTTGACCTCTGCGTCAAGAGGATCCTACAGGATAGTGCACAGCATATCCTCACTGTCTCTTACCACAAGGTGCACATCCTTTCTAACTTTTCTCAATGTGACCATCTTGTTATTATACCTGCCAACAAGGGAGAAGCTGTGGTAGTATGACACAATGACATGTACGTCTACGAAGGTAGCCAGCAACTATCTAACCCTTCCTTCTGCGAATCACGGAAGGATGATGCTACCTGTTCTTTACAATGCCATGGTTCAGACATCCATTCTTGATCTGATTAGAGGCCATCTCTTCCCTTTAAGGGCTTTTTAACCTCTGTATTTTTGACAGCTGTTTGGGCAAACCTTCATTTTATATGCTCTCCAAAATCAACAAATCAAATAATGCTGTCAGACTCATTGTTTCAGCTCAATCCTGTCCTACTGATCTTATTTTAAACTACCTTCACATCATCTTCCACATCATAGTCTCTACACCTCTATTCCATATTCTGATCGTCCGCAGCTGTCTAGTTCTTCCTTGATAGGGGGATCAACTCTTCCATTGTCACATCTATTGTCCTCCATCTGACCGAGCTTGTCCTTACCATCAACACCTTTAAATTCAGCCGTCATTTCTCTGACCAGATCAGTGGTGTTGCTACAGGCCCTAAGATAGACCCTAGCTGCATCTGTCTATTTATGGACTCGTTTCCTCTGATATACTACCTATGCATCAGTGACTGTCAACTTATGTATCAAACAGTGAGTGCTTTGTAATACTATCAGCTGTTTTCCATAATGTATGTCATCTACAACGCAGTGCCTTCTTTTTACCTCTAGTCCTACTGACTTATGTGTTTGGGACTTTCCCATGGCTCTATGTTAGTGACTTTATCATATCCTTTTTATATCCTTTGGCATAAGCATTCATTGATGAAAGCTTGGACACATGTTGCTACCAATCACCAGTTGATTGATCCATAAGTGGCTTTTCGTTTTTAGTCCCAACTCCATGTTTGTCCATGATCTCTTCAAAACAGATATCATTGCCAACTGTAGTACCACTGGCCATAGACATACAGCAACACTGGCCATAGACAGATAGCACCACTGGCCATAGACATACATCAACACTGGCCATAGACAGACAGCACCACTGGCCATAGACAGACAGCACCACTGGCCATAGGCAGACAGCACCACTGGCCATAGACATACATCAACACTGGCCATAGACATACATCAACACTGGCCATAGACAGACAGCAACACTGGCCATAGACAGATAGCACCACTGGCCATAGACATACATCAACACTGGCCATAGACAGACAGCACCACTGGCCATAGACAGACAGTACCACTGGCCATAGACAGACAGCACCACTGGCCATAGACATACATCAACGCTGGCCATAGACAGACAGCACCACTGGCCATAGACAGACAGCACCACTGGCCATAGACAGACAGCACCACTGGCCATAGACATACATCAACACTGGCCATAGGCAGACAGCACCACTGGCCATAGACAGACAGCACCACTGGCCATAGACAGATAACACCACTGGCCAGTGGCTACTGGCCAGACAACAACAGTGGAAGCAGGCAATTCATAAGATGTAATGCCCCAACGACCTAAGTTATGATAAAGAAGAGATCTAGAATTCCGTGTGTGCTTTCTCTTATACCTCAGCTATTGTTTATTACTACATTAGAAGGGGTAGTGCTCATCTGATGTTGGTACTACACAAGATCTAATGATAATATTTAACTCAGCTATTTGAAATATTGTAGCAAGCACGTATTTACATAATATTCTCATTTTTGTTACAAATGTCTGAGCGATATGGTACTAAGAACACTTGGTTTGTGATTGCTCTTTCAGAGAACACTTTCAGAATGTACATTCAGCCTCAAGTGCCTGTATTTCAGCGAATGATTGGATTTGATTTGGAAAATGCACATGAAATACAAGAGAGTCTTACAGTTGATAAGGGGACAAAGGAAAACCCACAGCCTCCAAAACTATTTTCTACAGATGATCCAGTGGGTACTACAGTAGATACAAATGATGACGACATGAAACTATCCTCATCACAAACTGGCAGCAGTCATGCAAAAAAGGATATAGATAGCAGTGGAAGAGATCAAGAGGAAGTCGTTAGTAGTAGTAGCAGAAGAGAACAAGATGAAACTGTTAGTAGTAGTAGTAGTAGTAGTGGTAGAGATCAAGATGAAGTTGTTAGTAGTAGTAGTAGTGGAAGAGATCAAGATAAAGTTGTTAGTAGTAGTAGTGGAAGAGATCAAGATAAAGTTGTTAGTAGTAGTAGTGGAAGAGATCAAGATAAAGTTGTTAGTAGTAGTAGTGGAAGAGATCAAGATAAAGTTGTTAGTAGTAGTAGTAGTGGAAGAGATCAAGATAAAGTTGTTAGTAGTAGTAGTGGAAGAGATCAAGATGAAGTTGTTACTAGTAGTAGTAGTGGAAGAGATCAAGATGAAGTTGTTAGTAGTAGCAGTGGAAGAGATCAAGATGAAGTTGTTAGTAGTAGTAGCAGTGGAAGAGATCAAGATGAAGTTGTTAGTAGTAGTAGCAGTGGAAGAGATCAAGATGAAGTTGTTACTAGTAGTAGTAGTGGAAGAGATCAAGATGAAGTTGTTAGTAGTAGCAGTGGAAGAGATCAAGATGAAGTTGTTACTAGTAGTAGTAGTGGAAGAGATCAAGATGAAGTTGTTAGTAGTAGTAGTAGTGGAAGAGACCAAGATGAAGTTGTTACTAGTAGTAGTAGTGGAAGAGATCAAGATGAAGTTGTTAGTAGTAGCAGTGGAAGAGATCAAGATGAAGTTGTTAGTAGTAGCAGTGGAAGAGATCAAGATGAAGTTGTTAGTAGTAGTAGCAGTGGAAGAGATCAAGATGAAGTTGTTAGTAGTAGTAGCAGTGGAAGAGATCAAGATGAAGTTGTTAGTAGTAGTAGTAGTGGAAGAGATCAAGATGAAGTTGTTAGTAGTAGTAGTAGTGGAAGAGACCAAGATGAAGTTGTTAGTAGTAGTAGTAGTGGAAGAGACCAAGATGAAGTTGTTAGTAGTAGTAGTAGTGGAAGAGACCAAGATGAAGTTGTTGGTAGTAGTAGTAGGGAAAGAGACCAAGATGGAGCTGTTAGTAGTAGTAAGAAGCCAGCATTTGACGACAAAACATCTAGTTCTCCTGAAGATTTTCGAACTAGGAAAAGTGTGGATGCAATAGAGCAACCAGTGAATGAAGGCCTCCCTATCAAATTGACAAGTCCCAATAATGAAAGCCCACAAGATATGGAATCACAAAGGAGCTTAGCTCAGAGTGAAGCTAGAAAGGAAGATACTGAAAATAATTTATCTGACAAACAAATAGTCAATGAGCAGTTAGAAAAAGGGAGTTCTGTGAACAATGCATATGCAGAAAATCTAAGTGATTTAGAAAATAAAGATGCATTGACACCAACTAATGTGCCAGATAGGACTACTTACATTAGATCTTCTATTACAAATGATGAGGACTTTGAAGTTTGCAAAGAACTGGATGAGGCTGATGAGCTCTTAGAAAAAGTAAGTTGAACAGTAATGAAATGCTTGACCAAAAAAGTATAGTACCAGATGGTGTTTTGCATCATGCTCCTGTTTTGTCATTTGCTGTACTAACTTTAACGTTTCTATGTTTGACAGGCAGAATGCTTGAATAGCAGCAACATAACATTGTAACCTTATGTTTATTATTATATGAAAGTTAAAGAGTTGAAGGATTGCTCTTGAATAAACCATCATCATGTGGACTTTTGTACATTGACTAATTGTGAATTGTGTTGTAGTGTCTAACACTTTGATGTGCACTCATAGCTTGCTGTGATGATTTGGTTGAAGTGACAAGTTCTGTCTATGTTTACATTAACAGTGGTCTTGGATTTCATCATTAAATAGTTTATGGCCTCTCCTCTGACATGATTTGCTGCTGTGAATAGAAATTGTTGTGCATATTTTCTAAGCTCAGTTATTTAAGAATACTATTGCTGACTTTAATTATCTTCCAGCTGCTCCTTCAAGTCTGATTTTCATTGTCAGCTATTTCTCACAGTCATAGCATACACGTTTCATTCCAGGATAGCTCAGCCATTGTGGCACTTGACTATATACGTATTTCATACATTTGTGATTGCAATCCGTTTCTTTTATTATGCTTTTCTTTATTTTCTCTAGTTCTATATTATAGACCACTTTGCTTGTCATGTAGCTAGTATGGCATGTGGGTACTCTGGCTTGAACTTTGCTTAGTGTTTACATTTGTCTGCAGAATCATGGGCTGGTGTAATGACATCTCTTGTGCTTATAATGAAAGCTTAGGATGTCTAAGATATCTTAGATGGTCATTTATAACATACACATGCTGCACACAACAACTAAACGACCTGGCCAGTTTCATGTAAACAATGTCATATTTATTTGCATTTCTAATTTTCAATCATTTATTTATCTTTCATTTATTATTCATTGAACTAATATTTTAAAAACAAGTTGTCATTTCTATAATAATGTATAAAAGCTGTTTGAATGCTGTACATTTTATGGTAAATGTAGTATACAATTGTTCATGATGAAGAAACAAAATTAATCAAACACAAATAATAAATTTATGAAAGTTGCGATATGACTGAAAGTTGGAACTGGCATTCCAGAAGAACCAACAAATCAGAAATGTGTCCTCGGTAGTTTCATAAATATGCTGATGTTGTATAAAAGGGGACCAACTTGTCTATCATCTAACTAGTCACTACTTATTATAGATAGGAAAATAGATAAACAAAGCTTTGAATCATAAAAAATATATCGATTTTGAAATCTTTATAAACACAGATAGAGTTAAACCAGGGTCTCAACATAGATCCTAGGCTTCTACTATAGATCATGGTTGAACAAAAGTAAAGTTGGTTTTTTAAACTAAACTAGAAGTCATGTACATGGACCAAGCAGCCCTGTATGTCAGAGTAAAGTCATGTACAGAGACCAAGCAGCCATGTAGAGTATATGGAACAAGCACTCTGAATGTCAGAGTAAAGTCAGCATATGGAAGAAGCAACCCTGTGTGATATCAAATGCCAGAGACTAGTAAATAAACATAGTAACAAGCATTAACCAAAAAAGAAATTCCAAGCAGATACAACAGGTAGTTCAACAAGAATGTCTCCAGCTGTCTGATTTGCATATCTACAATGTAAGCATATCAAGATTTGTGGTGGAAATTACAGGAAAATCGGTCTGTGGGCACAATTACATTGCTCTACTATCAAATAGGAATAAAAGTTTGCATGATAGTTGCAAGTTCATATTGCATTGGCAAGTTTATATGGTAGTGACGAGCATATGGTAGTGACGAGCATATGGTAGTGACGAGATGAAATAGTAGTGACAAGATCAAATGGTAGGGACAGGATCATATGGTAATGACAAGATCAGAAAATAACAATAAACTTCTGCAGTGAATGAAATGATCAGATCTTCAAAATGAGTTGTTGTTTCCCAGAATGCAGCTGTAAGTGGCACATATTTCAATAAATCCAGCGATCCCAATAGCCCAACACTCCATTTATCCCAATAGCCCAACACTCCATTTATCCTAATAGCGCAACACTCCATCTATCCTAATAGCCCAATACTCCATCTATCCTAATAGCACAACACACCATCTATCCTAATAGCCCAACACTCCATCTATCCTAATAGCCCAATACTCTATCTACCCTAATAGCCCAACACTATCTACCCTAATAGCTCAACACTATCGATCCCAATAGTCCGACACTCCATCTAACCTAATAGCCCAACACTCTATCTATCCCAATAGTCCAACACTCCATCTACCCTAATATCCCAACACTCCATCTATCCTAATATCCCAACACTCCATCTATCCTAATATCCCAACACTCCATCTATCCTAATATCCCAACACTCCATCTATCCTAATATCCCAACACTCCATCTATCCTAATATCCCAACACTCCATCTATCCTAATATCCCAACACTCCATCTATCCTAATATCCCAACACTCCATCTATCCTAATATCCCAACACTCCATCTATCCTAATATCCCAACACTCCATCTATCCTAATATCCCAACACTCCATCTATCCTAATATCCCAACACTCCATCTATCCTAATAGCCCAACACTCCATCTATCCTAATATCCCAACACTCCATCTATCCTAATAGCCCAACACTCCATATATCCTAATAGCTCAACACTTTAGTAACGTCAAATAGCAGACACAACTCTTAAAGAAAGAATAATCAAGGACAAAATTATGGTGTTCTAGAAATGAAAAGCAACAGGTTCAACAAATCTTTGTTTTTGAAAGTATAAAATAAAAAACTCTTATCATTTAAATGTCAATACTGTCATACGAAAGCAAATCATTAAACAATAAATTAACTAACAAGAATGCCACCTGCAGACACAGATATGTTTTTTTTTATGGCAGAATGTTAAGAACCCATCCATCAGGATAAACATTAGTTCTGAAATATTTTGACAGTATTGGTTTTTATATACAACGTCTCCCCGTAAATTTGATAAACTGGCATGATTCTTCTGTTAAAATTTGCTCCATTTCATTCCTTCAGTTTGCCAACATTTTAGTGTCATCTGTGGATATTGTCATTTTCATCTACACTTCCACAGATCATGATCATCTTGTTTCAGAATAACTGCAGCATTATAATTAGTCATTGAATGAACATTATGAACCTACACGTGATCATAAACTTTCTCAGAACTTTGTGTTAGTTTTTGTTTTCAACATTTGGAAAATATTTGTGGGTGTCAGAGCATTTTTTAATAGAACATTGAGGGCATTCATTGAAAATAAAATAATAATAGAAGAAATAAAGTGAACAGCATCCAAACATTGTCCAAGTTTCGGATTTTATTATCCTTACCAAACAAAACTAATCTATTATCAGTGTGCACAAAGTAAACTTGTCCATTGCATTTATTTATTGTAACAAAACTAATCTGTCATCAGTGTGCACAAAAGTAAACTTGTCCATTGCATTTATTTATTGTAACAAAACGAAACTTTTTTAGCACCCACTTGCTTTCTTGTATAGAAACAGATATGTTTTCTAATTCGATGCTTTGGTTTATACCTATTTATTTGAATGTACATGGAATATTATTGAACAAGCTGAGAGATTTTAAAAGTGAGTACAAAGTTTTCTAACCTCAAAAAAGTACCAAAGTTCTCAAAAATGATATAAATCCACTCAATACTGCAGCCATATCTTGCAAATATCCATGAGAAACTACAAAAGTGATTTCTGTTATTTACACAGGAAAACCTAGAAATGGCCATCGAGAAATACGACGCAATCTTGCTAAAACATTCATTAAGTCCGCGAGCATTGTATGGCAAGGGACTAACCTTGGACAAGCTTGGCTTCAAGTACATGAGTAATGATAACTTGGAGCAAGCCATTGACTTCCTAGCTCTAATTTTGCAACTATCCAATGTGCCTGATGACCTTCTAAAACTTGCTGGTCGTAAGCTTGCGGACAGACAGCAGTTCAGAGGTTAGTGATTTTGTTTCTTCTCTTCATTTTATATTGTCTAGATGCACTATAAATAGCTGTTCTGTTTGCATTGTCTATTTCCTTCTGTTAACGATAGCAAATGTTTATTTTGCTTTGTTGTCAAGCAATGTGGTTCTTAGCTAGAAGCATTCTTTTCATGTTTTATCTCAGTTCTTCGGGTAAATGTATGTTTTCATAATGAACAAATATTTGTTTTCAGAATAACTTAAATGTATATTGATTGCACTCTGTATAGTATGGATAAAGTGTATCCAATAAACAATATTCATAATTCATATTATTTGAGCATTAAAAATGAAACTCATTCAAAATTATTGAAGATATATTATGAAAACTGTGGTTGAATAATTACACTGGACAACAGCTAAGATGTATCAAAGACAAAACAGCATGACGACTATTTGCCTTGGCCAGCAAAACAGGACTTCTCAAATGAAATACTATTTCTATGATATAGATCTGTGATTTTTGGGGGGTTGGTCGTAAGGTACATATCTATACACTGTACTGCATTTTACAGCTAAGCTGCGACATCTCTGTATTTGGTACATCTTTTATTCAGGCTAAGTGTCTGTGATGATATACAAGCAGGAGGGGAGGCAAGTGCTAGAGTCTATCACAAGCTGTGTAAACAGATATGGCACAGCGCAGAGTGGCCAGAAGCATGGAAGAAATCAATTTATTTTCCCCTCCCCAAAAAAGGCAACCTGAAGTTGTGCACGAACTACCGAACTATCGCGCTGATCAGCCACGCTAGCAAGATACTCTTGCGAATCCCATTAAAAAGGATAGAGAAAAGGTTTGAATCTGAAATTCACGTAGTCCAGGCAGGTTTTAGGAAGGTAGAGGAACCAGGGACCACATATTCAATTTAAGGAATATCTACAAAAAATGTAGAGAGTTTAATGTAGACCTGTACACATGTTTCATTGATTACACCAAGGCCTTCGACATGGTGAAACATCAAAATCTGTGGAGAATCATGAAGGAAATGGGGTTTCTTTTGCATATAGTTCATCTCATTGAAACATTATACCAAGATCAACAAGCCGCTGTCCGAGTATCTGGGCAAACATCAGATTGGTTTGAAGTACAAAAGGGAGTCCGACAGGGATGTATCCTCTCACCTTATCTGTACAACATATATGCGGAATGTATAATGAGAAATGTTCGAGAAGACGAGAACATTGAAAGTTTCGACCCATTTACGATTGGGGGGTACGAGATTCCAGAGTTACTATAAGCAGATGACACAGTGATACCATCAAGAAGTGCGGAAGGGCTAGAGCAGCTACTTTCAGCCGTTAATGGACATAGTAAAGATCAAAACCTGTTCATAAACATAAATAAAACAAAGATAATGACCACCGACAAAACACATTGTCAGCATAAATTTACAGTGTATGGTGAGGAAATAGATCAGGTAACACATTTTGAATATCTGGGCTCTAAAATTGACAAAAATGGCGACTGCTCAAAAGAAATCAGAAGAAGACTAGCTATGGCTATGCAGAGACTGAACAGCCTGAAGAAATTATGGCAGAGAACCAACAAAATAATAAAACTAAAAGTCTTGAGAGACTGTGTTTTTCCTGTGGCAGTTTATGGCTGTGAATCATGGACGATTACCAAAACTTCTAGACAAAGAATCAAATCCTTCGAGTCAAAATGTTACAGAAAGATCCTCAAAATACCCTGGACAAAGAGAAAAACAAATGTAGACATTCTGCAAGAGTTGAGCATAGAGGAGAACTGGTTTATCAATTCTTTTATGGCCAGAAAATGTAAATACTTTGGTCACATCAAGAGACACAACGGTCTTGAGAGAACGGTGATGGAAGGTATGGTGCCAGGCAAAAGAGGAAAGGGTAGACCAAGCAGACGATGGCACCAAGATATCCAGGAATGCCTGGGTATGACTGTGGCGGAGGCTGGAGTTTTGGCAAGAGAACGAGTTTCTTTCAGACAGACTGTGATGGGAGCGACGTTCTACAAAGGACATGCTACATGATGATAATGATGAAGTGTCGTTAGCCCTTGGCTGTTGCCAGCCTACCTGCAGGGCAGCAGATGATTTGGAGCTAAAAGTTTTTTTTCACATACATAATACTGAACAACACTCAAAATCATTTGAAACAAAAGTGGCATTTAAAAAAAACTTATTTGGACATGCTGATCATGAATATGAACTTGAAAATCGTGAATGGACTCAAAATGGTGGAAATGAATGCTGTGCACCTAAATTCTGAAATGTTGAGTATGTGATTTCCTCATGAGTTGAATAACCTTATGAGGATGATCAATGCATTTTGCAGTTCCAATAGTGCAGAGGGTGGAGGGAACCAACATCTCCAATTGAATAAGGTAATTCTGAGAAAGTGACTGTAACCGAACAAAAATTGTTTCTGCTTCGCGCCCAGTGCCTCAAGGGGAAGGCCTTACTTTTCCAGATTCAGCATATCCTTTTACTTTGGATGAGGAAGACCAAAGTAATACAAGTGAACATTCATCATCTGTGAGAGCATCTGCATCAAGAGATCCGGAAGAGTCTTCACATATAATTACTAAGAGTGAATTAAATTACCTAGTTCGAGATGTGGAACTGCCAAATAGTAAAGCAGAGGTGCTGGAGAGCCTGCAGCAATGGAATCTTCTAGAAGAGAATGTATATGTCTATGCTTCTTGGCTAGCAAAAACACAAAACTGCTTCTATTTTTCAAATGACAGATAACATTATTGTTTATGTTGGTATAGTAGGTCTGTTGGCAGCACTACAAATTGACTACAAAGAAAATGGCTGGAGACTGTTTATTGATTCTACTCAAGCTGCTTCAATCTGTGTCTGTCCTTTCCCCTGGAGTGCCATGATGGTCCAAAGGCATGGTGCAGATCGTCTCTCCATCTTGTTGGTGGGTGACCGTGGTTGTAGTTGTATTGCCACCAGAAAGACGGCCTCCTTGTCCATCCATCATCTGTCATGCGGACTACATCGCCGTCCCTTCTGTACTTTTGTTGCATTGACGCAGCCAACGACATCCCAGAACTCTGTTTGGTTGCAGATGTCAGTATTTCAGATGTGGTCTCTCAGGTAGATATTTAGAACTCTTCTTTCCATTGCTCTTTTGGTTATACAGAGCTTCTCTGTGTCTGATTTGCGTAGACTCCAAACCTCACACTCGGATACCATTGCTGGGATAACCATACTATTGAAATTGTGAGCCCTGGCCTTGATGTCCGCCATCTGCTGGAGTATTGGTTTAATGTGGTTGAACCTGAGTCAATCCGATGATCTCCTGCATGAGATCTCCCTATCAATGTCGTGGTTGTTGATTTCTTGGTTTAGGTAGACATACGAATTGACATTTTCGGTGGGCTCATTTTTCAATCGCGGCTGCCCAGTATGGTTGAAATTGAGTCTTCTTTATATTTAAGTCCAGGAACTGCCTTGCCTGCTTCATTCAGCTTTAGGCTTTGTATGGCTTCTGCAATGCTGTGGCTGAAAATCGTAATGTCGTTGGCAAAATGTAGATGTGAGAGCATCTCGCCATCTATGTTAACACCTCGATCCTGCCAGTTTAGGTACCTAAAAACTCATTCAAGGGCAGCTGTAAACAGTTTTGGATAGATGGTATCTCCTTGTCACACTCCTTGATGTATAGATATGAAAAGTGGATTGTGGCAAAGAGTGATCTCAGTTAGCAGCCCTTGTTTATCTTCTCTAAGCTGGTGTACTTTTCGTCGATACTTTGAATCCGCAGGGCATTTACCACTGCATTTATTTCCACGCTATCAAAGAGCTTTTCGTAGTCTACAAACACAATGCATAGGGACATACAGACTTCTCTCCATCAACTGGTTGATTGTGTGGAGATGGTCATTGGTTGAGTAGCCCTTCCTGAAACCTGCCTGTTTTTTTTTTTGTATAGATAGTTATTTTCCTATGTATTGTTGAGGCCTGTTTTAATTTTGCAGATGTTTGATCACTTGATCGATCTGCAGGTACTTCTTTATATGTTGTGCCAAATGTATTTGTGCTCACAATTCTGCACAACTTCTATACTCTGGGTCTTGTTTATTAATTCTATTGCTGGCTTTCTTCTATTCTGTGATATTAAACTGTCTAGTTAATTATCTCTTTGCCATTCGTTTTCTTTTTCCAGCATTGCTGGTCACAATGAAACTAGCCCTCCACATAACATGCACAAAAAGTTCAGGACTGCTTGTATGTTAAATACGTTTCACCCAAGTGAACAGAATAGGACCGATGTAACCTTCCAAACATGTTATAAAAGGCATCTAAAGATGGTTGTACATGGGGCTAGCAACCTCATCATGTAAAATTTTGCTATCGGAATGATCACTACAAGTTCTCCTATACAGGCTTCCAGTAAATTGTGCAACTGCAATGATAACCTTATGCATTGCATGGAGCGAAAATGGGAAATGGTTATGATGAAAATAGTACATTTTATTTGTACTTTAACTTCCCTAAGCACTTTGACCTTCTTTCAGCACTTTAGCTTCCCTCAGCATTCTGACATCCCTCAGCACTCTGACATCCCTCAGCACTTTGACTTCCTTCAGCACTTTGGCATCCTTCTCAGCACTTTCCTAATCTCTTATTGTTACACTTATTGTTCATCTGTAAAATCATAACTATGTGGTCTTAAGTGATCTTTCTGATCGTGTATTGATCAGCAGTGACTAATTTCCAAATAATAAAATTGACTGTATATAACAAAGAACTGTCTTGCTTAACCTCCTAGTTTCCACTTTTTATTATGTCGCAAACATTTTTAGGTGCATCAGTTGTCTTGTAAATCTTGTCACAAAACACTAATAATGTTCCTAACCAGATATGCTTATCTGTTAGTTTCCACTACAAACATATTTATAACATCTACATAAACAAACTAAACAGACGTACCTCTCAGAAAATCCAATCTAACAACTTAATTTCATCACAACCAATAATGGAATAACCTTCCAAATCCATGTGAATCAGAGAAAAAATAGTTTTATAATTGTTTAACGTCTATATAGCCTTCTTGCTGTTTTGAAGACGGGAGGAAGGGCCTCATTTTTGATTCAGCAGTTTCTATAACAAAAACTGATGTTAACACAATGAATATATGGGTATATTCAGGTCGGATTTAGATATAATTCGAGAATGGTCTGAGAGCTGGCAAATGGAGTTTAATGTAGATAAATGAACAGTCATCCACATGGGTAGATCCAATATGGAACATAATTACAGAATGGGCAAGAACAATATCAGAATGATAGAAAAGGAAAGGGACCTAAGGGTTATAATAGATCATACAGGTAAGGTGAGTGAACAAGTCCAGGAAACAGTGAAAAAGGCAAATGCAATATTAGGTATAAGAAAACGAAATATTAAATATAGAGCAAGGAAGTGATTGTCAAACTGTATAAATGTTAGTTAGACCTAGATTGGAGTACTGTGTACAGGTGTGGAGACCTTATCGTAGAGGAGATATAAACATGCTGGAAAGGATACAAAGAAGAACGACAAAGCTGATAGTGGGATTCCAGAATTACAGTTATGAGGAAAGACTCAGAAAAACCAGCTTACAGTGTCTAGAAAAGAGAATAATTCAAAGTGACTTAATATAGGTTTATAAAATAATCAAAGGAAAAGATAAATTAGACTATAATAAGTTTTTCAAAATACAACCACTTACAAGAACAAGTGGGTATAACTACAAATTAACTAAAGAAAGGTCCAGATTAGATATTAGGAAATATTTTTTTAGTCAGAGAGTGATGAATGCTTAGAATGCATTGCCACATGAAGTAGTGGACGCAAGAACAATTAATGCATTTAAGAATAGATTGGATGTGCATAACTTTTAGAGCAAGTAAATGTAATGAAGCACAGACTGCAGAATCTTCTAAACCAGTATAAAGACGTTAAGTTAATACACTGGCGAGTATACAGAGACAATGCCCCAGGCACATTTGGTTGCCAGTGGTTCAGTAAAACTTGTTGCATTAGATGCGTTTTATTTTCATATTGCTGTTTTTGTCAGAATTATTCTGATTTTTATTTATAGGATGACTCTTCTATTTGATGTTATCAAAGGGTCAAGGTTTTACAAGTTATGTGCTTTTTGGTTATTTTCTTGGTGCGTGCGAGCTATCTTGTGCATGTCATTTAATTTTTCTTGTGACTAATGGAACAGTTTATTGCACTTGGTTACCTGTTCTAATTGTCACCAGGTTGGGGAGGGCAGGCTGTTAAAACATTCAAGACTTTAGTTGAAAGATTCCCTGAAGATTTCGACATAATGAATGATCTGGGTGTCAGCTATTTGATGATTGGTCGCAATGATCGGGCAAAGGATGTATTCAAAGAGGTATATCTGAATGTATTAAATGATGCTTTGTGGTCATAAATTTTCTGTTACAGATGATAATTACCCCTCTATTTAGCTGAAAGTGAACTTTGTCTAATTTTAACAATTACTTATAAGCATTCAACGTTCACATATAACGTAACTTAACGTCTTGATACTAGTTTAGACTGCAGCGTCTGTGCACAACTAATTTCTTTTACATTCACTTGGTCTAAAAATAACTATGCACATTAAATTTGCAAGCTCTCAGACCATACCCGAATTTGATATAAATCCGACCTCAATATATCCACCTCTGTTTTACATGAGACACTGCTGTATAGTGTTGTGTCATGAACAAATTTTGCAAGCATGGATCCAATATTATTGTCCAAATTTATATATATATCAAGAACAAAATTGATCCCAAAATCAAGCCCTGTGGCACTCCACTTTTTACCTCACACCACTCACTGCATTTCTTATTTATGCCAACTCTGCCTTCTTCCTGGTAGCGAATTTTCTATTCATTTGGCAACTTCATCACCCATCCATGTGATTTTAACTTCCTTAACAATTGTTGATAAGTCACCTAATCAAAGGCCTTTGTAAAATCTAGATAAATAACATTAACTGGCTTCTCTTCATCTATTATTTTGGTAACCTCCTTCATGAATTTGTTAAGCATGATCTCCCTTTAGTAGACTCATGCTGGCTATTTCTGATTAGATTAAATTTGTCTAAATGCATTACAATGTTTTCTTTGATTATTAACATTTTGCTTTCCAGATTAAAAAATTACATCTATTTCCTGTACCTGCCGTGGTTGTTGATTTTGAGAACCTGTTTTTTATTCTTGTTTGTCTGTGTGTGTGTCTAGAGACATATGTTAATAAAGAAAGTGTTTGTGTTATTGTTACAATAATTCACAGAAAAAATTACTAATACTTTTATCGATGTTTGCTGTAATGGCTATGTCTGTTACTTTGATTATAAATGTAATTATTGCATCTACCTACTAAATATTTCTACTTCAGAAAAATTAATTGCAGAAATTTAACTCAATGTTCATTAATGAATGAATCTTCAAATCCAAGCGAAAAACTAAAGAATTCTGTTCCAAAATTTAAAACAAATTTTAAAAATTGCCATTGTTTTTGTCTAACCATACACGACGGAAGTTGAAACTCCCTACAATAAAAAGAGCCGTATGTTCAGCCGTTTCGATGGCAGTAGTTTATATATGATAAAGAGATGACCAGTGGAATGGAGCCAAATCGTTGTAATCTCACGCTGTTGGAACCTAAAAGGTTAATTCTAACATTGTACAGACTGCTAATTTAACTCACCTGTCTATAATTTGCTGGATCTAATTTTTATCCCCTTTTTAAACTAGGGAATCACTCCTGCATCTTTCCAATCCCCTGGAACAATCCCTTTTGCAAGTGATTGAGAACATAATATAGCCAATGGTTTTACTAACATGTCTCTAATTTCAAACAGCAATTTTTGATAAATACCATCTTGATCCAAACATTTATCCACTTTCAACCTCTCCAATTATTTAAAAACCATTTCTTCCATAATGCAGATTGATCTTAATCCATCAGTATCCATGTCCGTTTGGAAAATATTTATCTGCTCAGGGATCTTGTAGCAGATTTCTTTTGTGTTGGCTGTGCCAAAGTACTGATTGAGTAGAGTAGCAGCATTGCTATTATCATTAATTATTTTTCCTGTGCTGTCTTTGAGCGGACTTACTTTGTCTTTCATTCTCTGATTATTTTTAACATAAGAAAAGAAACTGTTGATATCAGTATTGATCTTTGAGCAAGTCTTGCTTCGAAGTCAATTTTTTGCTGCTCTATTTACTTTATAAGCTAATTTTTGCTTGTCCAAATATTTTAAATATGTTTCTTTTGATTTACCATGTCTATATATATTTTTTCATAGCTTTATTTTTAGCTCTTCTACATTTAACTACAAATCTAATTATCCACTTTGTACGCTTTGGGTTTACCTTCCTGCATGGAATACATTCCGCTTTTATATTTTCTAGAATTGTTTTGGAACTTTTCCACTTTTCTTCAAAATTTGTTCAACTGACAGTATCGTTCCAGATTATATGGCTTGCCGCCTCTTTCATCATTTTAACATGTCTTAGAGAAGTCGAATGTTTGTGTACTTATGTTTTCTTCCTTCCATGCTATAAGATTACAATCGATGATTTGATGGTCAATTGAGCCAAGCCGTTGTCCAACTGTAACATTTTCAATCATATTCCTGTGTAGCGTATGCTAAATTGAGTGTGTATTTGCCTCTGATAGTTTCTTCCACATGTTAACAGACGGTTTTGACCTGACAATTGCTCCTGCCATATGTCAATCATTATCTGCCAGTGGATTTCATGCTAGCAGTTTAGTTCAAGTGATATGTCTACAATCTAGGTCATCTGCAATGGATCTCCAACATCTTCTGTCTCTTGTCTTGATGGTGCAATCTATCAGGCTTTTCTCTGTCCATCTTTTGATGTTATCCTCCTACATATAGCATTGTTTATTCTGGCACACCTTTCTCTCCAGTATAGTTTTTAGCAATGTGTTATGTCTTTTTATGTGACTCACCTTTTTAAAATCCGCCCCAAAATGGATTCATAATGTTTTGTTGATAAATAAATAAATTAGAGTAGACAAACACAACCATTTTATCATCATTTAAAAAAAATTGGTAATACTAAAGTATTATGTATTAGTCAGAAAGTATTAAACAAAACAAACATGGTAGAGTATACCAGCATGAATTGAAAGGTATTAGTCAGAGAGTACGACACAAAGTAGACATGGAATATCAACATGAATTGAAATATGTTTGACAAAGATCATTTATCTCTGCAGGTACTAGCCAAGGACTCAAACAATGGTTTTGCAAAGGTGCATTTAGGATTTATTTTGAAAACTCAAGACAATGATTTAGAGAGAGCAGTTGAGTTGTTGACTGATGGAATTAGATCTGGAGTTCCTGGAACAGTTGATGGTCGTTTCTTCCTGCATCTTGGAGACTCTTTACTCCGGCTTGGTCGTGATGGTGAGGTGAGTTGTCTGCTAGTCTATCATTCAGGACCTAACTCAGAATGAATGTACCATGTAATGTTAGATTACAACGTAGATTCAACTTTTATAACAATTTGCCATACTCAAAGTTGAATCTCACTAAACATTCACTTTGTCATACAGCTGATAAGCCATCTTTGATAATATATTCATAACTAGAATCCAAAGAAAAAAATGGATATACTTGTATGGTAAATAAAACAAACTGCTAAATATCTGTCATAGAAGGAACAGATTTACAGAAGCAAACATTCTTCTTCTTCGTACGCTGTCAGACGTCAACTTGAATTTGTTCGAAGAAAGCAACTGTCATTCTGAGGCTGTCGACACTGCCATAGAGCTTGTCTAGTGTTGGCACTGGTGATGGCCACATGTGCTTTCTCTGGTCCTCGTATGTCGGGAAATTTTGCAGCAGATGTTCAGCGGTCATTTTCCATGTGCCACAGGTGCATTTGTCAGTGCCACCTATCTTCAATTTATTGAACAGATGGTATCTCAGTCTGTTGTGGCCTGTATGGAGTCTGAAGACCACGACCTGCTCTCTTCTGTTCAGCTGGTAGTAGGCATCATTTTTTGTGTAGCCAGTATGTTATGTTTCCCATTTGGCCATGTATCTGACCCTAATAAACCTTTTGGACTCTTCATAGGTCACACTAGAATCTGGTTGTGGTAGTCTTGCAGAAGCAAACATTCAAAACAGCAAGTTCATAATGTCGTCAATCAGACCTTCTGATGTCATAAAAAACATAGTTATAACGGTAAAAAGTTGTGTCAGAGAGACTCCTTAATGTATATATTTTTTTTTTTTTGCGGTCGCCTTATTTCTCTAATCCCCAAGGCGGTGTGCATTGCACTGTGGTTTTTATTTTGCGCCTGTAGGCCCAGTGCATCTGACTTCAGCATGCATTTTATGTAAGGGTCTGCTTCCTCCTGCATTTTCTAAGGGTTTGCTTCCCCGGGGTAACGGCAGGTGCTGTGACGGAGATTCGAACCCAGCACCTTCTAGTTGTGAGACGTGTCACTTAACCACTAGGCCACTCCGTCCCCCTTAATGTATATCAGGGGTGTTACTGTTGCATACATGTCAGCCTCGATTAAAGAAAACTCGTACACCAGGCCAACTTAACCCAATATAAAGGAAAATAAGCTTTTGCTTTGTCCTTGGTAGAGCAAGACCTTTTCAAGGGCGGCAGCTTTATATATAAATCCTAGTTTACCAATGTGGAATCATTTAGTTCCCATTGCACTACTGTCACCATTCCCTGCCAAAATGTTATTATGACTTGGTGGTAGTCCATAATTATATCACCAGACTCTTGTTATTATGACTTGGTGGTAGTTCGTAATTATATCACCAGACTCTTGTTATTATGACTTGGTGGTAGTCCATAATTATATCACCAGACTCTTGTTATTATGACTTGGTGGTAGTTCGTAATTATATCACCAGACTCTTGTTATTATGACTTGGTGGTAGTCCATAATTATATCACCAGACTCTTGTTATTATGACTTGGTGGTAGTTCGTAATTATATCACCAGACTCTTGTTATTATGACTTGGTGGTAGTCCATAATTATATCACCAGACTCTTGTTTATTTGTTGTTTAGTTTTTCAGTATGTGTATTTCTTGCCATTTTCACTGTATACGGGTTAATAATTGGGATAATCATGATGTCATTTATACCAATAGATAATCATGCTGTCATTTATACCAATAGATAATCATGATGTCATTTATACCAATAGATAATCATGCTGTCATGTATACTGATAGATATGTACTACGTGGTGAGAAACTATTTTGGGGCTTTTTTGCTAGAGTGAGAGGCAAGGTCAATGCCCAGCTATATCGGAGATGCGTAGCAATAACCTCCAGTATCATTATGGAAAAGGATGCAGTAACTTCAGTTTCAGCTCTGACGTGGTTGTCTGAGGCTTCTTTAATGAGGGTCATCATTGTCTGATTCTCAATCCTTGCTTCGGTAGCAGCAGAAGAGTTGAAGAGCTATGACATGAAAAACAACAGTATTTAAAAAAATGGTGATAAAAAGAAATGCACAATTTGGGGAGGATATAGGAAATTATTATGCCTTAGCCACACACAAAATAGTCGCAATGGTAAGATGAAAACGATAAGGAATTACACAGACAAATGTTAAATATTGAGCATTTGAATAATTGAAATTATTCTCCAAAGAAAAGCAAGGGCTATCAGAAAAGCATGAACTTACCACAATGACGTACATTTGTGATTAGCACAATATTGGGAGCAACTGAAATGAATAGCAACAGATTGTTAATGACATATTCTGTGTACATAGTAAGAGTATTGCTATACCACCAATATTTGAATAATGGAGGCTAAATTAATAAAAATAATAGCCATCTATCGCAAATGATGATTACAACAATAGTCAGACATCTTATGTTGTACCTCACCAGTGAGTCCAATGGTATATATGATATAGTCCCAATTCCAGCACAGAATTCGCTTCCACAAATGCAACATATAAGGTCAGGGTTGGACATGTGAGTGTCAGTTTTGTCTTCCCACACAGCACGTTTTCTCTGAACTTAGGAGATCCAGCATTCCTCAATAATGGAGGCACCTGGTGGTGATTGTACACCATGGTTGGTGGTTCTACGCCAGGTACTCCCATAAGTTTACATTGACGTTGAAGCAGAGATATTTGTAATCTTTGAAGTGCTTCTTTTGCTCACAGATCAGATGCAGACCCTATTTCAGCTTACCATACATTAGTTTTTTGGTGATGTGATTGTCTGACATGCACACGACTTGGCCGTCTCACCTGATCTGGATTTTCTACAGTAGTGTCTGACTGCTCAACATGTTGGCCTTTGTGAGGATCTTTGTATCTGGCACCCTATCCTGCCTGTCATTGTATTTTCAACAATCTACAGAGGCAGCTTGTGGAAGTGGTTACCTTTTCTAGCATGCCTGCTGTACACAGTCCACGTCTCACTGGCATACAAAAGGGGGGCGAGACTATGGCACTGTACACTCTTATACATTTTGTATAAGGCTAAGATCTCTGTGATCCCACACATTGTTGTGCAGTCTCCCAATAGCAGCACTGGCCTTGAAGATTCTGTTGCTGACCTCAGAGACAGTGGAAGCTTTCATGGAGAGAGTACTGCCAAGGTAAGTTTTCTACTGATTGTAGGCTACATTAAGCCTTGTATGTTTCAGTTTACTGAATGGGAAATGTGCACAAGTCTATTATTAACACCAATATCAAAATGACTGTCTTTCCTGGCTGTCTAGGCACGGATGTTTTTTCAAGAAGGAGAAGATAAAGGCTTGTTCCTCTCAGCTTGGCAGCGATCACTTTACAATGTTGATAGATTAACTGGGCGACCATGGTGGTCAGCAGAGCAGACACCATACAAAGAGTATCTTCAGGTAGTAACAAGAAAGAGAAACTTGGAATTGATTGTCTATGTCATTTATTTTATTGCATTGCAAGATACATGTTGTTTGTCCATGACTGGTGATAACTTAACTTAACTTTATACTGGTTTAAAAGTCTCTACAGAGTCTGTATACAACCAGTTTCTTGGAGGGTGGTTTAACCGATGTGCAAGTCCATCTTAATAGACTGAAACACTAGAGCTAAATAGACCTGCAGCTAGTTAGGCGCCATCTATAGCTGCTCTTAACAAACCACCTGAGGAAAGGTACAAATAGCTTGGGTAGATATTTGAATTTTGTCCGGGCAGTGGTCGTTACACCTACTCTTTTCGATTTCCAATTGCCAAGGAATTTTTAACATGCTTGACACTGAACACGGGTGTCCGATCTCACTTCTCAGAGATCAGGGGAATTTTTACCATTTGGTCCATGTGAATAAAATCTCGATCACCACCGTGATTCGAACCAGCGGCCTCTGGCACCCAAGGCGGACACCTTACCTCGAGACCACTGAGTCCCCTCTCTCTGTTCATCCATTTGATATATGTTCAGTCAGTCGATGGGTTTGAAACTGACTGAGAAGCCTGATGCTGGTCTGAAATATCCTTGGACAGTGTGGATAGGGAATGTTCACATGATGTTAAGGCCTCATTTCATTTGCTTTTCTAGCCTATTACGGCTGTTCAGCTGTTACTTTTATTGATGCCTTGCATGGCACTGCACCTTGATGAAGAGAAGTGCGCCAAGTGGCTTGTCTAAAGCAGCAGCTTCCCAAGTGTTGGGTATTATGTCAAAGGCCTTAAATGTGCTGTTAAAGATGTCTTTGAGGTGCTTTTTTCAGCCACCTGAAAGCATTACATGCAAGACATATGCAATGAAGACAGGCCTAATATTGATAGATTTAATGAAAAATAAATTTGTGGTGACTGTGAAACAGGTCATCACCAATATTTTCCCACTCGGCGTAAGCCATTAGTTTTAATTAGTTATAAGCTTCATCATCATCATGTAGCATTTATTTGCAGAACATTGCTCTCATGTCCCGTATCTGTAAGACACTCAGTCCCTGGCCAACTCTCCTGTCTCTGCCACTGTCAACTCCAGAACCTCTGTAATGCCCCTTGTCCATCTTATCTTCAGTCTGTCTTTTTTGCCAGGTACCATACCCTGCACAATCATTCTTTGGAGACCGTTATGACATTTGATGTGGTCTAAGTATGTTCAATTCCTAGACGTAATGTTGTTTACTAGCCAGTTTTGTTCTATATCCAGCACCTGCAGGATTTCTGTATTTTCTTGTTCACTAAAAAGTAAGTAAGTCAAGTGGAAATTTGGCAGAATTAACCGCTGGTTAGAAATGGACTTTTTGAAGACTCCATTGTACTAAGCAGCAGCCTGTGAGAGGTGGGGTGGCCAGTGCCCTTACTTGCTGTTTTTACTTTCCCTAACTCATTCATCAAGGTGCACCATTTTACAGCTGGGTTGACTGGCGAAGCGGTCCTCGATTAAAATCACAGCCCTGATTTTTTTTTAGTCTGCGGACGCGAATCGAACCGAAGCTTGTGTTACCACAGAAAATAGTGAATTGCTCGCTATGAACTGAGCCCCTCTTGTTCACTATCCATGGTAATTTGAGCACCTTTATGTAGCATTTTAGCTGGAAGGATTCAATCTGCTCTCGTAGAGTTTGCGTGGTTGACCATGTTTCGCATCCATGTGTTTCCACCTGAAAGATGCTTATCCTCAGGATCTTTATTTCTGTCATTTTGTTAGTGCTCTACCATTCGTTTTTTCATTGTAATTAATCTTTGCCATGTCTATTCCTCTCCTTATTTGTTTTTGGCATTCTCTGCTGTTGCTTATAGTCGAGTTGAGATATTCAAAACTTGTCTTTAAGAACTTTTTTGCCTATCTAGGATAACTTTAGGTCTGGATTTTGCCTTGTCAATTCTCATTGTCTTAATCGTGACAGCGTTTATGAATAAATTTTGTTCCTTGCTGTGTTGTTTAACTGACAGGATCATCTGTTCCAGCTCCGCAGTTCTTTTTGACAGGACAATTGTATCATCTGCATATCTTCTGGTATTTCATTCCCACCGAATGTGAAAAGGTCTAACTTTTCATACTCTTTGTCATTCTTGACATTTCTCATTACGTTTTCTGCATAGAAATTGAACAGATAAGGAGAGAGTATATATCCTTGTCTTACTCCCTCATGCACCTCAAACCAGTCCAATGTCTCTCCAGCTATTCTGACCGCTGCTTGTTGTATCTTTTACAGTGTTTTGATCAGTCAATTCAGGTGCGTCACAAGCCCCATGTCTAATGATTTTCCACAGCTTTTCATGTCGCACGCAGTCAAAAGCCTTGGTATAATCTATGAAGCAGATGCTCTTAGTTCTTAGTCGACCTGTACTTCTACAGGGGCAGATGCCTATGTACAGGTCCCAGCTCTAGTATGAGCTGAATATAGCCAGGAGAAGGATTTCCTGCTTAGCGGGTTAGCCTTAACCAGCTTAATACTCCGCTGCGTTAAGTGGTTAACCGATGTGCGTGTTCATCTTAATTAATAGACTCAAACACTTGAGCAAAGTAGACCCACAACCTGTTAGGCGCCATCTATGCTGCTCTAAACAAACCAGCTTACCATGGCTGGTGTTATGCCATGTCAAACAGTTAGTCGCCTCTTACGACAAGCTCTCTGTGAGGCAGTGGTACTATTCTTGTCCTTGTCATACACAAAGACCCCGGCAGACCACTCAGGTGTGTAAGTTATTAACTTATATATGCAAAAATCGCACACATGTCTGCACTTTATTTTCATCACTTGTTGATAATTATATGATAGAGTTAATAGAGTTTTTAAAATTTGTTTTAATTATAATTTTTTTGGTGTGCACACAAGATTGAATGCCACTATCTCTCACTGGCTTAGGGAGTGAGGAGTAATCAGAATCAGATGAAACATGCTGATCAAGCCCTAAGCTCACATCCTCGTTCGTGCCTCAGAAAACAGGCTGTGTCACTGCAGTTTGGCCAACGAGGTGGAGATCAACACTATACTCCTCACATGGGTGAGCTTACCGAGAAGGCTCACATTGCACTACAGACAGGAAGACCTCTGTCTCAAGTTCACTTTGGGATGTAAGAAGAGCCACTGTAACTCTGTACCAACTCTACCAAAGAAATTTCAATAAGAGTTAAGTCAGTCAGCATGAGTTGCTTCAAACAACCTCTCTTTGGCTTCAGACCATTCATATGTAAGTTGTAGCAAAGTCTGGATGACAGCATGCTGCTGAAGTTCACAACTATTGTGAATTAAGGAAAAGACATGGGAACAGAGACGCTAGTCCTGTCTGGCAGATCATACTGACCAGGATGTAGTCTCAGAGTCAGGCACAATATACTGACCAAAACTACTATCTCTCTTCCATGTAGCGTTCTCTGGAAACAGGCTGTTTTCAAGGCAGTCTGGCTGACAAGATGTGGATCAACATGATCCCTGTAGTAGTGAGTGTCACACAGATAAAGCTAAGCGTAGCACATCTACCTGAAGGACCACAGTCCACCTTCATAAGTATGCTCGGGATGTGAGGAAAGCTACTGCAACCCTCCACTTAATGTCCTTTTTCAAGATGCACAAAAGAGTGAACCAACTCATTATATGCATTCGAAACAACAACAAGGATAAGACAGGAGTGATAATTATAATATTGTCTTCTTCTTCTATGTCTAATTTGCCCAAATAATGTCCTCAATACAGATGCTGCAGGACAACTGGAGGGTAATTAGAGATGAAGGTCTTGCCCAGCTCAATGCTAAAACTGGTTCATTTATACCAGAGGAAGAAAACCTGAGAGACACAGGAGATTGGAAACAGTTTACCTTGTATCAGCAAGGTAGGGTGTGAAATTACCACTCCCCTGACATTATCAGACAGATAGATATATTTGAAACAATGATGACTTTATTCCCATTACTGGGGTAGTCGACAGGTTTTTAGGCTGAGGACTAACGGCTGCTGTCACAACGTTGTGTGCTGTCTATGTTTCACCCATCAACAGAAAAACAACATATGCCTTATCAGGGTTTGATTCACTGCCCTCCTTGCCAGCAAGAAGGTGTCAAAACCAGCAGAAGGTTCATGTTCATACCCTGGTTATGATGTGTTCCTCTCTACTGATACATGTCTTACAGTTCAGAAACACCAGGCATCACAGAGGGAAGCTGGTCAGTCTAGCTTGCACAATCTAAGACCTTGTTCACTTAAGTCTTGAACTCCTCATCTCAGACAACACTGCATGTTTGAAACAGCATGTTTACATATCTTTTACATTTTACATTTTCCTGGCATTAAATGCTGTTACTCATCTCAAGATATACCATATTCCCAATGAACTGCTTTCAAGTCTGGTCTATATATTAAATTTGGCCTTTGTGTGTGTTATTAACTGTACATTGAACCTTGCCACTTCTGACCAAGCGTTTTCATTGTTGAATGTGAGTTAATCTTCTTGTAATGTGCTCAAGTCTGTGTAAAAGTGACATGTACACAGTTGAATGAAAGGAATACAAATGGGTTTAGAAATCGAACATGTTTTTGCAGATAAAGTAGTGCAGGTGAATATATCAGTTACATTGAATATGTTTGTTTCAATCTAGGATAGCTGTGTGTTAAAATAAAATTAAGTAATGCAAAATATTGCATGATTTTTTAGTTTTTTTAGAAATTCTGTATTTAGAGGGCATTGGAGAATCAAGTAAGCAGCAAAGATTTGCAAATTGTGTACTATAGTTAGACCAAGGTCTTATACCAATTAAATTAGTCTCTTAGCACATTAACTACTCAAAGGAAAAATATGCAGTGGAGTCATTCATTTTTGTTCACTTTTTCCACCATACTTTGTACTAGATTTTCATGAAAGTTTCATTTTTAAGGTATGAATGTACTATTTTAGCCAGCTAAAAGAACTACATACTTGTATGTTATTGTAGATATTAAAATGAGTATATCGGTTTAAAAGGCAAAAATAGTATTACAAAATGGTAAAAAATTGTCGGTTTACTATCACAAGTGTTACTAGGACATGATAGAGGAGCAAAGAATAATAACACTGTAACCTGCCAAGCATGATGTGACTAAGGTGGGCTGGGCATGGGGATGGCTACCACATTCTGAAGAAACTATAGGCCACAAAAACTGTAACAGTAATAGGCAGGTCAACAATTTATTTTTTTTCTTGCGTTCATCTTATTTCTCTATTCCCCAAGGCGGGTGTGCGTTACACTGTGGCTTTTATTTTGCGCCTGTCGGCCCAGTGCATCCGGCTTCATCATGCATTTTATGTAAGGGTCTGCTTCCTCCTGCATTTTCTAAGGGTTTGCTTCCCCGGGGTAAAGGCCAGTGCTGTGATGGGAATCGAACCCAGCACCTTCTGTATTGTGAGCCGTGCCACTTAACCACTAGGCCACGCCGTCCCCAGGTCAACAATTGATTCCTTGGTGTATGTTTGTTGAAGACCTATGATCCACAGGAAGTTGTAAAGGTATTGATTCTGATGTTCTAAGGCATTTAATGCCTTCCTCATGGTGATTATCCTGTATTATATATTTATTTTAATAAACAAATTCAAGAACACTCAAATTTGACTAATTAGTAAAATTTTTGTAATCACATCTAGACCACAGTATAGTACAAGGCGTATTAAAATTAAACCGGACCTAACTGCACCAAGTGAACATATATAAAATGCGCATGATGACGTCACTTGAGGTGTAAACCGTACATACCAACCGCCAAGTTTGCAAAATTTTGAAATCCTCCGACTCATAGTTTCCTCAGTAGACCGTTGAAAACATGGCGGGTATGATACAGTTCCGTCCAGAGTTGATCAGTGAACGGTGATTCGTTTCTAACAGCTGAAGGATGTCGATCAGTTGACATTCATCGCAGAATGCAGGCAGTGTATGGTGGCAAAAGTGTGTCAAAGACAACAGTGAAGAACTGGACAACAATGTTTAAAGGACGACGTGAGTTAATGAAAGATCTTCCGAGACCAGGTTAGGGGCATATTGTTGCGTCAGAAGATGACATCGCCACAATTGATGCAGCAATTCGAGTGGACCATCGCCAGAGCTTAAGTTCGCTAGCAGAGGAAATTTATGTGTCGCTATGGACAGTTCAATTGGTGGTTAGCAAGAAACGGAAGTATCGGAAAGTGTTCACAATGGGTATCAGTACTTCAGTTTCTTTACAAACCTTGATCATCAACTTCAGATAGAATGCAGCCAAACCAGATCACAAGTTTTGATCATCAACTTCAGATAGAATGCAGCCCAACCAGATCACAAGCCTTAATCACTAGCATCAGAGACAGAGATTCAAGAGAAAGATGGATAGATGTCCATTCAGCTCAGAGCTTCCTGTAGTATAAGACTGATGCTGAATTCTGCAGAATGTTATCCCAGCTGTGTACCCCCAGCAATGGGAAGAAATGCTGTAATGGAGTTGATCATTTTAGTCTCTAAGTTATAATTTACTTTCTGCAGGTCGAAAGAAAACACAAAACTGTGCCAAGGCTCCAGAAACGTGTAAACTGATAGATAAAATTCCAGATGCCAGAGGATGCAAAAGAGGGCAGGTATGTAAGTTTGCACCAGAGAAGGTATGCACTAACACTTTGCTTAATGGTAAGTTCAGTGCTGAACCACCGGAACCACCGCTGTAGATTGAAAGTCACTGAATATCAAATCGCTGCCTTTTTTTTTTCCACTCCTCGGTGCCTGTAAAAGTATAAAAACATGGTTTACAATAAAATTTATTAAGCGCACAATAAAGCTAGACCTAAAGAAACGATATGAAAATCAAATTAATATCACATTGCTTGCTTGCTCAGCTTCTCTAGCTTTCTCACCTATATGTCTTCAATGAATAATTGAAGAGAGTTATAATCTCATTCTGTATTTTTGATCTTGGTTTAAAGCATCTTGTGATTAGTTTGGTCTTCAATGTAAACCATTACACTTAACCTTAAGCACGCCCTTGTCCGTTCTCTTTGGACCAGCTCGGCCTGCAAAAACGGTGTGCGGAAAAAATTTTTTTTTTTTGAACGGAGTCACTCCTGACAGCCATTTTTTACTGCTGAGTACGTCCTCCATATATACACGATATTTTGCCGGTTAAAGTATCGTGTGTTCGATTACAAATGGCTTTTGAACAGTTTTAATTTTGTATACGCCGTTTGGAGCAAGCCGACTTTTTGCGAAAGGGGAAGTAGGTTGTTGAGAAAGATTTTTATCGCGTAGATCTGTTTATTTTGTTTGGTTAAATGAAAGAACTACGTTTGAATTGGAAACTAACAGTTGTGGCGATATTGTAAACACAGTATCGATACGTTGTTGTGGTTTCAATGGTTTTCTATCGAAGCGACTAGGCCTAGTGGTCGAGTCCAAATTTTTCCCGAGATTTTCATAAATTTTCAACTTCATCTTTTTAAATCTCAAAAACTAACAAACATACAACAAAAACAATAACACCCACATGTTCGTTATGCTATTGTGTATCTACACACCAGAAAATCATATTTATTGACAAACAAACATAAAAGTTACAAATTTTGAAAGACGACTACCACAGCGACTAATTAAGAAAATTAATTAGGTCAAATTTTTTCCAAAAATAATGTGGAGTGCGTAAGGTTAAAAGCATCTTTTAATTTATCTCTGTCATAGACAAGCATTGCTCGCTAAGCTTAATCCTTTCTAACTTGTCATTAAAGTTAGAGAATGACAACTCTACTTATCAGTAGCACTAGGTTTTAAGGACCCTTGTATTTAATGGGATAATGTACATCTATATAAGTTTGATAAGTTTTGAATGTTTGCAAGAATGCCACACTGAGACACAGCATGCTCTAGTGCTATAAATAAATTCAATGGCTTGGCTTGGCTTCTTTCGTTCTCAGTCTTTCGCTAACAAACCCTCACATGGGCCTAATTAGCAGAATGTAGTCCAGAGAACGGAATGCGTTGTGTCGTAGTTTACATCTTGACCGTAATGTTTGCACCTTTCAGTCCAACACATCCGACTTCAGCAAGCATTTTTTTAGTGCTGGGTTCAAGCATTTTTTTAGCACTGGGTTAGCATTCCCTCTTCGATTCCTTCTCCTTAGCCAGACTGTTCAATTGCATCCTGTTATCCAGGATCACTGCATGGAGGTGTAGAAGGGTCTTGGCAGCTCTGGTTCACTGGCCTGATGCTAGCAGTCAGCTATAGGTTGCTGACCCTTGCACCTCATGCGCTGCTCAGCTCTGGTTTGCTAGCCCTGACGCTAGCAGTCAGCTATAGACCGCTGCAGCTCATGCGCTGCTCAGCTCTGGTTCGCTGCCCTGACGCTAGCAGTCAGCTATAGACCGCTGCAGCTCATGCGCTGCTCAGCTCTGGTTCGCTAGCCCTGACGCTAGCAGTCAGCTATAGACCGCTGCAGCTCATGCGCTGCTCAGTCAAACAAATTGAATCATAATGACCACAAGATGGCACCTGACATCTCTGATGATTTTCTTGAACTTTACATTGAGTTAGCTGCTGAGACATGGATGTTTTTTAATGCTGAGTGCTGATAATAGCACTGTTTTAATTAATAACTAATTCTGGTACTGAATATTACTACTTTAAATGATAATAGTTTGAAGAATATTAAATATAATTTATATAATAATTGTGATATGCTTAATGAAATTAGACACTTGAATACATTATACAATGCTAGTAAAAATACTAGTCTGTGCCTAATCTACGTGAAGATTGCTATACAAAAGTGACCTATTACACTAAGCATCAGTTGAACAGCTATATAATCAATATATGAAAATTTTATTTTTTGTACAGTTTAACATTGTATTTACATTTGTAGCTTAGTGTTTACTTTCATAGCTTAGTATTTACTTTCATAGCTTAGTATTTACTTTCATAGCTAAATGTTTACATTTATAGCTTGTTTTTACATTCATAGCTTAGTGCTTACATTCATAGTATTGGTAAGCTGAGTTTCACTAGGCTTGAGATAGTGGCTAAGGAAAGGAACTGTACAGTAAAACATCATAGATCAGAACTCTGTAGATATGGGCTCTAGTGTACTCTATTTCATGTCATGCTTTCTGTTTGTTGAAATGATGAAAGAAATGAAATCTCAGAGACCAGTAAATAAACAATTTATTTTAGCAACAACAATCACAAGTGATCCTCTTTCCTCACACACTGTACCCTTTGCCTACATCCATTTTCATTCAATGTCCTCAGTGCTAGGAACATTTTAAGGTGTGCTGTTCCTTCCACATCCAAGTATCCTTATTCTACATACCTTTTGGTGCATGTCCCCAGTACTCCTACCACATATTCTACATACCTTTTGGTGCATGTCCCCAGTGCTCCTACCACATATTCTACATACCTTTTGGTTCATGTCCCCAGTGTTCCTTCCACATATTCTACATACCTTTTGGTGCATGTCCCCAGTGCTCCTACCACATATTCTACATACCTTTTGGTTCATGTCCCCAGTGTTCCTACCACATATTCTACATACCTTTTGGTGCATGTCCCCAGTGCTCCTACCACATATTCTACATACCTTTTGGTTCATGTCCCCAGTGTTCCTTCCACATATTCTACATACCTTTTGGTGCATGTCCTCAGTGCTAGAAAACTTTATGTGGGTGTTATTTCACATATTCAAGTTCATGACACTGATGACCAAAACTTTCAGGTGAAGGTTGTTCTGAAGTTGTGTTTCTATAGCTGTTGTTTAATTTTCTTAGTCTTTGTTGATGGCTTTATTATGCAAATAGATGACCTCTCTGGCCTCTTTCCCAGTTACCTGGTCTGTTTTCACTTGCTATGTCTTTACCTGACTTGTCTTCACCTGCCTCATCGTTACCTGCCTTGTCTTCACCAGACATGTCTTTACTTGCCTCATTGTTACCTGCCTTGTCTTTATCTGCCTCATCATTACCTGCCTTGTCTTTATCTGCCTCATTGTTACCTGCCTTGTCTTTATCTGCCTCATTGTTACCTGCCTCGTCTTCACTTGACATGGCTTTACCTGGCCTGTCTCTTTACCTAAACTGTCTGTTTTCACTTGCTATGTCTTTACCTGCCTTGTCTTCACCTGCCTCATCGTTACCTGCCTTGTCTTCACCAGACATGTCTTTACTTGCCTCATTGTTACCTGTCTTGTCTTTATCTGCCTCATCATTACCTGCCTTGTCTTTATCTGCCTCATTGTTACCTGCCTTGTCTTTATCTGCCTCATTGTTACCTGCCTCGTCTTCACTTGACATGGCTTTACCTGGCCTGTCTCTTTACCTAAACTGTCTTTTTGACTTGCTTTGTCTTCACCTGATATGTCTTTACCTGCCTTGTTTTTGCCTGACCTTTCTTTACCTGTTTTGTCTTTACCTACCTCATCTTCTCCTGCCTCGTCTTTACCTGCTTTGCCTTCACCTGATATGTCTTTACTTTACCTGTCTTTACCTGTCTCATATTTTCCTGCCTTGTCATTTCTTTGACCTGACTTTACCTGCCTTTACATTACCTGACTTTACATGCCTTGTCTTTACTTGACCTGTCTTTATTTGACTTGTCTTTACTTGACCTGACTTAACTGCCTTGTTCTTACTTGGCCTGGCTTTACCTGTCTTGTCTTTACTTGACCTGCCTTGTCTTTACTTGACATGTCTTTACTTGACCTGACTTTACCTACTATGTCTTTACTTGACATGTCTCTTTACCTGCCTTGTCTTTACTTGACTGTTTCCTTTACCTGCCTTGTCTTTACTTGACCTGTCTTTACCTGCACGGATGATTTCACATTTCATGTGAAGAACATGGCTTACAAAACGATCACAACACTTTCAGGTGAAGCACATGGAACAACTTTCTCTGACATAGCTCAATGTAAACATGTATCCTGAGAGGATTCTGCCTCTCCATCTTTCCCTTGCTTTGTTGTTAAACTGTCTTTCTCACTGCTTATAGTACTTTCTGCTTGCAACAGTTTCTTTTTATTTCAGTTTATTTTCTGACTTAATAATATAGTAACTGTATATCTGTTGTTGTCAAACATTCTTCTTGCTTATGTGTGATCCAGGTGAAGTTTTCTGTTATGAGCCCTGGCATTCATGTATGGCCCCACGTCGGCCCCACCAACTGTAGAATAAGGGCTCACTTAGGGCTTGTTGTACCAGAGGGACCTGTTATTAGAGTAATGAAGGAAACAAGGTAACAGTGATTTGTAATGTATCATACACAGACAATCATACTTAAACAATCATACATGCACAAACATACATGTACAATCATACATGTATGGTTGCAGTGAAACATATGTCAAAGGGATCTGGTTGATTTAAAATGATGTACCATAAACATGGTCATTAGACCTTGACAAAATGTGAACCAGATAGTTTTCACAGCACAGCTGAAGAAAACATCAAAAATACAGAATGCCTTACATGAGTGAACCCAGGAATAGCTTCTAAACATAAATGTAAAGAAAACAACATGCATACTTTTTACACTCCTGAAACAATGTAAAGAAAATCCACTTAAACTAAATAGAAATGAACTACTTGAAGAAAACAATCATACATACCTTGGAATAACATTAATGAAATCAACACTGATACAAGAAATTAGAAAGATAACAAAACTACAACCATTAACTGACAAAAGAGATTGCTGAGTAATGCAACAGGCATAAAAATTCAAAAGGCTCCGAAATGATCAAATTAATACATGGTTGAAAGGGTTTGCTTCAGGCTAACTCCAAAGTAGCTGCTTTGTTCAAAAGACAAAAAAACTTTCACCCTCCATACAATATCTCACACCCTTCAACCAGATCTCACACCCTCCAAACAATATCTCACACCCTCCATACAATATCTCACACCCTCCATACAATATTTCACACCCTCCATACAATATCTCACACCCTCCGTACACTATCTTACACCCTGCATACAATATCTCACACCCTCCATACAATATCTCACACCCTCCATACAATATCTCACACCTTCCATACAATATCTCACACCCTCCGTACAATATCTCACACCCTCCGTACAATATCTCACACCCTCCATACAATATCTCACACCCTCCATACAATATCTCACACCCTCCATACAATATCTCACACCCTCCATACAATATCTCACACCCTCCATACAATATTTCACACCCTCCATACAATATCTCACACCCTCCGTACACTATCTTACACCCTGCATACAATATCTCACACCCTCCATACAATATCTCACACCCTCCATACAATATCTCACACCTTCCATTCAATATCTCACACCCTCCGTACAATATCTCACACCCTCCATACAATATCTCACACCCTCCATACAATATCTCACACCCTCCGTACAATATCTCACACCCTCCATACAATATCTCACACCCTCCATAAATATCTCACACCCTCCATACAATATCTCACACCCTCCGTACAATATCTCACACTTTCCATACAATATCTCACACCTTCCATACAATATCTCACACCCTCCGTACAATATCTCACACCCTCCGTACAATATCTCACACCCTCCATACAATATCTCACACCCTCCATACAATATCTCACACCCTCCGTACAATATCTCACACCCTCCATACAATATCTCACACCCTCCATAAATATCTCACACCCTCCATACAATATCTCACACCCTCCGTACAATATCTCACACTTTCCATACAATATCTCACACCTTCCATACAATATCTCACACCCTCCATACAATATCTCACACCCTCCATAAATATCTCACACCCTCCATACAATATATCACACCCTCTATACAATATCTCACACCCTCCGTACACTATCTTACACCCTGCATACAATATCCATATACATTTGAGCTTTAATGTAGAAGAAGCGTACTAGAAGACAGACCAACCTTTCCATCTAGGCAAACAGATAGGACTTCAGTTTAAATGATCCCAAAACCATGAGTCTCACCCACACAGAGTGATATTCAGCTCAATGTTCAAATGATACAGAAATGTGAGTCTCTCGCCTATTTAGGCAGTCAAATGATGTACAATGAGCATACAACAAATTTAAATTCTCACCTGTATCCCTTTGGCGTCCATTATGTTCTGGAAATCAAAATCACAGCGTAAGCACATCAAACTCAGGATACTTAACTCTAACATCATCTCAGTACTAACATATGGCTGTGAAAGTTGGAAAATGAGACAGATACTTGAAAATTCATCGAATGTATTTGAAAATAAATGCCTTCATTTTTTGGAAACTGGACATTGGATGTAAAGAATTCCCGACTGAGAAAACATTTTAGGCATACACCAGGTATGTTCTTCAAACATTGGGCGTGCACTAAGCATGTTCTTTAAATGAACAATAATAGACTTCATTACACACGATTAAGTGAAAACGACATGGTAAAATAGAAGCATGAAATATCCAGAGAGACTCTTTTCAGAACAATCACCAGGGAAAGTACACGCAAGATACTACTCCTTACAAAGAAAAGATCAGTAAACAATATCAAGGCTGGGAACTGCCATTGCAGACTCAATCACTACATGCTCAACAAATACAAAACTGGATACACAGATGTGTCCATGTTGAGAGAACAGATTTGTCCATGTTGGAACAGATGTGTCCATGTTGGGACAGATGTGTCCATGTTGGAACAGATGTGTCCATGTTGAGAGAACAGATTTGTCCATGTTGGAACAGATGTGTCCATGTTGAGAGAACAGATTTGTCCATGTTGGAACAGATGTGTCCATATTGGGAGAACAGATTTGTCCATGTTGGAAGAACAGATGTGTCCATGTTGGGAGAGCAGATGTGTCCATGTCCATTTTGGGAGAACAGACTTGCTAATTTTGGAAGAACGGATAGACAGTGGAACATGGTTCTCCTAGTCTGTCAACTCTATGACAAGAACAAACTGGAAGCAGGGCTTGCTCCAACACACTTAAAGGATAAGCTGTATGGGGACAAAAGAAGTCTGAGACTGATCAGGGAAATAAATGTTATTATTTGAGAGAAAAACAAGGAACTAAGGTGCACAGCTTTATAATATCAAGATGTGAATGTCCCAGTTTTATTATAGGTAAAGGAGAATACAAAGAATATCTGTGTTGATGTCTGATGCATGCTAGCCATTGATGGACACATGAGAGGGCTTTAAACGAAAACCTTAAAAGTGAGATAGAAATTAGAAAAACCAGGCCTTTGTTTTGTAACTTGTAAATATGGTTGCTAAGGATATCAAGAGTGTCCTGCATGGCATCATAATTGCAGTTGAAAGATGGCCGTACCACAATTGGCATGCACCTAAGAGGAGCAGCGTTCTGTTATCCGTTTTTTGAGCAGCAAAGGGATGAAACCCATAGAAATTCATCTGCGAATGAAGGTTGATTACTGTGATGTATGCCTTTTACTCCAGCAAGTGTATGAGGGGAGTAGGAAGTTCCAAAACGGCATGAGTTCTGTGACAAATATTTCACAACTGGGTTAGGCACACCAAGTAATGACCCCAGAGTTGATTGCAACCGTTGACCGCCTCGTAAAGAATAATCGCTGATTGACTGGAGAAGAAAGGCAGGCATCGCCATACTGGACCTTCATTTGCCAATGAATTTCTATAGGTTTCACCCCTTCACTGCTAAAAAAACCGATAACAGAATGCTGCTATTCTTTGGTGCATGTCAATAGTGGGGCGGCCATCTTTCAACTGCAATTATGATGTCATGTTCGTCGTTTTATGGCACTTGCAGGATACTCTTAACATCCTTAACAACCATATTGACAAGTTATAAAACAAAGGCTTTGTTTTCTAATTTCTATCCCACTTTTAAGGTTTTCATTTGAAGCCTCTTCATATATCAGCTTCACTAGCTTATTGTGACAGTCATAATAGTCCTCATTTGTCATTCCTGCATGTGGACCAGCATGTTTATGCAGTGGTTCACAGATGTATGACTTTACTCTTTGTTTTTCAGGACATGGAAAGAGGGTGAATTTATTATCTTTGATGACTCATTCGAGCATGAAGTTTGGCACGAGGGGTCTGAACTTCGACTGGTTCTCATTGTAGATTTCTGGCACCCTGAGTTGACAGAGGCTGAGAAACGAAGGCTCTCACCCATTTAATAGGAATGTTTTTATCTGCTTGAAACTTGTTTGCATGCGTACTATAAAGTAAGAAGATGAATTTGTATACATATTATTGTTGGTTTTGTTTGCTATGATAAACTTACAATTATAGCTGACATCTTAATTGGAAATGTTTTAGGAGTTTGATTGTTATCACATTAGGTAAATTCATTTGAGGGACATGATCCAGAACTTATTTGAGGGACATGGTTTTAAACTGATTTGAGGGACATGATCCAGAACTGATTTGAAGGACATGTTTTTAAACTGATTTGAGGGACATGATCCAGAACTGATTTGAGGGACATGATCCAGAACTGATTTGAGGGACATGATTCAGAACTGATTTGAGGGACATGGTTTGGAACTGATTTGAGAGACATGGTTTGGAACAGAATCTAAGAGACTTTTGAGCAATTAATGTGTGTTGAAGGTAATGACAAATATAATCAATAAATATAAAATGATGAATAACTTGATAAAAATACAATTCAGTCATTAAATCTGCCTGGAGCTGTTGTGAGATATTTCTTACAATTTGTTTCAGCTTACCAGCACTGAAATTACATTTGTTCTCCTTTCAATGACTACTTGTGATATTTTTGATGTGGAGTAGCGAAGAATCCCTGCTGTTATAAAAACTTGGCAATGTGTATGATGCTTCAATAATAGATGCAAAGTCAGAACAGCAAATAAAAGAAATGGCAGTCAGAGGACTGCAGATTATAGACTAAAGAAGACATTAGGGACAGGGCGAACGTTGACATTTGCCGATGACATCCTAACGTACAGGACTGGCTCAGTCAGGCAAGAGTTGGTCAAAGACATCTATGAAACCTTGCAAGCAATCTCACAGTGGTGCGGCGACTCAAGCTCCAAGATCAATCCGAACAAGGCCTGTGTGATGTGGTGCTCTTTGAATAATTCCATAGTAAAGGCTGAACTCCCGGGCATCACTTTTGATGGTTGCGCCATTGACAGGTTGAAATACCTCAGAGTGACATTTTATCGCAGTCTTTCCTATAATTGCCACGTCGACCACATCGTACAAAGATGCAAGAGAGGGTTAGGAGCACTCAAGACCATGGCTGCTGCCGACTTGGAACAACGCCTCCTGTTCATCCTATTTTGTCAGGTCGTGTTCTCTGTCAAGAACACAGTGTGAAAGGTTGGACCGCATCCAGAATGAAAGTATGCGACTGGTTCTGGGCTGCACTAGAGATAACCCAATTGTGATGATGCGGTACATGTTGGGATTGTTATCAGTGACATCCAGACATAAACTGGCACAAGTCAAAGCCTATATGTGTGTCACCACAGACATGCAGTACCCTCTGCACAGTAGCATCTCAGACACCAAGGTATCAAGAATCAAGAGAGGGTCGTCATGGGTGGCACAGCCTGAGACAACAATCGGACACGTCACTTCAGCTGAGACGATAGCCAAAGGGGAAGAATAGGTCCACACTGGTGATAGAGTACCAGAGAGTCATCATAACCTTAGGCAAGGAATGCAGAGAATGGAGCAACGGGGGGGGGGGGGGGGGGGGGGGGGGGGGGGGGGCAGAGCATGAGGTGAATCAACTGATAACTGAGAACACCCAGGAGAGTGAAGCTGTCATTTACAATGACGGATCAGTCGTGCGCAGTGGGACATCAGGCTGGGGTTTCTCGGTTAGGGTGAGAGGAGAGGTTGTGGCTGAGCGCAGTAGGGCATACATGTCAACAACCTCCAGTATGAGAATGGAGACGGAAGCAGTGACCTCAGCACTGAACTGGATATCTGAGACTAACAAATGCAGTCATCGTGACTGACGCGCAAGCCGTACTTCAGAAAGTACAGAAGGGATGGCTTAGATACAAGTGGAAAGCAGCTGTTGAGGCCTCAAACCTCCAGGAGTTGACATGAATCTACTGTCCTGCTCATGCTGGGGTTCATGGAAATGAAAGAGCTGACATCACGGCTTCACAAGCTCCCATCATGGGCACATTAGTGATGGATAGAAGTGATATTTTGAAATCAATCAATGACCGTCTGCTGTATGAGGACACTGCAATAGATGAAGCATCAATTCACAGACTGCAAAGTTTCGACATTAAACGAGGCTCAAGCGGAGTGGGGCACAGGAGAGTGTAGAACCAGAGAGTTACAGGGAACATCAGCATCCATACCTTACACCATTTGATGAGAGAGACTGAGCACCTATGGGTATGCCCGGAGTGCAGTGACATCGATTCTTAGAAACAGAAACAGACACCAGAAAGTTGAAGATATGTTCTTAAATTTGTTTATCTCTAAACAACTAAGGTCACTTTTTATGTATTAATGCACAAGTACATTGATAACATAAAAACTAAAGATTTACACGTAAATGAGTGGAAACTATATGTAGCTCATTACTGCAGGAAAGCCATGGAGGTGCATTGTTTCAGTTTAGTTCTGTAAGAACAGGGTCGCTGTGATCGAGAGGTAAGGCACTTGCCTCTCAAATCGATGAATGGAAATGGCGTATGTTTGAGCCTCGCAGATTTCAAGTGACTCTTTTTTTCAAGGGAGGTGAGACCAGAGTGCCTGCATCCTGAATTACCTCCAGTTGTCTTGACTCATGTCTTGCCGCTGGCCCAAGGTAGTTTGGGACCAGAGAGTAAGGTTGTTGACCAGTGCAGCTTTTTCCTCACTATGATCCAAATACAGGACAAGTTACATCATCAAGACAAAACCATAAGATGATATCGCCATCATTGCTTGCGAAGGACAATGAAAATGGACAACTAACTAACAATTCTGTAAGAATACAAAACAGAAAAGTCATGTATGCATTTCCTTTCAGTTTAGTTCTGTAAGAATATAAAACAGAAAAGCCATACTAACATTGCTGTCGTCAGACAAGGTAGTCTGGAAAGTCCAACTCACACTGAACTTTACAGAAAATGGATGAAACTGCAGGAACTGACCATGAAACTCTAATACTACATGAAACACTAAATGCTGTGATCAGTTATAGCCACTGAAAGACATTATCATAGTGGTATTCTCTTTTTGTCTAGAATAGCACTCTTCAGTGTGGGCTAAATCTGAACGTTCAGATGTAATGGACTGTGTAGACTGGAGGACCACACAACTAAATCAAAATCAGTGGAAAACGTTGAGAAACACTGCATTGAACAGGGAAAGTAGAGGTTCCAAGAAATTTTAGAAATAGGAGGATGAGAAACCTAACGACAGCACAAGCACAGTAAGATCCGTTAAATACATGAGAATCCTAAAGACAGCACAAGCACAGTAAGATCCGTTAAATACATGAGAATCCTAAAGACAGCACAAGCACAGTAAGATCCGTTAAATACATGAGAATCCTAACGACAGCACAAGCACAGTAAGATCCGTTAAATACATGAGAATCCTAAATACAGCACAAGCACAGTAAGATCCGTTAAATACATAAGAATCGTAAAGACAGCACAGTAAAACCCGTTAAATACATGAGAACCCGTTGACGTCTGACAGCGTACGAAGAAGAAGAAGAAATACATGAGAACCCTATAGACAGCAGAAACACAGTAAGATCCGTTAAATACATTTAGTGGAGCTTGGTAAATATCTTTGAGATGTCATGATATATGGCACCCTTTACACATAACATTTTGGACTCAGAGTCAGGTGAAATACACTGACTAGGATCCCAAACTTATGTTCTCACCAGTCTTCTGGAACAGGGTGTGTTACGGCTATCTGGTCAACAAGGTGATATTGACACTGTGATCACCATAGTGGTGAGTCTGCTGAGAAGCCTTGTACGGTACTACAGCAAGTAGGACCCAGGTTCACACTTTCTTCAGTACACTCCAGGATATCAGATGAGGAGCCACTGCAAACCCACTGCCAGAGATATGTTGTCCAGAATTCAGTACAAGTGGCTTCAAAGTGTTTTCAAGAATTCAGTATGAGCTACTTCAAAATGTCCAGAATTCAGTATGAGCTACTTCAAAATGTCCAGAATTCAGTATGAGCTACTTCAAAATGTCCAGAATTCAGTATGATCTACTTCAAAATGTCCAGAATTCAGTATGAGCTACTTCAAATAGTCCAGAATTCAGTATGATCTTCAAAATGTCCAGAATTCAGTATGAGCTACTTCAAAATGTCCAGAATTCAGTATGAGCTACTTCAAAATGTCAAGAATTCAGTATGAGCTACTTCAAAATGTCCAGAATTCAGTACAAGTGACTTCAAAATGTTTCCAGAACTCGGCTGAGTGGTTTCAAATAAAAACTGACACTGACAAAGATAATCTTCTCTCCTCAACCAGTCACAAAACTTGTGAATGAACTCATTCAGTCTAGAATTTCTTCCTCTGCCATATAACTAAAAAAAAATGACACGTAAACCTATTTTTCAGTAATGTTTCCAGAACATGTCACATATTATATGCTAACATATTTATAACTGAATGACAAATAGAGTGGAATAAAGAAATCCTATATGTGGGTATGCAGATTAGTGTAAAAGAGATTAGTGACAGTTTTTTTTTATCACGTTGTCTTCATCAGTTATTCAGTTCATAAACTGGTTTTGAAGATCCTGTAATCATGTATCATTTTACGCCAATGTCTTCGGTCATCTGCTTTACCTCTTTCTTCATCATAGGATTTGACCACCACGTCTGTGCAGGCCTGAGCGATGAAAATAGTCCTTGATCGACCTCTTCCTTGCCTTTGTTCCACAAGGGTTGCCTGTACTGGATCAGCTTTTATTAGATTGTGGTCAAGCTAATACAATCTTCAACTCTGGATTATTGTCCGAAGCTGTCTTGTTTCGTTAACTATCTCTAGCACCATTTTATTTGACTTCATTTCTGTCCAGCTAATTGCTTTTACCCTCTGATAACACCGCATCTCAAAGATCTCTAAATACCCGCCTCAACTCTCTTGTTTAGATGTCTCTGCTCTGTAAAGGACCATGGACCATATATATGCATGGAGAATTTTTTAACGAAGTGATATTTTCGTGGTTTTTTTATGTAAGGATTCTTTTTGAACAAAATTGCTACGTCTCATTCATGTTTCTTGTCCTGAATGTATTAATGTATCTTGGTCTTTCGTTATGTATCCGTATCTGTAAGTCTTGCCTCCGCCACGCCCAATATATCAAGCTGCATAGCACTGATATTAAATATCTATCTCTCCTTTCCTGTTCAATGTTCAAACATTCCATGACTCCTACTTCTAATTTTTAAGTGGTCGTTCTCAAAATGTTTCTCAGAATTTGGGAAGCATTCGATGCTATAGACCTGTTTACTCACTAGAGGAGGTGCCTTTTCCCTGTGAATATTTAGTGCAGATTTTTCACTGGGGCCAAGCGAGTATCTGCACAACTTTGTACTTCCATTGCATGCAGTAGAGTGTAAACATGGTGGGAAACCCAATCTCTTTACAGTAGTCAGCCGTTATCTTCTTGTCATGATACGACTCTAGTGTGTTCAGTTTCTGGAGCCGTTGATCTTCATGATTCATTTAGCACCCTCAGATTTTTCCTACTAGGAATAGACATTCTTGACACATGTACACAAACAGTTTTGTGCAGCCATAATTTTGGACTGAATTTATAGCCTTTGGCTGTCCTTAATCCGGTTGCAGCCTGTTTGTTGACATGTATATATGTACGTATATATATCTCATGTCTGCTAAGTAACATACCACATGGCCATATTGAAATGTCATGGTTCTCCTTAGTTACATAGTGTCATGCAGAGAAGATGTAGTTCTCAAGGAGTTTACTTACTTACACAAGCATATAATGCTTCAGAACAACAAAGGACACAGTAAAAAATGCATGCCACATGATCAAACCACAAGGTTCACCATCTGTGATGAATAATCCTGCATGAAATCTACCACTTGGGCTTGAATTGGAAGATGTGGTGCCTCTTGGACTGGATATACATACAAACTTGTGTTACATTCATGAAATTGTTTGAGCCTTAACATTAGTGTTATTTCTATGTTCACTCAAGGTCATATAAATAATGAATAAGTGCTATGAGACTGTTTCCTTATACCAGATGAAGGTTTTTAATTCAATAGCATAGTTGTTATTGCAATGTTAATTAACTTGATAAGCAATTTCAGTTTAGAGCAAGGATTTGTTGATTTATTTTGCAATATATGTTTAAATATTAAGCACACAGTCGTGATCATTTATTATCAGTCCTTGTGGCTCTTAGAAAACAGTCAAGTGGGAAGGCCATCCTATGTGGCTCTTAGAAAACTATTACAGTCAAGTGGGAAGGTCATCCTATGTGGCTCTTAGAAAACTATTACAGTCAAGTGGGAGGGCCATCCTATGTGGCTCTTAGAAAACAGTCAAGTGTGAAGGCCATCCTATGTGGCTCTTAGAAAACTATTACAGTCAAGTGGGAAGGTCATCCTATGTGGCTCTTAGAAAACTATTACAGTCAAGTGGGAGGGCCATCCTATGTGGCCCTTAGAAAACTATTACAGTCAAGTGGGAGGGCCATCCTATGTGGCTCTTAGAAAACTATTACAGTCAAGTGGGAAGGTCATCCTATGTGTGATTAGAAAACTGTCACAGTCAAGTGTGGTAATAATTGACACTAACATAATTCTTACTGATTGATATCAGTCTTGTGGTTGATTACGTTTGTTAGTGTTGAAAAGTTTATTCTTATGCATTGATGCATGCCGTCCATATGTACAGCTGGTTAATGTTGAATTGGTATTGTCAAGTTTAGATATGTGCTGCTTACTCATTGTCATATCACATGTCACGATTTTACTCTCCCTGTCAGAGCTGAATTTTTTATGTCAGATATTATCAGGATACGATACTCACATATTTTTTAAAATAAAGCATTAAAACAAGTTTCATGCACATTCAAAGTTGACTTATAGAAATTATTCTTTGAAATGGTTGTTGATAGTTTGTAATTTTGCATAAAGGGAGCTTTGTGTAGAATTTGTGTGAAAGTTACGTCTACATTGACCTATGCTCATTCTATTATTAGCATACTGTATCAGTTTATGATTATTAATTAAATTAAGTTATCTTTATTGTCGTTGTGGCAGGGCAAAACATTTGAAGGCAGCTTCTTATAGGAGTGTGCTAGGCTAGGGCAGATGTTGCTATCAGTAATGGTCTTATCAAAGGTATATCACACTGAAACAGCATTCTTTTTCTTCTGTTCTGTTCCTATGAATTGACTCTGGGCACACCCATAGGTGCTTTAGTCTCTCTCAGTAAATAGCGAAGGGTGTGGATACTTATGTTTCCTGCAGTTTGTTTGTTGTACACACTTCCCTCTTGCACCCCAGTCTGCTAGAACCTGATTCTTCTTCTTCTTCTTCTTCGTACTCTGTCAGACGTCAACCTGAATTTGTTAGAAGAAAGCAGCTGTCGACACTGCCATAGAGCTTGTCTAGTGTTGCAACTGGTGATGGCCACATGTGCTTTCTCTGATCCTCGTATGTCGGACAATTTTGCGCCAGATGTTCAGCGGTCATTATCCCTGTACCACAGGTGCATTCGTCAGTGCCACCTATCTTCAGTTTATTGAATAGATGGTACCTCAGTCTGTTGTGGCCTGTGCGGAGTCTGAAGACCACGACCTGCTCTCTTCTGTTCAACTGGTAGTAGGCATCATTTTTTGTGTAGCCAGTATGTTCTGTTTCCCATTTGGCCATGTATCTGGCTCTAATAAACCTTTTGGACTCTTCGTAGGTCATACTAGAATCTGGTTGTGGTAGTCTTGCACCTTCTTTTGCCAGTCTGTCTGCCTCCTCGTTGCCTTGGATGTTACAGTGGGATGGAACCCACTGTACCACTACTCTTTTTGGTGCGGACTGCTGGCATAGTTGACAGAGTACTGCTCTTAAATCATTAAGTTCAGTATTTTTCTGGCTTTTTAGTGCTGTAGCCACGACCATGGCATCTGTAAACAGGACTATCTGGCTTTCATTACTTTCGCCTGTCAGCATTGCTTCTACTGCAGCCTTCAATGCCTCTGCCTCCGCTTTGAAATTGCTTGAGAATTTTCCAGTTGCCACTGACAGTGTTATTTTTCTACCATTTGGTAGGCTCAGGAATACCCCTGCCCCTCCATTCTGTGTTGTGTTTGTTACAGAACGGTCGGTGTATGCATGGGTCCAGTCCATGCTTGGGTAGTTTTCTGCTATGTACCTCAGGGTTATGTCTTTTCTTTCTTTTTCAGTCTGGCTGTTCTTGTTTTCAATACCTGGAATATTTTTTACCACCTCCGGAATTATATGCTGCTTCCAGGTAGGTTTTCGTACAGTAGTGATGGGTTTTGGTGTTGTTAGTGCGTTTATGGGATCTTCGTGCATCTTTGCTTTGGCTATTTCTGCAAAGTTTCTCCTCTTTAGTTTCCCATTTCCCAAATTGGTTAGTCTCTGGTGCATTGGATGGTCAGTCAGTCTTCTTAGTTTCTCTGCTTGCTGCTGGGCTCTGCAGTCTCTTCTGTCGGTCATGGATTGCAGATTTGTAATATTTTCAAGTTCTACAATTGGCGTTGACTTCATGCCTCCTGTTGTAACTCTCATGGCTTGATTTTGAAGTTTGCTAATTTTATCAAAAGAACCTGATTCAATTTCAGAGCTCTGCAGTCTGTGAATTACAGTATCATCATCTAACAGGCGCTCATTGCTAGACTTCAAAATGCCACTTCTATCCATATCTAGTATACCCATAAGTGTTCCTTGTGAAGCCAGGATGTCTGCTCTTTCATTGCCGTGAACCCCAACATGACCAGGACAGTAAATCAACACCACCCCTGCAGGTTTGATGCAAAAGCCCTTACAGGTTTGATGCATATAGTTGCCTTCCACTCATGCCTCAGCCAGTCCTTCTGTACCTTCCAAAGGAGGACTGGGAGTCTGACACAATGAATGCCCCTGTTAAAGAGGTCTCAGATAGGCCTCTCATAGGTGCAGTTACTGCTTCCATTTCCATTCTTGTTCTGGAAGTTGCTGTTCTGTATGCCCCACTTTTCTCAGTGACGACCTGCCATCCACTTTAGCAAAGAAGCCCCAATAGAATATCTCACTGTAGCACCGATCCATCGGTATACATTATGACATCCCTATATTGAATTTATCACTGATTAATTTAGAGCTCTGCCTTCACGTTTCACCAATCTCTGCATTCCCTGGTTGGGGTTGGGATAACTTTGTGGTAATCCGTCATTCTATCACCAATGTGAACCCATCCTTCTTCCTTAACTATTGTCTCAACTGTGGTCACCTGTCTAACTGTTTTCTCTGCCTGTGCCATACATGATACTCTTCTCTTAATGTCTTCTAACTGTTTTCTCTGCCTGTGCCATACATGATACTCTTCTCTTAATGTCTTCTAACTGTTTTCTCTGCCTGTGCCATACATGATACTCTTCTCTTAATGTCTTCTAACTGTTTTCTCTGCCTGTGCCATACATGATACTCTTCTCTTAATGTCTTCTAACTGTTTTCTCTGCCTGTGCCATACATGATACTCTTCTCTTAATGTCTTCTAACTGTTTTCTCTGCCTGTGCCATACATGATACTCTTCTCTTAATGTCTTCTAACTGTTTTCTCTGCCTGTGCCATACATGATACTCTTCTCTTAATGTCTTCTAACTGTTTTCTCTGCCTGTGCCATACATGATACTCTTCTCTTAATGTCTTCTAACTGTTTTCTCTGCCTGTGCCATACATGATACTCTTCTCTTAATGTCTTCTAACTGTTTTCTCTGCCTGTGCCATACATGATACTCTTCTCTTAATGTCTTCTAACTGTTTTCTCTGCCTGTGCCATACATGATACTCTTCTCTTAATGTCTTCTAACTGTTTTCTCTGCCTGTGCCATACATGATACTCTTCTCTTAATGTCTTCTAACTGTTTTCTCTGCCTGTGCCATACATGATACTCTTCTCTTAATGTCTTCTAACTGTTTTCTCTGCCTGTGCCATACATGATACTCTTCTCTTAATGTCTTCTAACTGTTTTCTCTGCCTGTGCCATACATGATACTCTTCTCTTAATGTCTTCTAACTGTTTTCTCTGCCTGTGCCATACATGATACTCTTCTCTTAATGTCTTCTAACTGTTTTCTCTGCCTGTGCCATACATGATACTCTTCTCTTAATGTCTTCTAACTGTTTTCTCTGCCTGTGCCATACATGATACTCTTCTCTTAATGTCTTCTAACTGTTTTCTCTGCCTGTGCCATACATGATACTCTTCTCTTAATGTCTTCTAACTGTTTTCTCTGCCTGTGCCATACATGATACTCTTCTCTTAATGTCTTCTAACTGTTTTCTCTGCCTGTGCCATACATGATACTCTTCTCTTAATGTCTTCTAACTGTTTTCTCTGCCTGTGCCATACATGATACTCTTCTCTTAATGTCTTCTAACTGTTTTCTCTGCCTGTGCCATACATGATACTCTTCTCTTAATGTCTTCTAACTGTTTTCTCTGCCTGTGCCATACATGATACTCTTCTCTTAATGTCTTCTAACTGTTTTCTCTGCCTGTGCCATACATGATACTCTTCTCTTAATGTCTTCTAACTGTTTTCTCTGCCTGTGCCATACATGATACTCTTCTCTTAATGTCTGAGGTGTTATTGTGCTGTAGGTGCCAATTTATATCTGGTCGTCACAGACAGAGAGTGGGAGGAAATCCACTGAATGATCAACCTCGGATATTCTGCTGAGTCAGGCAGTACATTCATTGCTCTGGATCTTCATCTTGTTGTTTTAGCGCTGCTAATACTGACTAGGTATCAGCCAGGACTACCATGTTTTCTGGGTAAACATATTCATCTTACAAGTTCGACAGCCACCTTTCGTGACTCTGTTTCCGCACGAAAGAAATTGGAATATGTTTCTGTTGTTATGACTAGTTTTTTTCTTATCCATTCCTTAGTCTGCAATAGTTTGCTTCATTTCTATTTGATGTGGCTTTGTTATTTAAGCCGTCTGTATATACGTGTATCTATGCTTCTGGCGGATAGACAATTCTAAGGTGTTCTTCCATGATAATTTTCCTTTCTAAATGTCCAAGAATGTAGCCTCTCAGTTCATAGCACCAAGTCATCTGCACATAGTGCAATGTGTACACTTTTAGACATTCCTGTGATTATATTATTGATGTATGAGGAACGATATAGGGGACAGTATTCCACCTTCCGAAACTCCTTATTCCATTTTCATCTTTTTTTTCCGAGGTGTCCTTGGATTTGTACTCTTGCTGCCATATTATCCATTAGAAGGTCTAGATTCCTGCCAAAGACGGATGTGTTGGACCGAAAGGTGCAAATATCGCAGTCAAACTGTAAGCTAGCGACACAACACAATCCGTTCTCCGGACTACATCCTGCTACTTGCAAAGCCCTGTTCAGGACTTTGTAGCAGGAGATTGAGAACGAACGCAGAAGAAGAAGAAAAAGAAGGTCTAGATGATTCAAAAAGCCATGTTAGCTGAAAGGTTCAACTTTGAGACACGTTTTTAATATATGCGCAGAGATAGAAACATAATACATTTTATTTCACTGATTTCAATGTTATGTGAGTAGAATACAGAATGAATGGCTTGGCTTGGCTTCGTTCGTTCTCAATCTCCCGCTACCAAGCCATAAAAGGGCTTAAGTAGCAGAATGTAGTCCAGAGAACGGAATGCGTTGTGTCATAGTTTACAACTTGACTGCGATATTTGCACCTTTCGGTCCAACACATCCGACTTCAGCAAGATACAGAATGAATGAAATACATAGCATCCAAGTCTTTCTATGTTTCAACACAACATGTTGATTCTGCAATCCGATGATCTTGAACATGTGCACAGGAAGGCTTAAAACTTATAAAAGAGCATCAGAGCTCACATATCATTAATCAAATCTGGCAGTCCCATTAAATTTGATTGAGGGAAATCACTAGCTAGATAATGTATGCATGTGAAGGTACATTGTATAAGGCGACCAATGTGAGGCAATGCTCATCATCATCATGCAGCAGGTACATTGTACAAAGAGACCAATGTGAGGCAATGGACTCATCATCATCATGTAGAATGTGCAGGTACATTGTACAAAGAGACCAATGTGAGGCAATGGACTCATCATCATCATGTAGAATGTGCAGGTACATTGTACAAAGAGACCAATGTGAGGCAATGGACTCATCATCATCATGTAGAATGTGCAGGTACATTGTACAAAGAGACCAATGTGAGGCAATGGACTCATCATCATCATGTAGAATGTGCAGGTACATTGTACAAAGAGACCAATGTGAGGCAATGGACTCATCATCATCATCATGTAGCATGCACTTTACAGAACATTGCTCCCATCACAGCTGTTCTGTAATACTCTCTATGTTTGGCCAGTCTTCATCCCTCTGTCATTGTCATCTCCAGGGTACATATGTGACATTTTATGTCCATCTTCTCTTTTGTCTGTCTCTGCCTCGTTTTCCTGGTAACATTCCCTCCAGTATCTCTTCTTCTTCTTCGTTCGTTCTCAATCTCCCACTACCAAACCCTGAAAGGGCTTAAGTAGCAGAATATAGTCCAGAGAACGGAATGCGTTGTGTCATAGTTTACAGCTTGACTGCGATATTTGCACCTTCCGGTCCAACACATCCGACTTCAGCAAGCATTTTTTGAGTACCGGCTTAGCATTCCCTCTTCGATCCCTTCTCCTTAGCCAGTCTGCCCTGCTGCAGCCTGTTATCCAGGATCACCGTGTGGAAGGTGTGGAGGTGTAGAAGGGTCTTGGCAGCTCTGGTTTACTGGCCCTGACGCTAGCAGTCAGCTATGGGTTGCTGACCACTGCAGCTCATGCGCTGCTCAGCATCTTGATCCCAATCTTCTCATCTAAATGGTTGTGGCATTTCATACGGGAAAAGTATTTTAGTTTTATAGATGTAATGTTGTTTGCGAGCCAATTTTGTTCTATATCCAGCTGCCGTAGGAAGTCCGTATTCATCTTGTTGGATTCTGAGAACTACGACATTCTAGCTTGCAGGTTTCACTTTTTCTTCTTTAGTGTTTTTGTGATGTCAATGTTTTGCATCTATGCATTGTCACAAGGAAGATGTCCTCAGGGTTTTGTTTATTTGTGAATATTCTGCCATCAATCAGTTAACAAAATAAAAACTATTCAACTTGCTGCGGAACATATGCTGTGAAGTAAATATTCGACAAATGTTCCTGTCATGCGCCCTCATTGCCAGCTCCGCCAATGTCTCTCATGTCGTGTCCCGACTTCTTTTCTCCATGAGTGGTTAGGTGTGCCCCTACTTCTCTTGCCCTGAAGTTTGTCCCGATTTATCTTCTCCACCAGTGGTTAGGTCTGTCACTACTTCTTTTGTCCTTAAGTTTGTCCCGACTTCTTTTCTCCACGAGTGGTTAGGTGTGCCCCTACTTCTCTTACCCTGAAGTTTGTCCCGATTTATCTTCTCCACCAGTGGTTAGGTCTGTCACTACTTCTTTTGTCCTTAAGTTTGTCCCGACTTCTTTTCACCATGAGTGGTTAGAAGCCCTGTAATGCGTGCCTTATTCATTGCCAGAACCTTCTCTTTACGTCTAGTTCTACTAACATCTGTTCGGTTCTATCCAACAGTTCTATATTAGTGACTTTATCATACCATTGTATTCCTTCTATTCGCCATAGACATCCATTAATCAAAGCTTGAACCTTTTTTAGTTGTGCTTTTCATCACTCCCGACAATAGCCATACAATAGTGGTTCGCCGGGGTCTTTATGTATGACAAGGACAAGAATAGTACCATTGTCCCACAGAAAACATGTCGAAAGAGGCGACTAACTGTGTCACACGGCATAACACCGGCCATGGTTAGGTGGTTTGTTTCGGACCCAGTGGTCTCGAGGTAAGGTGTTCGCCTCAGGTGCTGGAGGTCGCGGGTTAAAATCACGGTGGAGACCGGGATTTTTTCACGTGGATCATCCTGTAAATATTTCCCCTAATCTCTGAGTCGTGAGATCAGACACCCGTGTGCAGTGGCGGGCATATTAAAAATACCTTAGCAGTTAAAAATCTACTCAAATTATTCTCTGGATATTCGCCCGACAGAGAATATGTCGTAAAAAGGGAACTGTGTGGCTATAACTTTAGGTCTTGGTTACGTGGTTAGCCGACAGGCGTAGATGGTGCCTGACAGGCTGCAGGTCTACCTTGCTCTAATTTACACCTCCACCAGTCTCAAAAATAGGCGATCGTATATTCCAGGGGTTAACAGATGCTGGGATTGACCTGGCAAGTCACTAGTTGATTTTCACTTGCCAAAAAATATGAAACAAAGGAGGTCACACCTCCTCATGATGTCTAACAACATAAGTGGACTACAGATAGATAAATAGAATTTGTTTTTTTCCTAGAAACTCTGTTATTTGTTGTCGAAATAACAGATATCTCTAGTCTGTATGGTAACTTCATCAGGTATCATGTCTTCTTGCACTGTCGTAAGCACCTTGAATTTATTTGTTACTTGTATGCTGTATTCTTGTGTTATGGTGTTATTACTTGTGCCATTTATTCTTGTATTATGGTGTTGTTGTTACTTGTATGCTGTGTTATGGTGTTATTACTTGAGCCCTTTATTCTTGTGTTATGGTGTTTACATCATAGCGTATTGGTCTTGTACTTTTTAATTCCTGTTTAAGTTGTATCGTGATATTTGCAACTAGGGGTTGGTGATCTGCATCACAGTCAGCGCCAGGTAGTGTCTTTACAGATGATATGCCTCATCTTCATCTTTGTTGTGTGAGAGTCTAGTCTATTTGGGTTTTGCTTTCCCTTTCGGTGGAGTCTGTCTCTAGAGTAGTCCAATGTGTTTAAAAAACACCTTTGCAGTGTAGAAGTTGATTTCTATGCAGAATTCCAGTTTTTTTCCGCTCTCATTTCTATGTACTAAACTTAAGGGTCCTAGCACTTTTTTTCTTTTTTTGTTCTTTGCTTTTCTATGTTTGGGTTGAAATCCCGCAGGATTATTATATTGTATTTTTTCTGTAATGCGTGTATGGCCTCTTGCAAATCATTATAGAACTCTGCTATGTCTTCTCCTTGTTGTTGTTGCACATATTTATATTATCGTGCTGTTTCTCTTTTTCCTCTTTTCCATTCTCCTCTCTTCCCCAGAGTACATACATCTCCCTCCTATGTGGGTGCTGACATTACCTTGTCCTTTCCTTCTATTTTAAGATACTTCCAAAACGTCCAATTTGCGTCTTTCCGTGGCCTTATCATCCATGAGAAAGTTACCTTGGTATAAGCTCCTTTCATCAGGTGTTCCATTTCTTTATTGTTTATATGCTGCAATTGTAGAACTTGAAAAGATTACAAATCTGCAATACATGACTGACAGAAGAGACTGCAGAGCCCAGCAGCAAGCAGAGAAACTCAGAAGACTGACAGACCATCCAATGCAACAGAGACTAAATAGATTTGGAAAAGAGAAACTAAAGTGGAGAATCTTTGCAGAAATAGCCAAAGCAAAGATGAGCGAAGACCCTATGAATACCATAACAACAACAAAGCACATCTCTACTGTACGCAAAACTACATGGAAGCAGCATAACATTCCGGAGGTGGTAGAAAATATGCCAGGTATTTTAAACAAGAACAGCCAGACTGAACAAGAAAGAAGAGACATAACCCTGAGGTACATAGCGGAAAACTACCCAAGCATGGACTGGACCCATGCATACACCGACGGTTCTGTAACAAACACAACACAGAATGGAGGGGCAGGGGTATTCCTGAGCCTACCAAATGGTAGAAAAATAACACTGTCAGTGGCAACTGGAAAACTCTCAAGCAATTTCAAAGCGGAGGCAGAGGCATTGAAGGCTGCAGTAGAAGCAATGCTGACAGGCGAAAGTAATGAAAGCCATATAGTCCTGTTTACAGATGCCATGGTCGTGGCTACAGCACTAAAAAGCCAGAAAAATACTGAACTTAATGATTTAAGAGCAGTACTCTGTCAACTATGCCAGCAGTCCGCACCAAAAAGAGTAGGGGTATAGTGGGTTCCATCCCACTGTAACATCCAAGACAACGAGGAGGCAGACAGACTGGCAAAAGAAGGTGCAAGACTACCACAACCAGATACTAGTGTGACCTGCGAAGAGTCCAAAAGGTTTATTCGGGCCAGATACATGGCCAAATGGGAAACAGAACATACTGGCTACACAAAAAATGATGCCTACTACCAGTTGAACAGAAGAGAGCAGGTCGTGGTCTTCAGACTCCGCACAGGCCACAACAGACTGAGGTACCATCTATTCAATAAACTGAAGATAGGTGGCACTGACGAATGCACCTGTGGTACAGGGAAAATGACCGCTGAACATCTGCTGCAAAATTGCCCGACATACGAGGATCAGAGAAAGCACATGTGGCCATCACCAGTTGCAACACTAGACAAGCTCTATGGCAGTGTCGAGAACCTCAGGATGACAGCTGCTTTCTTGGAACAAATTCAAGTTGACGTCTGACAGCGTACGAAGAAGAAGAAGAAGTTTAGATGCTGGGGTTATTCAGTGTCACAGTCTGGTTCTGGTCTTGTCTGTCATCACTTTTTCTGGTATGTATCCTGTCATCATTGTCATCCCCAGTTAATCTGTCTGGCTTGAAGGCGTCACCAACAGATAGTTGAGTTTCTTCGTTTTTGACTGTCATTATTTTTTTGACAGTATACGTGCAGTGGTTTGCTGTTATTTACTTTAACTGTTCTGATTTTAAATATAATTGCGCCATTTTTAAACGATGTAACACTTTGAAATTTTGTTAATTACTTAATAATTATAAAAAATGTCGGTAGATGCTTCGAACACAGCTTTTTATACCAAACGCTCCACTCACTGTTAGTTGAATAGTTAAAGGCCTCTATTTGTATTTCACTGAAGTGAGAAATCTTCATTTCGTACATCTCTAGATAGTGATATTATTTTTATGAACGAAAGCACATAGTTTTTTAATGACGTTTTTCCTTTTAACTCATCATGTCTTAGAATCAGTCTAAATATCTGTAACAAAAATGGTCATTTTGTTCAGTAATTATATATTATATTTTAATCTCAGACTTGAACTGATTCATCCTACCAAGCTGATAGATCGGGCACCATTTATCATAAACTGATGCAAAACCGATATGTCTGCTTGAGACATGCTGCTCACATATGTCTGCTTGGGATATGTTATTCACATATGTCTGCTTGAGACATGCTGCTCCCATATGTCTGTTTGAGACATGCTGCTCACATATGTCTACTTGAGACATGCTGCTCACATATGTCTGCTTGAGACATGCTGCTCACATATGTCTGCTTGAGACATGCTGCTCACATATGTCTGCTTGAGACATGCTGCTCACATATGTCTGCTTGAGACATGCTGCTCACATATGTCTGCTTGGGATATGTTGTTCACATATGTCTGCTTGAGACGGGCTGCTCACATATGCAGTACATTCTTGACAAATTATAATTGATCTTCCCTTGCTCACATGTCGAATATCTTTATTTCAGGAAGTGTGATTTCTCATCTGAAGAGTTTGGTATGAATAATATGTTGGTCTAGTACTAGACGTTTCGTAATAGACAAGAGAGTTGCGAAAAGAATGCGCTGATATTGTTTATTTGTATGAAACATCAATGATCACCTCACAAATGAAAAGGAATGACAATCAGCAGACGGAAGGATTAAGAGATGTGTACCAAATAGCAAAGAACAGCGATTGATAATAGCCCATGCTGGTAGCCGACATAATAGACTGGTGAATAATAATGAACTCGTTTTTAATTCAAAGTCGACAGACATTCGGGACTACCACACAGAGATGAATGGTCATATATTTAGAAAGTGGATTGAGAAAATTGTTCTTCCTTCCTTCGTTAAACCCTCTTGTATTATTATGGAGAATGTATCATACCACAATGCAGTTTCACAAAAAGGCAAAGTTCTTATATCATTGAGTACAAAAGATGCAGTATGGTTATGGCTCAAGAAAGAACACATACCATTTAACGAAATGTATCTAAACGCTGAATTACTTTCCCTTGTTGTTGTTGTTTGCGAATGCCCACAATGAGTAGGTTGTGCTATGCTTGGCTTCATCTGTTTGTTACTCACTATTATGGGGATCACGTCGATCCTTCACCTCGTTAGTCAGGCTGCTATGTAAAAAGCCCATTTCCATGGAGGGCTACTAGGAAGCCCAGGTGAGGGTATTGGTCAGTATGTTTTGCCTGACCCTGATTAACATGTCTGATCAGTATAGTTTGCCAGACCAGATGTTAGTCTTCCTCCCCGTTTTCCCTTATAAAACAGACACAAAAGACGAATATATCACTTAGACAAAACAATAATGGAGCATGGACTTAGATGTTTGAGACTGCCGCCTTACCATTCCCACCTAAACCCAATAAAACCAGTGTGGACAAAGAGGATATGTGGCAGCTGACATCTAAAACATTCAAACTGTGATGTCAAAGAACTTACATTTGCTGATAGACAAGAATTATAGAGCTGTATGTGAGGACCATGTCTTAGAAGAGGAAGATTCTATTGGGAAAAACTATGGTTTGTGTGTCATATAACCAAGAGCAGTCATTAACATATTAGACTTGTCTGACCCTCAATAAGTTGAAATACAGATCACATGAACTTTTACCAGGAAATATCCCACCAAAAAGTTTATTGGAAAGATGATGTGTAATATTGAATACATTTTCGTACCAGAATTTATCATAATCTTTTAAAACACGTCCTTTTCGAGACTGCGACATACATCAAGAAAATGTATCTCAGAACTGAATATAACCTATTCTTTTCCGTTCCATAAGCTGGTTATACATGTGAATCCATTCTTTGACTCTTTTATTAATTGAAGATGTTGGGTCTACCTACAGCCGTTTGTGATACAATGAATGTCCCTCTCAGTAACAACTTTTTTATAAAATAAGCGAGCAGGAGGCAACTCTAAAGTGTTTCAGCAGTGCTGCTCAACACTTATCTACCTTACTGGTCTCACACTTTGTTCTGATGTTCTGACACTGTTCTTGTTCTTGTCACTGGTGCTTTCTATGATATAATCGAAGCACAACTTGGTTTGGGAACAACAAATTGTAAACTTTTATTGAATTCTTCCCACTCGCCTTTTTGTTGTTCTAGTACACATACACATATCTCTAACACAATCCTTCAGATTTCTGTCTCTGCCTGCTCTAACTATAGAAACATTTTGTGCAAATGCACGTATGTTATTTCGCTAAATAACCAATAGTTACCCATGTCAGTACCTCGCTACCTCTAGATACGTATTCTGCTCCTAAATTTATTATGTCTATCATAAACTACTCAGCGTTTCAGCTCAAAATTCATCCAGTTGATGGATGAAACAATAATTGTTATTATGTATATCTTTAAAGATCATGCCGTGTTTCTGTAGCGGTCTACAAGAGGCAATAGTAACAATTGACAATCTCTTCTTTACGTTGAGCTAATGAAACAATTGTGGACTAATTGTTCTGATGAGATATTCGTTGAACTTTCAGAGAGCAATAACTCTCTTTTCTATCCTGCACGACACGTTAATGAAAAGTTGTTGACTATTAATTGCTTCCTCAAGCAAATTTGGACGTGGGTATTCGCACATCATAGGATCGAGCTTTCATTGCATGATAAACACAAAGGTTTTTAAATTGACATGGTCGCGGTTATGAAACCTCTGAGTCTTGTAATTTGTATGTAGGAAATCATTTAATAGGTTTGAGATCTGTTACAGTATTACTTGTTACTACATTTCAAGAATGTGTGTAATGGAAATTGAATATACGTCGCATATGACTTTTCAAACGAGCAATTTGTTCAATTACTGTTCATTTTATTTTTTAGAGGTAAAATAAATTTTTTCGACGACAATGATCAAAGAAACTTGTCAGTTTAAGAAAATGGCAGTAGCTGCACTATTATGAATTATACATTATTAATGTCGTGAGAAATGTGAGACCGCATGCAAACATTCAATGGGATACGTGCAAGGGTTCTAAAGATATTAAATGAAATCCGAGAGCGTGCATTTTGAAATGCATTATGCATCCAGTGAACCAAGGAATTCCGTTTTGAATAAGTTCAACATTTGTTGACAACAAAGAAATAGAATCAAGACTCATGTCGTTTGTCTTTTATTAACTTCGTTTCTACAACAGAGGCATAGGCTATGCAACGCTGAATCATCAACACGTTAACAAAAAAATATCATAGCAGATACAAACAAAAAATGAACAATACTGACAGTTCAATGTTCTGAGGGTCTGAGGACAAGCACCTGATACTACAAGCTGACTGCAGGATTTCCGGACCTTTAACATGCACATCAACAAGAATAGGCATCTACCAATGGCTGACAACATGAACATTCGTCTTCTCACAGGCACATCACTGGAGCCAGAAGAAGAGCCACAGCTCACCAGCACATTACTGGAGACAGAAGAGCCACAGCTCACCTGCACATCACTGGAGACAGAAGAGCCACAGCTCACCTGCAGATTACTGGAGACAGAAGAAGAGCCACAGCTCACCTGCACATCACTGGAGACAGAAGAGCCATAGCTCACCTGCAGATTACTGGAGACAGAAGAGCCATAGCTCACCTGCAGATTACTGGAGACAGAAGTGCCATAGCTCACCTGCACATTACTGGAGACAGAAGAGCCATAGCTCACCTGCACATTACTGGAGACAGAAGAGCCATAGCTCACCTGCACATTACTTAAGACAGAAGAGCTACAGCTCACCTGCACATCACTGGAGACAGAGGAGCCACAGCTCACCTGCAGATTACTGGAGACAGAAGAGCCATAGCTCACCTGCACATCACTAGAGACAGAAGAGCCACAGCTCACCTGCAGATTACTGGAGACAGAAGAGCCATAGCTCACCTGCATATTACTGGAGACAGAAGAGCCATAGCTCACCTGCACATCACTGGAGACAGAAGAGCCACAGCTCACCTGCAGATTACTGGAGACAGAAGAGCCATAGCTCACCTGCACATCACTGGAGACAGAAGAGCCACAGCTCACCTGCAGATTACTGGAGACAGAAGAGCCACAGCTCACCTGCACATTACTGGAGACAGAAGAGCCATAACTCACCTGCACATTACTGGAGACAGAAGAGCCACAGCTCACCTGCACATTGCTGGAGACAGAAGAGCCATAGCTCAACTGCACATTACTGGAGACAGAAGAGCCATAGCTCACCTGCACATTACTGGAGACAGAAGAGCCACAGCTCACCTGCACATCACTGGAGACAGAAGAGCCATATCTCACCTGCACATTACTGGAGACAGAAGAGCCATAGCTCACCTGCACACACATCACTGGAGACAGAAGAGCCACAGCTCACCTCCACACACATCACTGGAGACAGAAGAGCCACAGCTCACCTGCACACACATCACTGGAGACAGAAGAGCCACAGCTCACCTGCACACACATCACTGGAGACAGAAGAGCCACAGCTCAACTGCACATTACTGGAGACAGAAGAGCCATAGCTCACCTGCACATTACTGGAGACAGAAGAGCCACAGCTCACCTGCACATCACTGGAGACAGAAGAGCCATATCTCACCTGCACATTACTGGAGACAGAAGAGCCATAGCTCACCTGCACACACATCACTGGAGACAGAAGAGCCACAGCTCACCTCCACACACATCACTGGAGACAGAAGAGCCACAGCTCACCTGCACACACATCACTGGAGACAGAAGAGCCACAGCTCACCTGCACACACATCACTGGAGACAGAAGAGCCACAGCTCACCTGCACACACATCACTGGAGACAGAAGAGCCAAAGCTCACCTGCAGATTACTGGAGACAGAAGAGCCACAGCTCACCTGCACATAACTGGAGACAGAAGAGCCATAGCTCACCTGCACACACATCACTGGAGACAGAAGAGCCATAGCTCACCTGCACATTACTGGAGACAGAAGAGCCACAGCTCACCTGCACATCACTGGAGACAGAAGAGCCATAGCTCACCTGCACATTACTTGAGACAGAAGAGCCACAGCTCACCTGCACATCACTGGAGACAGAAGAGCCACAGCTCACCTGCACATTACTGGAGACAGAAGAGCCACAGCTCACCTGCACATCACTGGAGACAGAATAGCCATGGTCCCAGTTATTTAAACAAATAACTGATCTCTTAGTTAAACAAAATACAAAAAAAAAAGGTAATTCATAAATGACATCCGCAAAATTCGGACATTTTTTTTAGTTCCACTTCCCCAGATCTCATATGTCCACTTTTGATTGATTTCTTCCCACTTGGTCTCAATTAAACACACACGTTTAAATGTTATAGTTACCTACCTCCTAATACTTAAAGCAAAGTTGTGTTCCATATAAAACATTATTTGTATAGAAAGAACGCAATTGAATTATGTTAAACATGAATTGTTAATTATTGCACATTATCTAAGAAAATCAAGTTTCAACTCAGCGTTGCGTAAAAACACACCCACACAAAACACAAATGCGATTTAGTCATATAGAGGAATCCCAGTGTAAAGGAGAAGAAGCCCTTTCTTAAATGCCAGTCGAGTTATGAAAAGTGAGGGTACGGCGTGGGCTAGTGGTTAAGTGACAGGGCTCACAACCCTAAGGTGCTGGGTTTGCTCCCCATCACAGCACCGGCCGTTACCCCAGGGAAGCCAAACCTTAGAAAATGCAGGAAGAAGCAGACCCTTACATAAAATGCATGCCGAAGTCGGATGCACTGGGCAGACAGACGCAAAATAAAAATCGTAGGGCAACGCACCCCCGCCTTGGGGAAAAAAGAAATAAGGCGAACTCAATAAAGAAATTATTTTTTAAAATGAGAACTATCGTTAGTTAAAAAATATTTGCCTTGGTTGAGCCGTCGAGAAAATTCTATTTACTTCCAGAATATCCTGGACCAGTCACAATTTAGCATTTCTCAACATTTAGCGCGCGAGGCGCGAGTTACGTAGCTGATGAGTCATGCATACAAAGACAATGGATGACCTTGACTTTAAACAGAAGAAACAGAAACTGACGTTACGGAAAACTAGTTTGGCGGGTTACGAGCCACACGCTTAAGGCTGGTTTGGCTGGTCACGAGCCACACGCTTAAGGCTGGTTTTTAATCACGTGTCACCGCCATAAAGGCTGATAAAATTGAGTTGGCAAAGTAGAGATGGTCATTATTAGATATATTTAGTCAAATGTTGGTAAGAATAGAGTGAACAAAGTTTGACAGCCTTGAGTCAGACGGAAGATAGACACATGAACAACATCTCTGGCGACTTTAGAACATGAGTCCAGATACACAGCAATGAAGACAAGAGGGTGCAATATCAATATAATATCTATATTACTTGTACAATCAAGTAGTCGTTAGAAATAGTATTTTGACACAAAGAACGAGAAAAAAAAGAGGAAACCATTCTGAACAATATAGTCTGCACATTTTCATTGATTCTACTAGTTTAATTTAATTCAGTTTTATTGCACTGGAGCGTTAGACTTCAAATCTTGCTACTCGATATAGTAGCTAAGCTAACAAGCTAGTGCATTAACGAATCTTCTTCTTCTACTTCTTCGTTCATCCTCATATCAAGGTCCCGGTTTCTCTTACAAAGGACACCGTTATTTGTAAGGCTGTTTTATCTCCATACAGCTTTTGTCTCATATCTGTCTCGCGTGTCCAGTGTTGTTCTCTCTTTTCCTGCGTGAGCATGCAGCTTTGTAGGATGTGTTCCACAGTCATGGTATGTTCCCTGCATGGACACCTGTCCTCTGTCTCAATTCTCATTTTGTTATGCCGTTCTCAGTCTGAAGATGATGACTTGCTCTTCTCTAGTTAAGTTAAAGAAGCTGTCTTCTTTTCGGAAAGGGGATGGTGGTGTTGATCAGACCATTGCCCCCATAATTTGGCTTTAATTATGGTCTTAGATTCATTATATGTTATGCGCAGGTCTGTTTGTGGGGATGCTCCTCCACGCGTTGCTAGTTTGTCTGCAGCTTCATTGCCTTCAATATTGCAGGGGGATGGGATCCACAGTATAACCAGCCTTTGGTGTTCTGCTGAGAGCTGTGTCAGGGAAAACATACATTGCTCTAGATCTTCATCTTTGTGTTGTTTTAACTCTGCTAATACTCACGTGTCATCAGTCAGGAATACTATGTTTTCTTAGTGGATATTTTTGTCTTGGATTACAAGCTCAGCTGCGGTCTTCTGTGCCTCTGCTTCTGCACGAAAGTTATTGGAGTATGTTCCCGTTGTTAATACTCGAGTTTTTCTTCTCCATTCATTAGTCTGTAATAGACCCCTCCACCTCCATTGGACGTGGCTTTGTTAGATGAGCCATCTGTATATACATGTATCCATGTTTCTGGTCGGTATACTCTCCTAAGATATTCTTCTGTAATAAATGTCGTTTCTAAATCTGTCTGAGTTTTCTTTTTTCATATCCCTTCTATAGTTTCTACCATCTCATGGGACTTGTCTTTTTTCCATGGTGGGATTTGGGATGCTTGTTTCAGATCTCTAACCACTGTCGGGGTTAGGATTTGGTCTGCTCTTGTAAGTTCTTTTGTTTTTTATATTAAGGGGTTTCTCTTTAATCTCCCTCTTCTCGTGCGATTTATTCTGTCTTAAATTGTGTGATCAGGCATTCGTCCCCTGCTGGAGTGTTTAAAAAAAAAATCTCTGCGTATCTCCATACTTTTGATTCGTTTGGTGAAAACGATGCCTATTACCAGTTGAACCGAAGAGAGCAGGTCGTTGTCTTCAGACTTCGCACTGGCCACAATAGACTGAGGTACCACCTATTCAACAAATTGAAGATAGGGTGTACTGACGAATGCCCGTGCGGTACTGGGAAAATGGCCGCTGAACATCTGCTGCAGGACTGCCCGACATACGAGGATCAGAGAGAGCAGATGTGGCCATCACCAGTGGAACTGCAAGACAAGCTCTATGGCAGTGGCGACAGCCTCAGGATGACCGCCGCTTTTTTCGAAAAAATAATGGTTACTGTCTGACTGCGTACGAAGAAGAAGAAGATTCGTTTGGTGTTCCTCATTGCATTTATTGGTGTTGTTCTCATAGCTCCAGTGGTGATACGTATACTTTGGTTTTCGGTTGTATTTATTTTGTGAAAGTTATTCTTTGTTGCTGTGGACCATGCTGCTAACCTGCATTCTAGCACTGGTCTCACATAGCCTGTGAACAATTTCTTTATGGTGACCAGGTCAGCTCCCCATGTTGAGCTTGGTACATTTCTCATTATGGCCATTCTGTTCTTAGCTTTGTTGGTGGTTATTGTAACAGTTCCCGCCGGAGCAAGGGGAGTTTAGGATACCTGAACATGTTAAAGCTTAAAGCTACCTGAATGCATGTCAAGGTCACTCACCGTCTCAGCAAAGGAGAACAGAGTTGAGTTAAGGAATGTGGACAGGTAGAAACTGACCACTGGCCTTCCGATTTTGGTAGGGGGAGATTGATTGACAGACGAAATTGGCAGCGGGGCTTGCTGCGAGAGAATGAGTGACAGGTGTGCAAAGTGTTTCGTTCCAATTGGGATTGAAGATGACCATACCTGAGATCGATTGGTCAAGCTCTGGCCTTGCTTGAGGATATATAACTCGAGACAAAGTTTAGCTCGGCAGGCTGGAGGAGAGATGGAGTGTGAGAGTGAGAGAGAGAGACTGAATGTGGATAGTATGTTTAACTCACCGACCTAGATAGAGGAGCGATTGATAGACGGTTGGACGAATGTTTGGTGATAGATCAGGAGCGCTCAAATAGATGTGTGAGTTTTGCATTAATAGATAATCTGAACGTGTGTTTGTAAGCAAGGACACATTGTGAACGAGTTAATACGAGATCGCCCGCCTGAGGGGATTTCAGTGAGGAAGTGTATTTGATAAGGTGTGTTGAAGACGCAGTTAAGGCGATGTGTGTGTGATGTAATTGCAAGGCAATAGAACTGGGTTTTTAGATAGTTGGGAATTCCATCAATAGCTAATGCTTACAATTCCCGTTTTAGTAGAATGTTTAGTTAAGATATGTATTATATTGTGTTTGTAATTTCTCTACTCATTCTATGATATGAGTATGATTAATAAATATGCCACCTACTGTGTGATATGTCATTTACTGAGTATGGTCATGATGATGTGGATGAGTGTGAGAATGTTCTAAGTTCGATCACGGCAGCAGAGGGTCTGTTACATTATATTTATCTGGATTTCCATGTCAAACTTGGGCCCATTGTCATTTCTAGATAAATTTGACTTATGTCAAGAGGGGGGGGGGGGGGGAGTCTGGCCATTTACTTTTAGGATCACTTCTTGGGGCTTGGGAGATAGGGAGAAGATTGTATACGTGGTTTTGGTGTCGTTTATAACAATTTGCCATTTTTTTTCCATGTCTCTATTTAATTACGGCCTCTTGCAATTGGTTTCTAGCTACAGGTGTAGATTCTTTGGATGTCCATAATGCCCAGTCATCTACATATAGTGCATTGTATACTTTTTTAAGGATTTCTGTGATTATAAATAATGAATCTAATCACCAACGTCTGAAATCTCATCCCCTAGTTTCACAGATCTTGAAAGTGTTAAAGAACGTCCATTGTTCAATATTAAACTAAAGAGGCTTCGATTCGAGATGTAAATTCGCCAGGCAGACCCTCATTCCCGAGACGTCTAAATTCTTATGACCGTCTACAACAAAAGAGGTGCTAACTACACATGTCAGATTGTGAAACGTCAACCGGGAAATTAGTCGCAGAAGCAGCAAAATATTTAAGTAGCGGTTTATGCCATCGTGGAAAAAATAGGTCCAAATCGATAGAACCTTGGGCAATATAGATTAGTCAAAACCAACATCGTGCTTATGTACCAGAAGTTGTGTGACTTGTGATAGACCTAGAAAGTGTGGAAATAGGATCTTCAGGAACAAGTTAGATTAACAAGGTGAACGTCTACACGCATTTCCAGTTTTGCTCCCTGAGCCACACACACACACACACACGTACACATACACACACACACGCGCGCGCACACACGCACACACACACGCGCGCGCACACACGCACACACACACACGCACTCACATACACACACACGCGCGCGCACACACACATACACAACCAGTAATACTAATATTAATAATAATAATTTAAAGTAAAATACGTCAGCCTTGCTAACGAAATAGCATAAGGTTCTATTCATTAAACGATGTACACCATCAGATGAGGATAAATTGAGCAAGTACCGATCACCCTAGAAGTCCTCCCAATCTTAATCTGGCCCTGCTCCTCCAATGTCTTCTTTGATACAAGTATATGGTCCATAGCGTTGTTTTGTAAAGAGCAACCGGCCTTCACTCATTTATTGTTCTTCATTATTGTCCGAACGTGTGTGTGAAGATCACCTGCGACTTGAGCTGTATTCTGATGTCAGTGAGGAAGAGTTGCGCTGATCAACTTCCCTCTCGCTCTAAACGTAGTCGAGGCGACTGAAGACAGACCAGGAACACGAGATTAACAGGGCGCTGTGAGTGTCGCCACGCTCTGTGCTTTCCATGCCGCATCACTGGAACTCGTCGTCCTTTCCGAAACAACCTGCACATACCTTCTTCTTCTTCTTCTTCTTCCTTCTTCTTCTTCTTCCTTCTTCTTCTTCTTCTTCTTCTGCGTTCGCTATCAATCTCCTGCTTCCAAGCCTTGAACAGGGCTTTGCAAGTAGCAGAATATAGTCTAGAGAAAGGAATGCGTTATGTCGCTAGTTTACAGCTTGTCTGCGATATTTGTACCTTTCGGTCCGACACATCCGTCTTCGACATACCTAAGTTCTCAATGCCCTAGTTGGTTAAATGCCCACCGATTACCCACATCTGATTTAGGCCTTTAGTCGTAGCAGCATGGTGCCAGAACTCTTTTTGTAGTCGAGGACGAATCGGGTTATCGACCGTCAAAATCTGTAGATAATACATCCGAGGGGAGATCAATCAAATATACAGACCAAGGGATCACATAATAAAAGTACTAACACGATCCACAAGCATTCAAGTTAGCTTAGTTCTAGGCGAATCACTAGCCGTTGACACATTCGTGTGACCACGAAACAGTATACTCCTACAGCAGTGTCTTATTGTTAATAATAGTCTTATTTGAATGTACTTGACATACAAACAGTATGAACGTTTAAGATAGCTTAGAGATATCATTGGTAGAGTTACTACAGAGACAAGCAGTTTGTACGATGTCTATGCCGAATATCAGATGATCGGGACCCGGCCACTTAATAAAGAAGCATGCAAACAGTAACCAACTTGATGGCGTGTGTTGCCTCACAGAAACCTTGACGACCACAAGAACACATATTACGTGATCCACTCTTCCTGGAGACAGGGTCCTTGTATGTACCTTGGTTCAAACATGGAAACTAGTCTAACAAAAACAAAACAGAGTGTTCTGCGTCAGGAAGTAGATGCCACGCCAAATCTTGGTATCAATAATTATGAACTGGCAGCTGAACACCAATTCGCATAACTGGGGTCGCTCATCGACGTCAAGTTTTTTCTAGGCTATAAAGAGACAATCATCGAAGTCAAGCTTTCTCTAGGCTATAAAGAGACAATCATCGACATAAAGTTTTCTCTAGGCTATAAAGAGACAATCATCGACGTCAAGTTTTCTCTAGGCTATAAAGAGACAATCATCGACGTCAAGCTTTCTCTAGGCTATAAAGAGACAATCATCGACGTCAAGCTTTCTCTAGGCTATAAAGAGACAATCACGTCGGCAAAGCTGCTACTACATTGTCCCGCATCACATCATTCATCATGTCTCTATACATTGTTGATGTCTCTATACATTGTTGATGTCTCTATACATTTATAATGTCTCAATACATTCATCATGTCTCTATACATTCATCATGTCTCAATACATTCATCATGTCTCTATACATTCATCATGTCTCTATACATTCATCATGTCTCTATACATTCATCATGTCTCAATACATTCATCATGTCTCTATACATTCATCATGTCTCTATACATTCATCATGTCTCTATACATTCATCATGTCTCAATACATTCATCATGTCTCTATACATTCATCATGTCTCTATACATTCATCATGTCTCTATATATTATTGATGTTTCTATACTTGGGCGCCTCGATTTGTTCTCACTCGCTTTAATTGCTCCAAGTGCCGACCAGAGAGCACGAACTCCATAGCTCCCGAGGCAACTGGAACAATCCCCCTGGTACGTCATGTACCTATTTGCAGCTGGATTGACTTGGAGTAGCGGCGCTATCATGAAAAGCTAACGACATACGTGGTCTGGCAAACTGAGCATAAGGGGATTCGAACTTGGTACATGGGGTCTTCAAACCAAGCTGACAATCCATAGGCCACCGAATCTCCCCACATGTGACAGCATAGTACAGCAAACCGCATTGGTAACCAGGTCCCGTTGCGCTGACCTTCATGATCAGGGTAGATTACATAGTCCCATACAGTATGCAGGGCAGATGGAGTGGAGATGACGTGTCTCAGTCAACAGTTGCGCGGGCGGCCTCGACAACGCCTCCATGATGCCTGATGTGTTTGGTCACCCCTGATTTCAATCGATAAAAGTGGAAGCTAGCGGACCGGGACGTTTTCAGAAAGGTTGAACAAATGTCACAATTAATGTTAAGTATTAAATATGTCTTTCAAAAATTGTTCCCGTCAGATTAAAAACAATTTTGTTATCTGCGTTTTCTTCTCAGCTCACATATTGAAGAGGGGTAAGCGATTTGTGATGTCATTTTGAAAGTGACCTGAGTTGTTCTGACGTATATTGATGGTGCCTGCCATTTTATGATGAAATGTGACACATTTGCAAATTCTGTGTTACATCGTGTGCGGAGAACTCCTGTGCTATTTTAGAATACATGAGTCCAGTTATAATTAAACCGAGCAGATTTGAACCCGGCTGATCCATTGACATTTGAGACGGATAGCTCCAGCTACATTTACTAGACGAGGCCAGGTACAAGTAAACTGGATGGATCTAGCTACAGATGAACCGAGTGGAGGTCTTAGATCTTAAGAAGGCTGTTGCGTATCTCGTTAAACTTGTCTCTATTTCATCTAATCCTCGATACATTCACCACATAAACGAAGATCAAACTTGTCTCTATTTCATCTAATCCTTGATACATTCACCACATAAACGAAGATCAAACTTGTCTCTCTTTCATCTAATCCTTGATACATTCACCACATAAACGAAGATCAAACTTGTCTCTATTTCATCTAATCCTTGATACATTCACCACATAAACGAAGATCAAACTTGTCTCTCTTTCATCTAATCCTTGATACATTCACCACATAAACGAAGATCAAACTTGTCTCTATTTCATCTAATCCTTGATACATTCACCACATAAACGAAGATCAAACTTGTCTCTATTTCATCTAATCCTTGATACATTCCCCACATAAACGAAGATCAAACTTGTCTCTCTTTCATCTAATCCTTGATACATTTACCACATAAAAGAGTATCTTGGAGATTTGTTTTTTTTGTCCTCCTTCTCTTTTGTTAAAGAAAACATTCGGCATCTATGATAGTGGCGTTTTTCCTCTTGGTATACAAGCGACAAGGGCGTGTTCTGTGACAAGAAAGAGCAATTGTTAATAACATCTAATAAATAACAACAATGTCAATACCAACCCAGCACATTCGTCATAGAACGAATTTACATAGACTCTGGTTAGTTATACTTCAACATGTTGAGGTTAACAATTAATTGAGCACTTACTGGTTTTAAGAGAGCACAGTATTTGACAAGTAGCATTAACTATATCATATGTTGAGGAATTTAGTCATAGTTAACAAAAATTGTATTGACAATAGCTTTTGTAGAAATCAAGAAAACAATGCAGATGTCAATATGTTCGAGAAAAATTGTTAAATTTAGAAAAAATGTCCGTAGGAAAATAATATAAATGAGAAACACATTATTATGTACAAGGGGTGTTCAAACCAAACAGGAACTTTTTGTTCTAGTACTACCTTAATGGGTTATGGCATGTTGGAAATCTATCATAGTTAGGGACACTTGTGTCCTATTACTGCTAGATGCCGCACTTGCCTTGGGCCAGTCCCGTGACAGTTAAATAAAAATGGCGGACAACGCTGTTAGTGCTTCAAAGAACAGTGTGTTGTGATAAAGTTTCTTGCGAAAGAAGACGTGAAATCTGCAGGTATTTACAGAAGGCTGCAATCACAATTTGGTGATGAGACACTCGGCCACAGTAAGACATTTGAATGGTGTAAACGTTTCAGAGAAGGCCGTATATCTGTGAGTGAAAATCCAGGCCGAGGTGGCTCTCAACCCAACACAGTCATTTCTGCAAATGTTCAGATTGGGGAACGCCTTATCCTGGAAAATCGACGCACAACCTGTCGCAAAATTGCGCACAAGAGGCAAGTCTTTCTCTGGGTGCGACGGAGACTATTGTTCATGAACATTTGCATTTTCGGAAGGTTATTGCACGTTGGATGCCAAGACAGATTTCCGCTTTTGACCGGCAGAGAAGCGGTCAAGCCTGCACTGAATTGGGGGAATGGTTTGACATGGAAGTGCATGCATTTTTGGATCGCTTCATTGCATGTGACGGAACCTGGGCGCACCATTGCATGTGACGAAACCTGGGCGCATCATTACATGTGACGGAACCTGGGCGAATCATTACATGTGACGACACATGGGCGCATCATTACATGTGACGGAATCTGGGTGCATCATTATACGCCTGAATCGAAACGAGCATCCAAGCAGTGGAAGAATGCACAGTAATCACCACCACCAAACCAAAATTTAGACAATTACGTCTGCAGGTAAAGTGATGGCGAGTATTTTCTGGGGAAAACTTGGTATCATTCGTGCTGGTTTTCTGGGGAAAACTTTGTATCATTTGTGCTGGTTTTCTGGGAGGAAAACTTGGCACCATTCGTGCTGGTTTTCTGGGGAAAAACTTGGTATCATTCCTGCTGGTTTTCTGGAGAGAAACTTAACTTGGTATCATTCGTGCTGGTTTTCTGGGGAAAAACTTGGTATCATTCCTGCTGGTTTTCTGGAGAGAAACTTAACTTGGTATCATTCGTGCTGGTTTTCTGGAGAGAAACTTAACTTGGTATCATTCGTGCTGGTTTTCTGGAGAGAAACTTAACTTGGTATCATTCCTGCTGGTTTTCTGGAGAGAAACTTAACTTGGTATCATTCGTGCTGGTTTTCTGGAGGGAAACTTGGTATCATTCGTGCTGGTTTTCTGGGAAAAACCTGGTATCATTCGTGCTGGTTTTATGGGGGAAACTTGGTATCATTAGTTATCTATCACATGTTGCCGTACAGTGAACAGTACATACGCATTATACATAATGTACAAAGCCGGCTTGGTTTGATCACAAAGAGCGTCCTGCTCCTGTAAGATAACACTCGACCTCATACTGCTCACCGTACTATGTGCCGTCTGCTGCAACCCGACATAGAAGTATTGCCACATCCACCTTGCAGCCCAGACTTCGCTCCAAGCGATTTCCACCTGTTCTGACCCCTAAAAGAATTTCTGAGAGGTCAGCATACCAGCACTGAAGATGAAGTGAAACAGGCTGTCCTGGTTTGGTTCAGACATATTGACACATCTTTCTAAGCTGAAGCTTTGCAAGCAACTCTGGGATAAGTGCATAGACGTTGCAGGAGATTAAATAGACAAATTAATGGCATATTGATTACTTGAAAAAAAAAATTTTTCCTTACCAAAACAAAGTTGTGGTTTGACTAGAACGCCCCTCGTATCTTTTTATTTTTTATTAACGTTTCTACACGGAATAATAGATATGAACCACAAAAAATGTATGCTAAACCAGCAAACGTGTATTTGTACAAGTATTTGCAAGAAATAACGAGTAATCTATCCATCTATCTATCTACAGTCCACTTATGTCGTTAGGCGTCGTGGGGAGGTACGACCTCCTTTGTTTCATATTTATTTTTTTGGGCAGGTGCTCGGGCAAAATTCAGTTAACAATTTACTCAAATTATTCTAGGGATTCTCGCCCCACAGAGAATATGTCACAAAAAAGGGGCCATAACAACAGGTCTTGGTTCTGTGGTTAGCTGGCGTATGACAGGCTGGAAAAACTATAAGCCCTACTGGAATGATGAGTTGCAGAAAGTGGAAGATGCAGTAACAAATGCTAGGAACATGGCAGAGCGAGAAAAATCCATGGAGGCAAACATCGCCCTCAAAGCCGCCGCGGCGAAGTACAAACACACTCTCAAACAAACAGCAAGAGAAAGCTGGAAAAATAAAACGGAAAGTCTTAACCTGGACAAAGACGGGAACAAGCTATGGAAGCTAGTCAGAGCCATGAACGACGAAACCCCGTCAAATAAACAAATTACTATCAAGCAGGGCGAGAACTTGATCACAGGTAAGAAAGCCGCAAACGCCTTTGTCGATCACTATGCCAGAGCAAACCACATCGAGATCCCTGCAGATAAGCATACAGACATTAGCAAAGAGCTAAAGGGACACGAAAACATAAATACGGCTCCTGAAGAGCACATGATGGCCAAACTAACAATGCGCGAAATGGAAGAGGCTATGAGAACACTAAAGAAAAGGAAATCTCCCGGAAAAGACGGGATAACAAACGAAATGCTGATGGGGCTGGGCCAAACAGCGAAGAAGAAACTGCTATCGGTCCTGAACCAAAGCTGGAAAAGGGGAATTGTACCACAGGCATGGAATGATGCAATACTGGTACCAGTACCAAAAACAGGAAAGGACAAAACAGATCCAAATGGATACAGGCCCATAAGCCTACTGAGCTGTGTCGGCAAGCTGATGGAACGGATGATAAACACCAGACTGATGCGGCATCTGGAAGAAAAACGAATACTAATTCCACAGCAAGCCGGCTTTAGACAGCACAGATCCACTGAGGACCAGGTCATCCTCATAGCCCAGGAGATAGAAGATGCCTACCAGGCACAGAAACACACAGTAGCTGTTTGGGTGGATCTGGAAAAGGCATTTGACAAAGTCTGGAAGGATGGACTTAGAGTCAAGCTAAGAAGAAGTGATGTCTGTGGGAAGATGTACAAGTGGATCAACCACTACCTCAAACAAAGAACGGCCAGAGTCCACGTACAAGGGCAGATGAGCAAAAAGGTGACACTCGAGCAGGGAGTACCCCAAGGGGGAGTATTGTCACCCACACTCTTCCTGGTATATATAAACGATATTACAGAGAATATACCAAGAAGAGTCCATAGCTCAATGTTTGCAGACGATCTGGCTATGTGGACCTCTGAAAAGAATCTCACCATAGCAAGAAATCGGATGCAGACGGCCCTAACATCGCTGGAAGAGTGGGCGAACTCATGGCTGGTCAAAATAAACGAGGAGAAAACCACATGCACAATATTCTCTCTTTCATTAAAACCCCAAAGTACCAAATTAAGTCTAAATGGCAAAATCCTGCAGCCAAACGACAACCCAACCTATCTGGGAGTCACATTTGATCGGCGCATGACATGGAAAAGTCAGATTGAGAGAAACCGAATGAAAGCCAGAGAAAGAATGGCAATCATGAGGAAACTTGCTGGCACAAGCTGGGGAGCAGACGAAGGCATACTAAAGAAACTGTATACTGGAAGAGTGAGACCAGTTCTCGAGTATGGCATTGCGGCATGGACAACAGCAGCGAAGGCGAACTTCGATAAAGTTAACAAACTTCAAAACCAAGCCATGAGAATTATAACAGGTGGCATGAAGTCAACGCCAATTGTAGAACTTGAAAAGATTACAAAACTGCAATACATGACCGATAGAAGAGACTGCAGAGCCCAGCTGCAGTCAGAGAAACTCCGAAGACTGACTGACCATCCAATGCACCAGAGACTAACCAATTTGGGAAATGGGAAACTAAAGAGGAGAAACTTTGCAGAAATAGCCAAAGCAAAGATGCACGAAGATCCCATAAACGCACTAACAACACCAAAACCCATCACTACTGTACGAAAACCTACCTGGAGGCAGGATATATTTCCAGAGGTGGTAGAAAATATACCAGGTATTGCAAACAAAAACTGCCAGACTGAAAAAGAAAGGAGAGATACTACCCTAAGCTTCATAACGAAAAGCTACCCAAGCATGGACTAGACCCATGCATACACCGACGGTTCTATAACAAACACTACACAGAACGGAGGGGCAGGAGCATTCCTGAACCTACCAAATGGCAGAAAAATAACACTGTCATTCGCTACTGGTAAGTACACAAGCAATTTCAGAGCGGAGGCGGCAGTGGAAGAAATGGTGACACACAGTGAAAATGAGAGCCATATAGTCCTGCTGACAGATGCTCTCGCCGTAGTCACAGCGCTAAAAAGCCAGAAAAACACTGAGCTTAATGACTTAAGAGCAGCACTCTGCAAACTGTGCCAGCAGTCCGCACCAAAAAGGGTAGTGGTACAGTGGGTTCCGTCACACTGCAACATCCAAGGCAACGAGGAGGCAGACAGACTGGCAAAAGAAGGTGCAAGACTACCACAAACAGATACCAGTATGACGTACGAAGAGTCAAAACGGCTTATCAAAGCCAGATACATGACCAAATGGGAAACCGAACATACTGGTTACACCAAAAACGATGCCTATTACCAGTTGAACCGAAGAGAGCAGGTCGTTGTCTTCAGACTTCGCACTGGCCACAACAGACTGAGGTACCACCTATTCAACAAATTGAAGATAGGGTGTACCGACGAATGCCCGTGCGGTACTGGTAAAATGACCGCTGAACATCTGCTGCAGAACTGCCCGACATACGAGGATCAGAGAGAGCAGATGTGGCCATTACCAGTGGAACTGCAAGACAAGCTCTATGGCAGTGGCGAGAGCCTCAGGATGACCGCCGCTTTTTTCGAAAAAAATAATGGTTACTGTCTGACTGTGTACGCAGAAGAAGAAGAAAAAGAAGTATGACAGGCTGCAGGTCTACCTTACTCTAATTTACACTTCCACCTCCACCAGTCTCAAAAAAAAGGCGATCGTATATTCCAGGGGCTAATAGATTCTGGGATTGACCTGGCAAGTCACCGATGGATTTCACCAGCCGCAAAAAAATAACGAGTAATGTGTTATGTTAAACAGAACAAACATCTCGACACTCTGAACATATCCATAGGTACTCAAATTGTCTTTAGCATGTGGAGAAATATATTAAGCTGGTGGTTCCTGTAGCTCATTGGTGGTAAACACTCTTGATCCAATACCCTCAGACGCCTTACCTTGTTCTAAAGGCATTGTACACTAAAGTACTGCAGTCGTGCCACTGGAGTTCACTGACCTACTCTCTAATATTGAGGTCTCGCGACAAACACGACAGCATTTCCTCAACGCTGGATCGGCGATGCCTCTCTTTCTTCGGATATGTGACCGGTCTCTCACAGAACGTCCCCGTTCCACAGCTTCTACACCACTTCCTGCAAATCAGGGACGGAGAAAAACCTCACACCTCAAGGGCTGTCTGCGTAATACGTGGCTCAGACACATCGACTCCGCTTACTCTGTTCTGCATGCCGCATGGGAATCTGCCATCAGCCGTGGTCATGGACGGTCATCCTGGCTGCCTAAATGGATTACTACTAGACTAAATGTGGCTAATTGGTTGGTTGCACCAGAGTTTCCCTACTTAAGATGCTTTCCAATACTATTCACCATCTCGTGTATTGCCATGAACTCATGTTCAACCAGGATAGTAGATCTGTTCACAGTCCTCATAGTTTGAGGTCTTTACGTCCGCTAGCCTGGTATATTGTATACCGTCTGGACCTGAGGTCTATATGTCTGTTAGCCTGCCATGCTGTGTACCTTCTAGACATGAGGTCTCTATGTCCACTAGCCTGTCAGACTGTATACCGCTTGGACCTGATGTCTCTATGTCCGCTATCTTGTTATACTGTATACCGTCAGGGTCTTAGGTCTTTATGTCCGCTAGCCTGTCATGTTGTATACCTTCTAGACCTAAGGTATACAACTCCGCTAGCCTGACATATTGTATACCTTCTAGTCCCGAGGTCTCTATGGCCGTTAGTCTGATATATTGTATACCTTATGTACCTAAGGTCTCCATGTCCGCTAGCTTGACATATTGTATATCTTCTAGTCCCGAGGTCTCTATGTCCGCTAGTCTGACATATTGTATACCTTCTAGTCCCGAGGTCTCTATGTCCGCTAGTCTGAAATATTGTATACCTTCTAGTCCCGAGGTCTCTATGTCCACTAGTCTGACATATTGTATACCTTCTAGTCCCGAGGTCTCTATGTCCGCTAGTCTGACATATTGTATACCTTCTAGTCCCGAGGTCTCTATGTCCGCTAGTCTGACATATTGTATACCTTCTAGTCCCGAGGTCTCTATGTCCGCTAGCTTGACATATTGTATACCTTCTAATCCCGAGGTCTCTATGTCCGCTAGCCTGTCATATTGTATACCTTCTAGTCCCGAGGTCTCTATGTCCGCTAGTCTGACATATTGTGTACCTTCAAGGCCCGAGGTATCTATGCCCGGTAGTCATACATATTGTATACCTTCTCTCTGTCCATTATTTGCTCAATTTGTACACCTTCTGGGCCTCTCTATGTCCGCTATTAATTCAAATTGTGCACCATCTGGACATCTCTTTGTCTAATATTAACTCAAATTGTACACCTTCTGGACCTGATGTCTCTATGTCCTTTATTCATTCAAACTGTACACCTACTGGGCCTCTCTGTCCGATATTAATACCAATTGTACACCTTTTGGACCTCTCTGTGTCCGATATTTACTCAAATTGTACACCTTATGAGCCTCTCTATGTTCACTATTCCCTCAAATTATTGATCTTCTGGACCTGAGACATCTATGTCCCTCATTCACCCATATGGTGTACATTTCAGATCGAAGACTCCAATAATCGATGGTCACTTAGATTCTGTACCATCTGGACCTTCTCAAGCATAATCTAATATCCCACCACATTGATTGCACAGGTTGATGAGATCTCAGACAACTATATAAGAACTGTAGTCTCCATCAGCAGTCTCCATCATCATTCTCCAGCATCAGTCTCCATCATCATTCTCCATCATCATTCTCCAGCATCAGTCTCCAGCATCAGTCTCCATCATCATTCTCCAGCATCAGTCTCCACCATTCAGTCTCCAGCATCAGTCTCTACCATTCAGTCTCCAGCATGTCTCCATCATCATTCTCCATCATCATTCTCCAACATCAGTCTCCATCATCATTCTCCAGCATCAGTCTCCACCATTCAGTCTCCAGCATCAGTCTCCACCATTCAGTCTCCAGCATCAGTCTCCATCATCATTCTTCAGCATCAGTCTCCATCATCATTCTCCATCATCAGTTTCCATCATCATTCTCCATCATCAGTCTCCAGCATCAGTCTCCATCATCAGTCTCCATCATCAGTCTCCAGCATCAGTCTCCATCATCAGTCTCCATCATCAGTTTCCATCATCAGTCTCCATCATCAGTCTCCAGCATCATTCTCCATCATCAGTTTCCATCATCATTCTCCATCATCAGTCTCCATCATCAGTCTCCATCATCAGTCTCCAGCATCAGTCTCCATCATCAGTCTCCATCATCAGTTTCCATCATCAGTCTTTATCATCAGTCTCCAGCATCAGTCTCCATCATCAGTCTCCATCATCAGTCTCCAGCATCATTCTCTAGCATCAGTCTCCATCATCAGTCTCCATCATCAGTCTCCAGCATCATTCTCCATCATCAGTTTCCATCATCATTCTCCATCATCAGTCTCCATCATCAGTCTCCAACATCAGTCTCCAGCATCAGTCTCCAACATGTCTCCAGCATCAGTCTCCAGCATCAGTATCTAGTATCCGTCTCCAGCATCAGTCTCCAGCATCAGTATCTAGTATCAGTCTCCAGCATCAGTCTCCAGCATGTCTCCAGCATCAGTCTCCAGCATCAGTATCTAGTATCCGTCTCCAGCATCAGTCTCCAGCATCAGTATCTAGTATCAGTCTCCAGCATCAGTCTCCAGCATGTCTCCATCATCAGTCTCCAGCATCAGTCTCCATCATCAGTCTCCAGCATCAGTCTCCAGCATGTCTCCAGCATCAGTCTCCAGCATCAGTATATAGTATCCGTCTCCAGCATCAGTCTCCAGCATCAGTATCTAGTATCAGTCTCCAGCATCAGTCTCCAGCATGTCTCCAGCATCAGTCTCCAGCATCAGTATCTAGTATCCGTCTCCAGCATCAGTCTCCAGCATCAGTATCTAGTATCAGTCTCCAGCATCAGTCTCCAGCATCAGTCTCCATCATCAGTCTACATCATCACTCTCCAGCATCAGTATCTAGTATCAGTCTCCAGCATCAGTCTCCAGTATCAGTCTCCAGTATATGTCTCCATCATCAGTCTACATCATCAGTCTCCAGTATCAGTCTCTAGTATCAGTCTCTAGCATCAGTATCTAGTATCAGTCTCCAGCATCAGTCTCCATCATCAGTCTCCATCATCAGTCTCCAGCATCAGTCTCCAGTATCAGTCTACAGGATCAGTCTCCAGCATCAGTCTCTAGACTCAGACTGGAGATTTTTGTTAGCACTTTACGCTTTGTCCGACGGCAACCCTGAGAGCCACTAATCATGTCTTCCCTCAAGTGGAGATATATCCAGAAAAATATATATATTAATTAATCGTATGCACTGGTGCTTTCATTATCAGTTGCTTCACTTCAAGTCTCGTTGATCAGTTTCTTCACTTCGTCTTCTTGATCAGTTGTTTCACTTCAAGTCTCTTTGATCAGTTTCTTCCCTACAAGTCTCCTTGATCAGTTGCTTCACTTCAAGTCTCCTTGATCAGTTGCTTCACTTCAAGTCTCTTTGATCAGTTTCTTCCCTACAAGTCTCCTTGATCAGTTGCTTCACTTCAAGTCTCCTTGATCAGTTGCTTCACTTCAAGTCTCTTTGATCAGTTTCTTCCCTACAAGTCTCCTTGATCAGTTGCTTCACTTCAAGTCGTCTTCTTGATCAGTTGCTTCACTTCAAGTCTCCTTGATCAGTTTCTTCCCTACAAGTCTATTTGATCAGTTTCTTCACTTCAAGTCTCCTTGATCAGTTGCTTCACTTCAAGTCTCTTTGATCAGTTTCTTCCCTTCAAGTCTCCTTGATCAGTTTCTTCACTTCAAGTCTCCTTGATCAGTTTCTTCACTTCAAGTCTCCTTGATCAGTTTCTTCACTTCAAGTCTCCTTGATCAGTTGCTTCACTTCAAGTCTCTTTGATCAGTTTCTTCCCTACAAGTCTCCTTGATCAGTTTCTTCACTTCAAGTCTCTTTGATCAGTTTCTTCCCTTCAAGTCTCCTTGATCAGTTTCTTCACTTCAAGTCTCCTTGATCAGTTTCTTCACTTCAAGTCTCCTTGATCAGTTTCTTCACTTCAAGTCTCCTTGATCAGTTGCTTCACTTCAAGTCTCTTTGATCAGTTTCTTCCCTACAAGTCTCCTTGATCAGTTGCTTCACTTCAAGTCTCTTTGATCAGTTTCTTCCCTACAAGTCTCCTTGATCAGTTGCTTCACTACAAGTCTCCTTGATCAGTTTCTTCACTTCAAGTCTCCTTGATCAGTTTCTTCACTTCAAGTCTCCTTGATCAGTTTCTTCACTTCAAGTCTCCTTGATCAGTTGCTTCACTTCAAGTCGTCTTCTTGATCAGTTGCTTCATTTCAATTCTGGATGATCAGCTGCTTCACTTCAAGTCTCCTTTGATTTGTAGTTAAATGTAGAAGAGCTTTAAAAAAAGCATGGGAAAAATATATATAGGCAGGTAAATCAAAAGAATCATTTAAAATATTTGGACAAGCAGAACATAGCCCAGAAAGTGAATACAACAGCAAAAATAGACTTCGAAAAAAAACTTGCTCATAGGCGCAAGACTTATAGTAAAAGCTTCTTCTTTTATTGTAACAGTTCCAGCCTGAGCATGAACGTTTAGGGCAGGGGTGATGTGGTCAGAGACTCTGAGAACAAAGGTACCTGAATGTGTGCCAAGGCCACTCTCTGTCTGGACACTATGCCAAGGTCACTCACCGTCTCAACAAACGAAAAAGGGGTGGGGTAAAGAATGTTTAGTCTAGATAGACGCTGACCTCTGGCGTTCCGATTTGGGTAGTGGGGGATGAGTGACAGACAAGAGGGCAGCAAAGCTTGCTGCGATATTTGAGTGACAAGTGTTCAGAGTAATTCGTTCCAATAACGACTGAATAGAGCCACCACCCCCTTGCCCCCCCCCCCTCCCAGAAATTCATTGGATAGCTCTGATACTGCTTGAGACTATAAAATACTAGACAACGTTTAGCTCAAGCAGACTGGCCAGAGAATGTGAGCGAGAGACTGGGAATTTAGATAGGAGTCTGTTTAGCTCCCGATTTGATAGAGGAGTGATTGATAGGCTGTTGTTACGAATGTGTGAGATAGAACAGGAACGCTAAACCAGCATACGCATTGAGTCTTGTCCAGTCGCTGTAATGTGTGTGTAGACACCAAGGGAACGAGGTATGTTCTATAGTTGTGCGAGTGTACAGCTGTGTCTAGGAGAGATCTAGATGTGTGTGTGGTGTGTGTAGACACCGAGGTAACGAAGTATGTTCTAGAGTTGTACGAGTGTACAGCTGTGTCTTGGAGAGATCTAGATGTGTGTGTGGTGTGTGTAGACACCGAGGTAACGAGGTATGTTCTAGAGTTGTGCGAGTGTACAGCTGTGTCTAAGAGAGATCTAGATGTGTGTGTGTGGTGTGTGTAGCCACCGACGGAACGAGGTTTGTTCTAGAGTTGTGCGAGTGTACATCTGTGTCTAGGAGATATCTAGATGTGTGTGTGTGGGGTGTGTAGACACCGAGGGAACGAGGTATGTTCTAGAGTTGTGCGAGTGTACAGCTGTGTCCTTGGAGAGATCTAGATGTGTGTGTGGTGTGTAGACACCGATGAAACGATGTATGTTTCAGAGCATGTGTATACGCAGATCGACTGAGTTGAGAGATCATATGTGAGTATACGTAGAATATATTAAATGTATTATGTCCAGATCACCCGCCTGAGGGAATCTGAGTAAGGAAGAGTTTTTGAGAGTGTGTTGAGGATGCAGATAAGGGGAAGGGCTGTCCGGTGTGTGCGGCAAGAACTGGGTTTGATTAGTGGGAGCAAGATCAATAGTTCATACTTATGACTCCTGAATATATATTTAGTTAAGATGATATTTCTTGTATTGTGTGTCATTTCATTGCACTTACTTTGATAGTGGTGTCTGAGTATTGTATAATAAATATGCCACCTGCTGTGTGTGGTCATGAATTATGTGGATAAGTGTGATAATATCCTAGTTAGAAAAAACCCTAGTGCAAATAGTGGGATCTGCTACATTATGTTAGAAATGAACAAAGAACGAAAGACAAAGTAGGCCCTCTCATAGACAGTACATGGAAAATAATAAGTGAGAATAGGGAGGCAGCTAATCTACTCAATCAGTACTTTGGCACAGTCTACACAAAAGAGGAATGCTCCAAGATCCCAGAGCCTATAGATATTTTTCAAAGAGACATGGATACAGCGGTATTAAGATCAATCTGTATTACAGAGGAAATGGTTTTAAAAAAATTGGAGGGGTTGAAAGTGGATAAATGTCCAGGTCAAAATGGTATTCATCCAAAATTGCTGTTTGAAATTAGAGACCAACTAGCAAAACCATTGGCTACATTATGTTCTCAATCACTTGCAATGCAAAAGGGATTGTTCCACTGGATTGGAAGGATGCAGGAGTGATCCCCTTATTAAACAAGAGCAAAATATAGAATCCAGCAAATTATAGACAGGTGAGTTTAACGAGCATAGTCTGTAAATTGTTAGAGTCAATAATCAAAGAAAACATTGTAATGAATTTAGACAAATTTAATCTAATCAGAAATAATTAGCATGGGTTTACTAGAGGGAGATCATGCTTAACAAATCTATTAGAATTCATGGAGGAGGTTACTAAAATCATAGATAAAGGGGAGCCAGTGGACGTTATTTATCTAAATTTTGCAAATACCTTTGATAGAGTACCTCATCAAAGATTTTTTAGAAAGTCAAAATCAGATGGAATAGGTGGGGAAGTTGCCAAATAGATTGATAATTGGTTAAGAAGGCAGACGGTGGACATAAATAAGGAGTACTCTGAGTGGTGTGAAGTGAAAAGTGGAGTGCCACAGAGCTCGGTTTTGGGACCAGTTTTGTTCTTGATATATATATATAAACGATTTGGACATTGATATGGGATCCATGATTGCAAAATTTGCTGATGACACAAAACTATGCAGTAGTGTCTCGTCTAAAACAGAAGTGGATATTTTGAGGTCGGATTTAGATAAAATTCGAGAACGGTCTGTAAGCTAACAAATGAAGTTTAATGTTGATAAATGGACAGTCATCCACATGTGTAGATCTAATATGGAACATAATTATAGAATGGGAGAGAACAATATTAGAAAGATATATAAGGAAAGGGACCTAGGAGTTTGAAATAGATCATGCAGGTAAAGTGAGTGAGCAAGTTCAGGTAGCAGTGAAAAGGGCAAATGCAATGTTAAGTATGATAAAAACAAATATTAAACACAGGAGCAAGGAAGTGATAATCAAACTGTAAAAAGTATTAGTTAGACCTAGATTGGAGTACTGTGTACAGGTGTGGAGTCCTTATCATAGAGGGGATATAAACATGTTGGAAAGAATACAAAAAAGAGCGACAAAGCTGATAGTGGGATTCCAGAATTACTGTTATGAGGAAAGACTCAGACAAACCGGCCTACAGTGTCTAGAAGAGAGAAGAATTCGAGGTAACTTAATACAGGGTTATAAGATGATCAGAGAAATGGATAAATAAAACTATAACAAGTTTTTTTTTAAATTCAGCCACCCACAAGAACAAGAGCGTATATCTATAAATTAACTAAAGAGAGGTCAAAATTAGATATTAGGAAATATTTGTTTAGTCAAAGAGTGGTGAATGCTTGGAATGCATTGCCACGGGAGGTAGTAGAGGCAGAGATAGTTAATACATTTAAGAATACATTGGATGCGCATAGCATTTAGAGCAAGGTTATGTAAATGCAACTGGTTGTATACAGACTCTGCAGAGTCTTCTAAGCCAGTAAAAAGACGTTAAGTTAAGTTAAGTCTCCTTGCTTCACTTCAAGTCTCATTGGTCAGTTGCTTCACGTCGTCTGGTTGATCAGCTGCTTCACGTCAAGTCTCCTTCATCAGCTGCTTCACGTCAAGTCTCCTTGATCAGCTGCTTCAGGTCAAGTCTCAGCTGCTTCACTTCAAGTCTCATTGGTCAGTTGCTTCACGTCGTCTGGTTGATCAGCTGCTTCACGTCAAGTCTCCTTCATCAGCTGCTTCACGTCAAGTCTCCTTGATCAGCTGCTTCAGGTCAAGTCTCAGCTGCTTCACTTCAAGTCTTAGCTGCTTCACTTCAAGTCTCCTTAATCAGTTATTCACTTCAAGTCTTCTTGATCAGTTGCTTCACTTCAAGTCTCCTTGATCAGCTACTTCACTTCTAGTCTCAGCTGAAACAATTAAAAGCTCAGCTGTGGTCACATTTACACTCGTCCTCTCGGTCTAGGTCTTCCGTGATATCTCTATGTCTAGGTCCTCCATGATCTCTCTCTTTTCTAGGCCATCCATGATATCTGTCTAGACCATCCATAATATATCTCTGTCTAAACCATCCATGATATCTCTCTGTCTAGACCATCCATGATATCTGTCTAGACCATCCATGATATCTATCTAAACCATCCGTGATATCTCTCTGTCTAGACCATCCATGATATCTCTAGACCATCCATGATATAACTCGGTCTAGACCATCCATGATACCTGTCTAGACCATCCGTGATATCTCTCTGTCTAGACCATCCATGATATCAGTCTGGACCATCCATGATATCTCTCTGTCTAGACCATCCATGATATCTCTCTGTCTAGGCCATCCATGATATCTGTCTAGACCATCCATGATATCTCTTTGTCTAGACCATCCATGATATCTGTCTAGACCATCCATGATATTTCTCTGTCTAAACCATCCATGATATCTGCCTAGACCCTCCATGATATATCTCGGTCTAGACCATCCAGGATATCTGTCTAGACCATCCATGAAATATGTCTAGACCATCCATGATATCTTTGTCTAGACCAACCATGATATCTCTCTGTCTAGACCATCCATGATATCTGTCTAGACCATCCATGATATCTGTCTAGACCATTCATGATATCTGTCTAGACCATCCATGATATATGTCTAGACCATCCATGATATCTGTCTAGACCATCCATGATATATCTCTAGACCATCCATGATATCTGTCAAGACCATCCATGATATCTCTCTGTCTGGACCATCCATGATATTTGTCTAGACCATCCATGATATCTCTCTGTCTAGACCATCCATGATATCTCTCTATCTAGACCATCCATGATATATCTCTGTCTAAACCATCCATGATATCTCTCTGTCTAGACCATCCATGATATTTGTCTAGACCATCCATGATATCTCTCTGTCTAGACCATCCATGATATCTCTCTATCTAGACCATCCATGATATCTGTCTAGACCATCCATGATATCTGTCTAGACCATTCATGATATCTGTCTAGACCATCCATGAAATATGTCTAGACCATCCATGATATCTTTGTCTAGACCAACCATGATATCTCTCTGTCTAGACCATTCATGATATCTGTCTAGACCATCCATGATATCTGTCTAGACCATCCATGATATCTGTCTAGACCATCCATGATATCTGTCTAGACCATCCATGATATCTCTCTGTCTGGACCATCCATGATATTTGTCTAGACCATCCATGATATCTCTCTGTCAGGACCATTCAGGATATCTGTCTAGACCATCCATGAAATATGTCTAGACCATCCATGATATCTCTCTATCTAGACCATCCATGATATCTGTCTAGACCATCCATGATATCTGTCTAGACCATTCATGATATCTGTCTAGACCATCCATGATATCTGTCTAGACCATCCATGATATCTGTCTAGACCATCCATGATATATCTCTAGACCATCAATGATATCTCTCTGTCTGGACCATCCATGATATCTGTCTAGACCATCCATGATATATCTCTGTCTATGTCATCCGTAATATCTCTAGACCATCCGTGATATCTCTCTTGTAATGTAGTGTTCCTAAATGTCAGCGTCAAGGGTTTGCTATGGGACAGTGTGTGTCTAGACTTCTCCCACAGAAGTTCACTCAAGTATTTTATCTAACCAATAGTTACATCCCTTGGCTAACTCAGAATACTGCATTCCTCCATTTTGAAAACGTTTCACTTAAACGGATTGCAGGGGGACGGCGTGGCCTAGTGGTTAAGTGGCACGGCTCACAACCAGAAGGTGCTGGGTTCGATCCCCATCACAGCACCGGCCGTTACCCCGGGGAAGCAAACCCTTAGAAAATGCAGGAGGAAGCAGACCCTTACATAAAATGCATGCTGAAGTCGGATGCACTGGGCCGACAGGCGCAAAATAAAAACCACAGTGTAACGCACACACGCCTTGGGGAATAGATAAATAAGGCGAACGCAAAATAAAAAAAAATTTTAAAAAAATATTTAAAAAAACGGATTGCAGGTCTCCAGTAAAATTTATTCAGCTGATAGACCAGACTTTGGAATTATTGAAAGAGCAGCCAATGCTCTAAATTTGCAGCAGTCATAATAATGGGTACTGCCAAGCTTCATTCGCATTTTTGTATTATTTGATCAACATCTCTACTTCTGCAATCATAGCTCATTTAGATTGGGATTACTCCAGATTCTCTACTTCTGCAATCATAGCTCATTTAGATTGGGATTACTCCGGATTCTCTACTTCTGCAATCATAGCTCATTTAGATTGGGATTACTCCAGATTCTCTACTTCTGCAATCATAGCTCATTTAGATTGGGATTACTCCAGATTCTCTACTTCTGCAATCATAGCTCATTTAGATTGGGATTACTCCAGATTCTCTACTTCTGCAATCATAGCTCATTTAGATTGGGATTACTCCGGATTCTCTACTTCTGCAATCATTGCTCAAATAGATTGGGATTACTCCAGATTCTCTACTTCTGCAATCATAGCTCATTTAGATTGGGATTACTCCGGATTCTCTACTTCTGCAATCATTGCTCAAATAGATTGGGATTACTCCAGATTCTCTACTTCTGCAATCATAGCTCATTTAGATTGGGATTACTCCAGATTCTCTACTTCTGCAATCATAGCTCATTTAGATTGGGATTACTCCGGATTCTCTACTTCTGCAATCATTGCTCAAATAGATTGGGATTACTCCAGATTCTCTACTTCTGCAATCATAGCTCATTTAGATTGGGATTACTCCGGACTCTCTACTTCTGCAATCATAGCTCATTTAGATTGGGATTACTCCGGACTCTCTACTTCTGCAATCATTGCTCATTCAGACTGTGACTTCGGATTCTCCACTCCTACTATCATTGCTCATTGAGACTATGACTCGGGACTCTCCAATAAAAAGGCTGATATTTTCTTCAAGGTCTCAATGCGCCGCACAGTTTCTTCTCGAGGAGAGTGGGCGTGTGCTTCACCTTTCTCCTCAGATATGTGTGCTTTTGGCAGCCCTGAAGAATGCGTGCTGCTGTTATGTCTGCCAAGCCGCAGTAACACAGACTAGTGGTACCTATCTTGAGATTTTCAGTCAAGCATCTGGCTCAACCGGTCGCTTAGACAGACTGAGTGTACTATCAGATAAGTTGACAATTTTTTCCTTATATGTTGATTTGTAAGTTCAGTATTGTTGTCCCTGATGAAGGCCTATTGGTCGTAACGTAGGTTTTGTTTGTGTTCTCGTCTCGGTGCGGTATCTGACCATACCCATTTTTAAATTTTGATTAAACTCAACCTTAATCAACTTTTAAATGTTCTTTAATGTTTTTTTCCCCTACCTATCTTGAATGTGATGTACAAATGTTGCATCATTCTGTTGTGACCAGTTAGGAGGGAAAGTGTGATAACCTGGTCTTGGACAGTTGATAGTATCCGAGATCTGTGTGGTGTTTGTGATGGTGTTCCTACCACTTCACATTGTATTGCCCTTTTATTATGACTTGTGCTTCTTTGTAGTTAATCATGCATTCTTCCTGCATCAGTTTCGCTCCCTTTCTGGCTAAACTGTCGATCTCCCCATTTCTCTTGATGTTAAAAAATGTTGGTATACACTGAACCACAGCTTTGTGGAACCATTGATACATTATTGCCAAGGCTGCTCTCAATCCGTTCAGTTCAGTGTTCTTGTGCAATTTGAGTGCGTTATGGCTTATTGTGCATCTTTTAGTGTCCCATTTGATTGATAAACGTGGTATTTATATATCGAGCTGCAAATCAAATGTTATTATGCGATAGGGCAACTTGACATGCTCTACAATGTTACACCAAATAGTGCTAGCGAGTTAAACGTCTTCTATGCGTTGTTCAGTGAGCATTACACCATGCAGATTTTATCTGGACCTCATCCTCGAGCTTGTCTGCTCGCACAAATGGGAGATGGCTTGCAATGTCTGGCTTATGTCTTTGACTACCACAACAGGCTCTATGAGCCAGTCCTGTACGTACTGTCGTACTCAGGGGTGTTAACGTTTGTCCTGGCAGTATGGGTTGAATTTTACCTACATGCTATTGTGCAGATGTTGAACAATACACCAAAGCCTGATGAACCTTAGGGGACGTTCGAAGAATAAATGCCTGTTCTGATGTCCAGATCCGTCACATGTTGTAATTATTCTCTCCATCCCGTTATATGCTATACAGCACATGAGTTATACTTTGTAATTATTCTCTCCATCCCGTTATATGCTATACAGCACATGAGTTATACTTTGTAATTATTCTCTCCATTCCGTTATATGCTATACAGCACATGAGTTATACTTTGTAATTATTCTCTCCATCCCGTTATATGCTATACAGCACATGAGTTATACATTTCTGTGTTCTGGTGCTGAAATCTCTAACTACATTTGCTTACTATCTGCTTCAACAACTCGTTCGATGTGGCAATACTGCGATGTGCTCCCAGACAATGGTCTTGCTTATACGTACAGTATATGTCAGGTGAGCCTTATTTATTACAGCCATCTAACCCTCCTGTTGATTGTGGTTCCAAGAAGCTGCAAAACACCTTGCCTGGCAGCTTCTTGTCGTTATAATTCCGGGTCAGTCACAAATATAATACAGAACCCTTGTCCTTTCTCGTCATCTCTTGTCGAGTCTTATACATAGAAACAATGATTACTTCTACTCTTCTTATACATTTCTCCGAACACATGTTTCAGAATACATGTTTCCGAACTCATGTATCCGAATGCATGTGTCCGAACGCATGTGTCCGAACACATGTGTCCGAACAATGTAATTATGAAAAAAGTATCGGAGTAATAGTTAAAATGATGTTAACAAAACTTCCGCAAATGCGATTACTTTATTGTTCGTCTCAAATTAATCAGATAAACAATAGCAATTTGCTACACGAATCTTGATTAAATGTAAGCACATTTTGATAATAAAACTGATGACAATATTTTCAATGAATGGGAATGGCAAATCAAACCGAGGCAATCTTCAAATACCATGGTGACGAAATAGATCCTATCTACTTTATGTCTCCTGTCTTCTTGATACATGTTGATTGAATGTTTACGTTCTGATGTTCCTTTCCACTGCACAACTGTAGCACATTACCTTCTTTGCCATTGTCAGAAAAGAGCTACAATGTTCAAACCATTTCATTTGTCTCATTTCTATCTCGTGCGTTATTTTTTTTAAATATTTTTTTTAAATTTTGGTCTTTAAAAAAAACACAACTTCTTTACCTGCTTGATTTCTTAGAAATGCTAGTCGACAGCATTTTGTATATTCAGGTGACACAAGGAACTCCAGTAGTTTTTCATATAACATCATACGCAGCGGTAAGCGACCCATAGCTGACTGCTAGCGTCAGGGCCAGCGAACCATAGCTGACTGCTAACGGCAAGGCCAGCGACCCATAGCTGACTGCTAGCGTCAGGGCCAGCGAACCAGAACTGACTGCTAGCGGCAAGGCCAGCGAACCAGAGCTGACTGCTAGCGGCAAGGCCAGCGAACCAGAGCTGCCAAGACCCTCTACACCTCCACGCGGTGATCCTGGATAACAGGCTGCAACAGAGCATACTGGCTAAAGAGAAGGCATCGAAGAGATAATGCTAACCCGGTACTCTAAAGATTCTTGCTGAAGTCAGATGTGTTGGACCTAAAGGTGCAAATATCACAGTCAAACTGTAAACTACGACACAACAAAATTCGTCTCTTGGCTACATCTTGCCACTTAGGCCCGTGTCAGGGTTTGGTAGCGGGAGATTGAGAACAAACGAAGCCAAGACAAGCCATACAAGTTGACATATCTTTAACAAAGCGCATTAAATGTAAGTATCAAAACACAAAAATCTTGATTGTTTCTAAAGTTTTGATGAAGGTGGACCTACTCCACACTAAGTCCGTTACTCAATCCTTCTGTTGTTCTTTTCTGTATTCTACTAATTTTTGAAAATAATTGTTTTATTTCCAATAACAATTCAGTAAAACCTACATGATACAGTTTCCCTGGTATTTGGTACTAACATTCTTAAAGAATGTCCTTTCTTTCTGAGAAGGTGTTTTGTCAGAGAGTAAATAAATATCCTACATTTACGTCTCACTTGATTGTTCTATCATAACAAGCCCAATCATTCTGACCATATTTGACTTGTTCTGCCTTTACCAACATCAAATGTTATCGTGTTATTTCTTGACTAACTGGCTATAACTATAATTCTATAACCTGTGATGTGATTTACAGTGAAAATATTTACATAAAGCAACTTTGTTAGAACTTACGTTTCTGGAAGATCTGCAAATAAGTAAAATTACGGAATATAAATTCAGACAGAATAAAAGACTTTAAATGAGAGATACAGACAGATAGAATGGGAGACAGGTCAATAGACAGCGTCTGTTGTGATGGATAACATTCAGAGCGTCCCGATTGTTGACTAGTCCAGGCACATTTCTCCCATTGGGAAGGACACTTGCCAGTCAAATACAAATATGAGATCAAGATACTGAGCAGCGCATGAACTGCAGTAGTCAGCGACCCATAGCTGACTACTAGCGTCAGGCCCAGCGACCCATAGCTGACTACTAGCGTCAGGGCCAGCGACCCATAGCTGACTACTAGCGTCAGGGCCAGCGACCCATAGCTGACTACTAGCGTCAGGGCCAGCGACCCATAGCTGACTACTAGCGTCAGGGCCAGCGACCCATAGCTGACTACTAGCGTCAGGGCCAGCGACCCATAGCTGACTACTAGCGTCAGGGCCAGCGACCCATAGCTGACTACTAGCGTCAGGGCCAGCGACCCATAGCTGACTACTAGCGTCAGGGCCAGCGACCCATAGCTGACTACTAGCGTCAGGGCCAGCGACCCATAGCTGACTACTAGCGTCAGGGCCAGCGACCCATAGCTGACTACTAGCGTCAGGGCCAGCGACCCATAGCTGACTACTAGCGTCAGGGCCAGCGAACCAGAGCTGCCAAGACCCTTCTACACCTCCACGTAGTGATCCTGGATAACAGGCTGCAACAGAGCAGACTGGCTAAGGAGAAGGGATCGAAGCAGGAATGCTAACCCGGTACTCAAAAAATGCTTGCTTAAGTCGGATGTGTTGGACCGAAATGTGCAAATATCGAAATCAAGCTGTAAACTACGACACAACGCATTCCGTTCTCAGGACTACATTCTGCTACTTAAGCCCTTTCAGGGTTTGGTAGTGGGAGATTGAGAACGAACAAAGCCAAGCCAAGCCAAATAGAAATATGTATGTCTTTTGAACCACTACTGCTTCCGTATGCGTTGTATTGTGATCATATGTCGACGATTCAATGGTTTCCTGTGGTCTGAGTGATTGCCGTCTCCTAGCACTTATAATCCTGGTATTCTCCGTGCCTTATATCCTGGTCGTCTAGTCTTTGAAAAGTTAGTATGACATAACGGGTTCGCATTTCATTCGTTGTTGTTGCGTGTATTCGAAGAAGAGGTTGATTCCTATTTTTATTATGTCATTGTTTATGTTATCTTTGACAGAACTGTTGTTTACCTTATCAGGACGCTCCGCTGCAAAGATCCCAACACGACTTCTGTGTGTTGTATTATGTGTCAGCCTGACTCGCACTGTATAGGATGGATCTGAAGCTGTTATTGATTTATTGACGATTGACCGTGTGTTATTAGTTAGTTGATTTTCTTTCCACTTGTGTCGTTGAGCGGAGTGGAAAGCATGTCGTCTATCCTGCGCCAAGTGAGTTAGGTCACGTCGGTCAATGGAAGCCCGTGTCGTTGCACAATCACTCTAATGTCATCTACCCATCTTCCTCGCGGCCGCCATCTTGCCCCTGTAGCCAGATCTACAAAGCCATTGAAAGCCATCAATGGAGGATGATGATGGAGTATTCTCATGACATGACCAAACGAACTTATTTTCTGCCTGGAAATTTATTCGGTACAAGACGTAGTGCTGATCATACTACGAATGTCGTCGTTCCGCATTCTGTATTTCCCGGTAACACCGATGACCTTATTGGAAAGGTGGGGGGGGGGGGGGGGGGTGTGGGAATTGAACTGCACTACAGAACTGATGACACCAATGCACCTTCTTAAGGACGTCTCGAGATTCAAGAAGACCCCCCCCCCCCCCCCCCTTTAATTCACGCGTTAGTAGAGAAACAGGTTGTTCTTAATTTAACTCAGTATTAGTGAGTCCAACAACACCATACCTCCCCCCTCCACCTCTAATTCCACGGACACACAAACACACACACACATACACACCCACTCACACACATGAGGAGAGAGGGGGGGGGGGTTCACATGAATACCCTACAGTTGTGTGACAGATATTCGCAACACAGTGCCATTGCCTTACAAGCAGTCATCATTTGTACTAAATCCTGAAGGCAGCATCACAGTAGAGACACGCCACTGACGTCATAGTGCCCGTTTAATGATGGGCAATCCACTAGTGACATGCACCAAAGAGAAGCAGCGCTCCGTTATCCGGTTGTTGTTGTTTTTTTTAGCAGCATATAGGGTGAAATCTATCGTAATTGTGTTTAGCAGCATATAGGGTGAAATCTATCGTAATTGTATTTAGCAGCATATGGGTGAAATCTATCGCAATTGTGTTTAGCAACATGTGGGTGAAATCTATCGTAATTGTATTTAGCAGCATATGGGTGAAATCTATCGTAATTGTATTTAGCAGCATATGGGTGAAATCTATCGCAATTGTGTTTAGCAACATGTGGGTGAAATCTATCGTAATTGTATTTAGCAGCATATGGGTGAAATCTATCGTAATTGTGTTTAGCAACATGTGGGTGAAATCTATCGTAATTGTATTTAGCAGCATATGGGTGAAATCTATCGTAATTGTATTTAGCAGCATATGGGTGAAATCTATCGCAATTGTGTTTAGCAGAATATGGGTGACATCTATCGTAATTGACCGGCGAGTGAAGGTCCGGTACGATTATGCATGTCTATCAATCAAGCAAGTATACGATTGGAGTAGAACGTTCCGTGGAAGACTGGACTGAACGTGTCAGACATACCGAGTAGTGACACCATATTAAATTGTATCAGTTGAACGTGAAATGAAAGATTGCCGAGTCATTCTGAATCAAATAGCCGCATTTATAGAAATCCGAAAAAAGGTCGGCACACCACAACATCCATGATGTCTTACAGTTCCACAAAGTGTCTGCGAGACGAGATGGGTGCCACGGCATCTGGCTCCAGAATTGAAACACATGCGATCGAAAGACATTTTATTCTAGAAGAATCCATGCACGTTGTAGGTACTTGGAGATTTCCATCGAATGCAATGGAGATATCGAAAAATGATGTACTTGTGTGCCCGTTTTTCTTGATAAATGTTTAAGAAATTATGTTTTTAAAGTTTTCATTTGAAGCACACTCGTGTCTGTGCCATATAATCTTATGTAGGCATACACACACACACGTGTTGTGTTGGTTGTGAAGACGTGTGTGTGTATGTGTGTTAACTAAGGAAAGAACTGTTTAATCTCAGGGACTGAAGCTGTCATAAAAATGCTGCCAAATGCGATGGGAACAACATAAACATCTCTTTATGATCACAGATTGTCAGAATAGTTTCACGTACTTGGCAAATCTCGGACCAAACACTGACGAAATATTCCATGATCTCGCTTCCTCGTCCTGCAAGTTAATAATAACAATTAGCTTTTTTTAAACATTATTTATCTCTGCTTCTCATTTCTCTCTCACATCATCTCTTTCCTCATTTGCCTTTCTTTCTCTCTATCTCTCTCTCTCTCTCTCTCTCTCTCTCTCTCTCTATGTCTGCCATTCTCTCTCTCACTTTTTATGTCTCAACTATCTCTCACCTCCTCTCATGACGCCTTTATCCTTCTCTCTCTCCCTCTCTATCCCTCTTATATTCCCTCTACAGTTGTGAATACACTTTCAACACATTTTGTAGTTAGTTCATACCATTCATTCTTTGCAACAAGAAGAGAGAAAAACATGTTTTAACTGAAAATATGAACAATTTAGAAAACTAGACTGCCTAAAATGGAGTGTGATTTTATGTTGAGTCAGTGAATGTATAACTAATTTAAACATCTACACCAGGTGACATTAAAACGAAATATGATATATTGATATACGTGCTTACAGTATTTGGCGTCAGTTTAGTCACTTGTACTTTGTATTCCTGAAAGAAAGTAATGTTATGTTATTTTTCCAATATACACACTCTGATCTTTGTGTCAATAGTTATGTTGCGACTTGTATTTATTTGTTACAAAATGAAGTTTATATTCATTTGGTTTACATTTGTAGAGAAATGTCAAGGTACGTGGCATGCGCTTTTGTATGTGGCCATAGAAGACATTTACGAGCATAATAAACTACCTACTTTATCTGCGCCGAAAGCGTCATTGCTTATATTAGTTGCATTGCACTTAAAAGTGCTTTTCGTGTCTTTAATATTATTAGTCTCATCTTTAATAAGCCGAACGCTAGTAGCAATCTAACAGCTACAGACCAACGGAACTTTGTCAGCACCAATTCTGAATTATAAGTGAGAAATATTGGTGCTAGAAAGTTAAGAAAGTTACAACGTTACGGAAACCAACAATAGCAAAGAGGGACGGCAACACCAATACGCCCAATGTCAAACAAGAAGACAATGGGAACAACTGGTTAGCGAAAGTCAGTTTGTAATATACAAAACAAATATCTCACGCATATTGAAATCGCAAAAAAAATCTCACAAATATTGTCATCTAAACAAACACGTCTCACATATTGATATCCAAACAAACACTTCTCACATATTGACATCCAAACAAATACCTCACACATAATGACATCCAAACAAATACCTCACACACATTGACATTCAAACCTCACACATATTGACATCCAAACAAATACCTCACACATATTGACATCCAAACAAATACCTCACATATATTGACATCCAAACAAATACCTCACATATATTGACATCCAAACAAATGCCTCACATATATTGACATCCAAACAAATGCCTAACAGATATTGACATCCAAACAAATTCTTCACAAATTAAAAAGGACTGTTTTAGAATGTAATATATACTAGTTATTGTTATATGACTGACGAATAAACATAGACGATGAACAAGTAGTTGGAGAATAGAGTCGACACCTTTGAATGTTAAGATATATAAAAGAATGAAGTTTGTTTCGTTGAAAGGAGAAAAATATGGAAGTATTGAGGAAACTCATCATCATCATGTAGCATGTCCTTTGTAGAACGTCGCTCCCATCACAGTCTGTCTGAAAGAAACTCGTTCCCTTGCCAAAACACCAGCTTCCGCCACTGTCATACTCAGGCACTCCTGGATATCTTGGTGCCATCGTCTTCTTGGTCTACCGCTTCCTCTTTTGCCTGGCACCATACCTTCCATCACCGTTCTCCCAAGACCGTTGTGTCTCTTGATGTGACCAAAGTATTTGCATTTTCTAGCCAAAATAGAATTAATAAACCAGTTATCCTCTATGCTCAACTCTTGCCGAATGTCTACATTTGTTCTTTTCTCTGTCCAGGGTATTCTGAGGATCTTTCTGTAACATTTTGACTCGAAGGATTCGATTCTTTGTCTAGAAGTTTTGGTAATCGTCCATGCTTCACAGCCATAAGCTGCCACAGGAAAAACACAGGCTCTCAAGACTTTTACTTTTATCGTTTTGTTGGTGCCCTGCCATAATTTCTTCAGGCTGTTCAGGCTCTGCATTGCCATAGCTAGTCTTCTTCTGATTTCTTTCGAGCAGTCACCATTTTTGTCGATTCTGGAGCCCAGATATTCAAAATGTGTCACCTGATCTATTTCCTCACCACCCACTGTAAATTTATGCTGACATTGTGTTTTATCGGTGGTCATTATCTTTGTTATTGAGGAAACTATCGGTGGTCATTATCTTTGTTATTGAGGAAACTATCGGTGGTCATTATCTTTGTTATTGAGGAAACTATCGGTGGTCATTATCTTTGTTATTGAGGAAACTATCGGTGGTCATTATCTTTGTTATTGAGGAAACTATCGGTGGGTAAAATGATAATAAATGTACACATTCAGAGCCACCAGCTAACGTGTATTAAAAGCCATAATACGTTACTGAAAACTGTACTAGATGGAAAAGTAGCACTATAATGGGAGGATATCATCAAGAGATGGACAGGAAAAAACTGTCAGTGTCATCAAAACAAGAGCTAGGAGACTTTCGAGATGAATTGCAGCCAACCTTCAACCCCAGTCGTGGAGATTGAAACTGATCAGATCTAAGGAAACCCTAACAGTGGAGATTGAAACTGACCAGATCTAAGGAAACCCTAGCAGTGGAGATTGAACCTGATCAGATCTAAGGAAACCCTAGCAGTGGAGATTGAAACTGATCAGATCAAAGGAAACCCTAGAAGTGGAGATTGAAACTGATCAGATCTAAGGAAACCCTAGCAGTGGAGATTGAAACTGATCAGATCCAAGGAAACCCTAGCAGTGGAGATTGAAACTGATCAGATCTAAGGAAACCCTAGCAGTGGAGATTGAAACTGATCAGATCAAAGGAAACCCTAGAAGTGGAGATTGAAACTGATCCGATCTAAGGAAACCCTAGCAGTGGAGATTGAAACTGATCAGATCCAAGAAAATCCTAGCAGTGGAGATTGAAACTGATCAGATCTAAGAAAACCCTAGCAGTGGAGATTGAAACTGATCAGATCTAAGAAAACCCTAGCAGTGGAGATTTTTTTTTTTTTTTTTTTTTTTTTTTTTTTTTTTTTTTTTTTTTTTTTTTGCGTTCGCCTTATTTCTCTATTCCCCAAGGCGTATGTGCATTACACTGTGGTTTTTATTTTGCGCCTGTCGGCCCAGTGCATCTGACTTCAGCATGCATTTTATGTAAGGGTCTGCTTCCTCCTGCATTTTCTAAGGGTTTGCTTCCCCGGGGTAACGGCCGGTGCTGTGATGGGGATCGAACCCAGCACCTTCTGGTTGTGAGCCGTGCCACTTAACCACTAGGCCACGCCGTCCCCCTGCAGTGGAGATTGAAACTGATCAGATCTAAGAAAACCCTAGCAGTGGAGATTGAAACTGATCAGATCTAAGGAAACCCTAGCAGTGGAGATTGAAACTGATCAGATCTAAGAAAACCCTAGCAGTGGAGATTGAAACTGATCAGATCTAAGGAAACCCTAGCAGTGGAGATTGAAACTGATCAGATCTAAGAAAACCCTAGCAGTGGAGATTGAAACTGATCAGATCTAAGAAAACCCTAGCAGTGGAGATTGAAACTGATCAGATCTAAGGAAACCCTAGCAGTGGAGATTGAAACTGATCAGATCTAAGGAAACCCTAGCAGTGGAGATTGAAACTGATCAGATCTAAGAAAACCCTAGTAGTGGAGATTGAAACTGATCAGATTTAAGAAAACCCTAGCAGTGGAGATTGAAACTGATCAGATCTAAGAAAACCCTTGCAGCGGAGATTGAAACTGATCAGATCTAAGAAAACCCTAGCAGTGGAGATTGAAACTGATCAAATCTAAGAAAACCCCAGCAGTGGTGATTGAAACTGATCAGATCTAAGAAAACACTAGCAGTGGAGATTGAAACTGATCAGATCTAAGAAAACCCTAGCAGTGGAGATTGAAACTGATCCGATCTAAGGAAACCCTAGCAGTGGAGATTGAAACTGATCAGATCTAAGAAAACCCTAGCAGTGGAGATTGAAACTGATCAGATCTAAGAAAACCCTAGCAGTGGAGATTGAAACTGATCAGATCTAAGAAAACCCTAGCAGTGGAGATTGAAACTGATCAGATCTAAGAAAACCCTAGCAGTGGAGATTGAAACTGATCAGATCTAAGGAAACCCTAGCAGTGGAGATTGAAACTGATCAGATCAAAGAAAACCCTAGCAGTGGAGATTGAAACTGATCAGATCTAAGGAAACCCTAGCAGTGGAGATTGAAACTGATCAGATCTAAGAAAACCCTAGCAGTGGAGATTGAAACTGATCAGATCTAAGAAAACCCTAGCAGTGGAGATTGAAACTGATCAGATCTAAGAAAACCCTAGTAGTGGAGATTAAAACTGATCAGATTTAAGAAAACCCTAGCAGTGGAGATTGAAACTGATCAGATCTAAGAAAACCCTAGCAGTGGAGATTGAAATTGATCAGATCTAAGAAAACTCTAGCAGTAGAGATTGAATCTGATCAGATCTAAGAAAACCCTAGCCACACAGCAAGGGGAGGTAGAAGTTGTAAAGTCTTCTACCTGGGTATTTACCCCTGCATATATCCCACCCATCTTTTAATTATAGGCATCGTTTGCGGGTTCTTATCCAGTATCCAAATCCAAGATTTAAAATATGGAGCTTGCTCGCACATCCGACTTCCTTGGGTAATGGTACCTCTGAAAATAGTAGAAACAGTTACCTTGTATGTCAGGTTCGAGCAATCTTCGTCAAGAACGCAGATCGAATCGCAAGTTCTAAACGTATCCGCACTTAATACCATTTCAAGTAAACCTAACAATTGTAAAGATATTGTTATTTATTTGAAAAAGTTGCTGGTTTTGTTATATTAAAAAAATGATTTCAGTTATTAGTTAATAAATACCCTACCAATGCAGACCAAAGTGAGGCAGTATGGTCTGGGGACAATGCTCAAACAGCTGTGGAGGACCGACATGTGCGGGACCGGACACAGTCTCCTTCGTTTACCTCACCTGACTAGAAGCATATCATTCGTTGATCTATTAAGAAGTTAATAAATGTTGATTAACAGTAAAACCTAAAGTTTAAAGAAAGATTTATTTAGCAATATATTATTTAATGTTTATTGTAATTAATATAATTTTTCAAAGTTAGTTTCAAGAGTATTGAGTTCAACTTAAGACTGGTCAGATGCATTCAACGGGACTTTAAGGATTTCATCTCTCTAACAAGGCGGCTTATTTTTGGTGAAATAACTGAAATTGCAATACGCAAAGTATTTTCTAGATGTGAATCCTTTATTCCTATCCTGGTTTTTAATTTAACGAGCTTTAATTAGTTTCATTTGCAAAGAAGGTGGACCCTGTTCCATGTAAAATATCAAATTGAGAAAAAAACACCATTTTAAAATACGCATATTGTGCTAGAAAGGCATGAAACATGCTGTTCAATTTTTCCATCAAAGATTTCTGCTCGTCTGCAAATGAATCGCAATAAAAATCATTAATGTGGTTCTCATGAGTGGGAAAATGATACCTATCATTAGTTTACTTTTACGGAGTCGAAGTTTATTCCGAAATGAGTTTATGTGTCTCTATAACTCATGAATGAAATGTCCCTATGTTTATAACTTAGCATTGAGTTCATTAAGATGCGTGGTAGCGTCTACAAGAAACGCTAGACCACATAACATAGTCAACTTCAAACTCTTCCTCTTACTTAGCCAACACACGTTCCAGTAAAAGCTTAGATCTTCATGCTCATACTGAACGTTTTACGGAAATCCTTGAAGTTGACAGTAGTTTAGGGTTCTCGACTTAAGGAACTTGCCGTGGTCATGGCATGGGCAAATTTGATTGATGTTGTACACATTTATGTAGGTGTCTTCTTCTTCTTCTGCGTTCGTTCTCTATCTCCCGCTACCAAGCCCTGAACAGGGCTTTACATGTAGCAGGATTTAGTCCGGAGAACGGAATGCTTTGTGTCGTTATTTTACAGTTTGACTGTGATAGTTGCACCTTTCGGTCCGAAACATCCGTTTTCAGCAGCTTTGTTGATGCGAAACGAAGTGAAACACACATATCTTCTGTGTTTATGTTCACATCAGATAACTCTGATCTTATTTTGGCTTAAGTTAGAAGCAACAATTCCCCCATCGGTTGATGCAGGCTGTATTCGTTCACAGTGGAAATAGTTTTTAAATATATCAAACAAACAAGGCATTTCATTTAAATGACAAAAACTAATCGCCAGTCCACTTCCATTGAAATACACACTCAATGTCTAATTGATGTCAGAATTATAATTTAGAACTCCAACACAATTATAACAACAACGAAAACTAATATAATAAATCGCAATATGCCACAAGATATCATCACCAGTCCCGTAACCTAGAAGGTGGTTGAGCCACCGTTATTGCAGTCTGTCAAACATGTTCCCGCTATACGTCTCGATCTTTCGACAGGGTATTAGTTTCAGCTATAGACCTTCCTGTCCATTCTTTTATATTGTGCTTCTATCTCTTTTTAGGTCTCCCTCTCCCACGCTTCCCAGGTACAGTGCCTAGCAGGACGGTCTTGGTCAGCCACACCCATCATGATATTTGTCCATACTATGTCAATTTGCGTGTTTTTACTATAGTCAATATGTTCTTATATTGGCCTAATCCATCCTAACAGTTTCAAGAACTCTCTCGTTTGTAACGCGATCCAAATAGGAAATGCCAAGAATTCTTCGCATACGAAGAGGTATACCGAGGTGACCATTGTATACATTAAAGTTAGCTTCGAATTACGGCTAATGTTCTTGTCTTTCCAGATTATTCACAGCCTGGCCAGGGCGACCATGGCCGTCGTTTTTCTTCACTGGATCTCCGCTTTGGACCCCTCCGCATTCATTTAGCTCCAAGATATTGGAACCGCGTGACAATTTCCAAATATAAATATAGTTAAATATAATAAATTGGCATATTACAACTTTATACGCTACTAATATCTGAGTGCGACGATGCTGCTTGTGTGCATTCACAATTTGTGTTTAAGGGTTTTTAATTGGCCGTTTTTCGACTAAATGAAAGAAAGTTAAAATGTTCCACATTTCTCAAAAAATCTCTCAGCTATTTTAAATGTTGAACGACAAGTGAATTTACCTCCAGTCCCTCTCCCTCCTTAACCCTAATCCCTCTTTCCCCCCCCCCCCTTTCCGTCCTGCATCTCATACTAATAATGTTTTAGGGAGGCGGAGAATGGTTATAAATAGAATTTGCTTATAGTCCCATTGACACTGCTAATATTATTACAACTATTACTACTGCCACTACTACTACAACTACTACTACTACTACTGCGAATACTACTGCTACTACTACTACTACTACTACTACTACTAATAATAATAATTATAATAATAAGGTAAAAACCAACTGTATATATGTAACTTTACCCTGCTCATCTGTTCGCCTAAAGTGTCCAATAAAACCTGAAAGAAATGGACACATTAGTTACTTACTTACTTTCCATGTCCAAGCACCACGTTATATAGCTTACATCCAGTATCCAGCGACATGGATTGGCTTGCCATTTGCCTCCAGCATGTCACGCCTATTGCAAGTTGCTTGGAGGTTGGGGCAGGTCTTCAGGTGGTCTGGGTCCTGTATTGCGCCCCAATCACATGTATCCTCATCTGTGTATCCCCATCGCTTCATATTCCTCTTGCACCGTGATACACCAGTTCGGAGTCTGTTCAGCGACTTCCATGTTGTGTATGGTAGATGATGTCAAGGAGCAGGTTCCTCCCGAAGTTCCATCTCTGGGGCCTGCACCAATTCGTGCTTCCTCTCGATACGGCGACTTTCAGGGTTTGTATGTTTGGGGTTTGTTGTTTTTAGAAAGCTATGTTTGGATTTGAGTCTTGTGTTTTGTACCTGATGTCCAAACATTGGGTGCCTTGTGTCGTGCTCCTTTTTTTCCTCGTTCGATTTCTGCTGCGACGCTAGGTGGGGGGGGGGGGGGGGGGTCTGTGCAATATTCTATCAATGGGGGTGGGTTTTAGGCCTCCTGATACTATCCGACCTGCCTCATTTATTGCTGTATCAACTAGCTCAGCATGAGCAGTTTTTCCAGACTGGCGCAGCGTATTCAGCTACGGAGAAACATAAGGCAAGTGTAGATGTCCGAAGGTCTGATCGCCGTGGCCCCCCCCCCCAATGTTGTGCCGGTTAGTTTTCTAATGATATCATTTCTAGCGTGTATCATACGCTTTGTGTAGGGGACGGCGTGGCCTAGTGGTTAAGGGACACGGCTCACAACCAGAAGGTGCTGGGTTCGATCCCCATCTCAGCACCGGCCGTTACCCCGGGGAAGCAAACCCTTAGAAAATGCAGGAGGAAGCAGACCCTTGCATAAAATGCATGCTGAAGTCGGATGCACTGGGCCGACAGGCGCAAAATAAAAACGCAGTGCAATGCACACCGCCTTGGGGGTTAGAGAAATAAGGCGAACGCAAAAAAAACAAAAAACAAAAAAAAATACGTTTTGTGTCTTGGCAGTGCGTTATGTAAGACAATGTGCGGTCTAATTTCACGCCTAGATATTTGAGAGCCGTGCAGTGTTCAAGCTCCTGCACTTGGCACCCAATCTGAAGTTTTCTTTTTGCCTCTCTGTTTCTGAGGTGGTAGGCACATACCTGGGTTTTACTGGGATTTGGTTTAAGGTGATTCTTGTGGTAGTATTCTGCAAGGGCATTGAGAGAACTTTACCGTTTGCTTTCCACTTCCTCAAATCCTTTTCCCTGGGCAGCAATTGCTGTGTCATCCGCATAGGTGAATGTCCTTGTGTCTGTGTCCATAGGTAGGTTATTAGTAAATGTGTTATATAGCATGGGTGCTAGGACACTTTCTTGTGCCAGACCCTTGTTTTGGCTTCGCCATTTTCTGTCTTTTTTCTCCAGAGTTACATAGAAGACACATTAGTTAATATAATGATAAACGGTCCCCAATATGCGCACGCATGACCTGTTCTATGGATATACCTTTTCACTATTGAACAGAGCACGAGTACTGTTACAGATGGTGAGTGACCGTTTAATACAAAACGTTGTCTTGAAACCTCTACTGACATTTCCTATCAGTATGAAGTACTCGATAACAACGTATCATGTTTCAAAGTGTAACATTCTTACAAAAATGGGGCAAAAATCTTAAAATCATTTAATGCCAGGAACTAATCACTGAACATTGAAACAAAACTCATCTAACAAGTAAATGCAGCACGAAACATGCACTCGTGTTTTAAATGATATCTCTCAACATTCTCTGTCTCGGGACGATATCTGTTATCTGAACATGCTTTGTGGGCAGTGTTAAACAGAAGTTGACTTGAGATGGTGACCTTATGCTCCGATTGGAGTTGAAAAGGGGACAATAAGAAGGCACAGGGCTCATTAAGAAACATATTCAATTCTGCAAAAATGTTTAAGGTTCTATTGTCTGGCTCGACGTGTTATGTTTTCGCAGATTGCCATGACGACAGATCATCCAATGTGATCTAACTCTTGTTATTGTGTACATTGTCTAATGCCACTTGCGTGCTGTTAACATTGACAGTGTTGATATCTTGTGATTGGCACCATTTTGATGCAGGTGTTAATTTAAATGTTCTTGATTGTCGTTCTTTAGTGAGGAAGTTAAGTATAAACCGTGGATCTTATCCTGTAGAAATGTAAGACGGCCGCGCCTTAGTGGTTGTGCTTTCGACTCGCTCTCGTGTTTGCGTCGAGTTTTCCGATGTGTCGTAGTTTCTGTTCGGATTATATTTCACAACTCCTTGACCAGGTGGTATCAGGGACTTTATTCTGAGAAATGGATGTGCTTTCGATCGGTTATCCTGTTAGTTATGCTGCAGTTCGCTGCATTTCACGCCTGGCCCAAGCCGTGGGAGACCAGTCCATGATGGAGTTCAACGTTCCGCTTAATTGCACACCAGAATCTAGTCCAGGTCATAACTACTCAAGGACATTTTTGCTCAGACCGACGCCAACTTCCTCTTGCCCGCCTCTCCCTCCACCGGAGGTTACACGATATCTCTCCCAACCTTATATTCTCAGCACAGTAAGGGTCACGCTGACTAAAAGGTGGACACAATGAACACAATCAGAAGCCTTGGCGGCGGGACACTTAAAAACAGAAAGTTTGATACGAATAGACACGGAAAGCCTAACACAAACATTGGTCTCACACACTGCGGAGTATACGGCTCCACCTGGGGAGTCTGTAGGGATTTTGGTCGACAAGCTAAGCATGAACACAGTCTCAGCAGTTGGACAATGTAGTGGTCGATCGATGCAACGGGCCTTTGACGCCTACGCGAACATTATTATTATTATCCTGTAGAAACAAGATACAATCCTGATAAAGCATGTATGACAACCTTTGCTGCAATGCTCATCTCAAATCCGCAACCGTTATTGTTGTCGTCATCACACATATCCAATTGCAGACACAACAGAAAATCATAGCTTCCATAACCACAGCGGTTCATATCAAGCTACAGGGGAAATCTCCACAAAATGGCCAACGCTACACAAAAGCTGGAAGACATCAAAAATAATGGAAAACAAGCGAAATATCTTTGAAAACAAATGTTTAAGAAAATTATTGAATATACGCTGGGACCAGTCAAAACTAGTGATAAGGACAGATTAAAACCAAATATAATGTCGACCATCATCCGGAAAAGAAACGATGGACATACATCGAACATGTTCTTAGAATGAACAGCAACCGTCTTCCATTGCAAGTAATCGAATGGACACAAAGGAGGCGTTTGGAAGAGAGGGAGACACAAGGAAACACTCCGAAGAACAATCATCCCAGACGGCTCAACTATGGGCCTCAGCACCATACAAGATCTAAAAACAGTGGCGTCATACCGTTCAACTGAAGATCATTTGTTTCTGCTTTATGCGCCGTTTTTGGCGTGCAAAGAACATATGAGTCGTAAGAGGCAACTAACTGTGTGACATGGCATAACAGCCGCCATGGTTAGGTGGTTTGTTTAGAGCAGAATAGATAGCGCCTAACAGGCAGCGGGTCTACTTTGCTCTAGTGTTTGAGTCTTCTTCTTCTTCTTCTGCGTACACAGTCAGACAGTAACCATTATTTTTTCGAAAAAAGCAGCGGTCATCCTGAGACTCTCGCCACTACCATACAGCTTGTCTTGCAGTTCCACTGGCAATGGCCACATCTGCTCTCTCTGATCCTCGTATGTCGGGCAGTTCTGCAGCAGATGTTCAGTGGTCATTTTACCAGTACCGCACGGGCATTCGTCGGTACACCCTATCTTCAGTTTGTTGAATAGGTGGTACCTCAGTCTGTTGTGGCCAGTGCGAAGTCTGAAGACAACGACCTGCTCTCTTCGGTTCAACTGGTAATAGGCATCGTTTTTGGGTGTTTGAGTCTAATAAGAAGGACTCGCACATCGGTTAACCACCCATCGTAAGCGCGTGTCCCAACGCAGTGGAGTATTAAGCTGCTCGAGCCTAGCCCACTAAGCAGAAAGCCGTTCTCCCGGCTACATCCAGCTCATACCAGAGCTGACAATCGCACAGGAGCATCTGCCCCTGTAGAAGTACAGGTCGACTAAGAACTAAGAACAAAGATAGATAGATAGATATATAGATAGATAGATAGATAGATAGATAGATAGATAGATAGATAGATATGTCGTTCATAACAGATTTGACTTAACCCATCTACAGCTGCCTTAGATTGCCCAGGTGGTTTTTGCAAGACGTTCGACCGAGTCCATACGTCTGCTGGCCTTGTCTTTCATTTTTACTCCTTTTTTTTTATTGCGTGTGTGTGTGTGGGGAGGGGGGGGGGGGTTGAGCCGTTTATTTGTCTGTCAAACACGAATCGCAAATATAATGGTCACTCATCATTGGTCCATGAGTTTGAATTAGTACGCTTTGTTGTGTTCTTCTTTTGTTGACTTTTTTATGTTCATCTGTATTTGTCAAAGTCTACAGTGTTCTGTTTTGTTTTTGTATTTTGCTGTTGCCCACACGAGTAGGTCGCTTGCATACATCACTTGTTTAACTTTCAAGGGGGGGGGGGGGGAGCGTGAGGGATGGGTGGAGGGTGGGGAAGTAGTTGGGGTGTGGTAGAAATCATTTATGTGGGTTAGGAAGAGGAGGAGGGGAAGGGGGGGATTAGAAGTAATTTATGTGGATCAGGAAGAGGTTGGGGGCGGGGTAGGTCATTTATGTGGATGAGGAAGAAGTTGGGTGCGGGGTAGGTCATTTATGTGGATGAGGAAGAGGTTGGGGGTGGGGTAGGTCATTTATGTGGATGAGGAAGAGGTTGGGGGCGGGGTAGGTCATTTATGTGGATGAGGAAGAGGTGGGGGAGGGGTAGGTCATTTATGTTGATGAGGAAGAGGTGGAGGGGGGGGGGGAGATGTTATTTATGTTGATGAGGAAGAGATTTGGGGGGGGGGGGGAGATGTTATTTATGTTGATGAGGAAGAGATTTGGGGGGGGGGAGATGTTATTTATGTTGATGTGGAAGAGGTTTTTTTTTGGGGGGAGATGTTATTTATGTTGATGAGGAAGAGATTTGGGGGGGGGGGGAGATGTTATTTATGTTGATGAGGAAGAGGTTTGGGGGGGGGGGGGGAAGATGTTATTTATGTTGATGAGGAAGAGGTTTTTTTTGGGGGGAGATGTTATTTATGTTGATGAGGAAGAGGTTTGGGGGGGGGGGAGATGTTATTTATGTTGATGAGGAAGAGGTTTGGGGGGGGGGAGATGTTATTTATGTTGATGAGGAAGAGGTTTGGGGGGGGAGATGTTATTTATGTTGATGAGGAAGAGGTTTGGGGGGGGGAGATGTTATTTATGTTGATAAGGAAGAGGTTTGGGGGGGGGGGGGAGATGTTATTTATATGGATAAGGAAGAGGTGGAGGGGGGGGGGAGGTATAAGTCATTTATGTGGATGAGAAAGAGGATGCAGATCTATGCGATTTCACGTGGTAATCACTGATCTATTGTTTGTGTCGTTGTTGATGTTGTGTGAGCTATTGTTGTTTGTATTATTCTATTGTTCAAAAAGACTCTAATCTAATGGAAGGTTTCCGTGTTTGTCCATTGTTGTCATTTTATTGAAAAGCCCTTGTCTTCATATTTTATCGCATGCTTGTTGCATGTCCTGAATGGTGTGTTTGTCCTCTTGAAAAACCATCAACAGTTGTCTACAGAGAACGAACAAATTGTTTGTTGGTTCTGAAGTCTTTCGCTTAAGTATGTCTGACGGTCAGCCATTATTTTGCTGTTTTCTAGCCACTGGTACAGCTTGTGGTTTGGTATTCCTACTGCAAGTTTCCCAATGATGAGGTTAGTGAGGCTGGTTCTGGGTTTATTGGCTCATTAGCTGATGTTGAGATTTGTGAGGCTGGTTCTGGGTTTATTGGCTCATTAGCTGATGTTGAGATTTGTGAGGCTGGTTCTGGGTTTCTTGGCTCATTAGCTGATGGTGAGATTTGTGAGGCTGGTTCTGGGTTTCTTGGCTCATTAGCTGATGTTGAGATTTGTGAGGCTGGTTCGGGGTTTTTTGGCTCATTAGCTGATGTTGAGATTTGTGAGGCTGGTTCTGGGTTTCGTGGCTCATTAGCTGATGTTGAGATTTGTGAGGCTGGTTCTGGGTTTCGTGGCTCATTAGCTGATGTTGAGATTTGTGAGGCTGGTTCTGGGTTTCTTGGCTCATTAGTTGATGATGAGATTAATGAGGCTGGTTCTGGGTTTCTTGGCTCATTAGCTGGTCGTTGAGGTCAGTGATACTGGTTCGGGGTTTCTTGGCTCATTAGCTGATGTTGAGATTTGTGAGGCTGGTTCTGGGTTTCTTGGCTCATTAGCTGATGTTGAGATTTGTGAGGCTGGTTGGGGTTTCTTGGCTCATTAGCTGATGTTGAGGTTAGTGATACTGGTTCGGGGTTTCTTGGCTCATTAGCTGATGTTGAGATTTGTGAGGCTGGTTCTGGGTTTCTTGGCTCATTAACTGATGTTGAGATTTGTGAGGCTGGTTGGGGTTTCGTGGCTCATTAGCTGATGTTGAGGTTAGTGATACTGGTTCGGGGTCTCTTGGCTCATTAGCTGGTCGTTGAGGTTAGTGATACTGGTTCGGGGTTTCTTGGCTCATTAGCTGGGCGCTGAGGTTAGTGATACTGGTTCGGGGTTTCTTGGCTCATTAGCTGATGTTGAGATTTGTGAGGCTGGTTGGGGTTTCTTTTCTCATTAGCTGGGCGTTGAGGTTATTGATACTGGTTCTCTGTTTCTTGGCTCATTAGATGGTATATTTGTTTTATATAGAATCGGCTTGATGTTTAGCAGCGAGCCATGCTTTTATAAATGTGCTTTTTACCATGTTCTGTTAATAAGGCTTATGAGACAAGACTTTACTTTTAGATGGAGGTTTAAAAACTGCCCGACATACGAGGATCAGAGAAAGTAGATGTGACCATCACCAGTGGCAACACTAGACAAGCTCTATGGCAGTGTCGACAGCCTCAGGATGACCACTGCTTTTTTCGAAAAAATACAGGTTGACGTCAGACAGCGTACGAAGAAGAAGAAGAAGAAGAAGATGGAGGTTTAATATAATTTTGTTAGTAATTGTGTATGTTCTTGTGGTATTTTTTGTCTTTAATGTTCGAATATAAGTATTCATTTCTGGGTTGTGCATTCGGCTGCATGCCTGTGAAACATGGATATCGTCTAGCATAAACTTCAGACAACGCTAAATCGTTTTCCCTTTAGATGTCTGCGCAAGCCGTTCAAGATTAGGTGGCAGGACAAAGTGAGTACCTCTGACATTCTTAGTAAGATCAACATGTCAAGCATCCATACCCTTCTCGAAAAACTCCAGATACGACGGGCGTGGCACGTTGTTTGCGTGCCCGATGAGCGCATCCACAAGCAGCTGTTAAATGATGAGCTCAGAACGAGGCAGCAGATAATTATGATAGAAGAAACACCTAGGTGACCTTTTGAAAGTATCTTCAAAAATCTTCCATATTGATGTCATTTCCTGGGAGTTGCTAGCACAAAACATTTCTACCTGGCACGTTAGCATTACCAGAGCGAATGTCCATCGCGGAGGCTCAGAGTAGGTGTGCCGTCAGAAAGAGCAGAACACACGGCGACTTCACATCTGACACTTCACAAGAGTACTCTGGGTAAAACAAACAAAGTGTGCCGTGCCAGGATTTGTCACAAGTCTAATGATGTCACTTTCTCCGCTTGGAAATTACTATTTTATTATTATTGTATTGTTATTATTATTATTTGGTCTAAATAGTGCAATGCCTGTTTATCAGCACTTTGTTTTGTTCTAGTTGTGTCCTTAATTGCTTGGCCTATTTTCTGCAAATTAATTTGGTGACTTTGGCTAACATTTCGTCAAAATTTCTACCGTTTTTCTGATTTTGTTGTTGTTGCTGTGCCTTTTCCACAGAATTGAAGTGAAAGTCGACCTACAGAAGCAATTGGGGGTAAAAAGGTTTTCCTATCCTGTTAGTGGGTTGCTCTAACTTTCTGAAGGGATAGTAAGGGAAACAAGACATCGACAACTAAGCATGACTGTACACAGGTGGCAAACCAGCGACGAGATTGTCCAAGTCAACTAAGCATGATTGTACACAGGTGGCAAACCAGCGACGAGATTGTCCAAGTCAACTAAGCATGATTGTACACAGGTGGCGAACCAGCGACGAGATTGTCCAAGTCAACTAAGCATGATTGTACACAGGTGGCAAACCAGCGACGAGATTGTCCAAGTCAACTAAGCATGATTGTACACAGGTGGCAAACCAGAGACGAGATCGTCCAAGTCAACTAAGCATGATTGTACACAGGTGGCGAACCAGCGACGAGATTGTCCAAGTCAACTAAGTATGATTGTACACAGGGGGCGAACCAGCGACGAGATTGTCCAAGTCAACTAAGTATGATTGTACACAGGTGGCGAACCAGCGACGAAATTGTCCAAGTAAACTAAGTATGATTGTACACAGGTGGCGAACCAGCGACGAGATTGTCCAAGTCAACTAAGTATGATTGTACACAGGGGGCGAGCGAACCAGCGACGAGATTGTCCAAGTCAACTAAGTATGATTGTACACAGGTGGCGAACCAGCGACGAGATTGTCCAAGTCAACTAAGTATGATTGTACACAGGTGGCGAACCAGCGACGAGATTGTCCAAGTCAACTAAGCATGATTGTACACAGGTGGCGAACCAGCGACGAGATTGTCCAAGTCAACTAAGCATGACTGTACACAGGTGGCGAACCAGCGACGAGATTGTCCAAGTCAACTAAGCATGACTGTACACAGGTGGCGAACCAGCGACGAGATCGTCCAAGTCAACTAAGCATGACTGTACGCAGGTGGCGAACCAGCGACGAGATTGTCCAAGTCAACTAAGCATGACTGTACACAGGTGGCGAACCAGCGACGAGATTGTCCAAGTGAGTGAAATTAAGCAAAAAGCTGACGAGAAGAATGAGAGATTTAGAGATTTTAATTAGTGCAGGGAAGGATTCGGAAGATCTTGAATGGAAAAATCAGAACCTCGGTGAAGTTGAAGTCTCGCACCTACCTTCTCGGGGTAGCATTGACAGACTGATTACATTGACTGATTACATTGACTGATTAAATTGTTTATGACTGATAGGTGGACGACTATTTGACGGCCCATTCAACTTAGTTTTAGGTAATTTGTGAGAAATGCTCAGAATTTACTATAATCTTTGACATTGAAAACGTGTTTGACAAATACGAAGTTTGGAAGTGGCTAGAGAGGGTGACATTGTCCCACAGACATTGTCAACGTGCAGTCCCGAGTGACTAAGGGCAAAGAGAGACAGAAAGCCGTTATTCTACCATGGCATCCGACTGAAAAGACAGCCAAATAATCCAGCAGAAGGACCAGTTATTTAGTTCTAGATTGCGATAAGAATAAATTAGATTCTTCTTTCTATTCTTCTTATTCGTTCTCATTCTCCCGCTACCAAGCCCTGAAAAGGGCTTTGCAATTAGTATGATGTTGTCCAGAGAACGGAACGCGTTGTGCCGTAGTTTACAGCTTTGCTGCCATATTTGCATTTTTCTGTCCGATACATCCGACTTCAGCAAGCATTTTTGAGTACCGGGTCAGACTTCCCTCTTCGATCCCTTCTCCTTAGCCAGTCGGCTCTAGTGCAGCATGTTATCCAGGATCACCACGTGAAGATGTAGAAGAGTCTTGTCAGCTGTGGTTCGCTGGCTCTGACGCTAACATTCAGTTTTGGGTCACTGGCCGCTGCAGCTCATGCACTGTTCAGCTCTGGTTAGCTGGTCCTGCCACTAGCAGTCAGCTGTGAGTCGCTGATTGCTACAGAACATGCACTGCTCGGCTCTGGTTAGCTGGTCCTGCCACTAGCAGTCAGCTGTGGGTAGCTGACCGCTACAGCTCATGCACTGCGCAGCTTTGGTTAGCTGGTCCTGCCACTAGCAGTCAGCTGTGGGTCGCTGACCGCTACGGGTCATGCACTGCTCAGCTCTGGTTAGCTGGTTCTCAGTCAGCTGTGGGCCGCTGACAGCTACAGCTCATGCACTGCTCAGCTCTGGTTAGCTGGTTCTCAGTCAGCTGTGGGCCGCTGACCGCTACAGCTCATGCACTGCTCAGCTCTGGTTAGCTGGTCCTCAGGCAGCTGGGGGTCGCTGACCGCTACAGCTCCTGCACTGCTCAGCATTTTAATCCCGAACAGACTAGTTAAGACTATAGATAAGAACCTGTGTTATCATTTGTTCAAGTAAACGAAATGTGTACATTACAAGAATTTATTTCAACATACACATAAAGATACTCTAACGTTATTTTACGTTGTACTCATACGATATTGCTTGTAAAAAAATTAACTCTCTTTTTTATTTTTACGAATCATTAGTGTTGAATTTTTTAACCTATGAGTGTCATAAACACTTGACAGTTCTTGCATTCGCAGATGTATTTTGTGTATCCGGTTATGTTAATGAGTCTTTTAGTTGGAATGATTTCCTGGACACGGTATTGTGGACTATGATGTGATGTAGGGTTTTGGGCAGTTCTTCCTTCTTGTTTGGTGTTCCTGAAATATGTAATTGTATTACGTCTATGATTCCAGTAGTACACAGCAGTATCACTATTTTGCTCGTCACCTTCTTTACAGAAGTTCGGTCAGAGCTCGGATTGATGAAGGCTTGGTTGTACTCGACATTTCATAGGCTCGGTCAGAGCTCGGTTTGATGAAGGCTTGGTTGTACTCGACATTCCATAGGCTCGGTCAGAGCTCGTCTGATGAAGGCTTGGTTGTACTCGACATTTCATAGGCTCTGTCAGAGCTCGTCTGATGAAGGCTTGGTTGTACTCGACATTTCATAGGCTCTGTTAGAGCTAGTCTGAAGAAAGCTTGGTTGTACTGGACATTTCAGTCTTAAGGTTTTGCTGCGACTTTTTACAATGTTACACAATGTATGAGTTGGAATCAAGAGTTCCTCCTCCCAGATCCATGGTGTTGTAGAGAGTGACGTATTACATGTCCAAGCCTGTTATCAGCAAACTGCTCAATCAATAATAACTCTAAGGTCAATGGTATAACACCAGTACAAGAATATTGACACTAAATATAAGGATATAGGTACTAAGGTGGGTGGGAGTGGGTGTCCATGTCAACAATACCTTTTCGTTCTCTTTCATCCACTGTTCAAAGGTTCTATAGGCTGGGATGAGGTCAACAGCTATGCTACGGTCCCATTCCGGTATGGTACGGTAATGGGCAAACATGGTTGCTATCTCTTCAGCGCCATCGAATCTAAACTGACGATAGGCTTCAAGAGGAATCTGAGAAAACCAATCCAGGCATTAGTTACATTCTTCCTCTTCGAATCTAAACTGACGATAGACTTCAAGAGGAATCTGAGAAAACCAATCCAGGCATTAATTACATTCTTTCTTTTCTTATTTTACTATTTTTCTCTTACTTCTTTTGCATTTATACAGCCTTCCTCTCTTTCTGATTCTTCGTTCATTATATCCCATGCCTTACTCGAATCATGTCTTTAAAGTTTATCAACAGCTACATACATATATAATAACATTATAAATAATGTGTTACCTTAGGGTTGTAAATAATGTGTTACCTTAGGGTTGTAAATAATGTTACTTTAGGGTTGTAAATAATGTGTTACCTTAGGGTTGTAAATAATGTGTTACCTTAGGGTTGTAAATAATGTTACCTTAGGGTTGTAAATAATGTGTTACCTTAGGGTTGTAAATAATGTGTTACCTTAGGGTTGTAAATAATGTTACCTTAGGGTTGTAAATAATGTGTTTACCTTAGGGTTGTAAATAATGTGTTACCTTAGGGTTGTAAATAATGTGTTACCTTAGGGTTGTAAATAATGTGTTACCTTAGGGTTGTAAATAATGTGTTACCTTAGGGTTGTAAATAATGTGTTACCTTAGGGTTGTAAATAATGTGTTACCTTAGGGTTGTAAATAATGTGTTACCTTAGGGTTGTAAATAATGTGTTACCTTAGGGTTGTAAATAGTGTGTTACCTTAGGGTTGTAAATAATGTGTTACCTTAGGGTTGTAAATAATGTGTTACCTTAGGGTTGTAAAAAATTCGTGTAGGGAAATGACGCGCAAATTTTAAAACAATATCCGAAACAGTAAGGTATGCAGTGGCCAGCTTGATAGTTTTAAATATGTAAGATTGAGGGCGAAGGGCAATCTTTGAAATACACTGACCAAAGTCCATCACGCTGCCACAGTTGAGTGCGATATTTCCCATAGGCAATGCTGGATATGGATATTTCAAAATGGCAATTAGATTTAAAAAACACCTTTAGCCACAGTCATGTGCTTTCATCGAGTCTCTAGATCATTGCTATATTCGCTACATCATGTGTGGTATAACCATACGTCATGTGTGGTATAACCATTCGTCATGTGTTGTATAACCATACGTCATGTGTGGTATAACCATACGTCATGTGTGGTATAAACACACGTCATGTGTGGTATAACCATACGTCATGTGTGGTATAACCATACGTCATGTGTGGTATAACCACACGTCATGTGTGGTATAACCATACGTCATGTGTGGTATAACCATACGTCATGTGTGGTATAACCATACGTCATGTGTGGTATAATCATTCGTCATGTGTGGTATAACCACACGTCATGTGTGGTATAACCATACGTCATGTGTGGTATAACCATACGTCATGTGTGGTATAACCCTACGTCATGTGTGGTATAACCACACGTCATGTGTGGTATAACCACACGTCATGTGTGGTATAACCACACGTCATGTGTGGTATAACCCTACGTCATGTGTGGTATAACCACACGTCATGCGTGGTATAACCCTACGTCATGTGTGGTATAACCACACGTCATGTGTGGTATAACCCTACGTCATGTGTGGTATAACCACACGTCATGTGTGGTATAACCACACGTCATGTGTGGTATAACCACTCGTCATGTGTGGTATAACCATACGTCATGTGTGGTATAACCACACGTCATGTGTGGTATAACCCTACGTTATGTGTGGTATAACCCTACGTCATGTGTGGTATAACCACTCGTCATGTGTGGTATAACCACACGTCATGTGTGGTATAACCACTCGTCATGTGTGGTATAACCACTCGTCATGTGTGGTATAACCACACGTCATGTGTGGTATAACCACTCGTCATGTGTGGTATAACCACTCGTCATGTGTGGTATAACCATACGTCATGTGTGGTATAACCACACGTCATGTGTGGTATAACCCTACGTCATGTGTGGTATAACCCTACGTCATGTGTGGTATAACCACACGTCATGTGTGGTATAACCCTACGTCATGTGTGGTATAACCACACGTCATGTGTGGTATAACCCTACGTCATGTGTGGTATAACCACACGTCATGTGTGGTATAACCACACGTCATATGTTGTGTAACCACTCGTCATGTGTGGTATAACCACTCGTCATGTGTGGTATAACCATACGTCATGTGTGGTATAACCACACGTCATGTGTGGTATAACCCTACGTCATGTGTGGTATAACCACACGTCATGTGTGGTATAACCACACGTCATGTGTGGTATAACCATACGTCATGACTTCCAATAGAATCACATATTCTCTGTAAAACCTTTTTGTAATAAGATTGGAAGAAGTCCCTTCTGCACTTCCTGGCTGGCGCGTGTGTCCAATGAAATCTGTTCGTAAGCCTGTGGCGCGTGTGTCCAATGAAATCTGTTCGTAAGCCTGTGGCGCGTGTGTCCAATGAAATCTGTTCGTAAGCCTGTACCTTAGTTAACAGCAGTTTGAGATGGCTGGCTGAGAACCACCTGGGATTGTTCAACTTGCATCAAGATCTCTGCATTATTCTTCTTTGAAATAATTTGACTGTACATTTAACATATCGTTTTGTTTTGTGTCATGCTCCGTTCTGAGACGTTCATGGTTTAACCACATTATCTCATTATTTCAGTCTCAGTGACAGGGGCAGGATTAAGTATGAAATACACACACATGAGATGCTGATTGGGGATAGACTGGGGGCTCAGCGTTTAAGAAGACACAGCCACGCCATGAGATGCCGCAAATAGTCCTGATTTTCCGTGTATACACAGTGGAAGACGCTTCTCTGCTCGGATTGGTCTTGCGAGTCACATTCGTTATCGTCATGGACTGTAGTTGCATACCTTTTTCTTCAAAGCACAACTTACTATCGTCTTAAAAGACGGAAAGAGCCAATGATGAAGTCTAGTCAAACCAGTGACTGCTATGTCATTCATCGAAATAAATATGTTACCTTGATGTTATTGGTTGAATTGTCGTTTATTTGACGCAGGGGTTAATAACTTGTGAAATTACTCTCTATAGTGTGTCAGGAGTATGGATAGAGAGCATAATAGTTGACTTACAAAATAAGATGATGACAGGATCATGCTTGTGCTACAAGACGAGATTTCATGCGACTGTAGAGACATATCTTATTACGGCAGACTCTACATGTGGGAGATATATGTAAAGAGTACACAGCGAGACCATTGCGCATTCTGTTCTTTTGGGCCTTTCGCTTTCCTTGAGTCGAAGCGATTATATTTCGCTTGGTGAACTGAGCACTGTGCGACTTTAACGTGCCAGATGGAACTTAAATTAAAGATCTGTTCGGTAATACTTCTTCCCTGTCTGAACTTGCTTGCTCCTCAGCAATGATGTTCTCTGCTTGGAGTTTCAATCTGTCGAGGATTATTCTAAGCGGGACTTTGCTAGGGTGGCTGGTGAGGCTCATTGCTCTGTAATTTTGGCACAGCCTTAGGTTTCCAGACTTAGGTAACGGTACAACCATCCATTTTGTCCATACGTCCGTTAAGTTTCCCGTCGCCCATATTTTGTTGCTGATGTATGTCAGGCATTCCACTATTACCTCCACACATTTAGGGCTGATAAACGAGAAATATCTGGAAAAGCACAAGCAATTGTATCATGTGTTTGTTGATTTCAAGAAGGCGTTTGTTAGAGTATTGCACAAAGCGCTATGGGCAAGCACGGACGGACATATTATACAGGTCCTTCAACACCTGTAGGACAAGGCGTCCAACGTAGTTCTTGTGTAGGGTAGGCGGGGGGTGGGGGTGGGGAGGGGGGGGACTGGTTTCGCACAACGGTCTGTGTCAGACAGTATTGTACACTCTCTGCAACACTTTTCAACATATACCTTGAAGGAATTATGAGTTGGTATCTGGAGATCACGTTGGTGCTGTCAATATAGGGGGCCGAACGATTACCAACCGCGGTTTTGCAGACGACATCAATGATTTTACGGGCACAAAAAAGGACTCCAGGAATGGGTCAGAAGGCTCGATGAAACAGCTCTTGGCTATGGTGTGGAGATAAATGCTGGATAGACAACATAAATGACCAACAACCCCACGGGCTTCTATGGTCGTATAAAAGCTAATGGCCAGGAACTCCAAGTGGTGACCGTTTTAAATATCTGGGTTAGATTGTCAGTGAAGAAGGATCAAAATGTGAGGTGTTGGCCAGAATAGCACAGACAATAGAGGTGCTTGCACGGCTTAACAAAATCTGGTAAGGTAAACGGTTAGCACTATGCACAAAGATCAGAATAATATGTACATTGATCATGTCAATATTGTTCGATGCTTGTGAGACATGGACAATTACAGCTTACCTGCAGCGGAGAATACAGGCCTTGGAGATGAGATGTTTCCGATAATTTATGAACGTTACGTACAAAAAACGAGTTACAAATGAGCAATCCGAGAATGAATTACAGCAGCAGTTGAGCCTTATTAACTTTTGAAGACCTCTTGGCAACTGTAAAACGAAGGAAACTCGCTTGGTACGGGCACATATCGAGATTAAATGGTCTTACAAATACGATCCTGCACGGAAAGGAGCAAGGCAGCCGACGAAGAGGTCGTCCCAAAAAGAGATAGGAGGACAACATTAAAGCATGGCCCAATCTCTGACCAGAGGAGACACAGGCAGCGGCCGCTGACAGAGAGGGATGGCATGGGCTTGTGGAGATGTCTTCATGTGTGCCCCAACGACTTTACCAGATACGGGAGGACCTGAACTGACCTGAGATGAAACTGTTTTGTTCAAGAATTTCCTAGGAGGTGACATCATTGGTGTGACTCTTCAAATATATTTTTATGAGTTTTTGTAAAATTTCTTCTGTCCTCAGATGAGTGCCTGCCTGCTCAGAGCTCATCGTCCAGAAGCTGCACTACATCACATCCATGCTGGTTGGAAACATTCGCCTGTAATCTTCCAAATGCAACGTTTACCGTGCTGTTGAATCGATATTAGCTATTCTAATGAGTGTACTGTCTAGGTAGGTAAATGTGTCGACTATTTGAAGACGGATTTGTGTAGTGATGCTAGGCTGGCGGTAGTGCATCAACGTGTGCACGCGGAAGAATACCTCCGATTTCTGTGTGGAGACGTTTGAGACTAGAATACGAAAAGCAATTTCTTTCTCACTGGTTAATTCCAAATTGTTTTTAAGGTTTTTGAAGTGCCACAACAAGATCGCTTCAAGGACGCGTGTGACAATTAAACCGTTAGAATATCAGACGCACATAATCTGCTCAGGTAATGCAGCTCACTTTGCATTTGTAACTCCGAGATCAGATAGTCGCAATATCTGACTTTGACCATTATCCACGGGAAGCCGAAGAGTTGTTTTTTAAAGACTGCAATTACCATTTGTCTTTTAACGTCTCGGCCCACTTGCCCATCACTTGTCTTCTAACGTCTCGGCCCACTTGCCCATCATTTGTCTTCTAACGTCTCGGCCCACTTGCGCATCATTTGTCTTCTAACATCTCGGCCCACTTGCCCATCATTTGTCTTCTAACGTCTCGGCCCACTTGCCCATCATTTGTCTTCTAACGTCTCGGCCCACTTGCCCATCATTTGTCTTCTAACGTCTCGGCCTACTTGCCCATCATTTGTAATGCGCAAAGCTCCCTCTAAAACTGCCAACTTCTATGTTTTTTAACAAATGTATACATACTTAAATGCATACGTGCATACAAACACGCATTCTTCTACATTTTCACATGTATTTGTATACATTGATGCATACATACAGTTGTACTCGTACGTACGCACATATATGCAGCGGGGGAGATAAATGGTGGACAACGAGACTTACCATTTTGTTAAAGATGAGTATTTGTAACTAATATAACCAAAGAGAAATCATTTTAAAAAATGACTGACCAATTGCGAACTTGTCCTTGCCAGTCGGATGTGGTTTGAAGACGCTTAGAAAGTTTTCAAAATAAAATCCCAGGTGAACCAAAGTGAACGAGATACCTGCAGACAGAGATTACCGACACATGATACTCTAACACGGATTGAGTGACACAGTAGTGACAAATGATACTCTAACACAGAATGAGTGATACAGTAATGACAAATGATACTCTAACACAGAATGAGTGATACAATAATAACAAATGATACTCTAACACGGAATGAGTGATACAGTAATAACAAATGATACTCTAACACGGAATGAGTGATACAGTAATAACAAATGATAGTCTAACACGGAATGAGTGATACAGTAATGACATATGATACTCTAACACGGAATAAGGGATACAGTAATGACACGTACACATAGCACCCGATCGTCCTCATTTCTATTTTCTGATATGCCAGACTGGATGTCGGTTACATCATCAATGCCCGTTGCACCTTCAGACCAATGACAATCCTCCATTAGCAAGTTCCGTTTTGAGCTGTCCTTTCTGCCTTTCTTCATTGACGAGCGACTGGAGTTTCCTCTGTATTGCCTTTGTCGGTCTCCATGTTTCTGCCTCGTACAACAGTACTGAGTTGACACTGGAAGTATACAACCTTAACTTGTTTTTAGTCTTTATTTCCCTGGATTTCCAGATATAATTTAGTAATAGGAATGGCGCCCTTGCCTTTTCAATTATAATTCTTAATGAAATCTGCACGTGTGTCCCTTGAAGTCCAAATGGTGCTGCCCAGACACTTGAAGGTGTCCACCTCTGTCAGGGCCTCACTCCCAAGCATTTACTGGCTCTTTGATTAAGGTATTGATTTTAAACAGCGTGGAAAATTAGCAAACTCCAAAACCAAGCCATGAGAGTTATAACAGGAGGCATGAAGTCAACGCCAATTGTAGAACTGGAAAAGATTACAAATCTGCAATCCAGGACCGACAGAAGAGACTGCAAAGCCCAGCAGAAAGCAGAAAAACTCAGAAGACTGACTGACCATCCAATGCATAAGAGACTAAATAATTTTGGAAATGGGAAACTAAAGCGGAGAAACTTTGCAGAAATAGCCAAAGCAAAAAGATGAACGAAGACCCTATGAACGCATTAACAACACCAAAGCCCATCCCTACTGTACGCAAACCAACCTGGAGGCAGCATATATTTCCAGAGGTGGTAGAAAATATACCAGGTATTGGAGAAAAAAAACAGCCAGACTGAAAAATAAAGAAGAGACATAACCCTGAGGTACATAACGAAAAACTACCCAAGCATTAACTGAACCCATGCATACACCGACGGCTCTGTAACAAACACAACACAGAACGGAGGGGCAGGGGTATTCCTGAGCCTACCAAATGGTAGAAAAATAACACTATCAGTGGCAACTGGAAAATACTCAAGCAATTTCAGAGCGAGGCAGAGGCACTGAGGGCTGCAGTAGAAGAAATGGTGACATGCAAAAGAAATGAAAGCCATATAGTCCTGTTTACAGATGCCCTGGCCGTAGTCACAGCACTAAAAAGCCAGAAAAATACTGAACTTAATGATTTAAGAGCAGTACTCTGTCAACTATGCCAGCAGTCCGCACCAAAAAGAGTAGTGGTACAGTGGGTTCCATCCCACTGTAACATCCAAGGCAACGAGGAGGCAGACAGACTGGCAAAAGAAGGTGCAAGACTACCACAACCAGATACTAGTGTGACATACGAAGAGTCAAAAAGGCTTATTAGAGCTAGATACATGACCAAATGGGAAACCGAACATACTGGCTACACAAAAAACGATGCCTATTACCAGTTGAACAGAAGAGAGCAGGTCGTGGTCTTCAGACTTCGCACTGGTCACAATAGACTGAGGTACCACCTATTCAATAAATTGAAGATAGGTGGTACTGACGAATGCATGTGCGGTACTGGGAAAATGACCGCTGAGCATTTGCTGCAAAACTGCCCGACATACGAGGATCAGAGAGAGCAGATGTGACCATCACCAGTGGCAACACTAAACAAGCTCTATGGCAGTGTCGACAGCCTCAGGATGACCGCTGCTTCTTTCGAAAAAATATAGGTTGACGTCTGACAGCGTACGAAGAAGAAGAAGAAGAAGAAGAAGAAGACGAAGCAGAAGAAGAAGAAGAAGAAGAAGAAGAAGAAACAGCGTGGTTCAGCCTGGAGGCGTTGAAGAACACCCCGTACAACGAAAAGGAGATATTCTTGGTGGAGAGGGCGATCAACAACATCATCACTGCCCGCGGGATAAATGTCACCTTACAATGGATCCCTGGACATAGTGGGCTACTAGGGAAAATAGATGGCCGACACATTGACAAAAACGAGCCTCGAAACAAGAATTGGATAGACCCTGCAGTAACCCCACAGTAAAACGAATTATTAAGAATAATACCCAGGAAATTTGAATTAACTGGTGAGCGACAGGAACAACAGGTCGCAGTGTATTTAGCGAAATGTCACCGCCAAAAAGTAACGATGACATAAATAAACTACATAGGAGAGATCAAAGTCTCATCTTTCAGTTCCGAACAGGATATACCAGAGTCAATAGCCACTTGAACCGCATCAATCCCCAGCACCTGTCCTTACGCAGACATTGTTCTCATCCTGATGAAACTGTTCGACATCTACTACGCATTGAGTGCAAGACGTTTGCGGACATGAGGAAAAGATTCTTACAAGTACTGACGACAATTGCCAACACGCTGTACGGAGCAGTGACAAAACTGAAGAAGACCTGTATATATATTAAAATGGCATTGGGCTGCCAAGATCAGGCTTGCCCACCAGCTATAAGATAATAATAACAACAACAACAAACAGCGAGGTTTTCTTCAAGTGAATATTTTGTCCAAGTTTGGCTGAATGCTCCCTCAGCGTATTTAGTTGTTGTTCTTTTTTTTTTACATCTGGCTACGGCTGTGAGACAACAGTACCAGTCGTCTGCTAGTGCAGGTTCTCTAACTGTGACCACAATGACCACCGTATACCAGTTCAATTCCCTGACGTTGACATTTCATAATCCAGTCTATCGCCATCAGGAACAACAGTGATGATTACGTGATTGATGGAATCCCTCTAACACCGCTCTTTAATCACATAACTTCCGAAGCTTGAAAGCGAATTTTAACTGTCATTGTCCGGAATCTAGGACACAAGTTGAAAAGTTTACTAGTTAATTTAGCCTTCAACTAGCTCATGCTTATTCTAAATCGAACAGACTTTGTTAGAAAACAGGTCAACGGAACCTCAACGGGGTAGCGGACATAATTACTGTTTATTATTATTAGCATATAATTAGAAAAATGGTTATTATGGTAAACTAAAACTTTATCGCGGATTAGGTCAACACGTAACGAACACGTGAACATTGAATGTCAAACATTGAAACAATTTCTCCAAGTCGACAGTTGTTAATAAATGGGGATATTGCCTAAACAGAAGTGGATTGTGGCGGTTATGAAGGGCAGTTCAGAAAATACACATCGGAACTCAAATATGATTGGACACAAGTTGCAGAATTGTTCACGTGGTGGAATGCCCTTGATGATTGGCAAGACTGGAGAATGGCAGGGATTGAGAGCAAGGTTTAAGACCACCGAGCTTTTGGGTTGGCAGTTCTAACTCCTAAGTTGATATGAGGGTTTGACAGGAACAATCCGATACTTGTGAGGGTTTGACAGGCACAATCCGAACCTTGTAAGGGTTTGACAGGAACAATCCGATACTTGTGAGGGTTTGACAGGAACAATCCGATACTTGTGAGGGTTTGACAGGAACAATCCGATACTTGTGAGGGTTTGACAGGAACAATCCGAACCTTGTGAGGGTTTGACAGGCACAATCCGAACCTTGGTGAAGTTTGAGACTAGCACCCACCATCCCAAACTGACACGCACATAGTGATTGTCTGACTTAAATAGACGGTTTGACGAACTATTTGACAGACCATTTATCTGTGAATGTATCAGGTAAATTGTTTGAGAGAACGCTACGTGTTCGCCTAGACACGACGATCGAGGACGACATTGTAGCAGAGACATTGGCATAGTCCCGTAGTGTGACTAGTGTCTGAGAGAAAGCAAACGTGTTCGCCTAGACACGACGATCGAGGACGACATTGTAGCAGAGACATTGGCATAGTCCCGTAGTGTGACTAGTGTCTGAGAGAAAGCAAACGTGTTCGCCTAGACACGACGATCGAGGACGACATTGTAGCAGAGACATTGGCATAGTCCCGTAGTGTGACTAGTGTCTGAGAGAAAGCAAACGTGTTCGCCTAGACACGACGATCGAGGACGACATTGTAGCAGAGACATTGGCATAGTCCCGTAGTGTGACTAGTGTCTGAGAGAAAGCAAACGTGTTCGCCTAGACACGACGATCGAGGACGACATTGTAGCAGAGACATTGGCATAGTCCCGTAGTGTGACTAGTGTCTGAGAGAAAGCAAACGTGTTCGCCTAGACACGACGATCGAGGACAACATTGTAGCAGAGACATTGGCATAGTCCCGTAGTGTGACTAGTGTCTGAGAGAAAGCAAACGTGTTCGCCTAGACACGACGATCGAGGACGACATTGTAGCAGAGACATTGGCATAGTCCCGTAGTGTGACTAGTGTCTGAGAGAAAGCAAACGTGTTAAGCCGGTGACTAAGCCAGAAGAAAAACAACGATCTAAACCAGAGATCTGCGAGATCTCCAGGAAGATTCGAGAAAAGATTTTTTCAATAGCGAACCTGAAAGCTGAAGACGAGACTTCAAGAGTTCAAGCAGTCGCAGATGCTTCAGGGGTAGAGGAACAAGAACAAGAACATTATAGATACATAGGTTGTGTTTGTTATACATTTGACCAGGAAGACTACGATTTGGAACCTGGTTTATCAATTGTTGCACGGGCAAACTCATGGCTAGTTACACGTAACTCTCTACAGTAGAATAAGTACAAATATATAGAGCAATCGTTGAAGTTTTAACATAATCCTATTCTTCTTCTTCTCGTTCCTTCTCAATCTCCCACTACCAAACCCTGAAAGGGCTTAAGTAGCAGAATGTAGTCCAGAGAACGGAATGCGTTGTGTCGTAGTTTACAGCTTGGCTGCGATATTTGCACCTTTCGGTCCAACACATCCGACTTCAGCAAGCATTTTTTCAGTACCGGGTTAGCATTCCCTCTTCGATCCCTTCTCCTAAGCCAGTCTGCCCTGCTGCATCCTGTTATCCAGGATTACCACGTGGAGGTGTAGAAGGGTCTTGGCAGCTATGGTTCGCTGGCCCTGACGCTAACAGTTAGCTATGGGTCGCTGACCGCTGCAGCATCTTGATCCCTAATCCTATTCAATCTGATGTAGTCTAAGAATTGTCAAAGTTGAAATGCAGTCACTTCTGGGGAGAAGGGGAAGTAATTAAGGGAGATAGCCTGTTACAACAATAGATATTCATGCCTTCAAACCGTCAGTATTTCAATACTGTCTGTCAGTACTCCGTTATGTTCCACTCTAGAAACTGTATTTTCTTTTTTTTAAATTATGTATCAGTGATATAAAAACGGCTCCAGTATCCCGTAGTGTCTCAGTAGAAGCCATAAAATGCTTCCGGGTTATGCTTTCAAACGTCTTCTCGTAGTCTATCAAATGTGGGTGAATTCTATTCAGTCATGTGATCCACTACGATGTGCAATGATCTGCATATGATCTCTCATGATGAAATTCCGCTTGTTGAGAGCTTCTTGTCCACTTCCTGCTTGAGCCTGTCTAAGATATCTCCATTGAATATTTGTCTAGGTGCAGCTAACCGCGTGAATCCTTTGTAGTTGCTGCAGTCTGTCAGATCTCCTTTCTAGAACAGTTTATACAAAAGACATCTTTCATTCCAATGGCACTTTCCCTTCATTTCAAACCTTCTTGAATAATTCATATAGTACATATGTGGCCTTCTCTGTTTCAGCTATAATGGCTAGACCCCACCCGTTGTTTTGCCCCTGTTTAGCCTATTCCACTTCAAATGTCAGTTTTACTAGGTGGGTTACATTTCAAATCTACTGATTTTGCTCCTGGTATGATAGTAGGTGTTTCTAGAGGTGTTGGTCTGTTGTGGCTCTCTTGGTAGTACTCAACTGTTTCTAGAGGTGTTGGTCTGTTGTGGCTCTCTTGGCAGTACTTGTTTCTAGAGGTGTTGGTCTGTTGTGGCTCTCTTGGTAGTACTTGTTTCTAGAGGTGTTGGTCTGTTGTGGCTCTCTTGGTAGTACTTGTTTCTAGAGGTGTTGGTCTGTTGTGGCTCTCTTGGTAGTACTTGTTTCTAGAGATGTTGGTCTGTTGTGGCTCTCTTGGTAGTACTTGTTTCTAGAGGTGTTGGTCTGTTGTGGCTCTCTTGGTAGAACTTGTTTCTAGAGGTGTTGGTCTGTTGTGGCTCTCTTGGTAGAACTTGTTTCTAGAGGTGTTGGTCTGTTGTGGCTTTCTTGGTAGAACTTGTTTCTAGAGGTGTTGGTCTGTTGTGGCTTTTTTGGCAGTTCCAAATTTTTTTACTTCTTCATTGTTGTCAGTATTTTGACTTGTATATTCTTTATTGGTTTTGCTTTTTGGTGATACCTATTTGTTAATTTCTTGATTATTGTATAAAGATCTTTCTCATGCCTTCCTTCCGCTGCTTTTCTCTGCCTCCTGTGCCATTGTGTCAATATACGAGGCGGGTGCAAATGAAACCGGACCGAACTGCATCAAGTGAACATACGTACGATGTGCATGATGATGTAACTTTTGGTGTATACAGCGCATACCAACCGTCAAGTTTCATTATCCTCCGACTCATAGTTTCCTCAGCAAACCGTTGAAAACATGACGGGTGTGATACGGAATCCGTCCAGAGTTGATCAGGAAGCGGTGATTCGGTTTCTAACAGCTGAAGGATGACCACCAGTTGGCATTCATCGCAGAATGCAGGCAGTGTATGGTGACAAAAGTGTATCAATGACAACAGTCAAGAACGGGACAACGATGTTTAAAGAAGGACGTGAGTTAACGAAAGATCTTCCGAGATCAGGTCAGCGGCTTATTGTTTCGTCAAAAAATACCATTGCCAAAATTGATGTAGCAATTCGGGTGGACTTTTGTTGGTAGACTTTAAAGAGCCTGGCGTGAACATCGGTACCATCCACTACAATGACACACTAGACAAGCTGCATACAGCAATCAAGAATAAACGACCCAGCATGCTTCTGTTGCACGACAATGCGTGTCCACATGTCGAGAACATTGTTTAGAATGCGCTAGAACCAGACATCATATAGCCCCTTGTGACTTCCATTCGTTCGATCCTTAAAAAAATTTCTGAAGGGACAAAGATTCGACACTGATGCAGACGTCATGGCCTCGGTGACCAAGTGGTTCAAAGAGCAACCAAAGTCATTTTTTTTCGAACGGCATCCGCCGTCTACTCAAGTAATGGGATGCGCGTCAGAGTTCTAACTAGCCCCGTGGCATGTTTGTTTCAAAACAATTGCTAGATTTAATTCTGTCACACCAGATGATGTGACTTTCATATGTTTGTAATAAAATAAAATAAGTCCGGTTTCATTTGAACACGCTCCGTATTTCGTCTTTGCATTCATCTTTACCTCTTTATCTGTCAGAGTGTAGATTTTCTTGGCTTCTGCTGTTGTTAAGTACTGCGTTTGTCCTTCTTGTCCTATCAATCTTTTGCGATGTCTCTGTTGTAATCCACTACTTATGCTGTACCTTCTTTAACCCTAACATTTTTTTTCAAGTTTTATTCCACATCTCTCTGGTTTGTTTCCACATACTGTTAATGTCAAGGTCATCGTTCTCATAAAGCTGTTGTAGTACTTGGTATCTGTTATTAAGTTTCAGGCCATATTCTGTCTTCCTTTACTTATCCTATAACAATAAATACATTCTGTTATTTTCATCTATTTTCATGATGGTTGTTGAGTTTTTGTTGCAGTGTGCTCATTAGCATGTCGTGGTCTGATTTTGCAAAGGTTACCTTCTTTGCTCTTACATCATGTGGATCTTACGGTTTGGATAATGCAGATGTGATTAATCTGGTTTTTCGTTCTATGATATGGTGATCTCTTTGTGGCTTTGTGGATGCTCTTGAGCCGGAAAACACTGCCACAATTGACCATTTTTGTGTGGTTGTTTTAGTTTTTTAGTACACAAAAGGACAGTCAGCTCACTTGTGGCTTTCACTCCACTACGTCATACTTCTCATATTCTAAGGCACTTCTGTTTCCGAAACCGTTTGCTTTGGTTTGGTTGTCAATGCTTCCATTACCAGCTTTGTTATCTAGGTGGTCGGTCTAAATTCAACCTATTTTACTCTAGATAAGTTGTCCGAATCTCTGCCTCTTCATCTGCCCAGTCTGGGTGACCCATCTGGAAGTTTTCGCCTACTCTGGCATAGCTCTTGTAATCATTGAGACACGCAAGCTCTTCATCAACTCAAGGTAAGGAACACGAGGGAGATGGAAGTCTTTACACGACTCACTCGTATTGGAAAAAAAACAGATTTAATCATCCTTATTCATTTCCTTATTTCTATTTCGTAAATTACATTCGTCAATATGTTATTTCCAAGATAGAAGAAGTTCTGTACCTGTTCCATTGGATGATTGTTTATTTTATGGGTAGAGCAGACTTTGAGCCCACTTTGCTAATTATTGTAGTTTTTAATTTATCATTGTTAATGTCCAATCCCCATATCTAAGTTCTTCTTTACTTGAACCTTCCTTCAATGTATTTCCTAGCTGTTTTCAGCCAGTAGAACTGTATATCTGCATATCTGAGGTTATTTATTGAGACTACTTTAACCGTGTACTGAGTATATCTGCATATCTGAGATTATTTATTGAGACACCAACTAGAACGTGTTCCTGGTATATCTGAGATTATTTATTGAGACTCCAACTAGAACGTGTTCCTGGTATATCTGAGATTATTTATTGAGACTCCAACTAGAACGTGTTCCTGGTATATCTGAGATTATTTATTGAGACTCCAACTAGAACGTGTTCCTAGTATATCTGAGATTATTTATTGAGACTCCAACTAGAACGTGTTCCTCATATATCTGAGATTATTTATTGAGACTCCAACTAGAACGTGTTCCTGGTATATCTGAGATTATTTATTGAGACTCCAACTAGAACGTGTTCCTAGTATATCTGAGATTATTTATTGAGACTCCAACTAGAACGTGTTCCTGGTATATCTGAGATTATGTATTGAGACTCCAACTAGAACGTGTTCCTGGTATATTTGAGATTATTTATTGAGACTCCAACTAGAACGTGTTCCTGGTATATCTGAGATTATTTATTGAGACTCCAACTAGAACGTATTCTCTGTGGATGTTAAACAACTTCACATCCTTGTCAATCTCTTTGTTTACGTCGATATATGGGGAGTTAATCCTGCCAGATCTTGCAATGGCGTATTTCTTCCGGTACAGGTTAGTGTGTATTATGTATGGATCAGAACTAGCAACGGAACAGAAAGAATGGTAAACTTTTCTTGCACACTATAAATTAACTTTTGATGATATGATACTACACACGACTCAGACATGCATGATATCGAATGAGAATCACATTCTTTCCTCATCCTTGTCCTTGTTCGTTTTACTTGCTAAGTACTCACCAACGGATGTGATGTAATTCTCAATCTTTGCTTTCCCCTCTAGGTACTTGCATCTTTCTGTGGCTGTTAGAATCGAATAGTCCGTGCCAACATAAATAATATGTTTAACTGCGCATTCCATTGCCATATTCACCACATTAACGCCCTGTCGAACCAGAAGAGTTATATAATTTATCACCAAACATTATCACAATATTAGCTGGGGTACCTGACATTCTCTTGGGTAGCTGTGCAAGTATTTAGTATCTAGAGCTTCCCTCCTCCCGCATTCCTTCCTTACATTATCACTGCGCTCAGTCTCTCCATATTCGACCCCCCCCCCCCCCACCCCCTACCCAGGCCTGACATTTGAACACGATCTTTCAAATTATGCATCACTTCGAGCAAGCCCTAATTGCTAGCCGCACAAAAGGATGCATGACATAGGCTCGTTGTATTTTATGCAGCAATTTATTAACGCGATACACGCAATGACGTTACAATTCATGTCTTTAGGCTGTCAGAAAAAAAGTGTTTTTTTTTTAATTGCATAAACTCTGGGCGTCTGATAGCGCAGCGGTAGAGCGCTCGCTTTGGTACAAGTTGCCGGGTTTGACTGCTGTTGTTGACACGTTCCAGTTGGCCCAGAGGTGTATTGCACCTTTGTATAACAACCTCACCTCATAGAAAAACTGGGCTTAGTATAATTAAGTCTGTAAAACATCATCCGTGACAGTATTGGACTACCTCTACCTAACCTTTAAGGAAACTAAACTCTATTCAGCTATCAAATGGTAGTGGTCACGTGATAAACAATTAGTTTATCTCTTAGGTGTGTGGTCTATCAATATGTTAGAAACGTCCTGACTTGAAACATCACTAAAATACAGTTTACATTTTGTTTTTCACATCAACTTAAGACATTTATTCAATATTTCTTAAATGAATATACGTGAAGTTAAAACTTCATCTACAACAGCAGTGTTTGCTTTGAAATTACCTTCATGTTTTTAAAATTGAACTTTTACTTTGTAGCTTTTTTAGTTCTAACGGGTATCTTCTCTATGACGTGGATTTTGTAGACATCATACGTGATTCTTGTGACGTGACAGAGATCCACATGTCACGTTTTGTGAAGCTGGATCCCGATATGCTGGTGTGCATTAGCTACACACTTTTCCTTTGCAGACACAGACACTCATCCACGCCTATTAATATGATAGATTTAGCACAGGTGGTTTTTTTGGGATTACGAAGTGGTGTGACTCTAAGGACAGAGATGATATAATGTATAAATCCAAACATGTCATCACTTTAACTTTATTTAAAATGACTATTTAAATTCATTACGCCTGTCATGGACGAGCTTATACAAAATGTATACACAGCATTGGCAGGCTGAAACATATATGTGACAATAAACGCATATCGATTACAAGGCTTCTTCAACAAATCCAGGACAACGATTCGCGGCATGAAGTTGTTCCACAAGATTAGACACGAAAGCTAAGGTGAGAAAACATTGACAAAGACAGATGAGGTGGTTCAACAGGAATTCGTAGGAAGAAGGACACGTTGGATAGGTCAAACATTGTAAAATCCCTTCTTCTTCTTCTGTATTCGTTCTCAATCTTCCGCTACCAAGCCCTGAACAGGGTTTTGCAAGTAGCAGGATGTAGTCAGGAGAACGGAATGCGTTGTGTCGCTAGTTTACAGCTTGATATCTGCACCTTTCGGTTCGACACATCCGTCTTCGTCATAGTAAAAGCCCTAATCTCTGTCATGGAACTCCCAGAGGAAAAGAGGCAAACTAGTACCAAACTGTATGTTAAAAGATCCCTAGAGATCGACACAAGAATAATAGAGATAGAAGCTGAACGCAATTGAGAAAACAAGTTACGACAGGTAATACATGAGAGTATTTGTTGATTGTCTGTGCATTCGTATCCGATAAGGAGGAAGAAGAAGATGACGTGCATATAACAATGAGATAGATGTACGCACACACAGACGCATACACTAAGACATAGACACACCTGCATATACTCCCTGTCTACGTTCATGCTTTCCCAGTAGGTGGTGACCAGGAAAATGGTGTCGATGTCTTTCATGGCGCTGGCCAAGGTGTGAGGTTTGTTCATATCACCTGTATATACAGTCACACCTACAACAGATGGCAACAAAGGGAGGCGGTAACAAGGTTAAAGAGAAGGTTCTTGAAATCATGGAACGAAGTACGTAAAGAGAAGACAAGACAGAAGAAACAGCTGAAAGATAGTGAACAAGAAAAAAGTAGAGATAATAAACCATATAGACATATACACAAAATACACATATACATGCGTATGTGTGTGTACGTGTATGCGTGTGTTATTGTTATGGGGTTGACCTTACTGTCGTATGTTGACATGTACCAATTGTTCAGTCAGTTGAAGACCTTAACTGCGAGTTACAGGGCAGACTAAACCAACCTTCATCATTATGATGCTGCACACTTTAGCTGACGACGATGCGTAATGAGATGATTTATGAAGACCAAGAATAATAATTACAATAATCAACTTACAAATAATTGTCACGTGAGATTTGAATTCAAGATTCGACCCAGAAGAGCCAAATGAGAGCTGAGGTAGATATTCTAAGGGCAACCGAAATGACAGAGAAGAACGGTTAACAATCGCTGCTCAGGTGTAAAAACTACAGGTAATTAACACCTACTTCATCAAGTCTGCTGGGAAAACATGGACCACGGACTCCTCAGCATGGAAAAGTACAACTGAAATAAACTACGTGCTGAGTAGCTGTGCTAAATGTCTTCATTACGTGGACATTTTTCGTGTACTTTAAAACAGACAGCGAACATACCAGATAGAGAACGGATGAATTTAAACTACCTTCCTCACAAACGGCGACCAGGTTCCACAATTTTGTAGCTGCCAAACTAACCGAACACATGAAACAACATGATAGACAACATGGGAGACCACTTGGACGATAATCTGGAACAAGTGATCGGGAAACTGACAAATGTTGCCACTGTGCTGAAAGCAACAACAAATAATAAGATGAGAGATGACACGGACAATTTCTAGTAACAAGACGGACTATCAAAGACACAAGACTGCTGGATAAGATCTTTCTGTGTGAGTTGAGCAAGATCAGGTGCAGACACATAGACGACTATGAGCAGCATTGGCCATATCTCTGTCAGCAGGGTACTTCGGAACGTTTGACTGATAGATATGGTCAATCTGATTTTCCTGGTGATCTATATGTCCCTTCCTGTGTGAAATCATGCTTCTTCCAATGATCAGTTTGTGTATCGCTTCACAAACTGGCTGATCGTGTGAACCCAAAGTCACAATGTGGATGCCGATCTGGACGATCAACGATCGACATGATCTTCTCTCTATGACAGCTACAAGAAAAATCACGCAAGCAGAACAAACCTTTTTATGTCGCTTTCATCGACCTGACAAAAATATTCGATTTCGTTAGCAGGGCTGGACTTAATAATCCTCTCAAAAATAGCTTGCCCTAACAAACTGATGCAGCTTATAGTGTAAGTTCATGATGATATAAAAGGAACAGTCCAATTCGATGCAGTCCAATACATGACCTTTATTCAATATTCAATGTGATGTTAAACAAAGCTGCGTCCTGGTCCCAACAATATTCGGAATCTTTGAGCTGCTACTGAAGCCCGCATTTGGTGACGTAAGAGAAGGGATTTGCCTTCACACTAGATCAGATGGTCGTTTGTTTAATCTTGCGAGATTCAAAGTTAAAACCAAGATCAGGGAAATTACTGTCAGAGACGTGTTATTTGCTGAAGACACTGTAATTGTCACTCACAGTCAGCAGGGACTCTAGAGATTAATAGACACCCGTCTCCCAGGCGTGCATGAACTCCAGAGATATATAGATCGCTTCTCCCATGCGTGCATGAACTCCAGAGATTGATAGATCCCTTCTCCCAGGCGTACAAATATTTCGACCTCACACAATAAGCCTGAATAAAACAAATGTGCTGGGACAAGGCGTAGATACCACCCCAACCATGACTTTCGATAACTATGAACTGGCAGCTGTGGACCAGTTCACTTACCTGGGGTCTCTAATCAATGAATAAGCTCTATCTAGATCCGAAATAGGTTATCGCATTGGCAGAGCTGCTACCATATTTTTTCGTCTCACAACACGTGTCTGGGAAAACCCCAAACTAAGAGCCAACGAGTTCAAAAAGATATTTCCTAATGCATTGTTTGTTATTTGTTTAGTATCTGTTCATCTCACTTTTCGATTTCTGAGATCGAAGAATAGAATCCATACAACCGTCGAATCATCTCAACAAAAGAGCCAAAAGTCGTATCTATATATCGGATAGTGGTGTCATAGTAGTAATAAAATACAACAAAACTACAATTACAAGAATGCATCAATGTCATTGACGCAGACTTCCTGTCACACATGAGAGATGACAGACACGTGCAATGATGACCCTAAACTTAACAAGGAATGGTCAAATAAGAACACGTATAGATAGATACCTGATCACACACGAGTGTGAGTGAACGTTATTCTACGTATGTAATACTAGAAAATGACATAAATCACCTTTGGAGATGAGTTCCTCGTACAATGTTCCATGATTCGCTCTGGTGAAACCGCTGACCCTAAACCAAGCGCAGCTCAAGGTTGCATCCAGTACAGCTCCTCCCGTCATTCCAGTCATGCCAAAAATGAGAATGTTCGTTATCTCATCACCGACCACAGACGTGTTTCTAAAACTGGGAGAGATCACAAACTTTAACAAGACAATGTGTGTTATCTCATCACCGACCACAGACGTGTTCCTAAAAATGGGAGAGATCACAAACTTTAACAGGACAATGTGTGTTATCTCATCACCGACCATAGACGTGTTACTAAAACTGGGAGAGATCACAAACTTTAACAGGACAATGTGTGTTATCTCATCACCGACCATAGACGTGTTCCTAAAACTGGGAGAGATCACAAAAGTTAACAGGACAATGTGTGTTATCTCATCCCCGACCATAGACGTGTTCCTAAAACTGGGAGAGATCACAAAAGTTAACAGGACAATGTGTGTTATGTCATCGCCGACCACGGACGTGTTACTAAAACTGGGAGAGATCACACACTTTATTATGACAATATATGTTTCGTCATCTACGACTATGAGATGTTGACATTCCACAACTTTATGTCAAAACTGCTCAACTCTTTAATTTTTTTCCAAATGAATCTGTCGCCTTGATTTACTTTTGAGAATCTTCTCTAATCAGTGACACTTTTTGTTGCAGTTAATTTTTTAATCAACTGTGTATGTATTCACAATTTATGCTGGCTGTTCAAACCGACAACGGGAACTTGTAATCTCAAAGTCCGTTACACGCTTGTTACACACATGAAGACCTGTTGTTGTTTGTGTCAAGTTACGGTGCTGAAGGCGAGATAAGCTATTTTCCCATGACATCGTACCCCTGTATCTAGTCTACTATGAGTGTTGTGGGTTTGCTGTTTCATATTTATTTTGGTTGAGTAATTAATGTTGTTTTAAGATATATTACAATTTGTTTATCATTTATTTTCCACTATTCGATAAGAATTATTCAGATGCACGTGTTTGCTTGGGACATCGTTTGGCAAAATAGAGATCTTCCGTACTTCCGTTTAGAGACCATTCTAGCCCGCTATCTACCGCTAAGGTAGTCTCCATTGTCAAACTGTCAATGACAACCAAGAATAATTTTGTTACCCCCCAAAAAATATATAATTGATTCTAAACAAACTAAATGAGAGGACTCAAGTATATACTCGAGAAGTACTATCCTGTATGGGTCAGTTGAAGATATTCACGATCCTTCATGATAATCAATGAATAGAGCAACTTCATTATTAAGCTTTCCATTTACAATAACCTGTCCATAATCCACATCTAAAGCAGTTAACACGAGTTGTGTAATTTGTCGCCGAATTTGACTGCCCAAGAGCCTGTAAATATGATACAGCTGCCGAACACATTACCGACACCCAGCGCCTGACAGGCACCAAGATCAAGGTCTATCGTGTGGTGGCTTTAAACAACATGCGAACACATTACCGACACTCAGCTTCTGACAGGCACCAAGATCAAGGTCTATCGTGTGGTGGCTTTAAACAGCAGGCGAACACAATACCGACACTCAGCGTCTGGCTGGCAGACACTCAGCATCTGGCAGGCAGGCATTCAGCGTCTGGCAGATCAAAGTCTATTGTGTGGTGGTTGGTAACCATCATTCTATACGTCTGTGAAACATGCAGAGTCTGTAGCAGGTATGCTGAAAACAGACATTTCTACACAAGCTCTTCGTAAGCTGCTTGTCATTCCCTGGCAGGATGAAGTGCCCAACTGAAATCCTCAACAGCGGCAAGACTCTTGAGCATCTATACTCTGCTGTAGAAAGCTCAGGCTAAATCGACTGGACATGTGTTTTGTATGCCCGATCACCGCGTCCCTAGATATTTACTGTACGTTGAATTCTTGACAGGCAAGGACTGATTGGGGAAACTGAAAAAAACAATACAAAGACTCATTAGAAGTATATCTTAACAGCTTCCTTATCAGTGTTGTCATTTGGACTGCACAGAATGGTACACAGCCATCACAAGAGGTGCATTCCGTGAGCAGAGAATCGTTTTCGACAGGACGACACTCATGAAAGGACGACACTCATGACTGGATGACATTCATGACTGGACGATACTCATGACAGGATGACACTCATGACTGGACGACACTCATGACAGGATGACACTCATGACTGGACGACACTCATGACTGGACGACACTCATGACAGGATGACACTAATGACTGGACGACACTCATGACTGGACGACACTCATGACAGGATGACACTCATGACTGGACGACACTCATGACAGGATGACACTCATGACTGGACGACACTCATGACTGGACGACACTCATGACAGGATGACACTCATGTCTGGACGACACTCATGACAGGATGACACTCATGACTGGACGACACTCATGACAGAATGATATTCATGACTGGTCGACACTCATGACAGGATGACACTCATGACTGGACGACACTCATGACAGGATGACACTCATGACTAGACGACACTCATGACAGGACGACACTCATGACAGGATGACGCTCATGACAGGACGACACTCATGACAGGATGACACTCATGACAGGATGACACTCATGACAGGATGACACTCATGACATGATGACATTCATGACAGGATGACAGTCATGACAGGATGACACTCAGGACATGATGACACTCATGACAGGACGACACTCATGACAGGATGACACTCATGACAGGACGACACTCATGACAGGACGACACTCATGACAGGATGACACTCATGACAGGACGACACTCATGACAGGACGACACTCATGACTGGATGGCACTCATGACAGGATGACACTCATGACAGGATGACACTCATAACAGGACGACACTCATGACATGATGACACTCATGACAGGACGACACTCATGACAGGACGACACTCATGACAGGACGGCACTCATGACAGGACGACACTCATGACAGGATGACACTCATGACAGGACGACACTCATGACAGGACGACACTCATGACAGGATGACACTCATGACAGGACGACACTCATGATAGGATGACACTCATGACAGGATGACACTCATGACAGAATGACACTTATGACAGGATGACACTCATAACAGGACGACACTCATGACAGGACGACACTCGTGACAGGATGACACTCATGACAGGATGACACTCATGACAGGACGACACTCATGACAGGACGACACTCATGACAGGATGACACTCATGACAGGACGACACTCATGGCAGGATGACACTCATGACAGGATGACACTCATGACAAGACGACACTCATGACAGGACGACACTCATGACAGGATGACACTCATGACAGGACGACACTCATGACAGGATGACACTCATGACAGGATGACACTCATGACAGAATGACACTTATGACAGGACGACACTCGTGACAGGATGACACTCATGACAGGATGACATGATGACATTCATGACAGGATGACAGTCATGACAGGATGACACTCATGACATGATGACACTCATGACAGGACGACACTCATGACAGGATGACACTCATGACAGGATGACACTCATGACAGGACGACACTCATGACAGGACGACACTCATGACAGGATGACACTCATGACAGGACGACACTCATGACAGGATGACACTCATGACAGGATGACACTCATGACAGGACGACACTCATGATAGGTTGACACTCATGACAGGACGACACTCATGACAGGATGACACTCATGACAGGACGACATTCATGATAGGATGACACTCATGACAGGATGACACTCATGACAGAATGACACTCATGACAGGACGACACTCATGACAGGATGACATTCATGACAGGATAACATTCATGACAGGATGACACTCATGACAGGATGACACTCATGACAGGACGACATTCATGACAGGATGACACTTATGACAGGACGACACTCATGACAGGATGACACTCATGACAGGACGACACTCATGACAGGATGACACTCATGACAGAACGACACTCATGACAGGATGACAGGATGACACTCATGACAGGACGACACTCATGACAGGACGACACTCATGACAGGATGACACTCATGACAGGATGACACTCATGACAGGACGACACTCATGACAGGACGACACTCATGACAGGATGACACTCATGACAGGACGACACTCATGACAGGACGACACTCATGACAGGGCAACTACCAGCGCCGTCCACGTGTGTCGTCCTCATCTCTTGCAATGGACAGCAATTATTATTAGACACCCACAACATCATCAATCTAAGGACTTGAAACATGGCTTGACCAATTCATAGGCGCGTGTGCACTGCACAATATGGCTTGACCAATTCATAGGCGCGTGTGCACTGCACAATATGGCTTGACCAATTCATAGGCGCGTGTGCACTGCACAATATGGCTTGACCAATTCATAGGCGCGTGTGCACTGCACAATATGGCTTGACCAATTCATAGGCGCGTGTGCACTGCACAATATGGCTTGACCAATTCATAGGCGCGTGTGCACTGCACAATATGGCTTGACCAATTCATAGGCGCGTGTGCACTGCACAATATGGCTTGACCAATTCATAGGCGCGTGTGCACTGCACAACATGGCTTGACCAATTCATAGGCGCGTGTGCACTGCACAATATGGCTTGACCAATTCATACGGGTGTGTGCACTGCACAATATGGCTTGACCAATTCATACGGGTGTGTGCACTGCACAATATGGCTTGACCAATTCATACGGGTGTGTGCACTGCACAATATGGCTTGACCAATTCATACGGGTGTGTGCACTGCACAATATGGCTTGACCAATTCATACACGCGTGTGCACTGCACATTATTGTCCTTACTTCACTGACATTATCAACTAACAAAAGTCATAAGACTTCAAACTAGCCGTTCTGGTTGGCTCGCCAGAGTGCTTGCTATGCAATACGAGGTGATAAATCTCCGCACAGCGATTGCAACTATTTTTGCGTATTGTCTGCTGAGGGTCCTTCGGTTGTTGTAAACCATTTGTTGTTGTTGTGTAGTTTCTTTTCGGTCATATGTCCATCTGCCATTGGGCCTTACTCGTGTCTTGTAGTCGAATCTTCGTGCGTGTAAGCGTACAGTAGTAGTCGATCAGATTGTATTTTCATGAGGTTAGCGAAAGATCGTTTTTTCTGTCTTGACATATATTCAATAGGGAATTGATACGCTAGTCCGGACAAGCACACCATACCAGGACGTCGCGTCAGGGTAAAGATCAACATACTGACCAGGACGTCTCGTCACGGCCTGGCACAATAAACTGACAAAAACCGCTCTCTTCCATGTTGCATTCCCCGGAAACAGGCTGTTTCCAATGCAGTCTGGCTGACGAGATGTGGATCGACCTGATTCTTATAGTGGTGAACGTCACGCAGATGAAGCCAAATACAGCACAACCGCATGGAGGATCGCGGTCCACCTTCATCAGCACGCTCGCGATGTGATGAAAGCTATTACAAGCCGTCACTTAACGTCCTTTTCAAGGCGTACACAAGAGGAAACTTTCTCAATACTTACTTTCCTAGTCTAAGCACAACGTCATATAGCATTCATCCGGTGTTCAGCGACTTGAATTACGCTGTCGTTCGCCGTCAGCATGTCGCCCTCGTCACATGTGTCAGGAAGGTTGGGGCAAATCATTAGATGACCTGGATCTTGTACTGCACCACAGTCACATGTATCGCCGCCTGAGAGACCCCGTTTTCTTAATGTTCTTCCTATATCGTGATGTCCAGGGGTAGGTTCCTCCTGAAGCTTGATCCCTGGGTCGTGTATCATTTCGTGCCATAATTCAGTTCGACGACCTTCATGGATTGATTGCGTTGCCTTTATTGATTTCAGGAAACTATGCCTGGATTTGAGTCTTGTCATCTGCTCCTGATGTCCAAATATTGTGTGTCTAGGGTAGTTTTTCTGTTTCTTTCGTTCAATTTCATCAGTCACGCGTCTTAGAACGGCAGATAGAGCTATGCCAATGTTAGGGCATGTTTTAGCAGTGGGGTTTTAGGTATCCTGACACTATCCTGCCCGCCTCGTTTATTGCTATATCAACGAGATTTGCGTGGGTAGTTTCTCCAGACCAGCGTGTTCCGCTGTTGAGAAGCACAGTCGCGTGATGATGTCCTGAGGACAGATGGCTGTGCTCTCCATGTTGTAATATTCAATTTTAGGATAATGTTGTTTCTTGTGTGTATCTTACGCTTTGTTTCCTGGCTGTGTGTCATGTAAGACAGTTTTCCGGCTAACTTGACGCCTAAATATTTGGGAGACGTTCGAGCTCCTGTCTTTGCCATCTAATCTAGAATTTTATGTCTGCTTCTCTGTTTTTGAGGTGGTAGGCACATGCTTGGGTTTTGCTGGGGTTTGGTTTGAGGCTGTTCTCCTGATAGTACTTTGCAGGGCACCAAGGAAGCTTGACAGTTTGCCTTTGACCTCTTCAAAACTATTTCCTTCTTAACATCTGCTGTGTCATCGACGTATATGAATTTCCTTGTGATTGTGTCCATGGGTCGATCGTTAGTATAGATGTTGTACAGCATGGGGATACCGAACATACTGGCTACATCAAAAACGATGCCTATTACCAGTTGAATAGAAGAGAGCAGGTCGTGGTCTTCAAACTTCGCACAGGCCACAATAGACTGAGGTACCACCTATTCAACAAATTTAAGATAGGTGGCACCGACGAATGCCCGTGTGGTACCGGAAAATGACCGCTGAGCATTTGCTGCAGAACTGCCCGACATACGAGGATCAGAGAGAGCAGATGTGGCCATCACCAGTGGCAACACTAGGCAAGCTCTATGGCAGTGCCGACAGCCTCAGGATGACCGCTGCCTTTTTCGAAAAAATACAGGTTGACGTCTGACAGCGTACGAAGAAGAAGAAGAAGAAGAAGAAGTACAGCATGGGAGCTAGAACACTTCCCTGTGCCAGGTCATTGTTTTTATTTGTCTTCTATCTTTTCTTATAAGGTGACATAGAAGTGTATGTTCTGTAGAAGGCATTTGATGATGTTAGTCAGGCGCCAGTTTTTCGTCATGGAGTACAACTCTGACTACACTATTCTCCGATGATTTATGTTCTCGTAAACTGTACTACGGTTGATGTAGGCCACTCCGGTGATTTGTTTCCTATTAATCAAGTCAGATTTAGAATTTGACTGCTGCATGATCTTCCAGGTCTGAAACCAATTTGTTCTCTGATCAGCCTCTAGTGTATCCAGGGAGAGACGCGGTTCAGGATCCTCCTTTCAAGCACCTTACACAGATGGGATAATAGAGGCACTAGAGGACATGCAAGAATCCTCCACGAAGATTCGCAAACACTGCAATCGAGCGTCCTCTGAAAACGACTTTTTCCAATACCAAAACACCCATGAACTTCCTCAATGTGGGCATTAAAGAACAACAACAACAATAAACTCACGGACAAAACAATCGCCAGCACATAACGACAAGATGATGCTTGACCCCCACTTCTACGCTCCTGATCTGGTTTGTGTCAGGATTACGAAGCAGAGCATTCAGCACCAGTACGAAGACGGGAAAGGAAAGTGGCATTCTCAACACCAGATATGACGGTGTGCAAGAGGTGCGCTTTGCACAATGACATCCAACACTCTATTTACTATATTACGTTATCTTATGTCATGTTATGTGACGTTATAATATGGGGAACTGAGACTCTGGTCAGGCACAACATATTGATCAGGATGTTGCATCAGGGTCAGGCCAAGACCATGGTAAGGCACGAAATACTGACCAAAACCACTATCTCCCTTTCATGCAGCGTTCACTGGAAACAGGCTGTTTTCAAGAGAGTCTGACTGACATGATGTAGATCAAGGTGATCCCGGTAGTAGTGAGCGTCACGCAGATAAAGCCAAGCATAGCACAACCGCCTGGAGGATCGCGGTCCACCTTCATCAATACGCTCGGAATATAAGGGAAGCTACTATTTCCCGCCACTTAACGCCAATTTCAGGGCGCACAAGAGAGTCAACTTACTTCATTGTGGGCATTAGCAACAACTATGTTACGTTATGTTATATTATGTTATGTTACGTTATGTTATATTATGTTTCGTTATGTTATATTATGTTATGTTACGTTATGTTATATTATGTTACGTTATGTTATATTATGCTATGTTACGTTATGAAATATTATGTTATGATATATTATGTTATGTTACGTTATGTTATGATATATTATGTTATGCTATACTATGTTATGTTATGTTACGTTATGATATATTATGTTATGCTATACTATATTATGTTACGTTATGTTATGATATATTATGTTATGCTATACTATGTTATGTTATGTGACGTTATGTTATTCAACATCGCGTCATTTTAAGCACTCGTTCACTCATTTTCCCTTATGACCGGATTTATAGTCAAGGGCAGGCCGATTATAATTTTTTTTTTAATGTTTACCAAATCGTTGATACCAAATGTTTAAAATAGGTGTGCCTTGAAACTTGCCTATGATAATATTACAAAGCACCTCTATATCCAAGTCACATCATACAATAACATGGCAGTTACTTGTGGCGGTACCATTATTACGGTTCATTAAAATGTTTGGGTCTTGTTGTTATTTTGATTCTAGAAAAAGAAACTGCAAAACAGAAATTAATTAATTTCTGCACATGTAAAGCAGACACCATAGTCATAATAAGATCTTCTCAAGTTTTTAGAAAGACGAGAAACGACCATTTCAAGTTTGGAAAAAAGTAAGATGTCAGCGCCTAGTTGCTGCGCATCCACTGGCTCATGTGTTTGTGTCATTTTTTTATGTTTGGTGGTTCTTGTTCGAATTATAATTAACAACTCCTTCATCAGGTGGCATCAAGAACTTAATTTGGTGGAATTGATGTGCTTTTGATCGGTTATCCTGCTTGCTATGCTGCATTTCGTGCCTGACTTAAACCGCGGGAAACCAGTTCATGATGGAGTTTAACGCTCCGCTTAACTACACACCTGAATTCAGTCTAGGTTATCACTACTCAAGGACCTTCCTGCTCGGACTGAAGACGCCTTCCTCCCGTTCTCCTCTATTTCCACTGGAGGTTACACGATACCTCGCCCAACCTCGAATTCTCAGCACAGCTGGGTCACGCTGACCAAAAGGGGGACGCAATTAGAAGCCTCGACGACGGCATATGGATAAAAAGAGAGTTTGACACGGACAGACGCAGAAAGCCTGATACAAACATTGATCTAACACACTTCTCGCGTTACCTCATCCCAAGGCAGCGGAGTACTCGGCTACACCTGGGAAGTATGTAGGGATTTCGGTCGACACGCTTCGCATGAACACATCCTCAGGAGTTGGACATGGTAGTGGTCGATCGTCGCAACAAGCCTTTGACGCCTACACGGACATTATTATTATTTAAAATGTTCTCACTTCATAATATTAGGTTGCTGCAGGAGGATTTGATTATCTTGTTTGTGAAAGAACAGGTGAGCTTTGTGATCTTCATTGCTTATAAGGAATGTGAAAGAACAGGTGAGCTTTGTGATCTTCATTGCTTATAAGGAATGTGAAAGAACAGGTGTGCTTTGTGATCTTCATTGCTTATAAGGAATGTGAAAGAACAACAGGTGAGCTTTGTGATCTTCATTGCTTATAAGGAATGTGAAAGAACAGGTGAGCTTTGTGATCTTCATTGCTTATAAGGAATGTGAAAGAACAGGTGTGCTGTATGATCTTCATTGCTTATAAGGAATGTGATAGAACAGGTGAGCTTTGTGATCTTCATTGCTTATAAGGAATGTGATACAACAGGTGAGCTTTGTGAGCTTGTTTGGTTGTGAAGAATGAGTTTACAGGTGGGCTTTGTAAGCTTGTTTGGTTGTGAAGAATGAGGTTACAGGTGGGCTTTGTGAACTTGTTTGGTTGTGAAGAATGAGGTTATAAGTGGGCTTTGTGAGCTTGTTTGGTTGTGAAGAATAAGGTTACAGGTGGGCTTTGTGAGTTTGTTTGGTTGTGAAGAATGTGAGAGAACAGGTGGGCTTTGTGAGCTTGTTTGGTTGTGAAGAATAAGGTTACAGGTGGGCTTTGTGAGTTTGTTTGGTTGTGAAGAATGAGGTTACATGTGAGCTTTGTGAGCTTGTTTGGTTGTGAAGAATGTGAGAGAACAGGTGGGCTTTGTGAGCTTGTTTGGTTGTGAAGAATGTGAGAGAACAGGTGGGCTTTGTGAGCTTGTTTGGTTGTGAAGAATGTGAGAGAACAGGTGGGCTTTGTGAGCATGTTTGGTTGTGAAGAATGTGAGAGAACAGGTGGGCTTTGTGAGCTTGTTTGGTTGTGAAGAATGTGAGAGAACAGGTGGGCTTTGTGAGCATGTTTGGTTGTGAAGAATGAGGTTACAGGTGGGCTTTGTGAGCTTGTTTGGTTGTGAAGAATGAGGTTACAGGTGGGCTTTGTGAGCTTGTTTGGTTGTGAAGAATGAGGTTACAGGTGGGCTTTGTGAGCTTGTTTGGTTGTGAAGAATGAGTTTACAGGTGGGCTTTGTGAGCTTGTTTGGTTGTGAAGAATGAGGTTACAGGTGGGCTTTGTGAGCTTGTTTGGTTGTGAAGAATGTGAGAGAACAGGTGGGCTTTGTGAGCATGTTTGGTTGTAAAGAATGAGGTTACAGGTGGGCTTTGTGAGCTAGTTTGGTTGTGAAGAATGAGGTTACAGGTGGGATTTGTGAGCTTGTTTGGTTGTGAAGAATGAGGTTACAGGTGGGCTTTGTGAGCTTGTTTGGTTGTGAAGAATAAGGTTACAGGTGGGCTTTGTGAGTTTGTTTGGTTGTGAAGAATGTGAGAGAACAGGTGGGCTTTGTGAGCTTGTTTGATTGTGAGGAACGTGAGGGAATATGAGTTATCTGAGATATCAGAACAGCATTTATAGGGATGTCAATGTGAACAATAAACTAATGCCCCTTTGTTTGAACTATTTCTTTCAAATAAAAGTGACATATTCAGTACAACATCTACCTTAGTTTGTACAGTGACAATGTGTACATGCCAACATCGATTTTAGCTTAAACAATACCAATTTGTACATTTCAACATCTACCCTAGCTTAGACAGTGACAATGTGTACAAGTCAACATCTTCCCTAGCTTAGACAGTGACAATGTGTACAAGTCAACATCTTCCCTAGCTTAGACGGTGACAATGTGTACAAGTCAACATCTTCCCTAGCTTAGACGGTGACAATGTGTACAAGTCAACATCTACTTTAGCTTAGACAGTGACAATACATACATGCCAAGATCCAGCCTAGCTTAGACAGTGACAATACATAGATGCCAACATCTACCCTAGCTCAAACAGTGATAATGTGTACATGCAACATCTACACTAGCTTAGACAGTGACACTGTATACTCACCAACCTTTACCCTAGCTTAGACAGTGTCAATGTGTACATGTAAACATCTTCCCTAGCTTAGACAGTGACAATGTGTACGTGCCAACATCTACCCTAGCTTAGACAGTGACAATGTGTACGTGCCAACATCTACCCTAGCTTAGACAGTGACAATGTGTACATGCCAACATCTTCCCTAGCTTAGACGGTGACAATGTGTACATGCCAACATCTTCCTATTATTATTTAAAATGTTCTCACTTCATAATATTAGGTTGCTGCAGGAGGATTTGATTATCTTGTTTGTGAAACAACAGGTGAGCTTTGTGATCTTCATTGCTTATAAGGAATGTGAAAGAACAGGTGAGCTTTGTGATCTTCATTGCTTATAAGGAATGTGAAAGAACAGGTGTGCTGTATGATCTTCATTGCTTATAAGGAATGTGATAGAACAGGTGAGCTTTGTGATCTTCATTGCTTATAAGGAATGTGATACAACAGGTGAGCTTTGTGAGCTTGTTTGGTTGTGAAGAATGAGTTTACAGGTGGGCTTTGTAAGCTTGTTTGGTTGTGAAGAATGAGGTTACAGGTGGGCTTTGTGAACTTGTTTGGTTGTGAAGAATGAGGTTATAAGTGGGCTTTGTGAGCTTGTTTGGTTGTGAAGAATAAGGTTACAGGTGGGCTTTGTGAGTTTGTTTGGTTGTGAAGAATGTGAGAGAACAGGTGGGCTTTGTGAGCTTGTTTGGTTGTGAAGAATAAGGTTACAGGTGGGCTTTGTGAGTTTGTTTGGTTGTGAAGAATGAGGTTACATGTGAGCTTTGTGAGCTTGTTTGGTTGTGAAGAATGTGAGAGAACAGGTGGGCTTTGTGAGCTTGTTTGGTTGTGAAGAATGTGAGAGAACAGGTGGGCTTTGTGAGCTTGTTTGGTTGTGAAGAATGTGAGAGAACAGGTGGGCTTTGTGAGCATGTTTGGTTGTGAAGAATGTGAGAGAACAGGTGGGCTTTGTGAGCTTGTTTGGTTGTGAAGAATGTGAGAGAACAGGTGGGCTTTGTGAGCATGTTTGGTTGTGAAGAATGAGGTTACAGGTGGGCTTTGTGAGCTTGTTTGGTTGTGAAGAATGAGGTTACAGGTGGGCTTTGTGAGCTTGTTTGGTTGTGAAGAATGAGGTTACAGGTGGGCTTTGTGAGCTTGTTTGGTTGTGAAGAATGAGTTTACAGGTGGGCTTTGTGAGCTTGTTTGGTTGTGAAGAATGAGGTTACAGGTGGGCTTTGTGAGCTTGTTTGGTTGTGAAGAATGTGAGAGAACAGGTGGGCTTTGTGAGCATGTTTGGTTGTAAAGAATGAGGTTACAGGTGGGCTTTGTGAGCTAGTTTGGTTGTGAAGAATGAGGTTACAGGTGGGATTTGTGAGCTTGTTTGGTTGTGAAGAATGAGGTTACAGGTGGGCTTTGTGAGCTTGTTTGGTTGTGAAGAATAAGGTTACAGGTGGGCTTTGTGAGTTTGTTTGGTTGTGAAGAATGTGAGAGAACAGGTGGGCTTTGTGAGCTTGTTTGATTGTGAGGAACGTGAGGGAATATGAGTTATCTGAGATATCAGAACAGCATTTATAGGGATGTCAATGTGAACAATAAACTAATGCCCCTTTGTTTGAACTATTTCTTTCAAATAAAAGTGACATATTCAGTACAACATCTACCTTAGTTTGTACAGTGACAATGTGTACATGCCAACATCGATTTTAGCTTAAACAATACCAATTTGTACATTTCAACATCTACCCTAGCTTAGACAGTGACAATGTGTACAAGTCAACATCTTCCCTAGCTTAGACAGTGACAATGTGTACAAGTCAACATCTTCCCTAGCTTAGACGGTGACAATGTGTACAAGTCAACATCTTCCCTAGCTTAGACGGTGACAATGTGTACAAGTCAACATCTACTTTAGCTTAGACAGTGACAATACATACATGCCAAGATCCAGCCTAGCTTAGACAGTGACAATACATAGATGCCAACATCTACCCTAGCTCAAACAGTGATAATGTGTACATGCAACATCTACACTAGCTTAGACAGTGACACTGTATACTCACCAACCTTTACCCTAGCTTAGACAGTGTCAATGTGTACATGTAAACATCTTCCCTAGCTTAGACAGTGACAATGTGTACGTGCCAACATCTACCCTAGCTTAGACAGTGACAATGTGTACGTGCCAACATCTACCCTAGCTTAGACAGTGACAATGTGTACATGCCAACATCTTCCCTAGCTTAGACGGTGACAATGTGTACATGCCAACATCTTCCCTAGCTTAGACGGTGACAATGTGTACTCGCCAACATTGAATTTAAATTATGACACATCAGAAAAATTAAACTGAAATGTGTATGATCATGAATGAATCATTTTATTTTAAAAGCAATGATGAAATTCCATGAATAATTATTAACTGACAAAATAGAAACATCCAACAATGTTACCCAATATTTATCCTTCATTCACATTAGCAGTCATACCAAATTAGAGCATGCAAGCAATTATAAAGCAGAAAAACATATTTTTATCCTGCTTCGCATATTTCATAAATCAATTATAAAACTCATTCAACATTGGCAGACTACTGGTATACACAGCAGTGTTCTGAAGGGACAAAAGGAGACTTCTGGTATACAGCATTGTTCTGAAGGGGAATATCTGACTTCTGTTACACATCAGCGTTCTGAAGGGAAATAGCAAACTTTTAGTATACAGCAGTGTTCTGAAAGGGAATATCAGACTTTTGTCACACTGTAACTGGAGACACCAGAAGCAATAATATGTACCATGTACCGTGTACCATGTACCGTGTACTATGTACCATGTACCGTGTACACCTGACAGACCATAAAGGTTTGATAGAAAATCATAATCTCAAACAAATCAAACAACTACCTTCCTACACCAATGTTGTCGTGTTTCTATCGATGACTTCATTTCTGGCATCATTCCAATGTTGTCAGTGTTTCCATTCTTGGCTTGGCTTGGCTTCGTTCATTCTCAATCTCCCGCTACCAAACCCTGAAAGGGCTTAAGTAGCAGAATGTAGTCAAGAGAACGGAATGTGTTGTGTCGTAGTTTACAGCTTGACTGCGATATTTGCACCTTTCGGTCCGACTTCAGCAAACATTTTTTTAGTACCGGGTTAGCATTCCTTCTTCGATCCCTTCTCCTTAGCCAGTCTGCCCTGCTGTAGCCTGTTATCCAGGATCACCACGTGGAGGTGTAGAAGGGTCTTGGCAGCACTTGTTCGCTGGCCCTGACTCTAGCAGTCAGCTATGGGTCGCTGGCCCTGACGCTAGCAGTCAGCTATGGGTCGCTGACCACTGCAGCTCATGCACTGCTCTATTATTAGCTTCCTTTCTGTCCTCATTTCAATATTGTCAGTGTTTCTATTGTTGGCTTAATTTCTGTCATCAATCCAATGTTGTCAGTATTTCATTGAAGGCTTCATTTCTGTGATCATTTCAATGTTGTCAGTGTTTCTAGCCTTGGCTTCATTTCTGTCATCATTATTTCAACATAGTTATGTGTTACTCTAGCTATGCTACAAGAATTGTGTTTGATTTAGAATTTGGACTTGCTATGTTTCCTATCTGCATTGTAACTTTTAAACTACCCTTCCCCTGATCTTACGCAATTTTTACCGATATCTGAAATTATGGGATGCTACTGTTATGTCATTTTAGGTAACTACCCCTTTCACTACTGATGAGAATCCCACTCACAAAGATACCTCAATGTTTGATGTAAGCAAATGATACCTCCAGTCTATGAACAAAACATCAATATGGGATAATCGACATGACAACAACATACGCTTTGTACTACCAGGGTGAGTCAAAACAATAACAGTTAATAAAGCATAATATTCTGGTTACGTGTAGACCTACCCAACCCTTTTATACAGGCCCTTGTAGACCTACCCAACCCTTCTATACAGGCCACTTGTAGAGCCCCCCCCCCCTCTATGCAGGCCACTTGTAGACCCCTCCCCTCTATACAGGCCCTTGTAGACCCCTCCCTCCTTTTTACAGGCCCGTGTAGACTCCCTCTATACAAGCCCTTGCAGCCCCCCCCCCTATCTATACAGGCCATTGAAGCCCCCCATCCCCTCCTCTTTTCAGTCCCTTGTAGACCCCTCCCCACAATCTATAATCCCTTATAGACCCCTCTATACATGTCCTTGCAGCCCTCCCCCTCCATCTATACATACCATTGATGCCCACCACCCCCTCCTCTTTTCAGACCATTGTACCCCCCCCCCTGGAGACAAATGATATACTCCCATATCTAATCCTGCATAATGTGGGCTCTGGAGACATGATTGCTTTACTCCCACATCTAATCATGCATAATGTGGGCTCTGGAGACATGATTGCTGTACTCCCACATCTAATCCTGCATAATGTGGGCTCTGGAGACATGATTGCTTTACTCCCACATCTAATCCTGCATAATGTGGGCTCTGGAGACAAATGATTGCTTTACTCCCACATCTAATCCTGCATAATGTGGGCTCTGGAGACATGATTGCTATACTCCCACATCTAATCCTGCATAATGTGGGCTCAGGAGACATGATTGCTTTACTCCCACATCTAATCATGCATAATGTGGGCTCTGGAGACATGATTGCTGTACTCCCACATCTAATCCTGCATAATGTGGGCTCTGGAGACATGATTGCTTTACTCCCACATCTAATCCTGCATAATGTGGGCTCTGGGGACAAATGATTGCTTTACTCCCACATCTAATCCTGCATAATGTGGGCTCTGGGGACAAATGATTGCTTTACTCCCACATCTAATCCTGCATAATGTGGGCTCTGGAGACATGATTGCTATACTCCCACATCTAATCCTGCATAATGTGGGCTCTGGAGACAAATGATTGCTTTACTCCCACATCTAATCCTGCATAATGTGGGCTCTGGAGACATGATTGCTATACTCCCACATCTAATCCTGCATAATGGGCACATTAACAATGTGATACCTGCATTAAATAAACAAAATCAAATGAGCCGATCACCGATATTATTTCAGGTATGACGATCTTGACCTGGTCTGTCAAAAATGCCGGTATCCTACATGAAATCTAACTATTCAAGTTCAGCTAACCTGTGCCTACCCTACATGAAATCTAACTATTCAAGTTCAGCTAACCTGTGCCTATCCTACATGAAATCTAACTATTCAAGTTCAGCCATCCTGTAACTATCCTACATGAAATCTGACTATTCAAGTTCAGCCATCCTGTAACTATCCTACATGAAATCTGACTATTCAAGTTCAGCCATCCTGTAACTATCCTACATGAAATCTGACTATTCAAGTTCAGCCATCCTGTAACTATCCTACATGAAATCTGACTATTCAAGTTCAGCCATCCTGTAACTATCCTACATGAAATCTGACTATTCAAGTTCAGCCATTATGCTGCTATCCTACATGAAATCTGACTATTCTAGTCCCGCCATCCTGTGGCTATCCTACATGAAATCTGACGATTGAAGCTGACACATTCTGATGCTATCCTATATGAAATCTGACGATTCAAGCTGAAACATTATGCTGCTATCCTACATGAAATCTGACTATTCTAGTTCAGCCATCCTGTGGCTATTCTATATGAATTCTGACGATTGAAGCTGAATCATTCTGCTGCTATCCTACATGAAATCTGACGGTTTATTGCGGATTGATCATTTCCTAGCCACTGCAAAATAAATACATCCAGGAGTCCCATTAATTCCGGTACAATTGTGCTACATATCTACACAGAGCGGTGGCCGAGTCGTTTGTATCAAAGTGTCACGGTTTCATAACATCGGTACAACATATCTTCTCTTGTGTAGAAACCAAAAAAAATAACAGAAACAAACACAATACAGCCACATCATGATGACTGCATGATACTGAGTAGAACTGTGCAACCAATCAAAAACCATTTCAGCTCACTGAAGATCACGTGTCCTCAACAAACACACCCCAACCCCTTATGTTTGATCCATCCGATCCAGCTCTCGACACAACTTGCCCGTTGCCTTTAATCTTGTCTCGATCCTAATTCTTCGTGTGTGCTCTGGTCTGATGTTTCTTCTCTTTTCCTGAAGGGTTTAGAACAGGCTGGCTTGTAATTCTAACATCTTGCTGCCTAAATTGGTGTCCTTGCGAAGGACACATGCCTTCCCGTCACTATCTGTTCCGCTATTGTCAGTCATGTTTTTTCCAACAATTCTACATTAGTAACCAAGTTACACAATTTCAAAACATGTATTATGTTCAAGCGCCTATTCATGGAAGTCTGTAGAGCTTTGATTAGTTTTTTGTTTTGTATCTGGTATCTGTGTTTGACAGTCACACAATTTGTAAAAATAAATAGATGGAATTTGCAATACAATAGGATGGGCTTTACATCGGAGTTGAAGGGTTCCATTTTTCCATGTTTGTGTTGGACATAGTAATAGTAGCCCCCTTCAGTCATGGCTGCCAACATTAATCCTGTCTACAACATTGTACCTAATATAGTCAGCTCAAGTCTTGACCACTGTGCCTAATTTAGTTAGGTCAAGCCTTGACCATTGTACCTAATATAGTCAGCTCAAGTCTTGACCACTGTACCTAATTTAGTTAGGTCAAGCCTTGACCATTGTACCTAATATAGTCAGCTCAAGTCTTGACCACTGTACCTAATTTAGTTAGGTCAAGCCTTGACCATTGTACCTATTGTACCTAATATAATCAGCTCAAGTCTTGACCACTGTACCTAATTTAGTTAGGTCAAGCCTTGACCATTGTACCTAATATAATCAGCTCAAGTCTTGACCATTGTACCTAATTTAGTTAGGTCAAGCCTTGACCATTGTACCTAATATAGTCAGGTCATATCTATAACATTGTACCTGATATAGTTATGTCATATCTTTAACATTGTAACTAATATGGTTCTATCATATCTATAACATTTTAACCAATATAGTTATATCATATCTATACTATAACATTTTAACCAGTATAGTTATGTCATATCTATAACATTTAAACTAATATGGTTCTATCATATCTATAACATTGTAACCAATATACTTCTATCATATCTATAACATTGTAACAAATATGGTTCTATCATATCTATAACATTGTAATCAATATGGTTCTATCATATCTTAACTTAACTTAACTTAACGTCTTTATACTGGTTTAGAAGACCCTGCAGAGTCTGTATACAACCAGTTACATTTACATCACCTTGCTCTAAAAGCTATGCGCAGCCAGTTTATTCTTAAATGCATTAACTGTCCCTGCCTCCACTACCTCCCCTGGCAATGCATTCCAAGCAGACACCACTCTCTGACTAAAAAAATATTTCCTAATATCTAACCTGGACCTCTCTTTAGTCAGCGTGTAGCTATGCCCTCGTGTTATTGTAGGTGGCTGTATTTTAAAAAAAATTTGTTATAGTCTAATTTATCGATTCCTCTGATCATCTTATAAACCTGTATTAAGTCACCACGAATTCTTCTCTCTTCGAGACACTGTAGGCCGGTTTTTCTGAGTCGTTCCTCATAACATGTTAATCAATATAGTTCTATCACATCTATAATATTGATATAGTTCTGTCATATCTATAACATTGTACCTGATATAGTTCTATCATATCTATTAACATTGTAACCAATATAGTTTTATCATAACTATAACATTGTACGTTAGGGTATCTATGTTCTGAAGACATCCATGTTATGTGGGGAAGCCACTTTGATCTTAGTATCTATGTTCTTGGCAATCAGTGAGTAATCATACATGTCTGAAGTGATTGTCAGCTTACTGACACCTGACCTTCCCAAACATTCACTATATTCCTGTCAATCCCCACGTCTCTCTCGTTGCTACCTTAAATAATGTTTCTCAAACCTGAGAGGCAGCTTCAGGTTTCTCAGATCTTTCTCAGAGTTGGCAGGCAGGTAGCCCAGCTTGTAGTACACCTCGCTGCATTGTTTATCAAAAGCTGTCACGTCATCAAATTTGATCCTTGTCCTCCAGGCATAGCATACCTCTACATGGGCATGAGGCATGGAACATTCATGAGGCATGGAACACACATGACGCATGGAACATTCATGAGGCATGGAACATACATGAGGCATGGAATATTCATGAGGCATGGAACATACATGAGGCATGGAACATACATGAGGCATGGAACATACATGAGGCATGGAACATACATGAGACATGGAACATACATGAGACATGGAACATACATGGGACATGGAACATACATGGGACATGGAACATACATGGGACATGGAACATACATGAGACATACATGAGAAATGGGACATACATGAGACATGGGACTTACATGAGACATACATGAGACATGGGACATGGGACATACATGAGGCATGGAACATACATGAGACATGGAACATACATGAGACATACATGAGACATAGAACATACATGAGACATGGGACATACATGAGACATGGGACATACATGAGACATACATGAGACATGGGACATACATGAGACATGGAACATACATGGGACATGGAACATACATGGGACATACATGAGACATGGAACATACATGGATATACATGAGACATAGAACAAACATGAGACATGGGACATACATGAGACATGGAACATAAATGGGACATACATGAGACATGGAACATACATGAGACATGAAACATACATGAGACATTCATGAGACATAGAACACGCATGAGACATGGGACATACATGAGACATGGAACATACATGAGACATGGGACATACATGAGACATAGAACACGCATGGGACATGGAACATACATGAGGCATGAAACATACATTAGACATGGAACATACATGAGACATACATGAGACATGGAACATACATGAGACATACATGAGACATGGAACATACATGAGACATGGAACATACATGAGACATGGAACATACATGAGACATATATGAGACATGTAACATACATGAGACATGGAACATACATGAAACGTGGAACATACATGAGAAATGAGACATACATGAGACATGGAACATACATGGAACATACATGAGACATAAATGAGACATGGAACATACATGAGACGTGGAACATACATGAGACATGGAACATACATGGGATATACATGAGACATGGAGTACACATGAGACATTAATGAGACATGGGACATACATGAGATATGGGACATACATGAGACATGGAACATACATGAGACATGGAACATACATGAGACATGGAACATACATGAGACATGGAACATACATGAGCCATGGAACATACATGAGACATACATGAGACATGGGACATACATGAGACACGGGACATACATAAGACATAAAACACATAATGCATGGAACATACATGAAACATGTGACATACATTTGACATGGAACATACATTAGACATGGAACATACATGAGACATACATGAGACATGGAACATACATGAGACATACATGAGACATAGAACACGCATGGGACATGGAACATACATGAGGCATGAAACATACATGAGGCATGGAACATACATGAGACATACATGAGACATGGAACATACATGAGACATACATGAGACATTGAACACGCATGAGACATGGAACATACATGAGGCATGGAACATACATGAGACATGGAACATACATGAGACATGGAACATACATGAGACATGGAACATACATGAGACATGGAACATACATGAGACATGGGACATACATGAGACACGGGACATACATAAGACATAAAACACATAATACATGGAACATACATGAAACATGTGACATACATTAGACATAGAACATACATTATTGCAGTATCAAATCAATGATAACGACAAACAGGAACATGCACAATCGCAAAATACAGTAAACACTTTCATGTATGACAATGGAATAACTGTTTGTTTATTTAGATATCCCTAGGCAGTCCCATATCAGACATGAGGCCAAGTCTTAGAGGTAGTCCTATAGCAAATTTGGGTCAAGTCTTAGAGGTAGTATTATAGCAGACACGGGGTCAAGTATTAGAAGTAATCCTACGGCAGATATGGGGGTCAAGTCTTAGAGGTAATCCTACGGCAGACATGGGGGTCAAGTCTTAGAGGTAATCCTACGGCAGACATGGTGGTCAAGTATTAGTGGTAATCCTACAGCAGACATGGGGTCAAGTCTTAGAGGTAATCCCATAGCAGACATGGGGTCAAGTCTTAGAGGTAGTCCTATAGCAGACATGGGGTCAAGTCTTAGAGGTAATCATATAGCAATCATGGGATTAAGTCTTAGAGGTAATCCTATAGCAGACACGGGGTCAAGTCTTAGAGGTAGTCCTATAGCAGACACGGGGTCAAGTCTTAGAGGTAATCCTACAGCAGACACGGGGTCAAGTATTAGAGGTAATTCTATAGCAGATATGGGGATCAAGTCTTAGAGGTAGTCGTCTAGCAGACATTTCTGTCAAGAGTTAAGTCTTAGAGTTAGTCTTCTAGCAGAAATTTATGTCAAGAGTTAAGTCTTAGAGTTAGTCAGTCTTCTACCAGACACGGTGTTAAGTCTTTGAGACTACATTGTACAATGTATCAAATGTTTGTGATGTGGAGTAACTAGTTCCCTTCGCTGTCTTACGTTCCCTAAATTTAAGGTAGGTACCTTTTCTTACATTGCAGTAGAGAAGAACGTGTCGGGACAACGGCACAAACACTGTTGCTTTGCTTTCAGAGATAAGCGCTCTAACTGAAAAAACCCATCGGAATATCAAATGCCAAACTGTTGTATTCCACAGTAGACGATTTTTCCTCTATCGGCCTAGACTAGAGTACTCGTATCCCACCAACACGCAGAGCGTCAGCAAATAGAAGCTTCGAGCTGCTCAAAGGACAATTAAATGAAGGACAATGGAGTGAAGGGCAATTGAGTGAAGGACAATGGAGTGAAGGGCAATGTAGTGAAGGGCAATGGAGTGAAGGGCATTAGAGTGAAGGGCATTAGAGTGAAGGACATTAGAGTGAAGGACAATGGAGTGAAGGGCAATGTAGTGAAGGGCAATGGAGTGAAGGGCATTAGAGTGAAGGACATTAGAGTGAAGGACAATGGAGTGGAGGACATTAGAGTGAAGGACAATGGAGTGAATGGCAATGGAGGTAAGGGCAATGGAGTGAAGGACAATGGAGTGAAGGACAATGGAGTGAAGGGCAATGGAGTGAAGGACAATGGAGTGAAGGGCAATTGAGTGAAGGGTAATGGAGTGAATGGCAATGGCGTGAAGGGCAATGGAGTGGAGGACAATGGAGTGGAGGACAATGCAGTGGAGGACAGTGGAGTGGAGGACAATGGAGTGGAGGACAATGGAGTGCAGGACAATGGAGTGGAGGACAATGGAGTGAAAGACATTGAGTTTCTTAATATGACCGATTAATAACATGGAATTGAGCGTCAATCCTGCTTCAAAGATACAGTGTTATAAATAACATGGAGATTGGTTGGTCATGTGGTGGGCATGTCTGACAGCAGATGTGCACGAAATGGGACGTCCTGTCAGTCTTATATTATACCTTTAGGTGTTGACGTGGATGTGGACGAATAAGACGGAGAGATAGCCTGATTTAAGCCCTTGATCCAATCTGGTACTCCAAGACAAAAGACTCAAATGAGTTTAAACAATATTTAGCTACCTGGTAGCAGACACTGAATATGCCCGATTAAATACCAGGATTACACATTACAGCTTTGTTGCGAAATCATTAGCCGGCAGGTCTTATGTATACGTTTAGTTGGGTGGGGACAGCATTATCAGGCAGGTCTTATGTATACGTTTAGTTGGGTGGGGACAGCATTAGCAGGCTGGTCTTATGTATACCTTTAGTTGGGTGGGGACAGCATTATCAGGCAGGTCTTATGTATACGTTTAGGGTGGGGACAGCATTATCATGCAGGTCTTATGTATACGTTTAGTTGGGTGGGGACAGCATTAGCAGGCTGGTCTTATGTATACGTTTAGTTGGGTGGGGACAGCATTATCAGGCAGGTCTTATGTATACGTTTAGTTGGGTGGGGACAGCATTAGCAGGCTGGTCTTATGTATACGTTTAGTTGGGTGGGGACAGCATTATCAGGCAGGTCTTATGTATACGTTTAGTTGGATGGGGACAGCATTAGCAGGCTGGTCTTATGTATACGTTTATTTGGGTGGGACAGCATTAACAGGCAGGTCTTATGTATTCGTTTAATTGGGTGGGACAGCATTCGCAGGTTGGTCTTATGTATACGTTTAGTTGGGTGGGACAGCATTAACAGGCAGGTCTTATGTATACGTTTAGTTGGGTGGGACAGCATTAACAGGCAGGTCTTATGTATACGTTTAGTTGGGTGGGACAGCATTAACAGGCAGGTCTTATGTATACGTTTAGTTGGGTGGGACAGCATTAGCAGGCTGGTCTTATGTATACGTTTAGTTGGGTGGTGACAGTATCACATTTTCTTATACTGGGCCAGTACTTTGAAACACGATGGATGTATTTCAAACAACACAGATGAACAGCAAAAGACGCTAAAACATCAAACCAGGCAATGTACTATGTATGGACATCTGGAAATCAAACTAAACATGTGTTGAATGGGCAGTTTGATCAACATCATTGTACGTTGTGCCAGCATTCTGTGATCTCTTTTCTCTCTCACTTCTCAAATCTCTCTCTCTCTCTCTCTCTCTCTCTCTCATCTTTCTTCTCCATCCTTATAATATATCTCATCTCATCTTTTCTCTCTCGCATCTTTTTTCTGGTTTTTTTCGCTCTATCCACTCTCATCCCTCATCTCATTTTTCTCTCACCTCTTTCTCCTCTCTCCCATTATTCTCATCTCCTCTCTCCAGTTTTTCTATTTCGCCTCTCTCCCGTTATTCTCCTTCTCTCGCCCATTTTTCTCTCTCTCCTCTGTCCCATTATTTTTCTCGCTCGCCTCTTTCCTCTCTCCCATTTTTCTCTCTCCTCTCTCCCATTTTTCTCTCTAGCCTTTTTCTCCACTCCCATTTTTCTCTCTCGCCTTTCTCTTCTCTCTCTTTATTTATCGCCCTCCCCTCTCTCATTTTTCTCTCTCGCCTCTCTCTGCTCTTTCCCATTTTTTTCTCTCACCTCTCTCTCCCATTATTATCCTCTCCTCTTTCCCATTTTTCTCTCTCACCTCTCTCTCCCATTATTATCCTTTCCTCTCTCCCATTTTTCTCTCTAGCTTCTCTCTCCTCTCTCCCATTATTCTCTTGGCCTCTCTCCCATTTTTCTCTCTAGCCACTCTCTCCTCTCTCCCATTATTCTCCTCTCTTCCATTTTAGTCTCTAGCCTCTCTCTCCTCTCTCCCATTATTCTCCACTCTCCCATTTTTCTCTCTAGCCTCTCTCCCATTATTCTCTTGGTCTCTCCCATTTTTCTCTCTAGCTTCTCTCTCCTCTCTCCCATTATTCTCTTCTCCTCTCTCACATTTTTCTCTCTCTCCTCTCTCCCATTATTCTCCTCTCTTCCATTTTTCTCTCTAGCCTCTCTCTCCTCTCTCCCATTATTCTCCACTCTCCCATTTTTCTCTCTAGCCTCTCTCCCATTATTCTCTTCTCCTCTCTCACATTTTTCTCTCTAGCCTCTCTCTCCTCTCTCCAATTATTCTCCTCTCTCCCATTTTTCTCTCTTGCCTCTCTCTCCTCTCTTCCATTATTCTCTTCTCCTCTCTCACATTTTTCTCTCTAGCCTCTCTCTCCTCTCTCCAATTATTCTCCTCTCTCCCATTTTTCTCTCTTGCCTCTCTCTCCTCTCTTCCATTATTCTCTTCTCCTCTCTCACATTTTTCTCTCTAGCTTCTCTCTCCTCTCTCCCATTATTCTCTTCTCCTCTCTCACATTTTTCTCTCTAGCCTCTCTCTCCTCTCTCCAATTATTCTCCTCTCTCCCATTTTTCTCTCTTGCCACTCTCTCTCCTCTCTTCCATTATGCTCTTTTCCTCTTTCCCATTTTTCTCTCTAGCTTCTCTCTCCTCTCTCCAATTATTCTCCTCTCTCCCATTTTTCTCTCTAGCCTCTCTCCCATTATTCTCTTGGCCTCTCTCCCATTTTTCTCTCTAGCCTCTCTCTCCTCTCTTCCATTATTTTCCTCTCATCTCGCTGCTCCCTATCACGATCTTCGTGGTGATCCACATTTCGTGAAAAATGTTACGACTGTTATTTTCTTAATTTTCACAATCTGCCTCAATGAATATATTCACCATGCTTTACGTACTTCAATCCACCATCCACAGACTGAACAAACAAGATCTAGTTATCCACTATCCACAGATTGAACAAACAATGTGTAAAACGAATTATTAAGAATAACACTCGGGAAATCTGGATGAACAGGTGGGCGACGGGAACAACAGGTCGCAGTGTGTTCGCAAATGTCACAGCTAAAAAGTAACAATGACATAAATAAACTACATAGAAGAGATCAAAGTCTCATCTTTCAGTTCCTACCAGGACACACTAGATCAAATAGCCACTTGAACCGCATCAATCCCCAGCACCTGCCCTTGTGCAGACATTGCTCCCATCCTGATGAAACAGATCGACATCTACGTATTGAGTGCAAGGCGCTTGTGGACACGAGGAAAAGATTCTTACAAGCACTGCCGAGAATTGCCAACACACTGTACGGAGCAGTGAAACAACTGAAGAAGACCTGTATCTTTATAAGAATGGCATTGGGCTGCCAAGAGAAGGCTTGCTCGGCAGCTATGGGATAACAACAGTAACATCTGCCATCAATGGATGGAACAAACACAATCTAGTAATCCACCATCCACAGATTGCACAAACAAAATCTAGTAATCCACAAATTGAACAAACAAGACAAAGCTACCTGAAGAGTTTCCCCTGGCCAGTGTGTAGACCCTCCGATCACCCACCCCAGCCTGCGTATTGTTGTAGACATATTCTGCCACGGAGTACGTGAAGTTCAAGTTGAGAAACTTGTAGAGTTTTTTTGAAGATATTATTGGCTGCTCGGCAATGTTCTCATACCGCGTCAAATACACTCGGTTTGGGTATCTCTTCACAAGTCTGAGGGCGTTATCAATGTCCTAGAAATGCACAGTATTATCAAAATTAGAAGATCTAAATAACTTGGGTGTCGTTTTGTTTTCGGTTCAGGTTTCATAACTGACTCAAAACTAAACGTTTGGTACCTGACTCAAAACTAAATGTTTTTGGCTCAGGTGTGGTAACTGACTCTTCTTCTTCGTCTTTGCGTTCGGTTTCGTATGCTCGTTTTATGCCACTAGATGGGCTGCCTCCATGAAGTGACACGTCAGTCGCAGGTCCTCAATGGGTCCCCACAGTTTGTCTTGTATGTTTCTCTCCTTGGGCCAGGTCTTCTCACGGGAGTTAGTGCAGTGGATATGTTTGCATGATGTGTTCTGGAGTCTGGGGGTCCTCTCTGACATGTGCATTGTGCAGTCTGTGCTGCTTTCTGTTTATGCATGTGTACATTTAGTCTGCAATAACCTGTTCTGGGGCGAAAAATTGTGGTATACTGTTTCCTACTCAGTCTATCGATTGGGTCATGTGGGTATTTACTGTGTGTTCTCTCTATCCACTGTTGTTTATATTTTTTTTTAAATGTTTGCCTTGACTTCTGGCAGTGACACTGGGTGGGTGAATTGTTCTCTTTGCCTTCCCTCTCTGGCTAGCCTGTCCGCCCATTCATTCCCAGATAGTGAGCTGGAATCCACTGGAGGGTGATTTTATTGTGGTCTGAGAGTTTGTTTAGTTGGCATATCAGTTCCCTTTCCATACTATTTCGTGGTTCTCTTTGTGTGGACTGCAAAATTTCCATGCAGTCGCACAAAAGCACTATTCTGTTATCCTTTAACCCCTTTTCATCCAATAATTTGACTGCCCCTCATTTCCTCAATGCTTCCTCTAATGATCCACCTGTGTAGACGTGCGTCCACATGGGTTGAGGATAGGCGTCTCCAATATGCTTTAGGGTTTTTTCTCTCAATGCATGGTCTGATTCTTCCACCTTTCTATCGATACCTGGTATTTTCGCTTCCACCGTGAAGTTGGACTGCTGGTCTGTATTTTCATATACCTGTATCATTTCCTATGTCGTTGGACATTTTGATATGATGTTACTGTTCCTTGCTGTAAGGGCTTTTGATAGATGATTGAAGCTTGTTCTTTTTATGCGGTTTTTTGTTAATTCATTGACTTTTCCCTGCATTGAATGTTTATTCATACGCTTGTATTTGTCTGTCAGGTTTAGTATTTTTCCTTCTCTGCGCTCACCGAGGCTCTGGAGGCCTGCTACCGCTTCGAGTTCTCTAATTGGGCTTCGCAGACCTCCGGTAATAATTCTGAGTCCGGTATTCTGTGCCTTGTCTAGTTTCTGTATGTTGGTCTTTGCCGCTGTTGCATAGGCACCCATGCCATATTCCAGTGTTGGCCGTACGTATCCAGTGTAGACCTGTCTGACTGTGTTTGCATCTGCGCGACAGTTTGTCCCTGCCAGTTTTTTCATCAGCCTTAGTCTGAGTGTGGCCTTCTTTTGAGTATCCTCTATGTGTGGGCCCCACGTTAATCTTTTGTCATATCTCATTCCTAGGTATGTAGGATTGTTTTCTTTAGGAAGTAGGCTATTTTCTAAATATAGGTTGACCTGCTCTCGCTTTGTAGAGAGCGAGAAGAGTGTTGAGAGGGTCTTGCTTTTGTTTATTATGACACCCCATGAGTCTGCCCATTTCTTTACTGCATTAATTGGTTCATGCATTCTTGCTTTTGTGGTTCCAATGTTTTCTGCCTGGGTCCATATGGCCAGGTCATCCGCATGGAGTGCCTTGTAGATGTGTGGTCTGAACTGTTTTGGCAGATCATTAATGAAGACGATAAACAAGGTAGGGGATAGTGATTCTCCCTGGGGAACCCCCTCATGCAGTTTGACCATTTTGCTCCTGTGTTCTTCCAGCCTGACTCTCGCACATCGTGAGTGAACGCAGTCTTTGATCCAGTCAAGCATTTTCCCCCTTATTCCGCAGCCCGCTAATTTTAGCATTAGTCCTTTCTTCCGGACTTTGTCAAAAGCTTTAGTCAGGTCAAAGAAGGTGGCCAATAGTTTGCATTTTTTCTGAAATGCATCTTCGATTTCCTGGGTCAGATAAGCGGTCTGGTCGTCGGTACTCCTGTTTTTTCTATAGCCAGACTGGCACTCGTCCAGGATTTGGTTTTTCTCAAGGAAAGTTAGCATCCTATTGTTCACTAGCCTTTCCATTGTCTTTCCCAGACAGCTAAGGAGGCTGATTGGACAGTAGCTTGTTTTGTTTTCTTTTGGTTTTCCATTCTTGAGGATTGGGATTATTTCTGCCTCCTTCTATTCTTTTGGGAACAATCCCTGAGTCCACGATTGGTTTATCAGGTCCAGGAATCGCTTTCTGCCTATTGGTCCCAAGTGTGAAATCATTTCATTTGTTATTGCGTCGGGCTCAGGTGCCTTTTTCATCTGAAGTTTTCCTATTGCCCAATTGAATTCTTGGATACTGAAAAGCTTGTTTATTTCATCCTCATTGTTTTCTTTCCTTTTTTCTTTTCTTTAGTTCATTTTCCACCTCTCTAACTCTTACCTTGGGCATGTTTATTTTGGTGTCTTCTGCAAAACCCGCGGTTAGGAGATAGGCTGCTTGTTTTCCTGTACATGTCTCGCCACTCTCTTCAGGTTTTCCTGTATATGTCTCACCACTCTCTTCAAGTTTTCCTGTATATGTCTCGCCACTCTCTTCAGGTTTTCCTGTATATGTCTCGTCACTCTCTTCAGGTTTTCCTGTATATGTCTCGCCACTCTCTTCAAGTTTTCCCGTATATGTCTCGTCACTCTCTTCAAGTTTTCCTGTATATGTCTCGTCACTCTCTTCAAGTTTTCCTGTATATGTCTCGTCACTCTCTTCAAGTTTTCCTGTATATGTCTCGTCACTCTCTTCAAGTTTTCCCGTATATGTCTCGTCACTCTCTTCAAGTTTTCCTGTATATGTCTCGTCACTCTCTTCAAGTTTTCCTGTATATGTCTCGCCACTCTCTTCAAGTTTTCCTGTATATGTCTCGCCACTCTCTTCAAGTTTTCCTGTATATGTCTCGCCACTCTCTTCAAGTAACGTTTTTGCATGGCTGATGGTGTTCTCCTCATTTAGGCTCCTCACTCCAAAGTTTTGTGGTGTCTTTCTCTATGTTGAGGGATGTGGTGTCTTTCTCCATATTGAGGGATGCGGTTTTGTCCTGCCAACCTTTTCTGACACACGCGAGTTTTTCCTTCTTGTATATAGCTTGCTGTTTGTTGTGTTCTGTGATGTTAAAGTATGATGGATCTTGCTCTATAGTGGTTCTTGCTTTGGTAGCCCTGTCATGCAGTTCTTGTATCTCCCAGGTCCAGGAAGGCTTATAATTCTGACTTCTGCCTCGTGGTATTGATTTTTCCGCTGCCTCTGTGATGATGTTTGTAAGTGTTGCAGCGTTTGGTCTTACATTGATTGATGTGAAGGGTGTTTTTAATTTGTCTTCAGTTAAGTGCTTGTAGAAGTTCCAGTCTGCTCTTTTATAATTCCAGCTGGCTGTCTTCTTGCTGTTTATGGGTAGTTCTAAATCTGCTATTGTGATCATGACTGGTTTGTGATCACTATCTCCAAGCTGCCTCATTACCTCTCTTTTACGGCTCTGTGTCTGGTCCGTTTATTAGAATGAGAAGATTTTCTACCATCCAATTCTCCACCCCCTCTCCTCTTGTATCCATGGCTCTGTGTCTGGTTCGTTTATTAGAATGAGAAGATTTTCTACCATCCAATGCTCCACCTCTCCTCTTGTATCCATCGTGTTGTAGCCCCCAACTTGGAGAGTGGCTGTTGAAGTCCCCGAGAACTATAAGATTTTTATCGGCTAGTGGAATTCTATCTAGTTCCAGGTTTTTGCTATTGGGACAGTAATAATTTGTATTTTGTAGTGGTTCTGTGAGAAAATGTATTTTGACTGTCAGATGTTCAGGCCCATTGATGCTGCTGGAGGTTTCTGTGGTGGCTATGCAGTTTTTTTAACTAATGTGATGATACCTCCTTTGTGACCCTCTCTGTCCGACCTGTGTGTTTTATATCCCCTAATGCCAAAGCGTCTATCTGCATTTAGATGTGTTTCCTGTATGCACATGACATCTATCTTGTGCTCATACAGGAAATTGTGAAGTTATAGCATCTTCCCCATCACCCCCTCTGCGTTCCATTGTGCAATCTTTAGAGTATTGTGTAGTCCAGTATCTTTACTCTGCTTAATCCTGGTACACCGATACGCAGAGCTGTCATTATTAGCTTGGGGTGGATCCCTTCGAGGCTTGGGATCCGGCGCTGCCTCCGACTGGTGGCAGTCCACGGAGGCAGCCCCATATCTTGTGATATATCTGAGCATACTCATAAACCGTATATGCGTACATGTCCTTTTTCCATTTCTGGGTATCCACGCCATTGTGGCCGGCATGTTCCGTCTTCGGTGGGGGAAGTTTTGGAGTCTTCCTATCCATGTCCTGGATCATCCAAACACTGTCTGCCGGGCTTCAGTTGCTTTTATTTTAACCAGGGTAGCTCCCTGGGTGTGACCTTGGTGGGGATCGGGTCATGTCCACGCGCCGTTGGGCCCAACATCTGCCGCACCTGACGGAGGGGTCACACTCCCCCGAGGGTTTCTGTTTGAGTTACCCCATCCATAGCCTGCTATTTTATCCCTTCAGGCATCGGGAGTCCGGTTTGTCAGCACCGGATACTCGCTGTTCGTCATTGCCGTGTTAGTTTAAACGGGGAGCACCGGACCCAGCTAGTGGACCACTCGAGAAGGTACGGTTGGCTTGATTGGCAGAGGCTGTACGTCAGCAAAGGCATTTCTAATTTTTTGTGTGAGACCTGTACCAATCCTTACTCCCCGTAACTGACTTAAAACTAAATGTTTTCGGCTCAGGTGTGGTACTGACTCAAAACTAAATGTTTTCGGCTCCAGGTGTGGTAAATGACTCAAAACTAAATGTTTTCGGCTCCAGGTGTGGTAACTGACTCAAAACTAAATGTTTTCGGCTCAGGTGTGGTAACTGACTCAAAACTAAATGTTTTCGGCTCAGGTGTGGTAACTGACTCAAAACTAAATGTTTTCAATTATTATCAAAACGGTAACCATATGGTCACTTTGTTAAAATACTTTATTCTGTCGTGCCACACGGAGCGTGAAGTCTGGAAATACTGTATCAGTCGATACTACTATTTCTGATACTACTGCTTGTACCTTGTCATTTATTTCTACTACTACTATTACTGCTACCACTACAACTACTACTACCTCTACAACTACTACTACCACTACAACTACTCCTACTACTACTATTACCACTATTACTACTACTATTACTACTACTACTACTATTACTACTACCACTACTACTAATATTACTACATCCACTACTACCACTACTACTACTATTACTACTACCACCACTACTACTACCACTAATACTACTACTACTTCGGCTACTGCTACTAATAGTACTAACACTACTATTACTAATAATACTACTATTACTACTGCTACTACTACTACTACTACAACTATTACTACTACTACGAATACCACTAATACTACAACTACTATTACTACTGCTACTAATACTTCAAATACTACTAATATTACTGCTACCACTACTACTCTTACCACTAATACTACTACTACTACTACTACTACTACTACTAATACTACTGCTACTACTGCCACTAAAAATATTGCTACCACTACTGCTACTACTACTACTACTACTTATACTACTACTACTAATACTACTACTACTACACCTATAGCAAGATGGACGCATGTCTACATTCTTCAGTGCACACTGGAAAGTAAGAAAACCCCTGCCAACCAACTACCAGCAGACTATTACAAGAGCGAAGAACTCAGTACAAGTAACTTACACAAAGAGCAAATCTTACTGTTACTCCCCTTGAGTAGCAGAGGAGTGAGGGTGCTTGCATCACTGGGCTAAGTTACCGGGTTAAATACCCAGTACTGGCACGTTTCAGTCTAACCAATTTTAAACGGTTATGTGACTTACTATTGCGAAAGGTAAGTCAGGGAGTAAGGGAGCAGATCAACCCACCTCAAAATAAAAATATGTGACAGCACAATGGAGCATCTAAAACGTCGTCCCTGACAGCAATGTCCACTGAGGTACCACCTGTTCTAGTCCAGCGTCTAGCTATTCAAACCGACCACCCCTACCGACCACCACTACCGATCACCACTACTGACCACCACTACCGACCATCACTACCGACCACCACTACCGACCACCACTACCGACCACCACTACCGATCACCACTACTGACCACCACCACTAACGACCACCACCACTACCGACCACCACTACTGACCACCACCACTACTATTGACCACCACCACTACCGACCACCACTACCGACCACCACTACTGACCACCACTACTACCGACCACCACTACCGACCACCACCACTACCGACAACCACTACCGGCCACCACTACCGACCACCACCACTACCGACAACCACTACCCGCCACCACTACCGACCACCACTACTGACCACCACTACCGATCACCACTACTGACCACCACTACTACCGACCACCACTACCGACCACCACCACTACCGACAACCACTACCGGCCACCACTACCGACCACCACCACTACCGACAACCACTACCGGCCACCACTACCGACCACCACTACTGACCACCACTACCGATCACCACTACTGACCACCACTACCGACCACCACTACCGACCACCACTACTGACCACCACTACCGACCCCCACTACTGACCACCACCACTACCGACCACCACTACCGACCACCACTACTGACCACCACTACCGACCACCACTACTGACCACCACTACCGAACATCATTACTGACCACCACTACCGACCACCACTACCGACCACCACTACTGACCACCACTACCGACCACCACTACTGACCACCACTACCGACCACCACTACTGACCACCACTACTGACCACCACTACCGACCACCACTACCGACCACCACTACCGACCACCACCACTACTGACCACCACTACCGACCACCACTACCGACCACCACTACTGACCACCACTACTGACCACCACCACTACTGACCACCACTACCGACCACCACTACTGACCACCACTACTACTGACCACCACTACTGACCACCACTACTGACCACCACTACTGACCACCACTACTGACCACCACTACTGACCACCACTACCGACCACCACTACCGACCACCACTACTGACCACCACTACCGACCACCACTACCGACCACTACTACCGACCCCCACTACTGACCACCACCCCTACCGACAACCACTACTGACCACCACTACCGACCACCACTACCGACCACCACTACCGACCACCACCACTACCGACCACCACTACTGACCACCACCACTACCGACCACCACCACTACCAACCATCACTACCGACCACCACCACTACCGACCACCACTACCGACCACCACTCCTGACCACCACAACTACTGACCACCACCACTACCGACCACCACTACTGACCACCACCACTACCGACCACCACTACCGACCACCACTACTGACCACCACTACCGACCACCACTACTGACCACCACTACCGACCACCACTACTGACTACCACTACTGACCACCACTACCGACCACCACTACTGCCGACCACCACCACTACTGACCACCACTACCGACCACCACTACTGCCGACCACCACCACTACTGACCACCACTACCAACAACCACTACTGACCACCACTACCGACCACCACTACCGACCACCACCACTACCAACAACCACTACTGACCACCACCACTACTGACCACCACTACTGACCACCATACCGACAACCACTACCGACAACCACTTCCCCCAACCACTACCATCCACCACCACTACCCCCAACCACTACCGACCACCACCACTACCGACCACCACCACTACCCCCAACCACTACCGACCACCACTACTGCCGACCACCACCACTACTGACCACCACTACCGACAACCACTACTGACCACCACCACTACCGACCACCACTATCGACCACCACCACTACCGACAACCACTACTGACCACCACCACTACTGACCACCACTACTGACCACCACTACCGACAACCACTACAGACAACCACTACCCCCAACCACTACCGACCACCACCACTACCCCAACCACTACCGACCACCACCACTACTGACCACCACTACCGACAACCACTACCGACCAACACCACTACTGACCACCACTACCGACAACCACTACCGACCACCACCACTACTGACCACTATTACCGACAACCACTACCGACAACCACTACCGACCACCACCACTACTGACCACCACTATCGACAACCACTACCGACCACCACCATTAGTGCCGACTACCAAAAGCGACCTCCACTACTACATCAGACGTACACTAAATACTACAACCATGTTGTTTAGTTTGTTGAGAAAGTAGATTCGACATGAAATATCTGAGGGTACGACATTAGGACTATAATCATTACCTTCTCTACTCTATGGCAGTACCTTTCTGCCTCGTACGACGTGTTGCGAGTGATGAAATTGAAGGCTCTTTGTTTGGATAAAAAACTTCCTCTAGGATCTCGAACGAGATAAATCATCTTCAAACATGGATGCTTGTCCAGGAGCTGGCCAACAGATTTTGTCTGCAGCAAAAAAATACACAATGTCCAGTTTGCTTTAGGCATCGTTAGTTTCTCTTCAAAGTGTCGCTATTTGGAGGTCAAATAAATCAATTGGCAAGTATTCAATTAAAATATGAAACGGAGATCACTTTAAGCTTTTTACTAGATACCCTTTCGTATCTCTAACTTCACATAAATTGTTATTGGTTCCATTCTAATTGCTTCTGTAACAGGACTTGATCCCCGTTTTCGGACCGACCCAGCCAATCCAGCTGTAAATGCTGTCTGACTTACCGGTGGTAAAGGATATGAAATGAGATAGAGAACTGGTCATCCCATCTCATAAAAAACTGCGGCCTAGCCTCAAACACTTCATCCTTGACATAAGTTTCTGCTATTGGGCTACCTGTATTGTTTATATCAGGTCAATCAACATTAGATCATATCCATCTATTTATATCAGGTCAATCAACATTAGATCATATCCATTTATTTATATTAGGTCAATCAACATTAGATCATATCCATCTATTTATATCAGGTCAATAAACATTAGATCATATCCAAATGCAGGAGGAAGCAGACCCTTACATAAAATGCATGCTGAAGTCGGATACACTGGCGCAAAATAAAATCCACAGTGCAACGCAGACTGCCTTGGGGATTAGAGAAATAAGGCGAACGCAAAAAAATAAAATAAAAAATAAGATCATATCGATCTATTTATATCCGGTCAATCAACATTAGATCATATCGATCTATTTATATCAGGTCAATCAATATTAGATCATATCGATCTATTTATATCAGGTCAATCAATATTAGATCATATCGATCTATTTATATCAGGTCAATCAATATTAGATCATATCGACCTATTTATATCAGGTCAATAAATATTAGATCATATCGATCTATTTATATCAGGTCAATCAATATTAGACCATATCGATCTATTTATATCAGGTCAATCAACATTAGATCATATCCATCTATTTATATCAGGTCAATATTAGATAATATCCATCTACTTATATCAGATCAATATTAGATAATTTCCACCTATTTATATCAGCACAATATTAGACTATATCCATCAATTTATAACCCCAGACATCTAGACTATATTCATCAATTTTTGTCAGCATAATACTAGACAATATCCAACAATTTGTGTTAACTTAATATTATATTACACCCATCACATTAATACAAGCTCAAAACTGTATTGCATTCGTCTGCTTATAACAACTCAATACACGAAGTGGCCGTGTAATGGCCACCGTGGGCATATTCTGCTCGTTTGGTTTTCTCACGTTCGGGGTTTAACCCAGTATGTTGTGGGATTGAAAAATGACAATAGAACAGATATATTGTGTATTTATTCCCCACAAGGGGGCAGTTGGTTTAAATTCATGGAATATATCACCGGTATAGTCGTGCTTTCGTGATGAAATTGACAGAAAACACACGTCTCGCGGTCTGTTTACGGACATTGTTACCGTGATACGTGATCATCATTTCAGTTCCTACTGCTTTGTGGGATACATGTTCATGAGAAAGGCTTCGGAAGTAAACTCTGAGAGAATATCAGGAGCTGGATTGCCTAAGGTATTATAGGGGTGGATTAATTGCTATTCTGGCAACCCCTGCAACGTTGTGGATTCCACACTGTCTTGGTTAATTTCTTTCCCCTGAATTTATTAGCTTCGGGGAGAGGGGACTCTGCTTGTTCTCCACAGAAAGATGTTCAAATTAGCACAAGGAGAGGCCTACCAACGTCACCCTGCGGTTTCAACAAGTGCAGCAGCAGTTAAACGTGGATGTTGGAATGTCCATACCATGCTGATTGGACTGTCCGATAACACCCCTACGAGGGGGTATTCAAATAGACACCTTAAAAGTGGGATAGAAATGAGAAAAACTGTGCCTGTGTACTATAACTTGTTAAAATGATTGCCAAGACTGTCAAATGTGTTCTGCGCGTGCTATCACGGTGCAGACGAATAACATCACGTGATAATTGCAGTTAAAAGATTGCCGCTCCACTATTGAAATGCACCAAAAAGAACCCGTGTTCTGTTATCTGGGTTTTTATTAGCTGTGAAGAGGTAACACCTATAGAAATTCATCGGCGATGAAGGTACCGTGCGGTGATGCATGCCTTTCACTCCAGCAAGTGTATGAGTGGAGTAGGAAGTTACAAAACGGTGTGAGTCATGCGACAAACTGTTCACGACCGGATCAGACACATCGAGTATTGACCCCAGAGTCGACGACAGCCGCTGACCGCCTCGTAAAGGAAAATCGCCGATTGTCTGTGAATAAAATCAACACAATTCCAAATTATTTCCTTCTCTTTATATCAGCTCAATTCCACATTATTTCCTTTTCTTTATTTAAACTAAGTAGGAGAAGATCTATGCCTACTTACTGATAAACGGATAATTTTTAGGAAGTGAAAGGATTTCTCTTTGCATTTTGTTTCTCCTTCTCTCAAACATTTTTCTTGCTTCTTGTGGGTCCCAGCTCTAGGATTACAAATAATCAGAATTATAATAGTTATTGTTTGCAACATTTTATCTTTATAAAGCTAGCCAATATGTGAATAATCAAACAATTGCAAGAAATCTGAGTAGACGCTCCAGTTGATCTAGCTATAAAATACTTACTGTTAAGAAAGAACGGCAAATAAGAGGAAAACTAACCACACCTCATAAAAAGCTGAGACCTATGTGGCAGAACTCAATAGAATCCCGTATTAAATCCAGTGACAGACATCAATAGACTCTCGTATTAATCCAGTGACAGACATCAGGAGACTCCCGTATTAATCCAGTGACAGACATCAATAGATTCCCGTATTATTCCAGTGACAGACATCAATAGGCTCTCGTATTAATCCAGTGACAGACATCAATAGACTCCCGTATTAATCCACTGGCAGACATCAATAGACTCCCGTATTAATCCACTGGCAGACATCAATATACGAAACGTGTTTAAATTAAACCGGACCAATCTACAACATGTGAACATACGTAGGATGCGCAAGATGACGTCACTTCAGGTGTAAATAGTACATACCAACCGTCAAGTTTGCAAAATGTCATTGTCCTCCGACTCATAGTTTCCTCAGCAGACCGTTGAAAACATGGCGGGTGTCATATGGAATCCGTCTAGAGTTGATCAGCGAGCAGTGATTCGGTTTCTAACAGCTGAATGGTATTGACCAATTAACATTCATCGCAGAATGGTGACAAAAGTGTGTCGAAGACAACAGTGAAGAACTGGACAACGATGTTTTAAAAATGACGTGAGTTAACGTAACAATAAGCGCCTGACATGGTCTCGGAAGATCTTTCGTTAACTCGCGTCCTTTTGTTTTATGCTCTACTTTTTATGATGTCACATAGAATCTGATTCAATCAATAAACAGCACACGGATGCACAACATTCCAATCGCTCACTGCGGTGTCAGTCAGTGTCAAGGACACGAAAATGCCCCGGACAATATAATGAGCACTTCCTAACAATGGGATGAGCAATACTCTACTGAAAACACCTTCGTTACAGGTTAAGAAGGCAGGAACAATGCGGGCAATGTTTAACAATTGCCAGATAAGGCCAGCCATCGATATTGACCTGTCGCTTAGAGGTAATGCTCGGAAACTTAAAGTTTAAAGAACATATAATTAGAGATTTGTAGTTACTAGCACGGCCAAACGTATAGTGTAGGCCCTTTAGTTTTGAGTAGACTAAATGTCAACAAGGAAAAGTTTAGAGTCTGGGCACTTTGGAGAAGTACCTTATAAGTTTAGACAGTGTATAATCAAGTCTCTAACACTTCATAGATTCAGACCTTGTATAATCAAGTCTCTAACACTTTATAAGTTCAGACCTAGTATAATCAAGTCTCTAACACTTTATAAGTTCAGACCTAGTATAATCAAGTCTCTAACACTGTATAAGTTCAGACCTAGTATAATCAAGTCTCTAACACTGTATAAGTTCAGACCTAGTATAATCAAATCTCTAACACTGTATAAGTTCAGACCTAGTATAATCAAGTCTCTAACACTTTATAAGTTCAGATCAAGTATTTCCTTCAAGACACTTTTTTAGTAGTTCATTCCTGTCGCGGTCCTGAAATACTGGTTTAATATTAGGCATAACAATAGCAGGTAGGTTACTGGTGTGTTTGTATACACAGCTTCATCTGCTACAGTTTTCTTATTTGTACACCATTTGTTGTGGCTATTTACTAATTCGGTAATGTCAAGTTCATAACAACACAGAACATCTGCAGGTCTGCAAGCCCTTTTCCAACACATCTCAATGCTAATACAACCAACCTGTTTATTGAATTCACACACAAATTTCACATATATGTTTCACTACATGAAGAAAATGATGTACATTATAATTGTTTCTGTTACAAAGAAACTCCCTAGACCCTACCTAAACTTTTTGTCTCTAGAAATTGTGCATTGAAATAACAAAAGTGACAAACATGTTCTGTAACCATCAGTGGTCAGTGAACTTTTAAAAGATGCAAAGTTGATGATGTTAAGTTTACCAGAACGTAGTCACGCGACACAACGCTCTCCGGACTACATCCTGCTACTTGCAAAGCCCTGTTCAGAGCTTGGTAGCGGGAGAGTGAGAACGAACACAAAAGAAGAAGGAAAACAGACCTAACATACAGACCACTAATTAAATTGTCACATAGTTCGATATCTGCTCCTTTGGTAGGCCAATCTCCAAGGTACTTACATTTCATATTAACTTTCTTCCATGATCTTAGCGTCACATGATCTTATTTCTCAAAATTCTCACAAAACTGTTCTTTGAAAATTACAAATTGTATGAGCTAAAATTATGAATAGCATATCCTGCCATATGCATTATGTGGGGAGTACTCATTACATTACATGTGAGCTTAAAAACCCCCCATTGTTTGTTCTTATAATTAAATTCTAGGGAAGTAATAATTTGAAAATAGTTACTGGAAGTCATTTTGAACTATTTTTCCGCTGCTTTTTTCGAAAAAATAAGGGTTGAATGTCTGACTGCGTACGATGAAGAACTTTATTTTTCATTTCTCGGGACTGACTCCAGGCCTGTTTGATAGTCTATATCTTAAAAACTACTGCTAGACATTAAGTCCCAGTTGTATTTGAAAGACGATTAATTATACTGTCCCGGCATCCAAACACAATTCAATTTATCTAACAAAACGCATTTTGACCAGATTCTAGGTGATACTCCCACCTTAACTTTTGCCCAAGCCAAGTAAATTGGGTTTATGTGTGAATAGTAACGTAGCAGTCTCAAACACATGTGACCATGTTCTTGCTGCTCTTGGATTAGCTTGTCTATATCAAATATATTTTCCTTTCATATTTATATATATATAAAGAGTAAGATTATGATCCAAAAGGTATTTTAAACTCGATTATGGTCATAGGTGAACATCTGGAAAGTGTTCAAATGTCTTGGAGCACAAATGAATGCATTTTGACTAACATTGGAAGCTTTGAGGACCAAGTTTGACTAACATTGGAAGCATCGAGGGCCAAGTTTGACTAACATTGGAAGCATTGAGGACCAAGTTTGACTAACATTGGAAGCATTGAGGACCAAGTTTGACTAACATTGGAAGCATTGAGGACCAAGTTTGACTAACATTGGAAGCATTGAGGACCAAGTTTGACTAACATTGGAAGCATTGAGGACCAAGTTTGACTAACATTGGAAGCATTGAGGACCAAGTTTGACTAACATTGGAAGCATTGAGGGCCTAGTTTGACTAACATTGGAAGCATCGAGGACCAAGTTTGACTAACATTGGAAGCATCGAGGACCAAGTTTGACTAACATTGGAAGCATTGAGGACCAAGTTTCACTAACATTGGAAGCATTGAGGGCCAAGTTTGACTAACATTGGAAGCATCGAGGACCAAGTTTGACTAACAATGGAAGAATTGAGGGCCAAGTTTGACTAACATTGGAAGCATCGAGGGCCAAGTTTGACTAACATTGGAAGCATCGAGGGCCAAGTTTGACTAACATTGGAAGCATTGAGGGCCAAGTTTGACTAACATTGGAAGCATCGAGGACCAAGTTTGACTAACATTAGAAGCATCGAGGACCAAGTTTGACTAACATTGGAAGCATCAAGGACCAAGTTTGACTAACATTGGAAGCATCGAAGACCAAGTTTGACTAACATTGGAAGCATCGAGGACCAAGTTTGACTAACATTGGAAGCATTGAGGACCAAGTTTGACTAACATTGGAAGCATCGAGGACCAAGTTTGACTAACATTGGAAGCATCGAGGACCAAGTTTGACTAACATTGGAAGCATCGAAGACCAAGTTTGACTAACATTGGAAGCATTGAGAACCAAGTTTGACTAACATTGGAAGCACTGAGGACCAAGTTTGACTAACATTGGAAGCATCGAGGACCACGTTTGACTAACATTGGAAGCATTGAGGACCAAATTTGACTAACATTGGAAGCATTGAGGACCAAGTTTGACTAACATTGGAAGCATCGAAGACCAAGTTTGACTAACATTGGAAGCATCGAGGACCAAGTTTGACTAACATTGGAAGCATCGAAGACAAAGTTTGACTAACATTGGAAGCATCGAGGACCAAGTTTGACTAACATTGGAAGCATTGAGGACCAGGTTTGACTAACATTAGAAGCATTGAGGACCAAGTATGACTAACATTGGAAGCATTGAGGACCAAGTATGACTAACATTGGAAGCATTGAGGACCAAGTTTGACTTACATTGGAAGCATTGAGGACCAAGTTTGACTAACATTGGAAGCATTGAGGACCAAGTTTGACTAATATTGGAAGCATTGAGGACCAAGTTTGACTAACATTGGAAGCATCGAAGACCAAGTTTGACTAACATTGGAAGCATCGAGGACCAAGTTTGACTAACATTGGAAGCATCGAGGACCAAGTTTGACTAACATTGGAAGCATTGAGGACCTAGTTTGACTAACATTGGAAGCATTGAGGACCAAGTTTGACTAACATTGGAAGCATCGAGGGCCAAGTTTGACTAACATTGGAAGCATTGAGGGCCAAGTTTGACTAACATTGGAAGCATCGAAGACCAAGTTTGACTAACATTGGAAGCATTGAGGACCAAGTTTGACTAACATTGGAAGCATTGAGGACCAAGTTTGACTAACATTGGAAGCATCGAGGACCAAGTTTGACTAACATTGGAAGCATCGAAGACAGGGTTTGACTAACATTGGAAGCATTGAGGACCTAGTTTGACTAACATTGGAAGCACTGAGGACCAAGTTTGACTAACATTGGAAACATCGAGGACCAAGTTTGACTAACATTGGAAGCATTGAGGACCAAGTTTGACTAACATTGGAAGTATTGAGGACCAAGTTTGTCTAACATTGGAAGCATCGAGGACCAAGTTTGACTAACATTGGAAGCATTGAGGACCAAGTTTGACTAACATTGGAAGCATTGAGGACCAAGTTTGACTAACATTGGAAGCATTGAGGACCAAGTTTGACTTACATTGGAAGCATTGAGGACCAAGTTTGACTAACATTGGAAGCATTGAGGACCAAGTTTGACTAATATTGGAAGCATTGAGGACCAAGTTTGACTAACATTGGAAGCATCGAAGACCAAGTTTGACTAACATTGGAAGCATCGAGGACCAAGTTTGACTAACATTGGAAGCATCGAGGACCAAGTTTGACTAACATTGGAAGCATTGAGGACCTAGTTTGACTAACATTGGAAGCACTGAGGACCAAGTTTGACTAACATTGGAAACATCGAGGACCAAGTTTGACTAACATTGGAAGCATCGAGGACCAAGTTTGACTAACATTGGAAGCATTGAGGGCCAAGTTTGACTAACATTGGAAGCATTGAGGATAAAGTTTGACTAACATTGGAAGCATCGAGGACCAAGTTTGACTAACATTGGAAGCATCGAGGACCAAGTTTGACTAACATTGAAAGCATCGAGGACCAAGTTTGACTAACATTGGAAGCATCGAGGACCAAGTTTGACTAACATTGGAAGCATCGAGGACCAAGTTTGACTAACATCGAAAGCATCGAGGACCAAGTTTGACTAACATTGGAAGCATCGAGGACCAAGTTTGACTAACATTGGAAGCATCGAGGACCAAGTTTGACTAACATTGGAAGCATCGAAGACCAAGTTTGACTAACATTGGAAGCATTGAAGACCAGGTTTGACTAACATTGAAAGCATCGAGGACCAAGTTTGACTAAAATTGGAAGCATCGAGGACCAAGTTTGACTAACATTGGAAGCATCGAAGACCAGGTTTGACTAACATTGGAAGCATTGAGAACCAAGTTTGACTAACTTTGGAAGCATTGAGGACCAAGTTTGACTAACATTGGAAGCATCGAGGACCAAGTTTGACTAACATTGGAAGCATTGAGGACCAAATTTGACTAACATTGGAAGCATTGAGGACCAAGTTTGACTAACATTGGAAGCATCGAGGACCAAGTTTGACTAACATTGGAAGCATCGAAGACAAAGTTTGACTAACATTGGAAGCACTGAGGACCAAGTTTGACTAACATTGGAAGCATTGAGGACCAAGTTTGACTAACATTGGAAGCATCGAGGACCAAGTTTGACTAACATTGGAAGCATCGAGGACCAAGTTTGACTAACATTGAAAGCATCGAGGACCAAGTTTGACTAACATTGGAAGCATCGAGGACCAAGTTTGACTAACATTGGAAGCATCGAGGACCAAGTTTGACTAACATCGAAAGCATCGAGGACCAAGTTTGACTAACATTGGAAGCATCGAGGACCAAGTTTGACTAACATTGGAAGCATCGAGGACCAAGTTTGACTAACATTGGAAGCATCGAAGACCAAGTTTGACTAACATTGGAAGCATTGAAGACCAGGTTTGACTAACATTGAAAGCATCGAGGACCAAGTTTGACTAAAATTGGAAGCATCGAGGACCAAGTTTGACTAACATTGGAAGCATCGAAGACCAGGTTTGACTAACATTGGAAGCATTGAGAACCAAGTTTGACTAACTTTGGAAGCATTGAGGACCAAGTTTGACTAACATTGGAAGCATCGAGGACCAAGTTTGACTAACATTGGAAGCATTGAGGACCAAATTTGACTAACATTGGAAGCATTGAGGACCAAGTTTGACTAACATTGGAAGCATCGAGGACCAAGTTTGACTAACATTGGAAGCATCGAAGACAAAGTTTGACTAACATTGGAAGCACTGAGGACCAAGTTTGACTAACATTGGAAGCATTGAGGACCAAGTTTGACTAACATTGGAAGCATTGAGGACCAAGTTTGACTATTATTGGAAGCATCGAGGACCAAGTTTGACTAACATTGGAAGCATCGAGGACCAAGTTTGACAAACATTGGAAGCATCGAGGACCAAGTTTGATTAACATTGGAAGCATTGAGGACCAAGTTTGACTAATATTGGAAGCATCGAGGACCAAGTTTGACTAACATTGGAAGCATCGAGGACCAAGTTTGACTAACATTGAAAGCATCGAGGACCAAGTTTGACTAACATTGGAAGCACTGAGGACCAAGTTTGACTAACATTGGAAGCCTTGAGGACCAAGTTTGACTAACATTGGAAGCATCGAATACCAAGTTTGACCAACATTGGAAGCATCGAGGACCAAGTTTGACTAACATTGGAAGCATTGAAGACCAAGTTTGACTAACATTGGAAGCATCGAGAACCAAGTTTGACTAACATTGGAAGCATCGAGGACCAAGTTTGACTAACATTGGAAGCATTAAGGACCAATGTGACTAACATTGGAAGCATTGAGGACCAAGTTTGACTAACATTGGAAGCATTGAGGACCAAGTTTGACTAACATTGGAAGCATTGAGGGCCAAGTTTGACTAACATTGGAAGCATCGAGGACCAAGTTTGACTAACATTGGAAGCATCGAAGACCAGGTTTGACTAACATTGGAAGCATTGAGGACCAAGTTTGACTAACATTGGAAGCACTGAGGACCAAGTTTGACTAACATTGGAAGCATTGAGGACCAAGTTTGACTAACATTGGAAGCATCGAGGACAAAGTTTGACTAACATTGGAAGCATCGAAGACAAAGTTTGACTAACATTGGAAGCATTGAGGACCAAGTTTGACTAACATTGGAAGCATCGAGGATCAAGTTTGACTAACATTGGAAGCATTGAGGACCAAGTTTGACTAACATTCGAAGCATCGAGGACCAAGTTTGACTAACATTGGAAGCATTGAGGACCAAGTTTGACTAACATTGGAAGCACTGAGGACCAAGTTTGACTAACATTGGAAGCATTGAGGACCAAGTTTGACTATTATTGGAAGCATTGAGGACCAAGTTTGACTAACATTGGAAGCATCGAGGACCAAGTTTGACAAACATTGGAAGCATCGAGGACCAAGTTTGATTAACATTGGAAGCATTGAGGACCAAGTTTGACTAACATTGGAAGCATCGAGGACCAAGTTTGACTAACATTGAAAGCATCGAGGACCAAGTTTGACTAACATTGAAAGCATCGAGGACCAAGTTTGACTAACATTGGAAGCATCGAGGACCAAGTTTGACTAACATTGGAGGCATCGAGGACCAAGTTTGACTAACATTGGAAGCATCGAAGACCAAGTTTGACTAACATTGGAAGCATCGAGGACCAAGTGACTAACATTGGAAGCATTGAAGACCAAGTTTGACTAACACTGGAAGCATCGAGGACCAAGTTTGACTGACATTGGAAGCATCGAGGACCAAGTTTGACTAACATTGGAAGCATCGAAGACCAGGTTTGACTAACATTGGAAGCATTGAGAACCAAGTTTGACTAACATTGGAAGCATTGAGGACCAAGTTTGACTAACATTGGAAGCATCGAGGACCAAGTTTGACTAACATTGGAAGCATTGAGGACCAAATTTGACTAACATTGGAAGCATTGAGGACCAAGTTTGACTAACATTGGAAGCATCGAAGACAAAGTTTGACTAACATTGGAAGCATTGAGGACCAAGTTTGACTAACATTGGAAGCATTGAGGACCAAGTTTGACTAACATTGGAAGCATTGAGGACCAAGTTTGACTAACATTGGAAGCATTGAGGACCAAGTTTGACTAACATTGGAAGCATCGAGGACCACGTTTGACTAACATTGGAAGCATTAAGGACCAATGTGACTAACATTGGAAGCATTGAGGACCAAGTTTGACTAACATTGGAAGCATTGAGGACCAAGTTTGACTAACTTTGGAAGCATTGAGGACCAAGTTTGACTAACATTGGAAGCATCGAGGACCAAGTTTGACTAACATTGGAAGCATTGAGGACCAAATTTGACTAACATTGGAAGCATTGAGGACCAAGTTTGACTAACATTGGAAGCATCGAGGACCAAGTTTGACTAACATTGGAAGCATCGAAGACAAAGTTTGACTAACATTGGAAGCACTGAGGACCAAGTTTGACTAACATTGGAAGCATTGAGGACCAAGTTTGACTAACATTGGAAGCATTGAGGACCAAGTTTGACTATTATTGGAAGCATCGAGGACCAAGTTTGACTAACATTGGAAGCATCGAGGACCAAGTTTGACAAACATTGGAAGCATCGAGGACCAAGTTTGATTAACATTGGAAGCATTGAGGACCAAGTTTGACTAATATTGGAAGCATCGAGGACCAAGTTTGACTAACATTGGAAGCATCGAGGACCAAGTTTGACTAACATTGGAAGCATCGAAGACCAAGTTTGACTAACATTGGAAGCATCGAGGACCAAGTGACTAACATTGGAAGCATTGAAGACCAAGTTTGACTAACACTGGAAGCATCGAGGACCAAGTTTGACTAACATTGGAAGCATCGAGGACCAAGTTCGACTAACATTGGAAGCATCGAAGACCAGGTTTGACTAACATTGGAAGCATTGAGAACCAAGTTTGACTAACATTGGAAGCATTGAGGACCAAGTTTGACTAACATTGGAAGCATCGAGGACCAAGTTTGACTAACATTGGAAGCATTGAGGACCAAATTTGACTAACATTGGAAGCATTGAGGACCAAGTTTGACTAACATTGGAAGCATCGAAGACAAAGTTTGACTAACATTGGAAGCATTGAGGACCAAGTTTGACTAACATTGGAAGCATTGAGGACCAAGTTTGACTAACATTGGAAGCATTGAGGACCAAGTTTGACTAACATTGGAAGCATTGAGGACCAAGTTTGACTAACATTGGAAGCATCGAGGACCACGTTTGACTAACATTGGAAGCATTAAGGACCAATGTGACTAACATTGGAAGCATTGAGGACCAAGTTTGACTAACATTGGAAGCATTGAGGACCAAGTTTGACTAACTTTGGAAGCATTGAGGACCAAGTTTGACTAACATTGGAAGCATCGAGGACCAAGTTTGACTAACATTGGAAGCATTGAGGACCAAATTTGACTAACATTGGAAGCATTGAGGACCAAGTTTGACTAACATTGGAAGCATCGAGGACCAAGTTTGACTAACATTGGAAGCATCGAAGACAAAGTTTGACTAACATTGGAAGCACTGAGGACCAAGTTTGACTAACATTGGAAGCATTGAGGACCAAGTTTGACTAACATTGGAAGCATTGAGGACCAAGTTTGACTATTATTGGAAGCATCGAGGACCAAGTTTGACTAACATTGGAAGCATCGAGGACCAAGTTTGACAAACATTGGAAGCATCGAGGACCAAGTTTGATTAACATTGGAAGCATTGAGGACCAAGTTTGACTAATATTGGAAGCATCGAGGACCAAGTTTGACTAACATTGGAAGCATCGAGGACCAAGTTTGACTAACATTGAAAGCATCGAGGACCAAGTTTGACTAACATTGGAAGCACTGAGGACCAAGTTTGACTAACATTGGAAGCATTGAAGACCAAGTTTGACTAACATTGGAAGCATTAAGAACCAAGTTTGACTAACATTGGAAGCATCGAGGACCAAGTTTGACTAACATTGGAAGCATTAAGGACCAATGTGACTAACATTGGAAGCATTGAGGACCAAGTTTGACTAACATTGGAAGCATTGAGGACCAAGTTTGACTAACATTGGAAGCATTGAGGGCCAAGTTTGACTAACATTGGAAGCATCGAGGACCAAGTTTGACTAACATTGGAAGCATCGAAGACCAGGTTTGACTAACATTGGAAGCATTGAGGACCAAGTTTGACTAACATTGGAAGCACTGAGGACCAAGTTTGACTAACATTGGAAGCATTGAGGACCAAGTTTGACTAACATTGGAAGCATCGAGGACCAAGTTTGACTAACATTGGAAGCATCGAGGACAAAGTTTGACTAACATTGGAAGCATTGAGGACCAAGTTTGACTAACATTGGAAGCATCGAGGATCAAGTTTGACTAACATTGGAAGCATTGAGGACCAAGTTTGACTAACATTGGAAGCATTGAGGGCCAAGTTTGACTAACATTGGAAGCATCGAGGACCAAGTTTGACTAACATTGAAAGCATCGAGGACCAAGTTTGACTAACATTGAAAGCATCGAGGACCAAGTTTGACTAACATTGGAAGCATCGAGGACCAAGTTTGACTAACATTGGAAGCATCGAGGACCAAGTTTGACTAACATTCGAAGCATCGAAGACCAAGTTTGACTAACATTGGAAGCATCGAGGACCAAGTGACTAACATTGGAAGCATTGAAGACCAAGTTTGACTAACACTGGAAGCATCGAGGACCAAGTTTGACTAACATTGGAAGCATCGAGGACCAAGTTTGACTAACATTGGAAGCATCGAAGACCAGGTTTGACTAACATTGGAAGCATTGAGAACCAAGTTTGACTAACATTGGAAGCATTGAGGACCAAGTTTGACTAACATTGGAAGCATCGAGGACCAAGTTTGACTAACATTGGAAGCATTGAGGACCAAATTTGACTAACATTGGAAGCATTGAGGACCAAGTTTGACTAACATTGGAAGCATCGAAGACAAAGTTTGACTAACATTGGAAGCATTGAGGACCAAGTTTGACTAACATTGGAAGCATTGAGGACCAAGTTTGACTAACATTGGAAGCATTGAGGACCAAGTTTGACTAACATTGGAAGCATTGAGGACCAAGTTTGACTAACATTGGAAGCATCGAGGACCACGTTTGACTAACATTGGAAGCATTAAGGACCAATGTGACTAACATTGGAAGCATTGAGGACCAAGTTTGACTAACATTGGAAGCATTGAGGACCAAGTTTGACTAACATTGGAAGCATTGAGGGCCAAGTTTGACTAACATTGGAAGCATCGAGGACCAAGTTTGACTAACATTGGAAGCATCGAAGACCAGGTTTGACTAACATTGGAAGCATTGAGGACCAAGTTTGACTAACATTGGAAGCACTGAGGACCAAGTTTGACTAACATTGGAAGCATTGAGGACCAAGTTTGACTAACATTGGAAGCATCGAAGACCAAGTTTGACTAACATTGGAAGCATCGAGGACCAAGTTTGACTAACATTGGAAGCATTGAAGACCAAGTTTGACTAACATTGGAAGCATCGAGGACCAAGTTTGACTGGAAGCATCGAGGACCAAGTTTGACTAACATTGGAAGCATCGAAGACCAGGTTTGACTAACATTGGAAGCATTGAGAACCAAGTTTGACTAACATTGGAAGCATTGAGGACCAAGTTTGACTAACATTGGAAGCATCGAGGACCAAGTTTGACTAACATTGGAAGCATCGAAGACCAACTTTGACTAACATTGGAAGCATTGAAGACCAGGTTTGACTAACATTGAAAGCATCGAGGACCAAGTTTGACTAAAATTGGAAGCATCGAGGACCAAGTTTGACTAACATTGGAAGCATCGAAGACCAGGTTTGACTAACATTGGAAGCATTGAGAACCAAGTTTGACTAACTTTGGAAGCATTGAGGACCAAGTTTGACTAACATTGGAAGCATCGAGGACCAAGTTTGACTAACATTGGAAGCATTGAGGACCAAATTTGACTAACATTGGAAGCATTGAGGACCAAGTTTGACTAACATTGGAAGCATCGAGGACCAAGTTTGACTAACATTGGAAGCATCGAAGACAAAGTTTGACTAACATTGGAAGCACTGAGGACCAAGTTTGACTAACATTGGAAGCATTGAGGACCAAGTTTGACTAACATTGGAAGCATTGAGGACCAAGTTTGACTATTATTGGAAGCATCGAGGACCAAGTTTGACTAACATTGGAAGCATCGAGGACCAAGTTTGACAAACATTGGAAGCATCGAGGACCAAGTTTGATTAACATTGGAAGCATTGAGGACCAAGTTTGACTAATATTGGAAGCATCGATGACCAAGTTTGACTAACATTGGAAGCATCGAGGACCAAGTTTGACTAACATTGAAAGCATCGAGGACCAAGTTTGACTAACATTGGAAGCACTGAGGACCAAGTTTGACTAACATTGGAAGCATTGAGGACCAAGTTTGACCAACATTGGAAGCATCGAATACCAAGTTTGACTAACATTGGAAGCATCGAGGACCAAGTTTGACTAACATTGGAAGCATTGAAGACCAAGTTTGACTAACATTGGAAACATCGAGAACCAAGTTTGACTAACATTGGAAGCATCGAGGACCAAGTTTGACTAACATTGGAAGCATTAAGGACCAATGTGACTAACATTGGAAGCATTGAGGACCAAGTTTGACTAACATTGGAAGCATTGAGGACCAAGTTTGACTAACATTGGAAGCATTGAGGGCCAAGTTTGACTAACATTGGAAGCATCGAGGACCAAGTTTGACTAACATTGGAAGCATCGAAGACCAAGTTTGACTAACATTGGAAGCATTGAGGACCAAGTTTGACTAACATTGGAAGCACTGAGGACCAAGTTTGACTAACATTGGAAGCATTGAGGACCAAGTTTGACTAACATTGGAAGCATTGAGGACCAAGTTTGACTATTATTGGAAGCATTGAGGACCAAGTTTGACTAACATTGGAAGCATCGAGGACCAAGTTTGACAAACATTGGAAGCATCGAGGACCAAGTTTGATTAACATTGGAAGCATTCAGGACCAAGTTTGACTAACATTGGAAGCATCGAGGACCAAGTTTGACTAACATTGAAAGCATCGAGGACCAAGTTTGACTAACATTGAAAGCATCGAGGACCAAGTTTGACTAACATTGGAAGCATCGAGGACCAAGTTTGACTAACATTGGAAGCATCGAGGACCAAGTTTGACTAACATTGGAAGCATCGAAGACCAAGTTTGACTAACATTGGAAGCATCGAGGACCAAGTTTGACTAACATTGGAAGCATTGAAGACCAAGTTTGACTAACACTGGAAGCATCGAGGACCAAGTTTGACTAACATTGGAAGCATCGAGGACCAAGTTTGACTAACATTGGAAGCATCGAAGACCAGGTTTGACTAACATTGGAAGCATTGAGGACCTAGTTTGACTAACATTGGAAGCACTGAGGACCAAGTTTGACTAACATTGGAAACATCGAGGACCAAGTTTGACTAACATTGGAAGCATTGAGGACCAAGTTTGACTAACATTGGAAGTATTGAGGACCAAGTTTGTCTAACATTGGAAGCATCGAGGACCAAGTTTGACTAACATTGGAAGCATTGAGGACCAAGTTTGACTAACCTTGGAAGCATTGAGGACCAAGTTTGACTAACATTGGAAGCATTGAGGACCAAGTTTGACTTACATTGGAAGCATTGAGGACCAAGTTTGACTAACATTGGAAGCATTGAGGACCAAGTTTGACTAATATTGGAAGCATTGAGGACCAAGTTTGACTAACATTGGAAGCATCGAAGACCAAGTTTGACTAACATTGGAAGCATCGAGGACCAAGTTTGACTAACATTGGAAGCATCGAGGACCAAGTTTGACTAACATTGGAAGCATTGAGGACCTAGTTTGACTAACATTGGAAGCACTGAGGACCAAGTTTGACTAACATTGGAAACATCGAGGACCAAGTTTGACTAACATTGGAAGCATCGAGGACCAAGTTTGACTAACATTGGAAGCATTGAGGGCCAAGTTTGACTAACATTGGAAGCATTGAGGATAAAGTTTGACTAACATTGGAAGCATCGAGGACCATGTTTGACTAACATTGGAAGCATCGAGGACCAAGTTTGACTAACATTGAAAGCATCGAGGACCAAAGTTTGACTAACATTGGAAGCATCGAGGACCAAGTTTGACTAACATTGGAAGCATCGAGGACCAAGTTTGACTAACATTGGAAGCATCGAAGATCATGTTTGACTAACATTGGAAGCATCGAGGACCAAGTTTGACTAACATTGGAAGCATCGAAGACCAAGTTTGACTAACATTGGAAGCATCGAAGACCACGTTTGACTAACATTGGAAGCATCGATGACCAAGTTTGACTAACATTGGAAGCATTGAGGACCAAGCTTGACTAACGTTGGAAGCATTGAGGACCACGTTTGACTAACATTGGAAGCATTGAGGACCAAGTTTGACTAACATTGGAAGTATCGAGGACCAAGTTTGACTAACATTGGAAGCATTGAGGACCAAGTTTGACTAACATTGGAAGCACTGAGGACCAAGTTTGACTAACATTGGAAGCATTGAGGACCAAGTTTGACTAACATTGGAAGCATCGAGGACCAAGTTTGACTAACATTGGAAGCATCGAGGACCAAGTTTGACTAACATCGAAAGCATCGAGGACCAAGTTTGACTAACATTGGAAGCATCGAGGACCAAGTTTGACTAACATTGGAAGCATCGAGGACCAAGTTTGACTAACATTGGAAGCATCGAAGACCAAGTTTGACTAACATTGGAAGCATTGAAGACCAGGTTTGACTAACATTGAAAGCATCGAGGACCAAGTTTGACTAAAATTGGAAGCATCGAGGACCAAGTTTGACTAACATTGGAAGCATCGAAGACCAGGTTTGACTAACATTGGAAGCATTGAGAACCAAGTTTGACTAACTTTGGAAGCATTGAGGACCAAGTTTGACTAACATTGGAAGCATCGAGGACCAAGTTTGACTAACATTGGAAGCATTGAGGACCAAATTTGACTAACATTGGAAGCATTGAGGACCAAGTTTGACTAACATTGGAAACATCGAGGACCAAGTTTGACTAACATTGGAAGCATCGAAGACAAAGTTTGACTAACATTGGAAGCACTGAGGACCAAGTTTGACTAACATTGGAAGCATTGAGGACCAAGTTTGACTAACATTGGAAGCATTGAGGACCAAGTTTGACTATTATTGGAAGCATCGAGGACCAAGTTTGACTAACATTGGAAGCATCGAGGACCAAGTTTGACAAACATTGGAAGCTTCGAGGACCAAGTTTGATTAACATTGGAAGCATTGAGGACTAAGTTTGACTAATATTGGAAGCATCGAGGACCAAGTTTGACTAACATTGGAAGCATCGAGGACCAAGTTTGACTAACATTGAAAGCATCGAGGACCAAGTTTGACTAACATTGGAAGCACTGAGGACCAAGTTTGACTAACATTGGAAGCATTGAGGACCAAGTTTGACTAACATTGGAAGCATCGAATACCAAGTTTGACTAACATTGGAAGCATCGAGGACCAAGTTTGACTAACATTGGAAGCATTGAAGACCAAGTTTGACTAACATTGGAAGCATCGAGAACCAAGTTTGACTAACATTGGAAGCATCGAGGACCAAGTTTGACTAACATTGGAAGCATCGAAGACCAAGTTTGACTAACATTGGAAGCATCGAGGACCAAGTTTGACTAACATTGGAAGCATCGAGGACCACGTTTGACTAACATTGGAAGCATTGAGAACCAAGTTTGACTAACTTTGGAAGCATTGAGGACCAAGTTTGACTAACATTGGAAGCATCGAGGACCAAGTTTGACTAACATTGGAAGCATTGAGGACCAAATTTGACTAACATTGGAAGCATTGAGGACCAAGTTTGACTAACATTGGTCGCATCGAGGACCAAGTTTGACTAACATTGGAAGCATCGAAGACAAAGTTTGACTAACATTGGAAGCACTGAGGACCAAGTTTGACTAACATTGGAAGCATTGAGGACCAAGTTTGACTAACATTGGAAGCATTGAGGACCAAGTTTGACTATTATTGGAAGCATCGAGGACCAAGTTTGACTAACATTGGAAGCATCGAGGACCAAGTTTGACAAACATTGGAAGCATCGAGGACCAAGTTTGATTAACATTGGAAGCATTGAGGACCAAGTTTGACTAATATTGGAAGCATCGAGGACCAAGTTTGACTAACATTGGAAGCATCGAGGACCAAGTTTGACTAACATTGAAAGCATCGAGGACCAAGTTTGACTAACATTGGAAGCACTGAGGACCAAGTTTGACTAACATTGGAAGCATTGAGGACCAAGTTTGACTAACATTGGAAGCATCGAATACCAAGTTTGACTAACATTGGAAGCATCGAGGACCAAGTTTGACTAACATTGGAAGCATTGAAGACCAAGTTTGACTAACATTGGAAGCATCGAGAACCAAGTTTGACTAACATTGGAAGCATCGAGGACCAAGTTTGACTAACATTGGAAGCATTAAGGACCAATGTGACTAACATTGGAAGCATTGAGGACCAAGTTTGACTAACATTGGAAGCATTGAGGACCAAGTTTGACTAACATTGGAAGCATTGAGGGCCAAGTTTGACTAACATTGGAAGCATCGAGGACCAAGTTTGACTAACATTGGAAGCATCGAAGACCAGGTTTGACTAACATTGGAAGCATTGAGGACCAAGTTTGACTAACATTGGAAGCACTGAGGACCAAGTTTGACTAACATTGGAAGCATTGAGGACCAAGTTTGACTAACATTGGAAGAATCGAGGACCAAGTTTGACTAACATTGGAAGCATCGAAGACAAAGTTTGACTAACATTGGAAGCATTGAGGACCAAGTTTGACTAACATTGGAAGCATCGAGGATCAAGTTTGACTAACATTGGAAGCATTGAGGACCAAGTTTGACTAACATTGGAAGCATCGAGGACCAAGTTTGACTAACATTGGAAGCATTGAGGACCAAGTTTGACTAACATTGGAAGCACTGAGGACCAAGTTTGACTAACATTGGAAGCATTGAGGACCAAGTTTGACTAACATTGGAAGCATCGAGGACCAAGTTTGACAAACATTGGAAGCATCGAGGACCAAGTTTGATTAACATTGGAAGCATTGAGGACCAAGTTTGACTAACATTGGAAACATCGAGGACCAAGTTTGACTAACATTGAAAGCATCGAGGACCAAGTTTGACTAACATTGAAAGCATCGAGGACCAAGTTTGACTAACATTGGAAGCACTGAGGACCAAGTTTGACTAACATTGGAAGCATCGAGGACCAAGTTTGACTAACATTGGAAGCATCGAAGACCAAGTTTGACTAACACTGGAAGCATCGAGGACCAAGTTTGACTAACATTGGAAGCATCGAGGACCAAGTTTGACTAACATTGGAAGCATCGAAGACCAGGTTTGACTAACATTGGAAGCATTGAGGACCTAGTTTGACTAACATTGGAAGCACTGAGGACCAAGTTTGACTAACATTGGAAACATCGAGGACCAAGTTTGACTAACATTGGAAGCATTGAGGACCAAGTTTGACTAACATTGGAAGTATTGAGGACCAAGTTTGTCTAACATTGGAAGCATCGAGGACCAAGTTTGACTAACATTGGAAGCATTGAGGACCAAGTTTGACTAATATTGGAAGCATTGAGGACCAAGTTTGACTAACATTGGAAGCATCGAAGACCAAGTTTGACTAACATTGGAAGCATCGAGGACCATGTTTGACTAACATTGGAAGCATCGAGGACCAAGTTTGACTAACATTGGAAGCATTGAGGACCTAGTTTGACTAACATTGGAAGCACTGAGGACCAAGTTTGACTAACATTGGAAACATCGAGGACCAAGTTTGACTAACATTGGAAGCATCGAGGACCAAGTTTGACTAACATTGGAAGCATTGAGGGCCAAGTTTGACTAACATTGGAAGCATTGAGGATAAAGTTTGACTAACATTGGAAGCATCGAGGACCAAGTTTGACTAACATTGGAAGCATCGAGGACCAAGTTTGACTAACATTGAAAGCATCGAGGACCAAGTTTGACTAACATTGGAAGCATCGAGGACCAAGTTTGACTAACATTGGAAGCATCGAGGACCAAGTTTGACTAACATTGAAAGCATCGAGGACCAAGTTTGACTAACATTGGAAGCATCGAGGACCAAGTTTGACTAACATTGGAAGCATCGAGGACCAAGTTTGACTAACATTGGAAGCATCGAAGATCATGTTTGACTAACATTGGAAGCATCGAGGACCAAGTTTGACTAACATTGGAAGCATCGAAGACCAAGTTTGACTAACATTGGAAGCATCGAAGACCACGTTTGACTAACATTGGAAGCATCGACGACCAAGTTTGACTAACATTGGAAGCATTGAGGACCAAGCTTGACTAACGTTGGAAGCATTGAGGACCAAGTTTGACTAACATTGGAAGCATTGAGGACCAAGTTTGACTAACATTGGAAGTATCGAGGACCAAGTTTGACTAACATTGGAAGCATTGAGGACCAAGTTTGACTAACATTGGAAGCACTGAGGACCAAGTTTGACTAACATTGGAAGCATTGAGGACCAAGTTTGACTAACATTGGAAGCATCGAGGACCAAGTTTGACTAACATTGGAAGCATCGAGGACCAAGTTTGACTAACATCGAAAGCATCGAGGACCAAGTTTGACTAACATTGGAAGCATCGAGGACCAAATTTGACTAACATTGGAAGCATCGAGGACCAAGTTTGACTAACATTGGAAGCATCGAAGACCAAGTTTGACTAACATTGGAAGCATTGAAGACAAGGTTTGACTAACATTGAAAGCATCGAGGACCAAGTTTGACTAAAATTGGAAGCATCGAGGACCAAGTTTGACTAACATTGGAAGCATCGAAGACCAGGTTTGACTAACATTGGAAGCATTGAGAACCAAGTTTGACTAACTTTGGAAGCATTGAGGACCAAGTTTGACTAACATTGGAAGCATCGAGGACCAAGTTTGACTCACATTGGAAGCATTGAAGACCAAGTTTGACTAACATTGGAAGCATCGAGAACCAAGTTTGACTAACATTGGAAGCATCGAGGACCAAGTTTGACTAACATTGGAAGCATTAAGGACCAATGTGACTAACATTGGAAGCACTGAGGACCAAGTTTGACTAACATTGGAAGCATTGAGGACCAAGTTTGACTAACATTGGAAGCATTGAGGACCAAGTTTGACTAACATTGGAAGCATCGAAGACCAGGTTTGACTAACATTGGAAGCACTGAGGACCAAGTTTGACTAACATTGGAAGCATTGAGGACCAAGTTTGACTAACATTGGAAGCATCGAGGACCAAGTTTGACAAACATTGGAAGCATCGAGGACCAAGTTTGATTAACATTGGAAGCATTGAGGACCAAGTTTGACTAATATTGGAAGCATCGAGGACCAAGTTTGACTAACATTGGAAGCATCGAGGACCAAGTTTGACTAACATTGAAAGCATCGAGGACCAAGTTTGACTAACATTGGAAGCATCGAATACCAAGTTTGACTAACATTGGAAGCATCGAGGACCAAGTTTGACTAACATTGGAAGCATCGAGGACCAAGTTTGACTAACATTGGAAGCATCGAAGATCATGTTTGACTAACATTGGAAGCATCGAGGACCAAGTTTGACTAACATTGGAAGCATCGAAGACCAAGTTTGACTAACATCGAAAGCATCGAGGACCAAGTTTGACTAACATTGGAAGCATCGAGGACCAAATTTGACTAACATTGGAAGCATCGAGGACCAAGTTTGACTAACATTGGAAGCATCGAAGACCAAGTTTGACTAACATTGGAAGCATTGAAGACCAGGTTTGACTAACATTGAAAGCATCGAGGACCAAGTTTGACTAAAATTGGAAGCATCGAGGACCAAGTTTGACTAACATTGGAAGCATCGAAGACCAGGTTTGACTAACATTGGAAGCATTGAGAACCAAGTTTGACTAACTTTGGAAGCATTGAGGACCAAGTTTGACTAACATTGGAAGCATCGAGGACCAAGTTTGACTCACATTGGAAGCATTGAAGACCAAGTTTGACTAACATTGGAAGCATCGAGAACCAAGTTTGACTAACATTGGAAGCATCGAGGACCAAGTTTGACTAACATTGGAAGCATTAAGGACCAATGTGACTAACATTGGAAGCACTGAGGACCAAGTTTGACTAACATTGGAAGCATTGAGGACCAAGTTTGACTAACATTGGAAGCATTGAGGACCAAGTTTGACTAACATTGGAAGCATCGAAGACCAGGTTTGACTAACATTGGAAGCACTGAGGACCAAGTTTGACTAACATTGGAAGCATTGAGGACCAAGTTTGACTAACATTGGAAGCATCGAGGACCAAGTTTGACAAACATTGGAAGCATCGAGGACCAAGTTTGATTAACATTGGAAGCATTGAGGACCAAGTTTGACTAATATTGGAAGCATCGAGGACCAAGTTTGACTAACATTGGAAGCATCGAGGACCAAGTTTGACTAAATTTTGAAAGCATCGAGGACCAAGTTTGACTAACATTGGAAGCACTGAGGACCAAGTTTGACTAACATTGGAAGCATTGAGGACCAAGTTTGACTAACATTGGAAGCATCGAATACCAAGTTTGACTAACATTGGAAGCATCGAGGACCAAGTTTGACTAACATTGGAAGCATTGAAGACCAAGTTTGACTAACATTGGAAGCATCGAGAACCAAGTTTGACTAACATTGGAAGCATCGAGGACCAAGTTTGACTAACATTGGAAGCATTAAGGACCAATGTGACTAACATTGGAAGCATTGAGGACCAAGTTTGACTAACATTGGAAGCATTGAGGACCAAGTTTGACTAACATTGGAAGCATTGAGGGCCAAGTTTGACTAACATTGGAAGCATCGAGGACCAAGTTTGACTAACATTGGAAGCATTGAGGGCCAAGTTTGACTAACATTGGAAGCATTGAGGATAAAGTTTGACTAACATTGGAAGCATCGAGGACCATGTTTGACTAACATTGGAAGCATCGAGGACCAAGTTTGACTAACATTGAAAGCATCGAGGACCAAAGTTTGACTAACATTGGAAGCATCGAGGACCAAGTTTGACTAACATTGGAAGCATCGAGGACCAAGTTTGACTAACATTGGAAGCATCGAAGATCATGTTTGACTAACATTGGAAGCATCGAGGACCAAGTTTGACTAACATTGGAAGCATCGAAGACCAAGTTTGACTAACATTGGAAGCATCGAAGACCACGTTTGACTAACATTGGAAGCATCGATGACCAAGTTTGACTAACATTGGAAGCATTGAGGACCAAGCTTGACTAACGTTGGAAGCATTGAGGACCACGTTTGACTAACATTGGAAGCATTGAGGACCAAGTTTGACTAACATTGGAAGTATCGAGGACCAAGTTTGACTAACATTGGAAGCATTGAGGACCAAGTTTGACTAACATTGGAAGCACTGAGGACCAAGTTTGACTAACATTGGAAGCATTGAGGACCAAGTTTGACTAACATTGGAAGCATCGAGGACCAAGTTTGACTAACATTGGAAGCATCGAGGACCAAGTTTGACTAACATCGAAAGCATCGAGGACCAAGTTTGACTAACATTGGAAGCATCGAGGACCAAGTTTGACTAACATTGGAAGCATCGAGGACCAAGTTTGACTAACATTGGAAGCATCGAAGACCAAGTTTGACTAACATTGGAAGCATTGAAGACCAGGTTTGACTAACATTGAAAGCATCGAGGACCAAGTTTGACTAAAATTGGAAGCATCGAGGACCAAGTTTGACTAACATTGGAAGCATCGAAGACCAGGTTTGACTAACATTGGAAGCATTGAGAACCAAGTTTGACTAACTTTGGAAGCATTGAGGACCAAGTTTGACTAACATTGGAAGCATCGAGGACCAAGTTTGACTAACATTGGAAGCATTGAGGACCAAATTTGACTAACATTGGAAGCATTGAGGACCAAGTTTGACTAACATTGGAAACATCGAGGACCAAGTTTGACTAACATTGGAAGCATCGAAGACAAAGTTTGACTAACATTGGAAGCACTGAGGACCAAGTTTGACTAACATTGGAAGCATTGAGGACCAAGTTTGACTAACATTGGAAGCATTGAGGACCAAGTTTGACTATTATTGGAAGCATCGAGGACCAAGTTTGACTAACATTGGAAGCATCGAGGACCAAGTTTGACAAACATTGGAAGCTTCGAGGACCAAGTTTGATTAACATTGGAAGCATTGAGGACTAAGTTTGACTAATATTGGAAGCATCGAGGACCAAGTTTGACTAACATTGGAAGCATCGAGGACCAAGTTTGACTAACATTGAAAGCATCGAGGACCAAGTTTGACTAACATTGGAAGCACTGAGGACCAAGTTTGACTAACATTGGAAGCATTGAGGACCAAGTTTGACTAACATTGGAAGCATCGAATACCAAGTTTGACTAACATTGGAAGCATCGAGGACCAAGTTTGACTAACATTGGAAGCATTGAAGACCAAGTTTGACTAACATTGGAAGCATCGAGAACCAAGTTTGACTAACATTGGAAGCATCGAGGACCAAGTTTGACTAACATTGGAAGCATCGAAGACCAAGTTTGACTAACATTGGAAGCATCGAGGACCAAGTTTGACTAACATTGGAAGCATCGAGGACCACGTTTGACTAACATTGGAAGCATTGAGAACCAAGTTTGACTAACTTTGGAAGCATTGAGGACCAAGTTTGACTAACATTGGAAGCATCGAGGACCAAGTTTGACTAACATTGGAAGCATTGAGGACCAAATTTGACTAACATTGGAAGCATTGAGGACCAAGTTTGACTAACATTGGTCGCATCGAGGACCAAGTTTGACTAACATTGGAAGCATCGAAGACAAAGTTTGACTAACATTGGAAGCACTGAGGACCAAGTTTGACTAACATTGGAAGCATTGAGGACCAAGTTTGACTAACATTGGAAGCATTGAGGACCAAGTTTGACTATTATTGGAAGCATCGAGGACCAAGTTTGACTAACATTGGAAGCATCGAGGACCAAGTTTGACAAACATTGGAAGCATCGAGGACCAAGTTTGATTAACATTGGAAGCATTGAGGACCAAGTTTGACTAATATTGGAAGCATCGAGGACCAAGTTTGACTAACATTGGAAGCATCGAGGACCAAGTTTGACTAACATTGAAAGCATCGAGGACCAAGTTTGACTAACATTGGAAGCACTGAGGACCAAGTTTGACTAACATTGGAAGCATTGAGGACCAAGTTTGACTAACATTGGAAGCATCGAATACCAAGTTTGACTAACATTGGAAGCATCGAGGACCAAGTTTGACTAACATTGGAAGCATTGAAGACCAAGTTTGACTAACATTGGAAGCATCGAGAACCAAGTTTGACTAACATTGGAAGCATCGAGGACCAAGTTTGACTAACATTGGAAGCATTAAGGACCAATGTGACTAACATTGGAAGCATTGAGGACCAAGTTTGACTAACATTGGAAGCATTGAGGACCAAGTTTGACTAACATTGGAAGCATTGAGGGCCAAGTTTGACTAACATTGGAAGCATCGAGGACCAAGTTTGACTAACATTGGAAGCATCGAAGACCAGGTTTGACTAACATTGGAAGCATTGAGGACCAAGTTTGACTAACATTGGAAGCACTGAGGACCAAGTTTGACTAACATTGGAAGCATTGAGGACCAAGTTTGACTAACATTGGAAGCATCGAGGACCAAGTTTGACTAACATTGGAAGCATCGAAGACAAAGTTTGACTAACATTGGAAGCATTGAGGACCAAGTTTGACTAACATTGGAAGCATCGAGGATCAAGTTTGACTAACATTGGAAGCATTGAGGACCAAGTTTGACTAACATTGGAAGCATCGAGGACCAAGTTTGACTAACATTGGAAGCATTGAGGACCAAGTTTGACTAACATTGGAAGCACTGAGGACCAAGTTTGACTAACATTGGAAGCATTGAGGACCAAGTTTGACTAACATTGGAAGCATCGAGGACCAAGTTTGACAAACATTGGAAGCATCGAGGACCAAGTTTGATTAACATTGGAAGCATTGAGGACCAAGTTTGACTAACATTGGAAACATCGAGGACCAAGTTTGACTAACATTGAAAGCATCGAGGACCAAGTTTGACTAACATTGAAAGCATCGAGGACCAAGTTTGACTAACATTGGAAGCACTGAGGACCAAGTTTGACTAACATTGGAAGCATCGAGGACCAAGTTTGACTAACATTGGAAGCATCGAAGACCAAGTTTGACTAACACTGGAAGCATCGAGGACCAAGTTTGACTAACATTGGAAGCATCGAGGACCAAGTTTGACTAACATTGGAAGCATCGAAGACCAGGTTTGACTAACATTGGAAGCATTGAGGACCTAGTTTGACTAACATTGGAAGCACTGAGGACCAAGTTTGACTAACATTGGAAACATCGAGGACCAAGTTTGACTAACATTGGAAGCATTGAGGACCAAGTTTGACTAACATTGGAAGTATTGAGGACCAAGTTTGTCTAACATTGGAAGCATCGAGGACCAAGTTTGACTAACATTGGAAGCATTGAGGACCAAGTTTGACTAATATTGGAAGCATTGAGGACCAAGTTTGACTAACATTGGAAGCATCGAAGACCAAGTTTGACTAACATTGGAAGCATCGAGGACCATGTTTGACTAACATTGGAAGCATCGAGGACCAAGTTTGACTAACATTGGAAGCATTGAGGACCTAGTTTGACTAACATTGGAAGCACTGAGGACCAAGTTTGACTAACATTGGAAACATCGAGGACCAAGTTTGACTAACATTGGAAGCATCGAGGACCAAGTTTGACTAACATTGGAAGCATTGAGGGCCAAGTTTGACTAACATTGGAAGCATTGAGGATAAAGTTTGACTAACATTGGAAGCATCGAGGACCAAGTTTGACTAACATTGGAAGCATCGAGGACCAAGTTTGACTAACATTGAAAGCATCGAGGACCAAGTTTGACTAACATTGGAAGCATCGAGGACCAAGTTTGACTAACATTGGAAGCATCGAGGACCAAGTTTGACTAACATTGAAAGCATCGAGGACCAAGTTTGACTAACATTGGAAGCATCGAGGACCAAGTTTGACTAACATTGGAAGCATCGAGGACCAAGTTTGACTAACATTGGAAGCATCGAAGATCATGTTTGACTAACATTGGAAGCATCGAGGACCAAGTTTGACTAACATTGGAAGCATCGAAGACCAAGTTTGACTAACATTGGAAGCATCGAAGACCACGTTTGACTAACATTGGAAGCATCGACGACCAAGTTTGACTAACATTGGAAGCATTGAGGACCAAGCTTGACTAACGTTGGAAGCATTGAGGACCAAGTTTGACTAACATTGGAAGCATTGAGGACCAAGTTTGACTAACATTGGAAGTATCGAGGACCAAGTTTGACTAACATTGGAAGCATTGAGGACCAAGTTTGACTAACATTGGAAGCACTGAGGACCAAGTTTGACTAACATTGGAAGCATTGAGGACCAAGTTTGACTAACATTGGAAGCATCGAGGACCAAGTTTGACTAACATTGGAAGCATCGAGGACCAAGTTTGACTAACATCGAAAGCATCGAGGACCAAGTTTGACTAACATTGGAAGCATCGAGGACCAAATTTGACTAACATTGGAAGCATCGAGGACCAAGTTTGACTAACATTGGAAGCATCGAAGACCAAGTTTGACTAACATTGGAAGCATTGAAGACAAGGTTTGACTAACATTGAAAGCATCGAGGACCAAGTTTGACTAAAATTGGAAGCATCGAGGACCAAGTTTGACTAACATTGGAAGCATCGAAGACCAGGTTTGACTAACATTGGAAGCATTGAGAACCAAGTTTGACTAACTTTGGAAGCATTGAGGACCAAGTTTGACTAACATTGGAAGCATCGAGGACCAAGTTTGACTCACATTGGAAGCATTGAAGACCAAGTTTGACTAACATTGGAAGCATCGAGAACCAAGTTTGACTAACATTGGAAGCATCGAGGACCAAGTTTGACTAACATTGGAAGCATTAAGGACCAATGTGACTAACATTGGAAGCACTGAGGACCAAGTTTGACTAACATTGGAAGCATTGAGGACCAAGTTTGACTAACATTGGAAGCATTGAGGACCAAGTTTGACTAACATTGGAAGCATCGAAGACCAGGTTTGACTAACATTGGAAGCACTGAGGACCAAGTTTGACTAACATTGGAAGCATTGAGGACCAAGTTTGACTAACATTGGAAGCATCGAGGACCAAGTTTGACAAACATTGGAAGCATCGAGGACCAAGTTTGATTAACATTGGAAGCATTGAGGACCAAGTTTGACTAATATTGGAAGCATCGAGGACCAAGTTTGACTAACATTGGAAGCATCGAGGACCAAGTTTGACTAACATTGAAAGCATCGAGGACCAAGTTTGACTAACATTGGAAGCATCGAATACCAAGTTTGACTAACATTGGAAGCATCGAGGACCAAGTTTGACTAACATTGGAAGCATCGAGGACCAAGTTTGACTAACATTGGAAGCATCGAAGATCATGTTTGACTAACATTGGAAGCATCGAGGACCAAGTTTGACTAACATTGGAAGCATCGAAGACCAAGTTTGACTAACATCGAAAGCATCGAGGACCAAGTTTGACTAACATTGGAAGCATCGAGGACCAAATTTGACTAACATTGGAAGCATCGAGGACCAAGTTTGACTAACATTGGAAGCATCGAAGACCAAGTTTGACTAACATTGGAAGCATTGAAGACCAGGTTTGACTAACATTGAAAGCATCGAGGACCAAGTTTGACTAAAATTGGAAGCATCGAGGACCAAGTTTGACTAACATTGGAAGCATCGAAGACCAGGTTTGACTAACATTGGAAGCATTGAGAACCAAGTTTGACTAACTTTGGAAGCATTGAGGACCAAGTTTGACTAACATTGGAAGCATCGAGGACCAAGTTTGACTCACATTGGAAGCATTGAAGACCAAGTTTGACTAACATTGGAAGCATCGAGAACCAAGTTTGACTAACATTGGAAGCATCGAGGACCAAGTTTGACTAACATTGGAAGCATTAAGGACCAATGTGACTAACATTGGAAGCACTGAGGACCAAGTTTGACTAACATTGGAAGCATTGAGGACCAAGTTTGACTAACATTGGAAGCATTGAGGACCAAGTTTGACTAACATTGGAAGCATCGAAGACCAGGTTTGACTAACATTGGAAGCACTGAGGACCAAGTTTGACTAACATTGGAAGCATTGAGGACCAAGTTTGACTAACATTGGAAGCATCGAGGACCAAGTTTGACAAACATTGGAAGCATCGAGGACCAAGTTTGATTAACATTGGAAGCATTGAGGACCAAGTTTGACTAATATTGGAAGCATCGAGGACCAAGTTTGACTAACATTGGAAGCATCGAGGACCAAGTTTGACTAAATTTTGAAAGCATCGAGGACCAAGTTTGACTAACATTGGAAGCACTGAGGACCAAGTTTGACTAACATTGGAAGCATTGAGGACCAAGTTTGACTAACATTGGAAGCATCGAATACCAAGTTTGACTAACATTGGAAGCATCGAGGACCAAGTTTGACTAACATTGGAAGCATTGAAGACCAAGTTTGACTAACATTGGAAGCATCGAGAACCAAGTTTGACTAACATTGGAAGCATCGAGGACCAAGTTTGACTAACATTGGAAGCATTAAGGACCAATGTGACTAACATTGGAAGCATTGAGGACCAAGTTTGACTAACATTGGAAGCATTGAGGACCAAGTTTGACTAACATTGGAAGCATTGAGGGCCAAGTTTGACTAACATTGGAAGCATCGAGGACCAAGTTTGACTAACATTGGAAGCATCGAAGACCAGGTTTGACTAACATTGGAAGCATTGAGGACCAAGTTTGACTAACATTGGAAGCACTGAGGACCAAGTTTGACTAACATTGGAAGCATTGAGGACCAAGTTTGACTAACATTGGAAGCATCGAGGACCAAGTTTGACTAACATTGGAAGCATCGAAGACAAAGTTTGACTAACATTGGAAGCATTGAGGACCAAGTTTGACTAACATTGGAAGCATCGAGGATCAAGTTTGACTAACATTGGAAGCATTGAGGACCAAGTTTGACTAACATTGGAAGCATCGAGGACCAAGTTTGACTAACATTGGAAGCATTGAGGACCAAGTTTGACTAACATTGGAAGCACTGAGGACCAAGTTTGACTAACATTGGAAGCATTGAGGACCAAGTTTGACTTACATTGGAAGCATTGAGGACCAAGTTTGACTATTATTGGAAGCATTGAGGACCAAGTTTGACTAACATTGGAAGCATCGAGGACCAAGTTTGACAAACATTGGAAGCATCGAGGACCAAGTTTGATTAACATTGGAAGCATTGAGGACCAAGTTTGACTAACATTGGAAGCATCGAGGACCAAGTTTGACTAACATTGAAAGCATCGAGGACCAAGTTTGACTAACATTGAAAGCATCGAGGACCAAGTTTGACTAACATTGGAAGCACTGAGGACCAAGTTTGACTAACATTGGAAGCATCGAGGACCAAGTTTGACTAACATTGGAAGCATCGAAGACCAAGTTTGACTAACACTGGAAGCATCGAGGACCAAGTTTGACTAACATTGGAAGCATCGAGGACCAAGTTTGACTAACATTGGAAGCATCGAAGACCAGGTTTGACTAACATTGGAAGCATTGAGGACCTAGTTTGACTAACATTGGAAGCACTGAGGACCAAGTTTGACTAACATTGGAAACATCGAGGACCAAATTTGACTAACATTGGAAGCATTGAGGACCAAGTTTGACTAACATTGGAAGTATTGAGGACCAAGTTTGTCTAACATTGGAAGCATCGAGGACCAAGTTTGACTAACATTGGAAGCATTGAGGACCAAGTTTGACTAACATTGGAAGCATTGAGGACCAAGTTTGACTAACATTGGAAGCATTGAGGACCAAGTTTGACTTACATTGGAAGCATTGAGGACCAAGTTTGACTAACATTGGAAGCATTGAGGACCAAGTTTGACTAATATTGGAAGCATTGAGGACCAAGTTTGACTAACATTGGAAGCATCGAAGACCAAGTTTGACTAACATTGGAAGCATCGAGGACCATGTTTGACTAACATTGGAAGCATCGAGGACCAAGTTTGACTAACATTGGAAGCATTGAGGACCTAGTTTGACTAACATTGGAAGCACTGAGGACCAAGTTTGACTAACATTGGAAACATCGAGGACCAAGTTTGACTAACATTGGAAGCATCGAGGACCAAGTTTGACTAACATTGGAAGCATTGAGGGCCAAGTTTGACTAACATTGGAAGCATTGAGGATAAAGTTTGACTAACATTGGAAGCATCGAGGACCAAGTTTGACTAACATTGGAAGCATCGAGGACCAAGTTTGACTAACATTGAAAGCATCGAGGACCAAGTTTGACTAACATTGGAAGCATCGAGGACCAAGTTTGACTAACATTGGAAGCATCGAGGACCAAGTTTGACTAACATTGGAAGCATCGAAGATCATGTTTGACTAACATTGGAAGCATCGAGGACCAAGTTTGACTGACATTGGAAGCATCGAAGACCAAGTTTGACTAACATTGGAAGCATCGAAGACCACGTTTGACTAACATTGGAAGCATTGAGGACCAAGCTTGACTAACGTTGGAAGCATTGAGGACCAAGTTTGACTAACATTGGAAGCATTGAGGACCAAGTTTGACTAACATTGGAAGTATCGAGGACCAAGTTTGACTAACATTGGAAGCATTGAGGACCAAGTTTGACTAACATTGGAAGCACTGAGGACCAAGTTTGACTAACATTGGAAGCATTGAGGACCAAGTTTGACTAACATTGGAAGCATCGAGGACCAAGTTTGACTAACATTGGAAGCACCGAGGACCAAGTTTGACTAACATCGAAAGCATCGAGGACCAAGTTTGACTAACATTGGAAGCATCGAGGACCAAGTTTGACTAACATTGGAAGCATCGAGGACCAAGTTTGACTAACATTGGAAGCATCGAAGACCAAGTTTGACTAACATTGGAAGCATTGAAGACCAGGTTTGACTAACATTCAAAGCATCGAGGACCAAGTTTGACTAAAATTGGAAGCATCGAGGACCAAGTTTGACTAACATTGGAAGCATCGAAGATCAGGTTTGACTAACATTGGAAGCATTGAGAACCAAGTTTGACTAACTTTGGAAGCATTGAGGACCAAGTTTGACTAACATTGGAAGCATCGAGGACCAAGTTTGACTAACATTGGAAGCATTGAAGACCAAGTTTGACTAACATTGGAAGCATCGAAGACCAGGTTTGACTAACATTGGAAGCATTGAGGACCAAGTTTGACTAACATTGGAAGCACTGAGGACCAAGTTTGACTAACATTGGAAGCATTGAGGACCAAGTTTGACTAACATTGGAAGCATCGAGGACCAAGTTTGACTAACATTGGAAGCATCGAAGACAAAGTTTGACTAACATTGGAAGCATTGAGGACCAAGTTTGACTAACATTGGAAGCATCGAGGATCAAGTTTGACTAACATTGGAAGCATTGAGGACCAAGTTTGACTAACATTGGAAGCATCGAGGACCAAGTTTGACTAACATTGGAAGCATTGAGGACCAAGTTTGACTAACATTGGAAGCACTGAGGACCAAGTTTGACTAACATTGGAAGCATTGAGGACCAAGTTTGACTAACATTGGAAGCATCGAGGACCAAGTTTGACAAACATTGGAAGCATCGAGGACCAAGTTTGATTAACATTGGAAGCATTGAGGACCAAGTTTGACTAACATTGGAAACATCGAGGACCAAGTTTGACTAACATTGAAAGCATCGAGGACCAAGTTTGACTAACATTGAAAGCATCGAGGACCAAGTTTGACTAACATTGGAAGCACTGAGGACCAAGTTTGACTAACATTGGAAGCATCGAGGACCAAGTTTGACTAACATTGGAAGCATCGAAGACCAAGTTTGACTAACACTGGAAGCATCGAGGACCAAGTTTGACTAACATTGGAAGCATCGAGGACCAAGTTTGACTAACATTGGAAGCATCGAAGACCAGGTTTGACTAACATTGGAAGCATTGAGGACCTAGTTTGACTAACATTGGAAGCACTGAGGACCAAGTTTGACTAACATTGGAAACATCGAGGACCAAGTTTGACTAACATTGGAAGCATTGAGGACCAAGTTTGACTAACATTGGAAGTATTGAGGACCAAGTTTGTCTAACATTGGAAGCATCGAGGACCAAGTTTGACTAACATTGGAAGCATTGAGGACCAAGTTTGACTAATATTGGAAGCATTGAGGACCAAGTTTGACTAACATTGGAAGCATCGAAGACCAAGTTTGACTAACATTGGAAGCATCGAGGACCATGTTTGACTAACATTGGAAGCATCGAGGACCAAGTTTGACTAACATTGGAAGCATTGAGGACCTAGTTTGACTAACATTGGAAGCACTGAGGACCAAGTTTGACTAACATTGGAAACATCGAGGACCAAGTTTGACTAACATTGGAAGCATCGAGGACCAAGTTTGACTAACATTGGAAGCATTGAGGGCCAAGTTTGACTAACATTGGAAGCATTGAGGATAAAGTTTGACTAACATTGGAAGCATCGAGGACCAAGTTTGACTAACATTGGAAGCATCGAGGACCAAGTTTGACTAACATTGAAAGCATCGAGGACCAAGTTTGACTAACATTGGAAGCATCGAGGACCAAGTTTGACTAACATTGGAAGCATCGAGGACCAAGTTTGACTAACATTGAAAGCATCGAGGACCAAGTTTGACTAACATTGGAAGCATCGAGGACCAAGTTTGACTAACATTGGAAGCATCGAGGACCAAGTTTGACTAACATTGGAAGCATCGAAGATCATGTTTGACTAACATTGGAAGCATCGAGGACCAAGTTTGACTAACATTGGAAGCATCGAAGACCAAGTTTGACTAACATTGGAAGCATCGAAGACCACGTTTGACTAACATTGGAAGCATCGACGACCAAGTTTGACTAACATTGGAAGCATTGAGGACCAAGCTTGACTAACGTTGGAAGCATTGAGGACCAAGTTTGACTAACATTGGAAGCATTGAGGACCAAGTTTGACTAACATTGGAAGTATCGAGGACCAAGTTTGACTAACATTGGAAGCATTGAGGACCAAGTTTGACTAACATTGGAAGCACTGAGGACCAAGTTTGACTAACATTGGAAGCATTGAGGACCAAGTTTGACTAACATTGGAAGCATCGAGGACCAAGTTTGACTAACATTGGAAGCATCGAGGACCAAGTTTGACTAACATCGAAAGCATCGAGGACCAAGTTTGACTAACATTGGAAGCATCGAGGACCAAATTTGACTAACATTGGAAGCATCGAGGACCAAGTTTGACTAACATTGGAAGCATCGAAGACCAAGTTTGACTAACATTGGAAGCATTAAAGACAAGGTTTGACTAACATTGAAAGCATCGAGGACCAAGTTTGACTAAAATTGGAAGCATCGAGGACCAAGTTTGACTAACATTGGAAGCATCGAAGACCAGGTTTGACTAACATTGGAAGCATTGAGAACCAAGTTTGACTAACTTTGGAAGCATTGAGGACCAAGTTTGACTAACATTGGAAGCATCGAGGACCAAGTTTGACTCACATTGGAAGCATTGAAGACCAAGTTTGACTAACATTGGAAGCATCGAGAACCAAGTTTGACTAACATTGGAAGCATCGAGGACCAAGTTTGACTAACATTGGAAGCATTAAGGACCAATGTGACTAACATTGGAAGCACTGAGGACCAAGTTTGACTAACATTGGAAGCATTGAGGACCAAGTTTGACTAACATTGGAAGCATTGAGGACCAAGTTTGACTAACATTGGAAGCATCGAAGACCAGGTTTGACTAACATTGGAAGCACTGAGGACCAAGTTTGACTAACATTGGAAGCATTGAGGACCAAGTTTGACTAACATTGGAAGCATCGAGGACCAAGTTTGACAAACATTGGAAGCATCGAGGACCAAGTTTGATTAACATTGGAAGCATTGAGGACCAAGTTTGACTAATATTGGAAGCATCGAGGACCAAGTTTGACTAACATTGGAAGCATCGAGGACCAAGTTTGACTAACATTGAAAGCATCGAGGACCAAGTTTGACTAACATTGGAAGCATCGAATACCAAGTTTGACTAACATTGGAAGCATCGAGGACCAAGTTTGACTAACATTGGAAGCATCGAGGACCAAGTTTGACTAACATTGGAAGCATCGAAGATCATGTTTGACTAACATTGGAAGCATCGAGGACCAAGTTTGACTAACATTGGAAGCATCGAAGACCAAGTTTGACTAACATTGGAAGCATCGAAGACCACGTTTGACTAACATTGGAAGCATCGACGACCAAGTTTGACTAACATTGGAAGCATTGAGGACCAAGCTTGACTAACGTTGGAAGCATTGAAGACCAAGTTTGACTAACATTGGAAGCATTGAGGACCAAGTTTGACTAACATTGGAAGTATCGAGGACCAAGTTTGACTAACATTGGAAGCATTGAGGACCAAGTTTGACTAACATTGGAAGCACTGAGGACCAAGTTTGACTAACATTGGAAGCATTGAGGACCAAGTTTGACTAACATTGGAAGCATCGAGGACCAAGTTTGACTAACATTGGAAGCATCGAGGACCAAGTTTGACTAACATCGAAAGCATCGAGGACCAAGTTTGACTAACATTGGAAGCATCGAGGACCAAATTTGACTAACATTGGAAGCATCGAGGACCAAGTTTGACTAACATTGGAAGCATCGAAGACCAAGTTTGACTAACATTGGAAGCATTGAAGACCAGGTTTGACTAACATTGAAAGCATCGAGGACCAAGTTTGACTAAAATTGGAAGCATCGAGGACCAAGTTTGACTAACATTGGAAGCATCGAAGACCAGGTTTGACTAACATTGGAAGCATTGAGAACCAAGTTTGACTAACTTTGGAAGCATTGAGGACCAAGTTTGACTAACATTGGAAGCATCGAGGACCAAGTTTGACTCACATTGGAAGCATTGAAGACCAAGTTTGACTAACATTGGAAGCATCGAGAACCAAGTTTGACTAACATTGGAAGCATCGAGGACCAAGTTTGACTAACATTGGAAGCATTAAGGACCAATGTGACTAACATTGGAAGCACTGAGGACCAAGTTTGACTAACATTGGAAGCATTGAGGACCAAGTTTGACTAACATTGGAAGCATTGAGGACCAAGTTTGACTAACATTGGAAGCATCGAAGACCAGGTTTGACTAACATTGGAAGCACTGAGGACCAAGTTTGACTAACATTGGAAGCATTGAGGACCAAGTTTGACTAACATTGGAAGCATCGAGGACCAAGTTTGACAAACATTGGAAGCATCGAGGACCAAGTTTGATTAACATTGGAAGCATTGAGGACCAAGTTTGACTAATATTGGAAGCATCGAGGACCAAGTTTGACTAACATTGGAAGCATCGAGGACCAAGTTTGACTAAATTTTGAAAGCATCGAGGACCAAGTTTGACTAACATTGGAAGCACTGAGGACCAAGTTTGACTAACATTGGAAGCATTGAGGACCAAGTTTGACTAACATTGGAAGCATCGAATACCAAGTTTGACTAACATTGGAAGCATCGAGGACCAAGTTTGACTAACATTGGAAGCATTGAAGACCAAGTTTGACTAACATTGGAAGCATCGAGAACCAAGTTTGACTAACATTGGAAGCATCGAGGACCAAGTTTGACTAACATTGGAAGCATTAAGGACCAATGTGACTAACATTGGAAGCATTGAGGACCAAGTTTGACTAACATTGGAAGCATTGAGGACCAAGTTTGACTAACATTGGAAGCATTGAGGGCCAAGTTTGACTAACATTGGAAGCATCGAGGACCAAGTTTGACTAACATTGGAAGCATCGAAGACCAGGTTTGACTAACATTGGAAGCATTGAGGACCAAGTTTGACTAACATTGGAAGCACTGAGGACCAAGTTTGACTAACATTGGAAGCATTGAGGACCAAGTTTGACTAACATTGGAAGCATCGAGGACCAAGTTTGACTAACATTGGAAGCATCGAAGACAAAGTTTGACTAACATTGGAAGCATTGAGGACCAAGTTTGACTAACATTGGAAGCATCGAGGATCAAGTTTGACTAACATTGGAAGCATTGAGGACCAAGTTTGACTAACATTGGAAGCATCGAGGACCAAGTTTGACTAACATTGGAAGCATTGAGGACCAAGTTTGACTAACATTGGAAGCACTGAGGACCAAGTTTGACTAACATTGGAAGCATTGAGGACCAAGTTTGACTAACATTGGAAGCATTGAGGACCAAGTTTGACTATTATTGGAAGCATTGAGGACCAAGTTTGACTAACATTGGAAGGATCGAGGACCAAGTTTGACAAACATTGGAAGCATCGAGGACCAAGTTTGATTAACATTGGAAGCATTGAGGACCAAGTTTGACTAACATTGGAAGCATCGAGGACCAAGTTTGACTAACATTGAAAGCATCGAGGACCAAGTTTGACTAACATTGAAAGCATCGAGGACCAAGTTTGACTAACATTGGAAGCACTGAGGACCAAGTTTGACTAACATTGGAAGCATCGAGGACCAAGTTTGACTAACATTGGAAGCATCGAAGACCAAGTTTGACTAACACTGGAAGCATCGAGGACCAAGTTTGACTAACATTGGAAGCATCGAGGACCAAGTTTGACTAACATTGGAAGCATCGAAGACCAGGTTTGACTAACATTGGAAGCATTGAGGACCTAGTTTGACTAACATTGGAAGCACTGAGGACCAAGTTTGACTAACATTGGAAACATCGAGGACCAAATTTGACTAACATTGGAAGCATTGAGGACCAAGTTTGACTAACATTGGAAGTATTGAGGACCAAGTTTGTCTAACATTGGAAGCATCGAGGACCAAGTTTGACTAACATTGGAAGCATTGAGGACCAAGTTTGACTAACATTGGAAGCATTGAGGACCAAGTTTGACTAACATTGGAAGCATTGAGGACCAAGTTTGACTTACATTGGAAGCATTGAGGACCAAGTTTGACTAACATTGGAAGCATTGAGGACCAAGTTTGACTAATATTGGAAGCATTGAGGACCAAGTTTGACTAACATTGGAAGCATCGAAGACCAAGTTTGACTAACATTGGAAGCATCGAGGACCATGTTTGACTAACATTGGAAGCATCGAGGACCAAGTTTGACTAACATTGGAAGCATTGAGGACCTAGTTTGACTAACATTGGAAGCACTGAGGACCAAGTTTGACTAACATTGGAAACATCGAGGACCAAGTTTGACTAACATTGGAAGCATCGAGGACCAAGTTTGACTAACATTGGAAGCATTGAGGGCCAAGTTTGACTAACATTGGAAGCATTGAGGATAAAGTTTGACTAACATTGGAAGCATCGAGGACCAAGTTTGACTAACATTGGAAGCATCGAGGACCAAGTTTGACTAACATTGAAAGCATCGAGGACCAAGTTTGACTAACATTGGAAGCATCGAGGACCAAGTTTGACTAACATTGGAAGCATCGAGGACCAAGTTTGACTAACATTGGAAGCATCGAAGATCATGTTTGACTAACATTAGAAGCATCGAGGACCAAGTTTGACTGACATTGGAAGCATCGAAGACCAAGTTTGACTAACATTGGAAGCATCGAAGACCACGTTTGACTAACATTGGAAGCATCGACGACCAAGTTTGACTAACATTGGAAGCATTGAGGACCAAGCTTGACTAACGTTGGAAGCATTGAGGACCAAGTTTGACTAACATTGGAAGCATTGAGGACCAAGTTTGACTAACATTGGAAGTATCGAGGACCAAGTTTGACTAACATTGGAAGCATTGAGGACCAAGTTTGACTAACATTGGAAGCACTGAGGACCAAGTTTGACTAACATTGGAAGCATTGAGGACCAAGTTTGACTAACATTGGAAGCATCGAGGACCAAGTTTGACTAACATTGGAAGCATCGAGGACCAAGTTTGACTAACATCGAAAGCATCGAGGACCAAGTTTGACTAACATTGGAAGCATCGAGGACCAAGTTTGACTAACATTGGAAGCATCGAGGACCAAGTTTGACTAACATTGGAAGCATCGAAGACCAAGTTTGACTAACATTGGAAGCATTGAAGACCAGGTTTGACTAACATTGAAAGCATCGAGGACCAAGTTTGACTAAAATTGGAAGCATCGAGGACCAAATTTGACTAACATTGGAAGCATCGAAGACCAGGTTTGACTAACATTGGAAGCATTGAGAACCAAGTTTGACTAACTTTGGAAGCATTGAGGACCAAGTTTGACTAACATTGGAAGCATCGAGGACCAAGTTTGACTAACATTGGAAGCATTGAAGACCAAGTTTGACTAACATTGGAAGCATCGAGAACCAAGTTTGACTAACATTGGAAGCATCGAGGACCAAGTTTGACTAACATTGGAAGCATTAAGGACCAATGTGACTAACATTGGAAGCACTGAGGACCAAGTTTGACTAACATTGGAAGCATTGAGGACCAAGTTTGACTAACATTGGAAGCATTGAGGACCAAGTTTGACTAACATTGGAAGCATCGAAGACCAGGTTTGACTAACATTGGAAGCACTGAGGACCAAGTTTGACTAACATTGGAAGCATTGAGGACCAAGTTTGACTAACATTGGAAGCATTGAGGACCAAGTTTGACTATTATTGGAAGCATCGAGGACCAAGTTTGACTAACATTGGAAGCATTGAGGACCAAGTTTGACTATTATTGGAAGCATCGAGGACCAAGTTTGACTAACATTGGAAGCATCGAGGACCAAGTTTGACTAACATTGGAAGCATCGAGGACCAAGTTTGATTAACATTGGAAGCATTGAGGACCAAGTTTGACTAATATTGGAAGCATCGAGGACCAAGTTTGACTAACATTGGAAGCATCGAGGACCAAGTTTGACTAACATTGAAAGCATCGAGGACCAAGTTTGACTAACATTGGAAGCACTGAGGACCAAGTTTGACTAACATTGGAAGCATTGAGGACCAAGTTTGACTAACATTGGAAGCATCGAATACCAAGTTTGACTAACATTGGAAGCATCGAGGACCAAGTTTGACTAACATTGGAAGCATTGAAGACCACGTTTGACTAACATTGGAAGCATCGAGAACCAAGTTTGACTAACATTGGAAGCATCGAGGACCAAGTTTGACTAACATTGGAAGCATTAAGGACCAATGTGACTAACATTGGAAGCATTGAGGACCAAGTTTGACTAACATTGGAAGCATTGAGGACCAAGTTTGACTAACATTGGAAGCATTGAGGGCCAAGTTTGACTAACATTGGAAGCATCGAGGACCAAGTTTGACTAACATTGGAAGCATCGAAGACCAGGTTTGACTAACATTGGAAGCACTGAGGACCAAGTTTGACTAACATTGGAAGCACTGAGGACCAAGTTTGACTAACATTGGAAGCATTGAGGACCAAGTTTGACTAACATTGGAAGCATCGAGGACCAAGTTTGACTAACATTGGAAGCATCGAAGACAAAGTTTGACTAACATTGGAAGCATTGAGGACCAAGTTTGACTAACATTGGAAGCATCGAGGATCAAGTTTGACTAACATTGGAAGCATTGAGGACCAAGTTTGACTAACATTGGAAGCATCGAGGACCAAGTTTGACTAACATTGGAAGCATTGAGGACCAAGTTTGACTAACATTGGAAGCACTGAGGACCAAGTTTGACTAACATTGGAAGCATTGAGGACCAAGTTTGACTAACATTGGAAGCATTGAGGACCAAGTTTGACTATTATTGGAAGCATTGAGGACCAAGTTTGACTAACATTGGAAGCATCGAGGACCAAGTTTGACAAACATTGGAAGCATCGAGGACCAAGTTTGATTAACATTGGAAGCATTGAGGACCAAGTTTGACTAACATTGGAAGCATCGAGGACCAAGTTTGACTAACATTGAAAGCATCGAGGACCAAGTTTGACTAACATTGAAAGCATCGAGGACCAAGTTTGACTAACATTGGAAGCATCGAGGACCAAGTTTGACTAACATTGGAAGCATCGAGGACCAAGTTTGACTAACATTGAAAGCATCGAGGACCAAGTTTGACTAACATTGAAAGCATCGAGGACCAAGTTTGACTAACATTGGAAGCACTGAGGACCAAGTTTGACTAACATTGGAAGCATCGAGGACCAAGTTTGACTAACATTGGAAGCATCGAAGACCAAGTTTGACTAACACTGGAAGCATCGAGGACCAAGTTTCACTAACATTGGAAGCATCGAGGACCAAGTTTGACTAACATTGGAAGCATCGAAGACCAGGTTTGACTAACATTGGAAGCATTGAGGACCTAGTTTGACTAACATTGGAAGCACTGAGGACCAAGTTTGACTAACATTGGAAACATCGAGGACCAAGTTTGACTAACATTGGAAGCATTGAGGACCAAGTTTGACTAACATTGGAAGTATTGAGGACCAAGTTTGTCTAACATTGGAAGCATCGAGGACCAAGTTTGACTAACATTGGAAGCATTGAGGACCAAGTTTGACTAACATTGGAAGCATTGAGGACCAAGTTTGACTAACATTGGAAGCAATGAGGACCAAGTTTGACTTACATTGGAAGCATTGAGGACCAAGTTTGACTAACATTGGAAGCATTGAGGACCAAGTTTGACTAATATTGGAAGCATTGAGGACCAAGTTTGACTAACATTGGAAGCATCGAAGACCAAGTTTGACTAACATTGGAAGCATCGAGGACCATGTTTGACTAACATTGGAAGCATCGAGGACCAAGTTTGACTAACATTGGAAGCATTGAGGACCTAGTTTGACTAACATTGGAAGCACTGAGGACCAAGTTTGACTAACATTGGAAACATCGAGGACCAAGTTTGACTAACATTGGAAGCATCGAGGACCAAGTTTGACTAACATTGGAAGCATTGAGGGCCAAGTTTGACTAACATTGGAAGCATTGAGGATAAAGTTTGACTAACATTGGAAGCATCGAGGACCAAGTTTGACTAACATTGGAAGCATCGAGGACCAAGTTTGACTAACATTGAAAGCATCGAGGACCAAGTTTGACTAACATTGGAAGCATCGAGGACCAAGTTTGACTAACATTGGAAGCATCGAGGACCAAGTTTGACTAACATTGGAAGCATCGACGATCATGTTTGACTAACATTGGAAGCATCGAGGACCAAGTTTGACTAACATTGAAAGCATCGAAGACCAAGTTTGACTAACATTGGAAGCATCGAAGACCACGTTTGACTAACATTGGAAGCATCGACGACCAAGTTTGACTAACATTGGAAGCATTGAGGACCAAGCTTGACTAACGTTGGAAGCATTGAGGACCAAGTTTGACTAACATTGGAAGCATTGAGGACCAAGTTTGACTAACATTGGAAGTATCGAGGACCAAGTTTGACTAACATTGGAAGCATTGAGGACCAAGTTTGACTAACATTGGAAGCACTGAGGACCAAGTTTGACTAACATTGGAAGCATTGAGGACCAAGTTTGACTAACATTGGAAGCATCGAGGACCAAGTTTGACTAACATTAGAAGCATCGAGGACCAAGTTTGACTAACATCGAAAGCATCGAGGACCAAGTTTGACTAACATTGGAAGCATCGAGGACCAAATTTGACTAACATTGGAAGCATCGAGGACCAAGTTTGACTAACATTGGAAGCATCGAAGACCAAGTTTGACTAATATTGGAAGCATTGAAGACCAGGTTTGACTAACATTGAAAGCATCGAAGACCAGGTTTGACTAACATTGGAAGCATTGAGAACCAAGTTTGACTAACTTTGGAAGCATTGAGGACCAAGTTTGACTAACATTGGAAGCATCAAGGACCAAGTTTGACTCACATTGGAAGCATTGAAGACCAAGTTTGACTAACATTGGAAGCATCGAGAACCAAGTTTGACTAACATTGGAAGCATCGAGGACCAAGTTTGACTAACATTGGAAGCATTAAGGACCAATGTGACTAACATTGGAAGCACTGAGGACCAAGTTTGACTAACATTGGAAGCATTGAGGACCAAGTTTGACTAACATTGGAAGCATTGAGGACCAAGTTTGACTAACATTGGAAGCATCGAAGACCAGGTTTGACTAACATTGGAAGCACTGAGGACCAAGTTTGACTAACATTGGAAGCATTGAGGACCAAGTTTGACTAACATTGGAAGCATCGAGGACCAAGTTTGACAAACATTGGAAGCATCGAGGACCAAGTTTGATTAACATTGGAAGCATTGAGGACCAAGTTTGACTAATATTGGAAGCATCGAGGACCAAGTTTGACTAACATTGGAAGCATCGAGGACCAAGTTTGACTAACATTGAAAGCATCGAGGACCAAGTTTGACTAACATTGGAAGCACCGAGGACCAAGTTTGACTAACATTGGAAGCATTGAGGACCAAGTTTGACTAACATTGGAAGCATCGAATACCAAGTTTGACTAACATTGGAAGCATCGAGGACCAAGTTTGACTAACATTGGAAGCATTGAAGACCAAGTTTGACTAACATTGGAAGCATCGAGAACCAAGTTTGACTAATATTGGAAGCATCGAGGACCAAGTTTGACTAACATTGGAAGCATTAAGGACCAATGTGACTAACATTGGAAGCATTGAGGACCAAGTTTGACTAACATTGGAAGCATTGAGGACCAAGTTTGACTAACATTGGAAGCATTGAGGGCCAAGTTTGACTAACATTGGAAGCATCGAGGACCAAGTTTGACTAACATTGGAAGCATCGAAGACCAGGTTTGACTAACATTGGAAGCATTGAGGACCAAGTTTGACTAACATTGGAAGCACTGAGGACCAAGTTTGACTAACATTGGAAGCATTGAGGACCAAGTTTGACTAACATTGGAAGCATCGAGGACCAAGTTTGACTAACATTGGAAGCATCGAAGACAAAGTTTGACTAACATTGGAAGCATTGAGGACCAAGTTTGACTAACATTGGAAGCATCGAGGATCAAGTTTGACTAACATTGGAAGCATTGAGGACCAAGTTTGACTAACATTGGAAGCATCGAGGACCAAGTTTGACTAACATTGGAAGCATTGAGGACCAAGTTTGACTAACATTGGAAGCACTGAGGACCAAGTTTGACTAACATTGGAAGCATTGAGGACCAAGTTTGACTAACATTGGAAGCATTGAGGACCAAGTTTGACTATTATTGGAAGCATTGAGGACCAAGTTTGACTAACATTGGAAGCATCGAGGACCAAGTTTGACAAACATTGGAAGCATCGAGGACCAAGTTTGATTAACATTGGAAGCATTGAGGACCAAGTTTGACTAACATTGGAAGCATCGAGGACCAAGTTTGACTAACATTGAAAGCATCGAGGACCAAGTTTGACTAACATTGAAAGCATCGAGGACCAAGTTTGACTAACATTGGAAGCACTGAGGACCAAGTTTGACTAACATTGGAAGCATCGAGGACCAAGTTTGACTAACATTGGAAGCATCGAAGACCAAGTTTGACTAACACTGGAAGCATCGAGGACCAAGTTTCACTAACATTGGAAGCATCGAGGACCAAGTTTGACTAACATTGGAAGCATCGAAGACCAGGTTTGACTAACATTGGAAGCATTGAGGACCTAGTTTGACTAACATTGGAAGCACTGAGGACCAAGTTTGACTAACATTGGAAACATCGAGGACCAAGTTTGACTAACATTGGAAGCATTGAGGACCAAGTTTGACTAACATTGGAAGTATTGAGGACCAAGTTTGTCTAACATTGGAAACATCGAGGACCAAGTTTGACTAACATTGGAAGCATTGTGGACCAAGTTTGACTAACATTGGAAGCATTGAGGACCAAGTTTGACTAACATTGGAAGCATTGAGGACCAAGTTTGACTTACATTGGAAGCATTGAGGACCAAGTTTGACTAACATTGGAAGCATTGAGGACCAAGTTTGACTAATATTGGAAGCATTGAGGACCAAGTTTGACTAACATTGGAAGCATCGAAGACCAAGTTTGACTAACATTGGAAGCATCGAGGACCATGTTTGACTAACATTGGAAGCATCGAGGACCAAGTTTGACTAACATTGGAAGCATTGAGGACCTAGTTTGACTAACATTGGAAGCACTGAGGACCAAGTTTGACTAACATTGGAAACATCGAGGACCAAGTTTGACTAACATTGGAAGCATCGAGGACCAAGTTTGACTAACATTGGAAGCATTGAGGGCCAAGTTTGACTAACATTGGAAGCATTGAGGATAAAGTTTGACTAACATTGGAAGCATCGAGGACCAAGTTTGACTAACATTGGAAGCATCGAGGACCAAGTTTGACTAACATTGAAAGCATCGAGGACCAAGTTTGACTAACATTGGAAGCATCGAGGACCAAGTTTGACTAACATTGGAAGCATCGAGGACCAAGTTTGACTAACATTGGAAGCATCGAAGATCATGTTTGACTAACATTGGAAGCATCGAGGACCAAGTTTGACTAACATTGGAAGCATCGAAGACCAAGTTTGACTAACATTGGAAGCATCGAAGACCACGTTTGACTAACATTGGAAGCATCGACGACCAAGTTTGACTAACATTGGAAGCATTGAGGACCAAGCTTGACTAACGTTGGAAGCATTGAGGACCAAGTTTGACTAACATTGGAAGCATTGAGGACCAAGTTTGACTAACATTGGAAGTATCGAGGACCAAGTTTGACTAACATTGGAAGCATTGAGGACCAAGTTTGACTAACATTGGAAGCACTGAGGACCAAGTTTGACTAACATTGGAAGCATTGAGGACCAAGTTTGACTAACATTGGAAGCATCGAGGACCAAGTTTGACTAACATTGGAAGCATCGAGGACCAAGTTTGACTAACATCGAAAGCATCGAGGACCAAGTTTGACTAACATTGGAAGCATCGAGGACCAAGTTTGACTAACATTGGAAGCATCGAGGACCAAGTTTGACTAACATTGGAAGCATCGAAGACCAAGTTTGACTAACATTGGAAGCATTGAAGACCAGGTTTGACTAACATTGAAAGCATCGAGGACCAAGTTTGACTAAAATTGGAAGCATCGAGGACCAAGTTTGACTAACATTGGAAGCATCGAAGACCAGGTTTGACTAACATTGGAAGCATTGAGAACCAAGTTTGACTAACTTTGGAAGCATTGAGGACCAAGTTTGACTAACATTGGAAGCATCGAGGACCAAGTTTGACTAACATTGGAAGCATTGAAGACCAAGTTTGACTAACATTGGAAGCATCGAGAACCAAGTTTGACTAACATTGGAAGCATCGAGGACCAAGTTTGACTAACATTGGAAGCATTAAGGACCAATGTGACTAACATTGGAAGCACTGAGGACCAAGTTTGACTAACATTGGAAGCATTGAGGACCAAGTTTGACTAACATTGGAAGCATTGAGGACCAAGTTTGACTAACATTGGAAGCATCGAAGACCAGGTTTGACTAACATTGGAAGCACTGAGGACCAAGTTTGACTAACATTGGAAGCATTGAGGACCAAGTTTGACTAACATTGGAAGCATTGAGGACCAAGTTTGACTATTATTGGAAGCATCGAGGACCAAGTTTGACTAACATTGGAAGCATCGAGGACCAAGTTTGACAAACATTGGAAGCATCGAGGACCAAGTTTGATTAACATTGGAAGCATTGAGGACCAAGTTTGACTAATATTGGAAGCATCGAGGACCAAGTTTGACTAACATTGGAAGCATCGAGGACCAAGTTTGACTAACATTGAAAGCATCGAGGACCAAGTTTGACTAACATTGGAAGCACTGAGGACCAAGTTTGACTAACATTGGAAGCATTGAGGACCAAGTTTGACTAACATTGGAAGCATCGAATACCAAGTTTGACTAACATTGGAAGCATCGAGGACCAAGTTTGACTAACATTGGAAGCATTGAAGACCACGTTTGACTAACATTGGAAGCATCGAGAACCAAGTTTGACTAACATTGGAAGCATCGAGGACCAAGTTTGACTAACATTGGAAGCATTAAGGACCAATGTGACTAACATTGGAAGCATTGAGGACCACGTTTGACTAACATTGGAAGCATTGAGGACCAAGTTTGACTAACATTGGAAGCATTGAGGGCCAAGTTTGACTAACATTGGAAGCATCGAGGACCAAGTTTGACTAACATTGGAAGCATCGAAGACCAGGTTTGACTAACATTGGAAGCATTGAGGACCAAGTTTGACTAACATTGGAAGCACTGAGGACCAAGTTTGACTAACATTGGAAGCATTGAGGACCAAGTTTGACTAACATTGGAAGCATCGAGGACCAAGTTTGACTAACATTGGAAGCATCGAAGACAAAGTTTGACTAACATTGGAAGCATTGAGGACCAAGTTTGACTAACATTGGAAGCATCGAGGATCAAGTTTGACTAACATTGGAAGCATTGAGGACCACGTTTGACTAACATTGGAAGCATCGAGGACCAAGTTTGACTAACATTGGAAGCATTGAGGACCAAGTTTGACTAACATTGGAAGCACTGAGGACCAAGTTTGACTAACATTGGAAGCATTGAGGACCAAGTTTGACTAACATTGGAAGCATTGAGGACCAAGTTTGACTATTATTGGAAGCATTGAGGACCAAGTTTGACTAACATTGGAAGCATCGAGGACCAAGTTTGACAAACATTGGAAGCATCGAGGACCAAGTTTGATTAACATTGGAAGCATTGAGGACCAAGTTTGACTAACATTGGAAGCATCGAGGACCAAGTTTGACTAACATTGAAAGCATCGAGGACCAAGTTTGACTAACATTGAAAGCATCGAGGACCAAGTTTGACTAACATTGGAAGCATCGAGGACCAAGTTTGACTAACATTGGAAGCATCGAGGACCAAGTTTGACTAACATTGGAAGCATCGAAGACCAAGTTTGACTAACATTGGAAGCATCGAGGATCAAGTGACTAACATTGGAAGCATTGAAGACCAAGTTTGACTAACACTGGAAGCATCGAGGACCAAGTTTGACTAACATTGGAAGCATCGAGGACCAAGTTTGATTAACATTGGAAGCATCGAAGACCAGGTTTGACTAACATTGGAAGCATTGAGAACCAAGTTTGACTAACATTGGAAGCATTGAGGACCAAGTTTGACTAACATTGGAAGCATTGAGGACCAAGTTTGACTAACATTGGAAGCATTGAGGACCAAGTTTGACTAACATTGGAAGCATCGAGGACCACGTTTGACTAACATTGGAAGCATCGAAGACCAGGTTTGACTAACATTGGAAGCATTGAGAACCAAGTTTGACTAACATTGGAAGCATTGAGGACCAAGTTTGACTAACATTGGAAGCATTGAGGACCAAGTTTGACTAACATTGGAAGCATCGAAGACCAAGTTTGACTAACATTGGAAGCATCGAGGACCAAGTTTGACTAACATTGGAAGCATTGAAGACCAAGTTTGACTAACATTGGAAGCATCGAGGACCAAGTTTGACTGGAAGCATCGAGGACCAAGTTTGACTAACATTGGAAGCATCGAAGACCAGGTTTGACTAACATTGGAAGCATTGAGAACCAAGTTTGACTAACATTGGAAGCATTGAGGACCAAGTTTGACTAACATTGGAAGCATCGAGGACCAAGTTTGACTAACATTGGAAGCATTGAGGACCAAATTTGACTAACATTGGAAGCATTGATAATTCACAGGAGACGCTGTCTGTTTCTGACACTTTGTTTTGTTTTCTCTATACAGCCTTTCATTTTCTAGAAAAATCCTTCACATGTTTTTTTAATCCTTGGACTTGCTCAAATGTGATACTGTTTCCATGCATGTTAAGTGGATAAGAGTTCCGCTAATCGCCATAGTTTCCGTCTTTGATGTGCTATCTTCACTTCTTATGTTGAATTCCACTTCCGTTGATGCAATTTGACTGGCTTCTGATTTTATTATGTCCATGTAAATGTTTAGCTGCAACGTTGATAGCCCACATCCATGTCGTACTCCTGTACGTGTTTCTAAATCATATGTGATAGCCCACATCCATGTCGTACTCCTGTACTTGTTTCTAAATCATATGTGACTATATCAGTTGTTCTTATTGCACCTTTTATTAACATTGTAACAATACTCTCACATTATATAATAGTTGTCCCTGTATAACAAAGTCTACTATATTGCCCAGAGTTTGTTCCTATAAAACGCCGAGACAGGGCCAAACTTAAAACTAGCTGTAAAACAGGGTGTAAACGTTATGTACAATCTCATAGATTTTGAAGACTTTTTCTGCTTATGCAAGATGTTAGACTAACATATCCTGGCTTCAACTTGACTATTAACGAGGATGCTACTACGCTACATATTTATATTTTCAGAAGTCGAAATATTTGAGAGCATAGCCGGACGGACATAAAAACAAGTCAGTTACCGTTTCATGCACCAGAACATATCTGATGAATCGTAGAGTCTCATGTGAATGTTGAGGGAGGCGACTCTAGGCAGACGTTGGTAGTTGCAAGTCAAGAGTCTATCCACTATGTCTATCGCTTTCTTGTTGTACTCTGGTATTGACGTCAGATGGAGGCTGCAGGACGGACCGAACAGATATTGGGACAGCTGGCAGATATTTAGGTAAGTGTAACATCATCCGTTACAGTCAATCCTGTCAATTCTGTTCTCTGTGAGAGTTTCTTTTCCCTCTGCCTCTCTCTCTCTCTCTATCTCTCTCTCTCATACTGTCATATACCGTCAATATTGTTCTCTTGGAGAGTTTCTTCTCTCTCTGTCTCTCTCTCTCGCTCTGTCTCTGTCTCTCTCTGTCTACTACTGTCATATACCATCAATACTGTTCTCTGGAAGATTTTCTTCTTTCTCTCTCTCTCTCTCTCTCTCTCTCTCATACTGTCATATACCGTCAATATTGATCTCTGTGGGAGTTTCTTCTCTCTCTCTCTGCCTCTCTCACTCTCTCGCTCTGTCTCTCTCTCTCATACTGGCCTATACCACCAATACTGGTTTCTGTGGGAGTTTCTTCTCTATTTCTGTCTCTGCCTATCTCTCTCTACTACTACTACTACTACTACTACTACTACTACTACCACTACCACTACCACTACCACTACCACTACCACTATCACTACTACTACTGCCGTCAATACTGGTCTCTGGTGGAGTTTCTTCTTGGACGAATTCATTGAACAATAACTACAAACCTACCATCGGTCCACCTATCTCACTCTCCATCTTTTAGAGTCCATCTTTATAGACTAGAGCTAAGTAGACCCGCGGCCAGTTAGGCGCCATCTATAGCTGCTCTTAACAAACCATACTTGAGAAAAGGTACAAATAACTTGGCTAGATTTTAAATTTGAATATTGTCCTGGCAGCGACCGTTAAGCCTACTATTTTCGATTCCCAGCCGCCAAGGGATTTTTTACGCGCTGACATTGAACACGGGACTCCGATCTCATTATCTAGAGATCAGGGGAATTTTTATCAGAAGATCCACGTGAACAAAATCTCCACCGTGATTCTAACTCGCGACCTCCGGCACCCGAGGCGGACACCTTACCTCGAGATCACTGAGTCGCCCTATTCTACTATATATTCTACCATACATTCTTTACATTCTACCATACATTCTACTATACATTCTAACATACATTCTACCATACATTCTACTATACATTCTACTATACATTCTACTATACATTCTACTTTACAATCAATTATACATTTTAATATATACTCTCCTATATATTCTACTTTACATTCTACTATACATACTACTATACATTCTTCTATACACTCTTTAACTAAATTCTACTATTCATTCTACTATGCACTCTCGTAAACATTCTACAATTAATTCCACTATACATTACATTATTTATGTTCCTATACATTCTACTATATATTATACTATATATTCTACTGTATGCCCTCTGTTTATTCTACTATACATTCTACTACACACTCTCCTAGACACTCTCCTGTACACTCTCCTATACACTCTCCTTTACACTCTCCTCTACACTCTCCTATACACTCTCTCCTATACACTCTCCTTGACACTCTCCTATGTACTCTCCTTTACACTCTCCTATACACTCTCTCCTAGACACTCTCCTATACACTCTGCTATACACTCTCCTATACACTCTGCTATACAATCTCCTGTACACTCGCATCTACACTCTCCTTTACACTCTCATGTACACTCTCATGTACACTCTCCTGTATACTCTCCTATACACTCTCCTAAATACTCTCCTATACACTCTCCTATATACTCTCCTATTTACTCTCCTATACACTACTGTACACTCTCGTATATACTCTCCTATACACTACTGTACACTCTTATACACTCTCCTATACTCTCTCCAATACACTACTGTACACTCTTATACTCTCTCCTATACACTACTGTACACTCTTATACACTCTCCTATACTCTCCTATACACTACTGTACACTCTCCTATACACTCTCATGTACACTCTCCTATACACTCTCCTATACACTCTACTGTACACTCTCCTGTACACTGTCCTATACACTTTCCTAGACACTCTCCTAAATACTCTCCTATACACTCTCATGTATACTCTCCTATACACTCTCCTAAATACTCTCCTATACACTCTCCTATACACTCTCCCATACACTCTCCTATACATTCTCCTATACATTCTCCTATGCACTCTCCTAGACACTCTCCTATACATTCTCCTATACACTCTCCTATACATTCTCCTATACATTCTCCTATGCACTCTTCTAGACACTCTCCTATACACTCTCCTATACACTCTTCTATACACTCTCCTATACACTCTCCTATACATTCTCCTATGCACTCTCATAGACACTCTCCTATATACTCTCCCAGACACTCTCCTATATACTCTCCTAGACACTCTCCTATACACTCTCCTATGCACTCTCCTATACACTCTCCTAGACATTCTCCTATACACTCTCCTAGACACTCTCCCAGACACTCTCCTATATACTCTCCTAGACACTCTCCTATACACTCTCCTATGCACTCTCCTATACACTCTCCTATGCACTCTCCTATACACTCTCCTAGACACTCTCCTATACACTCTCCTATACACTCTCCTAGAAATTCTCCTATACACTCTCCTAGACACTCTCCTATACACTCTCCTATACACTCTCCTATGCATTCTCCTATACACTCTCCTAGACATTCTCCTATACACTCTCCTATACACTCTCCTATGCACTCTCCTAGACATTCTCCTAGATACTCTCCCAAATACTCTCCTATACACTCTCCTAGACATTCTGCTATACACTCTCCTAGACATTCTCCTATACACTCTCCTAGACATTCTCCCACACACTCTCCTATATACTCTCCTAGACATTCTCCTATATACTCTCCTATACACTCTCCTATATACTCTCCTATATACTCTCCTAGACATTCTCCTATACACTCTCCTATACACTCATATGCACTCTCCTATATACTTTCCTAGACATTCTCCTAAATACTCTCCTATACACTCTCCTATATACTCTCCTATATACTCTCCTAGACATTCTCCTATACACTCTCCTATACACTCATATGCACTCTCCTATATACTCTCCTAGACATTCTCCTATATACTCTCCTATACACTCTCCTATATACTCTCCTAGACATTCTCCTATACACTCTCCTATACACTCATATGCACTCTCCTATATACTTTCCTAGACATTCTCCTAAACACTCTCCTATATACTCTCCTTTACACTCTCTTAAAAATTATCATATTTATTGACCTACAGTCCGAGTGACCCGCTGGGAACTTTGTATATGACAAGAGTAGCACCACTGCCTCACAGACAGCATGTCGTAAGAGAAGACTAACTGTATGACATGACATAACACCGGTCGTGGTTAGGTGGTTTGTTTAGAGAGCATAGATGGCGCCTAACAGGCTGTGGGTCTACTTTGCTCTAGTGTTTGAGACTATTAAGATGGACTCGCACAACGGTTAACCACCCTCATTTAGCGCTTGTCCCAACACAGCGAAGTATTTAGCTACTCGAGCCTGGTCCGCTAAGCAGGAAACCCTTCTCCCGGCTACATCCAGCTCATGCCAGAGCTGGGTGTTGCACATGGGCATCCCTGTAGAAGTACAGGTCCTATAGGACTAAGACTAGTGTCCTACACGCTCTTCTATATGTTCTGCTTTACATTCAACTATACACTTTCATAAATATGCAAATTTACGTTGTGCAATACACTCTAATAGATATTATACTATATGCGCTCCTATAAATGCAACTATGCATTATGCTATACACTCTCCTATACATTCAACTATGCATTATACTATACACTCTCCTATACATTCAACTATGCATTATACTCTCTTATACATTCTTCTTGACACTATATTATTGCCATCATCTTTTCTCATTTAGCTCCAATAAGAGCTTGGTGTTACACCTACAGCTGACCTCCTTGTAGGAAGGAAATGTACATGAAAGCATGCATGCGCTCTTGTTGTAGACGCTTTTGTAGTAGTTTGTTTTCATAATGAGAATGCCAGTCCAGCATACAATTGCTCTTAGTTGCTGTCTAGAACTTACATAGATCTACATCAGACATGTTCCTATTTTATTCAACATTTATTATTTTGTTGTTCTCATCTATTTCTCTATAAAGCGTTTATATTTGTCATCATATATGGTCTAATGTCCCCAAAAGCATAGTTCTCTTTATCTCTATAAAACATATATATGTCACATATTTGGTCTAATTTCCCCAAAAGAATAGTTCTCTTTCTCTCTATGTTGTTGTTATTATTATTTAATAGCTACTGAGCAAGCTTGTTCTTTTCAGCCCAATGCCATTCTCATATAGATACAGGTCTTCTTCAGTTGTTTCACAGTTTCGTAGTATATTGGCAATTTTCAACAGTGCGTGTAAGAAGAATCCTTTCTCTCTATGAAAATATATATTTGTCACCGTATATGGTCTAATGTCCCTAAAAGTTCATAGCTTTTCTGTATGTCTTTGTTGAACACACCACAGAATGGAGGGGCAGGGGTGTTCCTGAGCCTAACAAATGGTAGAAAAATAACACTGTCAGTGGCAACTGGAAAATACTCAAGCAATTTCAGAGCGGAGGCAGAGGCACTGAAGGCTGCAGTAAAAGCAATGCTGACAGGCGAAAGCAATGAAAGCCAGATAGTCCTGTTTACAGATGCCCTGGCCGTAGCTTCAGCACTAAAAAGCCAGAAAAATACTGAACTTAATGATTTAAGAGCAGTGCTCTGTCAACTATGCCAGCAGTCCGCATCAAAAAGAGTAGTGGTACAGTGGGTTCCATCCCACTGTAACATTCAAGGCAAAAAGGAGGCAGACAAACTGGCAAAAGAAGGTGCAAGACTACCACAACCAGGTTCTAGTGTGACATGCGAAGAGTCCAAAAGGTTTATTAGGGCCAAATACATGGCCAAATGGGAAACAGAACATACTGGCTACACAAAAAATGATGCCTATTACCAGTTGAACAGAAGAGAGCAGGTCGTGGTCTTCAGACTCCGCACAGGCCACAATAGACTGAGGTACCATCTATAAAATAAACTGAAGACAGGTGGCACTGACGAATGCACCTGTGGTACAGCGAAAATGACCGCTGAACATTTGCTGCAAAATTGCCCGACATACGAGGACCAGAGAAAGCACATGTTGCCATCACCAGTGGCAACACGAGACAAGCTCTGTGGCAGTGTCGACAGTCTCAGGATGACAGCTGCTTTCTTCAAACAAATACAAATTGACGTTTGACAACGTACGAAGAAGAAGAAGAAGTATGTCTTTGTTGTTGTTGTTGTTGTTGTTGTTGTGAAGGCCCATAATGAGTAGGTTTGCTCTTTTGTGCGCCCTGAAAAGGGCGTTAACTGGCGGGCTGTAGTAGGTATCCTCACATCCCGAGCCTGCTGATATAGGTGCACACTTGGGTCCTCCATGAGGTTTTTCTATGCTTGTCTTCATCTGCGTATCGCTCACTACTACATAGATCACGTCGATCCCTCACAGCAAGGCTGCCAAGAAAAACAGCCCGTTTCCAAGGAGACATGTGTGGAAGGCAGGTGGGGGTCTTTGTCACTATATTTTGCCTGACCCTGATTAACATGTTTGATCAGTATGTTTTGCCTGACCCTGACTAACATGTCTGATCAGTATGTTTTGCCTGACCCTGACTAGCATGTTTGATCAGTATATTTTGCCTGACCCTGACTAACATGTTTGATCAGTATGTTTTGCCTGACCCTGACTAACATGTTTGATCAGTATGTTTTGCCTGACCCTGACTAACATGTTTGATCAGTATATTTTGCCTGACCCTGACTAACATGTTTGATCAGTATGTTTTGCCTGACCCTGACTAACATGTCTGATCAGTATGTTTTGCCTGACCCTGACTAACATGTTTGATCAGTATATTTTGCCTGACCCTGACTAACATGTTTGATCAGTATATTTTGCCTGACCCTGACTAACATGTTTGATCAGTATGTTTTGCCTGACCCTGACTAACATGTTTGATCAGTATATTTTGCCTGACCCTGACTAACATGTTTGATCAGTATGTTTTGCCTGACCGTGACTAACATGTTTGATCAGTATGTTTTGCCTGACTCTGACTAACATGTTTGATCAGTATATTTTTCCTGACCCTGACTAACATGTTTGATCAGTATGTTTTGCCTGACCCTGACTAACATGTTTGATCAGTATATTTTGCCTGACCCTGACTAACATGTTTGATCAGTATGTTTTGTCTGACCCTGACTAACATGTCTGATCAGTATGTTTTGCCTGACCCTGACTAACATGTTTGATCAGTATGTTTTGCCTGACCCTGACTAACATGTTTGATCAGTATATTTTGCCTGACCCTGACTAACATGTTTGATCAGTATGTTTTGCCTGACCCTGACTAACATGTTTGATCAGTATGTTTTGCCTGACCCTGACTAACATGTTTGATCAGTATATTTTGCCTAACCCTGACTAACATGTTTGATCAGTATATTTTGCCTGACCCTGACTAACATGTTTGATCAGTATGTTTTGCCTGACCCTGACTAACATGTCTGATCAGTATGTTTTGCCTGACCCTGACTAACATGTTTGATCAGTATGTTTTGCCTGACCCTGACTAACATGTTTGATCAGTATATTTTGCCTGACCCTGACTAACATGTTTGATCAGTATGTTTTGCCTGACCCTGACTAACATGTTTGATCAGTATGTTTTGCCTGACCCTGACTAACATGTTTGATCAGTATGTTTTGCCTGACCGTGACTAACATGTTTGATCAGTATGTTTTTCCTGACCCTGACTAACATGTTTGATCAGTATATTTTGCCTGACCCTGACTAACATGTTTGATCAGTATGTTTTGCCTGACCCTGACTAACATGTTTGATCAGTATATTTTGCCTGACCCTGACTAACATGTTTGATCAGTATGTTTTGCCTGACCCTGACTAACATGTTTGATCAGTATATTTTGCCTGACCCTGACTAACATGTCTGATCAGTATATTTTGCCTGACCCTGACTAACATGTTTGATCAGTATGTTTTGCCTGACCCTGACTAACATGTTTGATCAGTATATTTTCCTGACCCTGACTAACATGTTTGATCAGTATGTTTTGCCTGACCCTGACTAACATGTCTGATCAGTATGTTTTGCCTGACCCTGACTAACATGTTTGATCAGTATGTTTTGCCTGACCCTGACTAACATGTTTGATCAGTATATTTTGCCTGACCCTGACTAACATGTTTGATAAGTATGTTTTGCCTGACCCTGACTAACATGTTTGATCAGTATATTTTGCCTGACCCTGACTAACATGTTTGATCAGTATGTTTTGCCTGACCCTGACTAACATGTTTGATCAGTATGTTTTGCCTGACCCTGACTAACATGTTTGATCAGTATATTTTGCCTGACCCTGACTAACATGTTTGATCAGTATGTTTTGCCTGACCCTGACTAACATGTCTGATCAGTATGTTTTGCCTGACCCTGACTAACATGTTTGATCAGTATATTTTGCCTGACCCTGACTAACATGTTTGATCAGTATATTTTGCCTGACCCTGACTAACATGTTTGATCAGTATGTTTTGCCTGACCCTGACTAACATGTTTGATCAGTATATTTTGCCTGACCCTGACTAACATGTTTGATCAGTATGTTTTGCCTGACCGTGACTAACATGTTTGATCAGTATGTTTTGCCTGACTCTGACTAACATGTTTGATCAGTATATTTTTCCTGACCCTGACTAACATGTTTGATCAGTATGTTTTGCCTGACCCTGACTAACATGTTTGATCAGTATATTTTGCCTGACCCTGACTAACATGTTTGATCAGTATGTTTTGTCTGACCCTGACTAACATGTCTGATCAGTATGTTTTGCCTGACCCTGACTAACATGTTTGATCAGTATGTTTTGCCTGACCCTGACTAACATGTTTGATCAGTATATTTTGCCTGACCCTGACTAACATGTTTGATCAGTATGTTTTGCCTGACCCTGACTAACATGTTTGATCAGTATGTTTTGCCTGACCCTGACTAACATGTTTGATCAGTATATTTTGCCTAACCCTGACTAACATGTTTGATCAGTATATTTTGCCTGACCCTGACTAACATGTTTGATCAGTATGTTTTGCCTGACCCTGACTAACATGTCTGATCAGTATGTTTTGCCTGACCCTGACTAACATGTTTGATCAGTATGTTTTGCCTGACCCTGACTAACATGTTTGATCAGTATATTTTGCCTGACCCTGACTAACATGTTTGATCAGTATGTTTTGCCTGACCCTGACTAACATGTTTGATCAGTATGTTTTGCCTGACCCTGACTAACATGTTTGATCAGTATGTTTTGCCTGACCGTGACTAACATGTTTGATCAGTATGTTTTTCCTGACCCTGACTAACATGTTTGATCAGTATATTTTGCCTGACCCTGACTAACATGTTTGATCAGTATGTTTTGCCTGACCCTGACTAACATGTTTGATCAGTATATTTTGCCTGACCCTGACTAACATGTTTGATCAGTATGTTTTGCCTGACCCTGACTAACATGTTTGATCAGTATATTTTGCCTGACCCTGACTAACATGTCTGATCAGTATATTTTGCCTGACCCTGACTAACATGTTTGATCAGTATGTTTTGCCTGACCCTGACTAACATGTTTGATCAGTATATTTTCCTGACCCTGACTAACATGTTTGATCAGTATGTTTTGCCTGACCCTGACTAACATGTCTGATCAGTATGTTTTGCCTGACCCTGACTAACATGTTTGATCAGTATGTTTTGCCTGACCCTGACTAACATGTTTGATCAGTATATTTTGCCTGACCCTGACTAACATGTTTGATAAGTATGTTTTGCCTGACCCTGACTAACATGTTTGATCAGTATATTTTGCCTGACCCTGACTAACATGTTTGATGAGTATGTTTTGCCTGACCGTGACTAACATGTTTGATCAGTATGTTTTGCCTGACCCTGACTAACATGTTTGATCAGTATATTTTGCCTGACCCTGACTAACATGTTTGATCAGTATGTTTTGCCTGACCCTGACTAACATGTTTGATCAGTATATTTTGCCTGACCCTGACTAACATGTTTGATCAGTATGTTTTGCCTGACCCTGACTAACATGTTTGATCAGTATATTTTGCCTGACCCTGACTAACATGTTTGATCAGTATGTTTTGCCTGACCCTGACTAACATGTTTGATCAGTATGTTTTGCCTGACCCTGACTAACATGTTTGATCAGTATGTTTTGCCTGACCCTGACTAACATGTTTGATCAGTATATTTTGCCTGACCCTGACTAACATGTTTGATCAGTATGTTTTGCCTGACCCTGACTAACATGTCTGATCAGTATGTTTTGCCTGACCCTGACTAACATGTTTGATCAGTATATTTTGCCTGACCCTGACTAACATGTTTGATCAGTATGTTTTGCCTGACCCTGACTAACATGTCTGATCAGTACGTTTTGCCTGACCCTGACTAACATGTTTGATCAGTATGTTTTGCCTGACCCTGACTAACATGTTTGATCAGTATATTTTGCCTGACCCTGACTAACATGTTTGATCAGTATATTTTGCCGTACCCTGACTAACATGTTTGATCAGTATGTTTTGCCTGACCCTGACTAACATGTTTGATCAGTATGTTTTGCCTGACCAGACGTTAATCTCCTTGTCCTCTGTATGTCTATTAAACAAATACATTTGTCACCTTATACGGCTTAATACCCAGTGGTTTTCCGGGGTCTATGTGTATGACAAGGACAAGAATAGCACCACTGACCCACAGAGAGCATATGGTAAGAGGCGACTAACTGTATGACATGGCATAACCCCCAGGCCATGGTTAGGGGTTTTGTTAAGAGCAGCATAGATGGCGCCTAACAGGCTGTGGGTCTGCTTTGCTCTAGTGTGAGTCTATTAAGATGGACTCGCACATCAGTTAACCACCCTCCATAGTGGAGTAATAAGCTGCTCAATCCTAGCCCGCTAAGCAGGAAATCCTTCTCCTGGCTACATCCAGCTCACACTCGAGATGGAACCTGCACAAGGGATTATGGAACCTGCACAGGGGATTATGGAACCTGCACAAGGGATTATGGAACCTGCAAAGGGGATTATGGAACCTGCACAGGGGATTATGGAACCTGCACAGGGGATTATAGAACCTGCACATGGGATTATGCCCCTGAAGAAGTACAGGTTGACTAAGACTAAGACCGCTTAATGTCCCATAAAATAGATCTTCTATTTACTTCTATAAAACATATATATTGGTTACGTTATAGGATATCTCCTCAAAATATAGCCTACATTTCGGTCTATAAAACATATATAGTTGTCACTGTATATGGTCTAACATCCCCCAAAACATATCTTCCCTTTCGGTTTATAATACATGTATAGTTGTACCCGTATATGGTCTAATGTCTCCCAAAGCATATCTTCCCTTTCGATTTATAATACATGTATAGTTGTCACCGTATATGGTCTAATGCCCCCCAAAACATATCTTCCCTTTCGGTTTATAATACATGTATAGTTGTCACCTTATATGGTCTAATGTCCCCCAAAATATAGCTTCCTTTTTTCATAATGTGTGTATTTGTAATCTGTAACCCTGGTATTCAATCAGTCTAGATTGAATTCAATCAGGTAGATCAGTTTAAAATTAGAGGTCTTTTGTAATGGAGTATCGTGCTGGACCAATCGCTTTACTTAGTTTATCTCTCCTTCTGATTGGTGAATGCTTAAAGTCGTAGGACCACCAGGATATGAATTGTTATGTCCATTTACTGTCAGAAAAGCGTACTTCATGCCACGCCCATCAGCGTTTTATTCATAAAGCGGTTTCTACGACGTCATGATTTCCGTGCTGTGAACTACATCCGCAGGAAAGACTGTCAATTCTAATTGTTCTATTGTCCATTCCTTAAGTTGAAGCATCTCTGCAGCTGATGCATGTATGTTCCCTACCTTGCAGCCATATATCCTGACTGGAATAACAATGCTCATGTAGGTGGGCCGGGATAAATGTCCGGGTCAAGATGGCATACATCTAAAACTGCTGTTTGAAATTAGAGACCTGTTAGCAAAACCATTGGCTATATTATATTCTCAAATACGTGCGAAAGGGGTTGTTCCAGAGGATTTAAAAGATGCAGAAGTGATCCTCTTGTTCAAAAAAGACTAAAAAAACAGATTCACCTAATTATAGATCGGTGAGTTTGACGAACATTGTCTGCAAAATTTTAGTCAATAATCAAAGAACACATTGTAATACACTTGGACACATTTATTTTAGTCAAGAATAGTCAGCGTGGATTTACTAGAGGGAGGTTGTGCTTCATCTTTTAGAATTCATAGAGGAGGTTATTAAAATGATAGATATAGACGAACCAGTGGATGTTATTCATCTAGATTTTGCAAAGGCTTTTGATAGAGCACCTTCTCAAAGATTGTTTAGGAATTAAAATTACACGAAATAGGTGGCGAAGTTGCCAAATGGATTGAAAATTGGTTAACGGGAAGAAGGCAGAGAGTAGCAAATGAGAAATTGTATAAGGAAAAAGTGGAGTGTCACTGGGCTCTGTTTTGGGACGAATTTTGTTCTTGATATGTATAAACGATTCAGACAATGATATCGGATCCATGATTGCAAAATTCGCGGATGACACAAAACTATGCTGAGGTGTATCATCTTAAGCAGAGGTGGATATACTGAGGTCGGATTTGGGGAAAAATAAAGCATGGTCTGACAGCTGGCAGAAGGAGTTTAATGTAGATACATGTACAGTCCTCCACATGTTTAGATCCAGTATGAAATATAATTACAAGATGAGAGAAAACTATATTAGGAAGATAGAAAAGGAAAGGTACCTATGGGTACAATAGATCACAAAGGTAAGGTAGGGAACGGCGTGGGCTAGTGGTTAAGTGATACGGCTCACAACCAGGACGTGCTGGATTCGATCCCTATCACAGCACCGGCCGTTACCCCGGGGAAGCAAACCCTTAGAAAATGCAGGAGGAAGCAGGCCCTTACAAAAAATGCATGCTGAAGTCGGATGCACTGAGCCGACAGGCGCAAAATACAAACTATAGTGCAACGCATACCTCCTTAGGGATTAGAGAAATAGGGGGAAGCCAGAACAAAAAATAAAGGTAAAGTGAGTGAGCAAGTCCAGGTAGCAGTGAAAAGGTTAAATGCAATGTTAGGTATGTTAAAAAGAAATATTAAACATAGGAGCAATGAAGGGATAGTCAAACTGTATAAAGCATTAGTTGGACCTAGATTGGAGTACTGTGTACAGGTGTGGAGTCCTTATCATTGAGGGGATGTAAACATGCTGTAAAGGATTCAAAGAAGAACGTCAAAACTGATAGTGGGATTCCAGAATTGCAGTTATGAGGATAGACTCAGAAAAACCGGCCTACAGCGTCTAGAAAAGACCAGACTCTGAGGTGATTTACTACAGGTTTATAAGATAATCAACGAAAATGATAAATTATACTATAACATTTTTTTCAAAGTACAGCCACCTACAAGAAGAGGGCTCAGCTATAAATAAATTAAAGAAAGGTCCAGGTTAGATGCTAGAACATATTTGTTTTTAGTCAGAAAGTGGTGAATGCTTGGAATGCATTGTCAGAGGAAATAGTGGGACCACGGCAGTTAATGCTTTCAAGAATATATTGGATGCACATACTTATTTTTAGATCAGCTGGTTGTATACCGACTCTGCAGTCTTCTAAAGAAGTTAAATTAAGTTAAGAATATGTGAGCCTTTACTTTGACCTTTTTCCATCTGATAAGGAATGGGTTTGAAACGAGTAATACTGAGCTCTTTCGTGTAATCTGCCGATTTATTATAAAGTGGCTCAGATAAATGTACGAACCTACATTTTCAATGGAAGTCGGTTCACAATCACTCTTGTGAAACGCTTGTACGTGGATGATAACCAATAAATTGGACTGTAGTTTACCATTTTTTCAGTAATCGGATCAGTAATCTGATAACATTATTAAATAATAAGAATAAATGAATACATGATGTCTGTTCTTTGTTTAGCTTTGATTTCCATTACACAATATTTCGTTTTCACTTCTTCTTACTTTTGTTATTCATGAATCTCGCCAGCGTACATAACTGTACTCACTATCTGTGTCTGTCTCACTTCCTGGTACTTAATTCTACTCACTATCTGTGTCTGTTTCACTTCCTGGTACAAACTGTACTCAATATATGTGTCTGTCTCACGTCCTGGTAGATAGTTCTACTTACTATATGTCTCACTTCCTGGTACAAACTGTACGTACTATGTGTGTCTCACGTCCTGGTACAAACTGTACTTACTATGCGTGTCTCACTTCCTAGTTCAAACTGTACTTACTATATGTGTCTAACTTCCTGGTACAAATTATACTTACTATGTGTGTCTAACTTCCTGGTACAAACTGTACTTACTATGTGTGTCTAACTTCCTTGTACAAACTGTACTTACTATGTGTGTCTCACGTCCTGGTACAAACTGTACTTACTATGTGTCTCTAACTTCCTGGTACATAATAGTACTTACTATGTGTCTCTAACTTGCGAGTACAAACTGTACTTACTATGTGTGTCTCATTTCCTGGTACAAACTGTACTTACTATGTGTGTCTCACGTCCTGGTACAAACTGTACTTACTACGTGTCTTTAACTTCCTGGTACAAACTGTACTTACTATGTGTGTCTAACTTCCTGGTACAAACTGTACTTACTATGTGTGTCTAACTTCCTGGTACAAACTGTGCTTACTATGTGTGTCTAACTTCCTGGTACAAACTGTACTTATTATGTGTGTCTCACTTCCTGGTACAAACTGTACTTACTATGTGTCTCTAACTTCCTGGTACATATTAGTACTTACTATGTGTGTCTCACTTCATGGTACAAACTGTACTTACTATGTGTCTTTAACTTCCTGGTACAAACTGTACTTACTATGTGTGTCTCACGTCCTGATACAAACTGTACTTACTATGTGTCTCTAACTTCCTGGTACAAACTAGACTTACTATGTGTGTCTCACGTACTGGTACAAACTGTACTTACTATGCGTGTCTCGCGTCCTGGTACAAACTGTACTGACTATGTGTGTCTCACGTCCTGGTACAAACTGTACTCACTATGTGTGTCTCACCTCCTGGTACAAACTGTACTCACTATGTGTGTCTCACGTACTGGTACAAACTGTACTTACTATGCGTGTCTCACGTCCTGGTACTCTGCCTGAAGTGGCTCGTACAGCTTGGCCAGGTTATGGAGCGGCTCGTAGTACATGTAGACATGCTTCTGCTGTTTGATTATTTCTGCCGTTAGGCTGGAGCCACTTCGACCGTACGTCAGTAATATGACTTGTTGGTGTGCGTGTTTGTTCTGTGGATTGTGTGATTGTAGCAGAGAGATAGAGCGCTGGCATTTCGTGGCAAAGGTACCTAGAGTAATGTTAGGAGTTGCAAAAGTACCCAGAGTAATGTTAAGAGTGACAACGCTATCTAGAGTAATGTTATGTGTGGGAAAGGTACTTATAGTAATGTTAGAAGTGAGAAATGTGCTTAGAGTAATGTTAAGAATGGCAAAAGTATCTTGAGTAATGTTAAGAATGGCAAAAGCATCTAGAGTAATGTTAAGAGTGAGAAAGGTACCTAGAGTAATGTTAAGAGTGAGAAAAGTACATAGAGTAATGTTAATATTGAGAAAGCTACCCAGAGTAATGTTAGGAGTGCGAAAGGTACCTAGAGTAATGTTAGGAGTGAGAAAGCAGCGAGGAAGGTAACTGGCCACCACGTCTCATAAAATACTAAGAACTAGCTAAATAAAGCCTCAAACGCTTCATCCCTGACAGCAGTGCCTGCGTTTAGACTACCTTAACTTCCGTTGATCACAATTACAGCGCATGCAAACCTTCCAGATTAGGTTAAGTAATGAGTCAAATATGGTCACAAAGTGCTAACTACAATTCTTATCCTGTCATTATTTTGGTTATCAACTAATTATATTAATAATCCCTTCTTATATGATTCGCTAGTTCAGCATTGTTGTTATGTGTTGTCCCTGATGAAGGCCTATTGGTCGTAACGTAGATTTCATTCGTGTTTTCGTCTCGGTGCGGTATCCGACCATACCCATTTCTTTTAAAATTTTTGTTAAATCTAATTAACTTTCAACATTTTTTTTCCATTTATTTTGTCTCACTGGTTATCAACTACAAACTCTTCTCCGTCTGCGACGGTCCTGAAATGGACGTTGTAACATTATGCTGTACGAGCGTAACTCTGTAACCATGTTACAAATTAATATGGGATAGCAGAAACAAATAGTTGGTAGTTTCTAAAGGTGGCAGTAACATCCAGCTTTGTTTTTACAGTAGGCAGCTGACGCTAGGTGGCAGCAACATCCAGCTTTGTTTTTACAGTAGGCAGCTGACGCTAGGTGGCAGCAACATCCAGCTTTGTTTTTACTGTAGGCAGCTGACGCTAGGTGGCAGCAACATCCAGCTTTGTTTTTACTGTAGGCAGCTGACGCTAGGTGACAGCAACATCCAGCTTTGTTATTACTGTAGGCAGCTGACGCTAGGTAGGTGTCGCATGCACGTGCGTGGCCCTGATACAAAACGAGGTCGTGTTCACAGAGGGCACAGTCACAGAACAGCGTGCTGGTGTAGGTCGTGTTCACAGAGGGCACAGTCACAGAACAACGTGCTGGTGTAGGTCGTGTTCACAAAGGGCACAGTCACAGAACAACGTGCTGGTGTAGGTCGTGTTCGCAGAAGGCACAGTCACAGAACAGCGTGCTGGCGTAGGTCGTGTTTATTTGTTTGTTTTTGTGGGGGGGGGGGGTGTGAGGGAGGGAGGGAGGGGATGCCAAAAAAATGGATCTTTTTGCAACGGATATTCATAAAGGCATTCTTAATGTTTACGGTGAAAAATGTTTGTTGTGTAAAGCGGTGTACAACTGGATTGATAAATTTTTTTAAGGACTATCAAAAATTATTCACAAAACCCGTACTAGTTGTCTTGTTCACATTGAAACAGAAGTATCTGTGCAGAGGGTGAGGGAGATGATTCGAAATGACAGGCGAATAACGATGTACAGTGAGGTGACTGCAGTAGGGTGTTCGCGTGGTTTAGCCTTCAGTATAACGCACGATCGATCGAGTTTCCAGAAAGTGTGCTCGCGATGGGTATCCGGACAATTGACTTACGAACACTAAATTAACAGAATGGGCCTGTTCTTGCACTGATAAAGCAACCTCTACACCTCACGGTAGAAGAGGAGCGACTAAGTAAGTACTGATAAAGCAACCTCTACACCTCACGGTAGAAGAGGAGCGACTAAGTAAGTACTGATAAAGCAACCTCTACACCTCACGGTAGAAGAGGAGCGACTAAGTAAGCACTGATAAAGCAACCTCTACACCTCACGGTAGAAGAGGAGCGACTAAGTAAGCACTGATAAAGCAACCTCTACACCTCACGGTAGAAGAGGAGCGACTAAGTAAGCACTGATAAAGCAATGGGCTAAGTGCCAAATTGTTTGTGGAAATTATGTTGAGAAATAAGGGACCATGTAGGTGCAAAAACAAATTCTTTTCAAGTTTGTATTTCATTTAGTTTATTTTTTTTAATACCCGCGTGTGACCTATTTAATGACTTGCCCTCGTCTGGTTACAGTGAGTCTGCGATATCTGGGTCTCTCTGCCCCGACACATCCGGCTTTAGTACGCCATGTTTAGGAATGTGTTTGCTTTTCCATCTTTCGACTCAGCTGTTCGCTCGTCATAGTCGCGTGCTCCGTGTTGCTGATGTCTCTGTTTGTTAATATAGATACCTTGTTAGGAAATCAATGCAATTGTCCTTCGGGGGGTGTATGTAATGAGTAAAGACTCTACATTTTAGAATTACCAACAGTTGCAAGTTGAAGATGAGCTTCTGCATTTGTTAACCGGGATTTATATTTTGTTTGATTAATGTTTAAAAATGGAAGAGAGAAAGGAACAGACACAGGCACAAGTTGAAGTGAATCTGGAAGGCGAGCGGAGTAACCATAGTGTAGGCCTTGGTATTGGATGTATCACATCCGAGCTCCCATCTAAAAAAAAACAAGTATGTTATGAATGATCGTATCCCTCTGTCTAAAACATTTCCAAAAGATACCTGCAATCAAGTTTTCCTAGAAAATTAACAGAAACTTCAAAGCAACAATGGAGTACTACATGTAAGAGGCTGGCTTGTGTTCAGCTCAGTTCATCCCGTAACCCATCAGGTCGTTGGGGCACACACGAAGACACTCCCAAAATCACACGCCATCCCTCTCTGTCTGTCGCCGCCTGACGTATCTCACCGGGACGAAGGTCTGACCACTCAGTGATGTTGTCCACCCATCTCTTCCTTGGACGTCCTCGCCCTCTCTGTCCCGGTACGGAACCAAAGAATACCGAGTTGGGAATTCCGTTGGACCTCGCGACGTGCCCGACTAGGCCATCTTTCGTCTTTTGATAGCTGTGAACAGATCTTCAAAAGCATAGATTTCGTTTTTGTCCTCATGTGTGATTCTTAGGCTTGAAATTACCTGGTGGCGCCCATCTCCTCTCCAAGCTGCGGTGGGCCAACATCTGCATTTAACCTGGAGGAGCCCGTCCTCCCAGGCAAGCCATTGCCTCGTTAGCCTAGAGCCTCACGGTTCTAGTTGCCCAGTGTGTACCCCGAGGAGATGAGGTCGGCTTGTGAGCTCATTTAATCAGCAGACTACTAATTTCACTTTTCACTCTTCCAGGGAAGAGCTAGCCGGCCTCATCGCCACTGGAATGTGATGTCGAGCATGAGCACACCTTACATACCTGGCTTGTGTAGAGTCAATAAAAATAAGTGTTATATTGATTTCCATGTCGATTATTTGAGCACAAGACAGTCAATAGTTTCAACATTAACACTTCTGTGTAAACATCTGTGTTGGTATCTGCTGAAAGCTGGAATTCTAAAGGAAATTGCTGCAATCTTTCCTGTAAGACATGAACAAGGATTTAGTCCCAGACAACGTGGCCTAGCTTGGCGAAGACTAAAATGGCGCCTACTGTGCTCAGGCGGGAATTGACACCTTCATAAAAGCGTCAATCAAAACTGAAGCTGTGAAACGGTCTTGTAGAGTATGTCAGCGTTGTTGCACTTCTCTTGGTGGAACGTGGTCTGATTTGCCACACATAAAAATAGTTCAGGCAAGCTTTTTTTTTTTGTAAAGTCAATACTAAGCCTATGTACATATTTGTTCTTTTTTTTAAAAACAAAGCTAATAATTACAACTTCTGATGATCAGTTGTATTGCAACCAACAAGGATATGCCAATGTGTATTATTTCTCGTAATCTGCATTTCAGCGTGAACAAAGATGTTCAAATAAAATGTGATTTTTGTTTATGCTCTTGTCGTTTAGAAACATAGTTTTTATGAAGGTAGTATAGGAGCAGAAAGTCTCAAACACAGAGAATCAGCTGAACACTCCACTCCAGCCCTCTCTCGTCTTCCATAAACTTGATCTTACTGACCACATATCTTGGCATAAAATAGGTGTGGATAAAATGGTGATAGGTTGTTAAGCAGCCAAAGGCATGTACATTGATTTTTAAATACCATTTATAACAGCGCCATCTAGTGGTACAGATGGTTGCGATACAATTAATGAGGGTACTAAACATTGAACAACTCAAGCTTGTTATCAATGGCACTGTCCTTTGTCGTGCCACAACTTCTACATCCACAACAGAAACGGATATCAAACACAATAATGTCAACCAATCCAATGAGGGTTCAAATGATGAGGAAACGTTTACGATTGGTGGACAAGCTTACACATTTGAACTGTGGTCTGGCTGTTTTGTTTGGTCTGTACGATGACATCGACCTTGGCTTCGCGCGGACTGTTGAGGTTCTGGACAGCAGGATTTCAACTGTAGAATGTTGACAGATTTATTTGGCTGGGCGAACATGTTAACAATAAATGAATCAGTCAAGCACTCTCTCTTTCTGATTTATTACTTCGAAGGCAATCCAACCTTTTATTAGTACATGTCCTCTTGGTCAGAGTGCCGCGACAATTCCCTTAATTTATTTTTGTTTTTTCGCTTTTTACTTGTTCGCCTGTTTCCAAATGCTGAGTGAGCTGTATTGTGTGTTGCGCCCCAAAACACGGTGAATCCGAAATCAGTAGTCCCCAAGGGGTATGCCGGGGTCTTTGTGTATGACAAAGACAAGAATAGCACCACTGCCCCTCAGAGAGCATGTGATAATAAGTTACTAACTGTGTGACATGGCATAACACCGGCCATGGTTAGGTGGTTTGTTAAGAGTATCATAGGTGTCGCCTAACAGGCTGCGGGTGTACTTTGCTCTAGTGTTTGAGTCTATTAAGATGAACACGCACATCGGTTTACCACCATCCAAGAAACTGGTTGTATCCAGACTCTGCAGTCTTCTAAACCAGTATAAAGACCTTAAGTTCAGCACGAACTTTTAAAATGTGTTTACGTCCCACAATGGAACCACAGTTCTGTAACGAATCCGAACACAAGTGTGTTTGGGTTGTGATCTGTGCCCCAAACCGCTTTGTCCCTCCAACTCCATCTGAAGGCTGGTCTTCATCTACGTGTGTTACTGATATCATGCCAAACAGGGATTAATGATATAAGTTAGCAAAATAATAGTAGTGTCTAATCCAAAGGACATAACGTATGTGAACATTAAAATAAATATTTTACCCTACAAGGAGATGGTTCAAATCCTTCCATAAAAATGTCTACAAATATATCAGTTAATATATGGTCGGGAGCAAACCTGAACCCCCCTAGTTTCTAGTCTTGGAGGGTGAGAAATCCACATTACCACAGCAAACACCCACCACAACATTGGAACTTGCACCCTAGGGTCGAAGATTCGTGGAAAAACAACAGTAAGTGATCGGTAGGAAGTTGTAGCGCGCGAGAGACAGGATGAGTTTAAATTGGATGTGGGGGGGGGGGGGAGGTGGTGCTCGTGCGTGTGTGTGTGACGATGACGTTGCTAGTCCCATGTACAACTTTCTTTAGTCGCCTTTTACAACTTGTATGGTTGGGTAGTGGGCATAGTATGTCCCAGTAAGGGATCTACTCAGAGAACTGGCCTGCTTTGCTTACCCCTTATGAGTACTGTAAATATGACAAGAGACGCCACACAGGAACACATAAAGTGACGATAGCTGAACACTTGTCTAACACAACACACTGCTTTCAGAGATCTGTGAACAAAAGATGGAGTTTACCATAACATTATAAATATATATGTGTATGTGGCAAATATATGTATATATATTCCGTATATACACTTACTCTGTGTCGAACCACTGCAACCTAAGGGCTCTTATACACATCGACTAGACAATGCAACCTAAGGGCTCTTATACACATCGACTAGACAATGCAACCTAAGGGCTCTTATACACATCGACTAGACAATGCAACCTAAGGGCTCTTATACACATCGACTAGACAATGCAACCTAAGGGCTCTTATACACATCGACTAGACAATGCAACCTAAGGGCTCTTATACACATCGACTAGACAATGCAACCTAAGGGCTCTTATACACATCGACTAGACAATGCAACCTAAGGGCTCTTATACACATCGACTAGACAATGCAACCTAAGGGCTCTTATACACATCGACTAGACAATGCAACCTAAGGGCTCTTATACACATCGACTAGACAATGCAACCTAAGGGCTCTTATACACATCGACTAGACAATGCAATCTCGTCATGTACAAGCCGTTGTCATTCTAAGCAGCAAAAGCTAAACATGGGATATATGTTTCCTCTTCTGCACGCTGAAAGCTATGCTTCCCATTGGATCTTAAATGCGAATAGTTACAAATGCTTAGAAACAGGTTGAATTTAGAAATGGCCAGAAACAGCGACGGCTTGGTGATTCCCATTCGAGCAACTAGGTGGTTGGTTGAATGATGAATATGGGATCACGATGCTGAGCAGTACATGAGCAGTGGTCAGCGACCCATAGCTGACTGCTAGCCTCAGGGCCAGCGAACCAGAGCTGCCAAGACCCTTCTACACCTCCACGCGGTGATCCTGGATAACAGGCTACAGCAGGGCAGACTGGCTTAGGAGAAGGGATCGAAAAGGGAATGCTAACCCGGTACTAAAAAAATTCTTTCGAAGTCGGAGTGTTGTACCGAAAGGTGCAAATATCGCAGCCAAGCTGTAAACTACGACACAACGCATTCCGTTCTCTGGACTACATTCAGCTACTTACCCTTTCAGGGTTTGGTAGTGGGAGATTGAGAACGAACGAAGAAGAATAAGAAGAATGATGAATATATACTCTCACACACGTACACGCACGCGCTCGTGCACACACACACACATGTATGTGAATGAGTGCGTCGGTCAGTGGGTATGTGTATGTGAGAGGGAGAGAGAAATTGAGATAGAAAGAGATAAACAAGAGTCGACTATTTCAATTAAAAAATGACTAGCAGATCCAGTTTCAATTTGATAGGCGTTGACGTCAAGGTTGCTTGTGTTGGTAACGCTATAGTTGTGTTGGACAACGCTATAGTTGTGTTGGACAACGCTATAGTTGTGTTGAACAACGCTATAGTTGTGGCAGACAAGGCTAAAGTTGTGGCAGACAACGCTTAAGTTGTGGCAGACAACGCTTAAGTTGTGGCAGACAACGCTATAGTTGTGTCGGGCAACACTATAATTGTGTCGGGGAACGCTATAATTGTGGCAGACAACGCTATAGTTGTGTCGGGCAACACTATAATTGTGTCGGGGAACGCTATAATTGTGGCAGACAACGCTATAATTGTGTCGAGCAACGCTATAATTGTGGCAGACAACGCTATAGTTGTGTTTGACTCTACAAAAAAGTCCATTTGTCAACTTGTAATTTAAACGACGATTAAGCACCTGGTGTGATAATGTTGGGAAGACAATACCTGACTAAATAATCTCAAGGTCTACACATGAAAAACAGAAATAATAGGATGACAGTACCTAACAGAGCAACACGCCATTAAAGAGAACTCAGACGTAGGGTTGATGTTGAACAAACAGCGGTCTTGTTTTTGTGGGAAGATGATGTTGTATTGTCCATGGTGGTCTTGTTTTTGTGGGAAGAATATGATGTTATTTGGTCCGTGGTGGTCTTGTTTTTGTGGGAAGAATATGATGTTGTATGGTCCGTGGTGGTCTTGTTTTTGTGGGAAGAATATGATGTTGTATGGTCCGGGATGGTGTTGTTTAGGTTGGAAGAATATGATGTTGTATGGGTCGTGGTGGTGTTGTTTATGTGGGAAGAATATGATGTTGTATGGTCCGTGGTGGTCTTGTTTTTGTGGGAAGAATATGATGTTGTATGGTCCGGGATGGTGTTGTTTAGGTTGGAAGAATATGATGTTGTATGGGTCGTGGTGGTGTTGTTTATGTGGGATGAATTTGATGTTGTATGGGTTGTGGTGGTGTTTATGTGAGAAAAATTTGATGGACCGTGGAGGTGTTGTATGGGCCGTGGGTGTGTTGTGTATGTGGGAACAGAAGTTGAACTCCGTATCATTGCCATAAAAAGTGAGAGTCCTACCACTGCGTTAATGAGACGATCTGAAATGACGGGTCTTATTAAGCGAACAAATGAAAGAAAAATATATCTTGTCATTTATGGCAGCTGTGTGACGCGTGACTTATCAGAACATAAATGGAATAACCCGTGACGTAGGATAATAATGTATAATTGAAGACATAATCATCATCTGATTGATCAGTCCTAAGACTGGTTGTAACGTTGTCTGAGTATGTCTGTCCATATGACCCTATCCTCTGTTTCTGTTTCTAAGAATCGACGTCACTGCACTCCGGGTATACCCATAGGTGCTCAGTCTTTCTCATCAAATGGCGTAAGGTATGGATGATGATGGTCCCTGTAGCTCGCTGGTTGTACACGCTCCTGCGCCGTCCTCTCATGCGCCCTACTCCGCTCGATCCTCGTTTAATGTCGAAACTTTGCAGTCTGTGGATTGCTGCTTCATCTATTGCGGTGTCCTCATCCAGCAGGTGGTCATTGATTGATTTCAAAATGTCACTTCTGTCCATCACCAATGTGCCCATGATGGAAGCCCGTGAAGCCAAGATGTCAGCTCTTTCATTGCCTTGAATCCCGGCATGAGCAGGACAGTAGATGCAGGTCAGCCCCTGGAGGTTTGAGGCCTCAACAGCAGCTATCCACTCGTACCTAAGCCATCCCTTCTGTACTTTCTGAAGTACGGCTTGCTCGTCTGTCACGATGACTGCCTTTGTTATAGAAGTCTCAGATATCCATTTCAGTGCTGTGGTCACTGCTTCCGTCTCCATTCTCATACTGGAGGTTGGTGACATGTATGCCCTACTGCGCTCAGCAACGACCTCTCCACTCACTCTAGCCGAGAAACCCCAACCTGATGTCCCACTGCGCACGACTGATCCGTCGGTGTATATGACAGTGTCACTCTCCTGGGTTGTCTCAGTTATCAGCTGATTTACCTCGTGCTCTGCACTCTCGTTGTTCCGTTCTCTGCATTCCTTGCCTAAGGTTATGATGACTCTCTGGTACTCTATCGTTCTATCACCAGTGTGGACCCATTCTTCCCCTTTGGCTATCGTCTCAGCTGGAGTGACGTGTCCGATTGTTGTCTCAGCCAGTGCCATCCATAACGACCCTCTCTTGATTCTTGATCCCTTGATATCTGAGATACTACTGTGCAGAGGGTACTGCATGTCTGTGGTGACATGCACATAGGCTTTGATTTGTGCCAGTTTATGTCTGGGTGTCACCGATAACAATCCCAACATGTACCGCATCATCACAATCGGGGTATCTCTAGTGAAGCCCAGAACCAGAAGCATACCTTCATTCTGGATGCGGTCCAACCTTTTACACTGTGTTTTTGATAGTGTGAGGATGCCTAGTCCGTAATAGATGACAGACAACACGACCTGACGAAATAGGATGAACAGGAGGCGTTGTTTCAAGTCGGCAGCAGCCATGGTCTTGAGTGCTCCTAACCCTCTCTTGCATCTTTGTACGATGTGGTCAACATGGCAGTTATAGGAAAGACTGCAATAAAATGTCACTCTGAGGTATTTCAACCTGTCACACCTATCAATGGTGCAACCATCAAAAGTGATGCCCGGGAGTTCAGCCTTTACTATGGAATTAGTCAAAGAGCACCACATCATGCAGGCCTTGTTCGGATTGATCTTGGAGCTTGAGTCGTTGCACTACTGTCAGATTCCTTGCATGGTTTCCCTTGCCTGTCTGAGCCAGTCCTGTACGTTAGGATGTCATCGGCAAATGTCAACCAGCCGCAAGTTAGGGACAGGCTGTGTTCACGATTCACTCCGCTGTATGGATTTGTTTAGGCTATTACCAAGTTTCAAATCGGACTTAAATTTTCACAGTTGATGACTAACATTCAGTGCCGTGTTCTGTGGAAGTTTGTGTGCATTTATATACCTAGTTTACCGCCTAGTTTACCGCCTAGTTTACCGCCTAGTTTACCGCCTAGTTTACCGTTGCATAGCATCTTGTATCTATCCTCTGCTTCTCTCCATGTCAGCATGTTCGTACTTTAATGTCCCTGCATGTCTGAGATGTGAAGGTGAGTTTTGGTTCCGCCCTTCCTTTTTTCCCCTGAATATTTCCCTCTAGTATCTTTTAATGAAGACTTTCGTGTCTCATAGTGCGTCCCGTCATCATCATCATGTAGCGTGTCCTTTATAAACGTCGCTCCCATCACAGTCTGTCTGAAAGAAATTCTTTCCCTTGCCAAAACTCCAGTCTACGTCACAGTCATACCCAGGCATTCCTGGATATCTTGGTGCCAACGTCTTCTTGGTCTACCCGTGCCTCTTTTGCCTGGCACAATACCTTCCATCATCGTTCTCTCAAGACCGTTGTATCTCTTGATGTGACCAAAGTATTTAAATTTTCTGGCCATAATGGAATAGGCTTGGCTTGGCTTCGTTCGTTCTCAATCTCCCGCTACCAAACCCTAAAAGGGCTTAAGTAGCAGAATGTAGTCCAGAGAACGGAATGCGTTGTCGTAGTTTACAGCTTGACTGCGATATTTGCACCTTTCGGTCCAACACATCCGACTTCAGCAAGCATTTTTTGAGTACCGGGTTAGCATTCCCTCTTCGATCCCTTCTCCTTAGCCAGTCTGCCCTACTGCAGCCTGTTATCCAGGATCACCACGTGGAGGTATAGAAGGGTCACTGCAGCTCATGTGCTGCTCAGCATCTTGATCCCCTAATAGGATAGATAAACCATTTCTCCTTTATGCTCAACTCTTGCCGAATGTCTACATTTGTCTTTTTTTTTATCCATGGTATTCTGAGAGTCTTTATGTTACATTTTGACTTGAAGGATTCGATTCTTTGTTTAGAAGTTTTGGTAATCGTCCATAATTTAGTAATCGTCCATGTTGCCACAGGAAAAACACAGGCTGTCAAGGCTTTCACTTTTGTCGTTTTGTCGGTGCTCTGTCATAATTTCTTCAGGCTGTTCAGTCTCTGCATTGCCATGATTATTCTTCTTCTGATTTCTTTCGAGCAGGTCGTCATTCTTGTCAATTCTGGAGCCCAGATATTCAAAATGCGTGACCTGATCTATTTCTTCACGACCTACTGTGCGCCCAGTATATCACTCTCTACCTCGTGTCGTCAGTTGTGAAAGGTGCGCCCAGTATATCACTCTCTACCTCCCGTTGTCAGTTGTGAAAGGTGCACCCAGTATAACACTCTCTACCTCCCGTTGTCGTCAGTTGTGAAAGGTGCGCCCAGTATATCACTCTCTACCTCCCGTTGTCAGTTATGAAAGGTGCGCCCAGTATATCACTCTCTACCTCCCGTTGTCGTTAGGTGTGAAAGGTGCGCCCAGTATATCACTCTCTACCTCCCGTTGTCGTCAGGTGTGAAAGGTGCGCCCAGTATATCACTATCTACCTCCCGTTGTCGTCAGTTGTGAAAGGTGCGCCCAGTATATCACTCTCTACCTCCCGTTGTCGTTAGGTGTGAAAGGTGCGCCCAGTATATCACTCTCTACCTCCCGTTGTCGTCAGGTGTGAAAGGTGCGCCCAGTATATCACTCTCTACCTCCCGTTGTCGTCAGGTGTGAAAGGTGCGCCCAGTATATCACTCTCTACCTCCCGTTGTCAGTTATGAAAGGTGCGCCCAGTATATCACTCTCTACCTCCCGTTGTCGTCAGGTGTGAAAGGTGCGCCCAGTATATCACTCTCTACCTCCCGTTGTCGTCAGTTGTGAAAGGTGCACCCAGTATATCACTCTCTACCTCCCGTTGTCAGTTATGAAAGGTGAGCCCAGTATATCACTCTCTACCTCCCGTTGTCGTTAGGTGTGAAAGGTGCGCCCAGTATATCACTCTCTACCTCCCGTTGTCGTCAGGTGTGAAAGGTGCGCCCAGTATATCACTCTCTACCTCCCGTTGTCGTCAGGTGTGAAAGGTGCGCCCAGTATATCACTCTCTACCTCCCGTTGTCGTCAGGTGTGAAAGGTGCGCCCAGTATATCACTCTCTACCTCCCGTTGTCAGTTATGAAAGGTGCGCCCAGTATATCACTCTCTACCTCCCGTTGTCGTCAGGTGTGAAAGGTGCGCCCAGTATATCACTCTCTACCTCCCGTTGTCGTCAGTTGTGAAAGGTGCACCCAGTATATCACTCTCTACCTCCCGTTGTCAGTTATGAAAGGTGAGCCCAGTATATCACTCTCTACCTCCCGTTGTCGTTAGGTGTGAAAGGTGCGCCCAGTATATCACTCTCTACCTCCCGTTGTCGTCAGGTGTGAAAGGTGCGCCCAGTATATCACTCTCTACCTCCCGTTGTCGTCAGGTGTGAAAGGTGCGCCCAGTATATCACTCTCTACCACCCGTTGTCGTCAGGTGTGAAAGGTGCGCCCAGTATATCACTCTCTACCTCCCGTTGTCAGTTATGAAAGGTGCGCCCAGTATATCACTCTCTACCTCCCGTTGTCGTCAGGTGTGAAAGGTGCGCCCAGTATATCACTCTCTACCTCCCGTTGTCGTCAGTTGTGAAAGGTGCACCCAGTATATCACTCTCTACCTCCCGTTGTCAGTTATGAAAGGTGAGCCCAGTATATCACTCTCTACCTCCCGTTGTCGTTAGGTGTGAAAGGTGCGCCCAGTATATCACTCTCTACCTCCCGTTGTCGTCAGGTGTGAAAGGTGCGCCCAGTATATCACTCTCTACCTCCCGTTGTCGTCAGGTGTGAAAGGTGCGCCCAGTATATCACTCTCTACCACCCGTTGTCGTCAGGTGTGAAAGGTGCGCCCAGTATATCACTCTCTACCTCCCGTTGTCGTCAGGTGTGAAAGGTGTGCCCAGTATATCTATCTCTACCTCGTTTTGGATCCTTGTTTGTCTCGTTTTATAGTTGGTTTTGCCATTCATCAGTAATTGGTGGGCCACTTGGATAGGAGTAACTTGCGTTATCCCAGGGAGAGCACATGTTAGGTTCTTAATGAGTTTCCGTGCTCGTCTGCTGTTTTGCTTCATGTCCAAGTCTTCCCCAGGCTACGCCACTTTTGCATTTTGAATTCTGAGATAGCATGAGGGAGATTTTCTCCAGCCTGGATGGTTTCCTCGCCGAAGGGGTCTGTTTCGAACAGCAGTTCATATTGCTCGTACAGTGCCTTTGAGTCATCGTTTAATCTAGGTATGTACTGTAATCGGCATCCTCGTGGGATATGTCTTCTGGAGATTGATTTGGTTAATTCTATAAAAGCGTCATAGTTTGCAGGCTTAGGTTCTAACTTGGCCACCTTTGTGTCTAGGTCACATGCAAATGGGACCCAGTTGGCGAGCTTAAAATTGAACCGTCTTTTGAAGACTACGTTCTCTGATTCGACCATTGCTTTAATACTACATATAATGGGTCTATGTTGCTTTCTTGGAATAGGTTCTCCCATGTCTTTTGTCACATGATTAAATATTTGAGTACTGACAAAAATATTGTCAGGATTATATCCCCTTTTCCATCTGCCACTGTGAAAAGATGCTGGTAGTTTTGGGTCATGTAAGAGTAGTAGGCCGGTGTTCTCAGCCCAGCTCTCTCATTTTTCACCTTTGACGTCTGCCTCATTGTATCCCCATGCCGTGCTGTGGCAGTTGAAATCGCCCATGATTATTTGGGTTTTCCGGGTTCTGAAATTGACAGGTTCTTGAAACTCGAAATCGTCATTGGGAGGCTTGTATATTGACGTCACTGTGTAAGCCTTCTTTGAATTGTAATAGTCTCTGTGTTTCTTTCCTCCATGAGACTGATATGCTGATTCGATGTCTAGGTCTGTTGAGGCGAACGTAGCGCTTCCATATTTCTCATGTTTCAATGAGATGGATAATATGCACAGGAAACCCCATTTACTTCATGATGTTCCGCAGATTCTGACGTTTTACCGTGTCGAAGGCCGTGGTGTAATGAATGAAACATGTATACAGGTCTACATTAAACTCTCTATATTTTTCATAGATATTCCTCATATTGAATATGCGGTCCCTGGTCCCTCTGGCTTTCCTAAAAACCTGCTTGGACTTCGTGAATTTCAGATTCAAATCGTTTCTCTAGCCTTCTTAATAGGATCCGCAAGAGTGTCTTGCTAGCGTTGTTGAATAGCGCGATAGTTCGGTAGTTCGTGCACAACTTTAGATTGCCTTTTTTGGGGAGGAGGGGAATATACATTGATTTCTTTCATGCTTCTGGCCACTCTGCGCTGTGCCATATCTATTTACGCAGCTTGTGATAAACTCGAGCACTGTCCTCTCCTCTTGCTTGTATTAGCTCTGCTTGGATATCATCACATCCTGGGGACTTTCCCTTTTTCAGCCTTATGATGTTGAGCGTACTTCCTCCAATGTTGGTTCAGGTTCTTTCTCATCCTTCGGTAGGACTGTAACTGAGCGCTTTGTGATATCTTCATACATGGTTATGCAGTACTCTCTTCATCTATTCTGTATGTCTTTGGTTTCTGTTAATGTGTTATCCTCTTTGGCATTGATGACAGGCGGAACGGACGGAATTATCTTGTCAGTGTTCTTATCGCCTTAAAGGCATCTCTCTCCCTGCCTTGTTGCTGTAGATTTTCTATATCCTTACAAGTGTCCCCTGTGTAACTTCTTGTATCTTTTCTTATTTCTCTTCTAACTTTTCTTGCGCAGTTTTTATATGCTGTGTTGATCCCCTGACTTCCCATTTTATTGTGTCCCAGCCAACTTAATCTTCGTTTTTGTATCATTTTCAATAGCTGTTTTGTGCTTCTACCTCAATGGGGGCATTGTCAGTGGATATTATTTATGTCCAACTGGCTCTTTCCATTCTACTGTATTTCCACATTTCAAATGCTTCCAATCTTTTTCATCCTTCTTTGCTAGATCATCTTTTTTCATCTTTCTTTGATAGAGTCCATGTTTCAGCCACATACACTGCAATTGGCCATATCTGAGTGTCAATTATTCTTTTACTCAGTTCTATCCTGATATACTTTGAGGTTACCAATTTATGTTTTGCTCTTAAATCCTTTTTTACCAATGTAATCCTTGTCTTAAATGTATGTTTCATTACGAACATCTGTTATGGTGTGTCCTAAATATACAAACAGCTATACTTGTTCGATTATTTCTCCATTGATGTTTACATTCGTTTGTCTATGTTGCTTGGTTTTTGTCTTCAATGTGTTTATTCTCATGCCAAACTATTGAGCTGTGTTAATTTTATCAAGCAGTATTTCAACGTTGCTACTGATCGTTTCACTATACCTTGGTCATCGGCAAATTTGATAGCAATAACTTGTATACCCCTAGGGGAGGAATCTATCTTCTGTCACGAACGTCAGCAACTTTGCGGATTTCTGAAAGGCCTCCTAATTTGGAGGATAGTTGTATGAAATAAGCAGCTGTGGACAAAAACTGGTCGGCAGGCATGGTGGCTGTAAGGAGGCAGCCTCTCCGTCATTCAAATACACAACAGGCGAATCACCTGTTTGTCTTAATTAATGATAACAAGACAAAATGAAGAGGAAAAAAATTAATAACGACGACTAGGCGAGAAATAAGGACCACGATTTACGGAACATGGAATATAAGAAGCATAAACGGAAAAGAAGATATATCAGCACACGATGAAGAGGAGGTAGAAGATATATGCCCATATCAGCACACGATGAAGAGGAGGTAGAAGATATATGCCCATATCAGCACACGATGAAGAGGAGGTAGAAGATATATGCCCATATCAGCACACGATGAAGAGGAGGTAGAAGATATATGCCCATATCAGCACACGATGAAGAGGAGGTAGAAGATATATATAGTACTTTAGAGAAAATACTGAGGATAACAAAGGTCATAGATTTTGTCGTGATAATAGGAGATTGGAATACATTGTTGGCAAGGGCTCTGCTGGAACTTGTTGGCAAGGGCTCTGCTGGAACTTGTTGGCAAGGGCTCTGCTGGACATTGTTGGCAAGGGCTCTGCTGGTCATTGTTGGCAAGGGCTCTGCTGGTCATTGTTGGCAAGGGCTCTGCTGGACATTGTTGGCAAGGGCTCTGCTGGACATTGTTGGCAAGGGCTCTGCTGGAAATTGTTGGCAAGGGCTCTGCTGGACATTGTTGGCAAGGGCTCTGCTGGAACTTGTTGGCAAGGGCTCTGCTGGACATTGTTGGCAAGGGCTCTGCTGGAACTTGTTGGCAAGGGCTCTGCTGGACATTGTTGGCAAGGGCTCTGCTGGAACTTGTTGGCAAGGGCTCTGCTGGACATTGTTGGCAAGGGCTCTGCTGGACATTGTTGGCAAGGGCTCTGCTGGACATTGTTGGCAAGGGCTCTGCTGGACATTGTTGGCAAGGGCTCTGCTGGACATTGTTGGCAAGGGCTCTGCTGGACATTGTTGGGAAGAATGGAATGGGTGCTGGGAGTGAAAACAGGACAAAAGCTTGTGGACTTTTGCCACCAGAAAAACGACATAATAAACACCTGTAATCAAGTCCCGAATAGAAGGAGATATACTGAGGAACGAAAAGATCACAATACTTGCAATAATAAAATAGCAGGTATCTAAAACAGGCAAAATAACATTTAGAAAATAAAATGCTAAGGTCATATCCGGCGGAATTCAACTCAACATATTACACTTAATATTACTTATAAGCAAGATTAATAAAGAAATGAACCGAAGCTGTCTTCTTGTGTAGTCATATTGATCGTTCATTGTTTATTCTGCTCTGCAGTAACAGCTTTGCCCTGATTACTTCATCTTCCACATGCCTGGCCCCCTTGGTAGCCTGTCTAGCGAATGGCCGCCGGCAGACTAGTATTCTGTGTCAAGCCTTTGTTAATTGTTCTCTGGGTGATTTGTTAGGTGCTTTCATTTGTGTCGCTCTTTGTCTCTGCCAAGGGTGTTGTAACTGTAACTCATGTTTCGTTTTGTTTACGTCCGGGTGCGGTAACTGTGGCCTACCTCGTTATGTTATTGACAAGATCAATAAGTAATGTTTGCACACACAAAAAAACAGAAAAAACAACAGTCTCGCGATAGGTAAGGTTAAAACATATTGAACAAGAAAGAAAACGATACGCACACATAGATCGGCAGAAATGAAAAAGTACAACAAAAATTGAGTCGCTCATTCATTAACACAAATGCAATGTGTGATGGAAAGAACAAGAAACAACGGCAAATGATACATTCATTGGTAAAACTACAATGATCGAATCGCTCGCTAACATTCCCTATTTGGGAGTACATACAGGTCAGGAATGTAACGATGAACAACAGAAAGTAAACACCGTCAAACTGAGACATAGGTAATATTATATGTCATATTAAATGTAATAGTCATATTATATGTAATAGTCATATTATATGTAATAGTCATATTATATGTAATAGTCAGATTATATGTAATGGTCATATTGTGTGTAATAGTCATATATGTAATAGTCATATTTTATGTGGGATCAAGACGCTGAGCAGCGCATGAGCTGCAGTGGTCAGCGACCCATAGCTGACTGCTAGCGTCAGGGCCAGCGAACCAAAGCTGACAAGACCCTTCTACACCTCCACACGGTGATCCTGGATAACATGCTGCAGCAGGGCAGACTGGCTAAGGAGAAGGGATCGAAGAGGAAATGCTAACCCGGTACTCAAAAAATACTTGCTGAAGTCAGATGTGTTGGACTGAAAGGTGCAAATATCGCAGTCAATGTGTAAACTACGACACAGCGCATTCCGTTCTCTGGACTACATTCTGATACTTAAGCCCTTTCAAGGTTTGGTAGCGGGAGATTGAGAACGAACGCAGAAGAGGAAGAAAAAATATTATATGTAATAGTCATATTATGTGTAATAGTCATATTATGTGTAGAATCAAATAACCACTAGGGGACCGAACATGCAGCACACTGAATCAGCTGACAGCAGCCAGGGACTTACAGCTGGCTGCTTGCCTCAAGGTCAGCGAATTATAGCTATAGACCAATACCATTTCGCCTCCAAGCGGCGGCCCTGGAAACAGGCTGCACCAGTACAGTCTGGTTAAGATAATAGAGAAGACGAACCCGGTAACCAAAAAACCAGCTGAAACTAGATCTGGATGTGTCGGGCTGAAAGGCGCACATATTGCAACCTAATTGCAAACTTCGACATAATGTCATTTTCGGAACGAACGCCGAAGAAGAAGAAGAAAAAGAAGAAGAAGACATCCATAATATTAGTGTAACTTGACGTGCAATGGACATCAGTTCCAGCGCGGGTGGTAATCAGATTAGTGTCATTATGTGTCCTTCAACAACTTTAAACTACTAACAAAGAACTCGGTCAACAAGTAGCCAGTCCACAGCCTTTCTCTGCCAGAAGTGATGTCTTCTTATCTGACTGACTACGAGACTGTGCTACACATGCTCTGGTATCATATGTGCTCTCATGCGCTAGTCCGGTCTCGCTTAGAGGCATAGAAACGCTAAAAATGTGTCAACCCGTGAAGAGAGTTTTAAAAGGAAAACCAACAGCAGCAAAAACAAAGCTGCTTCAGATCTTCAACATTTGTTGGACATCAGGTACAGTCCCACAGACCTGGAGAGAAGCAATCATGATACCACTCTCAAAACCAGGGAAAGACAGTTCCATGGCATCCAGCTATAGACCAATCAGCCTCACAAGCTGCATATGTAAAACAATGGAACGTATTATCAACCTAAGGCTCCAGTGGTATCTTGAGAGCCAAAACCTTCTTGTGCCACAACAGGCAGGATTTAGGAAATGCAACTCCACTGAAGACCAGGCAACATACCTCTCACAAGAGATCGAGGACGCATTCCAGGACAAGAAATTAGTATTAGCAGCATGGATAGACTTAAGGAAAGCTTTTGATAAAGTTTGGAAAGAAGGACTTTTAAAGAAACTGAGAAATAATGGAGTGATGGGTAGGATGTACAAATGGATAAAAGCATACTTACATAACAGAAGAGCCAGAGTCCAACTAGATGGTCTCAAGAGTAAGAACATTCTACTGCGTCATGGTGTGCCTCAGGGAGGAGTTCTTTCCCCTACACTTTTCATAGTCTTCATCAATGACTTGATTGCTGAGCTACCACAAGGAACAAAAGTTGGAATGTATGCAGATGACTTGGTAATATGGTGTGTAAATGAGCAAGCAACAGTGGCCACCAGAATGCTGCAAAGAGCTATTGATGCCTTGACCTCATGGACAAACAGATGTTGTGTAAACATTAACACAGAAAAATGTAGCACTACGCTTTTCACCCTCTCCCCAAAACAAAAAGCTGGAGTTATCAAGATAAATGGAGAACACCCCAAAGAAGATAAACAACCCACCTATCTTGGAGTTACATTTGATGATAGGTTGACATGGAGGGAACACGTCAACAAGGCAGCCAAAAAAGCCAGGAGGAAGTTAGCCATCCTGAGAAAATTAAGTGGAACCACATGGGGTGCTAGTGGGAAAATACTTAACAAAGTTTACCAACAAGGTATACGGCCACATCTGGAATATGGGTCAGCAGCGTGGTGCCCCGCAGCAAACACTACCCTAAAAGAGGTGGATAAGGTGCAAAATCAGGCACTTAGGGTCATTACAGGAGCAATGAAATCAACACCTATATTGGAGATTGAGAAAATGGGAAGGATACAAGCACTAAGAGAGCGCAGAGACACAAAGGTATTTACACAGGCAGAAAAGTGCCACTGCATGCCGAGCCATCCAATGAAAGACAGATTTCAAAATTTAGCAATGGGAAGACTGAAAAGAAGTAGTTTTATGCATCAGGCGAAACGACTTCGCAGGCAAATTATGGATCTACCTGAAGTTGACATCCCCCTAAAGTCTGTGCCAGAACAAACCCCTTGGAAAGAGGAGCACGGACTATCAGTATACATTCAAACAAAAGTGAAAGGAATATTAGACAAGGATGAACAGAACAGTGTGCAACGTAGGATAGTGACACTCAATTTCCTGGATGAAGAATACCCACAAGACCTCTGGATCAGAGTATACACAGATGGGTCAGCACAGAATGCAGTAAAGAATGGTGGAGCGGGAGTGTACATAGAATACCCAAACAACATTAGGGATACAATCAGAGTACCAAATGGGAAATTCTATCATATATATGATGCAGAAATACAGGCAATCAATGTGGCAACTGAGAAACTGTTGAACACCAATGTCGGTCCACAACCTGTAGTATTTCTTGCAGATGCACAATCAGCACTCCAAGCACTTAAATTTGAGAAACTGCCAGATCTACAGGCTCTACTGTCTGAACTGAGCAACCAGCGCAAGATTGTCATGCAGTGGATACCTTCTCATTGTGGAATACCAGGAAACGAGAGAGCAGATCGATTGGCAAAGGAAGGTGCTGCAGACGAGCAACCAGATGTGCCAGTTACATACCAACAGAAGATAAGGATGATCAAATCAATCAGAAAGCCACCAACAGTAACACCAGACGATTACCATAACATGAACAGACAAGAGCAAACTGTTGTGTTGCGCCTTAGAACAGGACACAACCGGCTCCGCAGCCACGTGTACACAAAAATGAAGATTGGCAACTCAGCCATGTGTACATGCGCCCCAGACAGCAGAGCACATACAACAAAACTGTCCCGAATATAATATACAGAAAAAATCTCACTGGCCCATAGAAACAACACTGGAAGAGAAACTTTATGGACCTGTATGTGAACTACAAAAGACAGTGAAGTTTATACAAGAGACAACATTGCAGATATAGACAATATTTTAAAGCGAACGAAAGAAGAAGAAGAAAAGGAAAACCAATGATACGTAGTTGAAAAGTTTACCAGAAAGACGACACGGTTAAAGAAAAGAAAAGGACAGAAAGAACGAACATAAATGGAGAAGAGAAGAGCAGGTTAGTTAGTCCGTGAAACATGACGATATTCAAGGGCCCACATGTAATCATATCCTTCTACCAGCATGTAGAGTTTGGTTTTAAAGACGAAAATCATCAGAGATACGTAACAAGCGCATAAACTTAGAATGGTTTTTTGTTAATGATTTACAAAATAAACGTTAATATTGGAATAAGCGACATGACGTACCCGATCATCGCTTCCACTTGACGTGCTCTGTTCTGTTTCAGTTTGAGCGTCAAATACTTCCACACGTTGTAGCAAGCAGGTTGAGTATTGACAAAATGTCTGCCGTCAGAGTTAGCGGTCTATAGTTTAGTGTGCGTGACCTGATGGCTAATTATCGCGCGATGTTACTTACAGCCAATGGCAGACTGTTCGTATAGGATAGTCGGGATGGAGGGGTGTAGGGGTGTAGGCAGAAGATGCAGTGAACGAAATGACTGCTTGCGTCAGCCAGGGTCTGCGAACCAGAGCTGGCCAAGACCCGTTTCACATTCAAGCGGCGACCCTGACATCAGGCCGCAACCGTGCAGCCTGGCTGAGAGAATTGGGTTCGAAGATGAGATGGCAAACTGAAAAGGTCCTAAAAATGTGTCGTACTGAAACTGGATGTGTTTGACCGAAAGGCGCAGATATCTCATATCACATTATCTCACCTTAGCTCATCTCACCTTACCTCATTTCTCCTTACCTCATCTCACCTCATCTTACCTAATCTTACCTCATCTCATCTCACCTTACCTAATCTTACCTCATCTCATCTCACCTTACCTGATTTTACCTCACCTCATCTCACCTCATTTAACCTAATCTCACCTGATTTCACCTTATACTATCATCATCTTATCTCATCTCTCATCGTCTAAGAGTCCAAAAGGTTTATTAGGGCCAGATACATGGCCAAATGGGAAACAGAGCATACTGGCTACACAAAAAATTATGCCTACTACCAGTTGAACAGAAGAGAGCAGGTCATGGTCTTCAAACTCCGCACAGGCCACAGCAGACTGAGGTACCATCTATTCAATAAACTGAAGATAGGTGGTACTGACGAATGCACCTGTGGTACAGGGAAAATGACAGCTGAACATCTGCTGCAAAATTGCCCGACATACGAGGACCAGAGAAAGCACATGTGGCCATCACCAGTGGCAACACTAGACAAGCTCTATGGCAGTGTCGACAGCCTCAGGATGACAGCTGCTTTCTTCGAACAAATTCAAGTTGACGTCTGAAACGTACGAAGAAGAAGAAGAAGAACTCTCATCGTCTCACTTCATCTTATATCATCTCATATCATATCATCTCATCTCACTTCATCTCATCTCATCGCATCTGTCTTTATGAAGTATGACTTCCGTATCATTAACCTTGATGGATTTGTCATTGTAAAGTGTGGCAGCTTGAAATAGTTCCATGTAACGATTGATTGCTACGTGTCCTAATACATACCCTGATTAATGCATACAGAGATACCAGAGAGGTCTGGAAGCACACAAGACAATGGCATGTGCAAAACTTGGGCAACGACAACTTTTCATCATATTCCGTCCGTCAGTGATATGTGCATTCTTACACAGTTAAGGGCACAATGTCCTGTTAGTGAGATATGCATCTGTACACAGTTAAGGGCACACTGGCCTGTCAGTGAGATGTGCATTCTTACACAGTTAAGGGCACAATGTCCTGTTAGTGAGATATGCATCTGTACACAGTTAAGGGCACACTGGCCTGTCAGTGAGATGTGCATTCTTACACAGTTAAGGGCACCATGGCCTGCTAGTGGGATGTGCATCATTATACAGTTAAGGGCACAATGTCCTGTTAGTTGGATGTGCATTCTCGCACAGAAAGGCTAGGTCACAATGTAAAAGGCCGGAACACATCCAAAATGAAGAAATACGACTGGTCTTAGGTTTCATTAAGAATTCTCTTTATGTAACAGTGACAGCACGCAGTAATAACCTGACCAAGACACGCGACGACCGGCATTAAGACTGGGGTGTCGTGGAAAGTGTAGGCGTACAAGAAGACTAGATAGGGCACCATAGTCGAGACTATAATCAAAGAAGGAAGAACAGATGCATACTGCGATAAAATCACTGAGTAATCATTCCCCCCCCCCCTCCCCAGCAGGGAATGCAGAGAGTGGTGCACTGGGAAAGCGCACCGTGACATGAAGCAGATTAGTTGCGAGGGGGCTTCAAATTAAAACATTAAATATTTCTCTTTTTTTCTGAAAAAGTGAAACACGACTATCATTTGTCGACGTAATCACCATTGCGTTCGATACAGCGCCTATAAAGTGCATGGATTCCTATAGAAATATAAATTCTCCCGGTCGCATGCACCATCTGCTGAACCTCTTCATCGGGCCTGAAAGTCTATCCTCCCAATGTCTCTATTAGTCGTCCAAAGAAGTGGAAATATTTCGGGGCTAGGTTTTGGTGAGTACGGCAGATGTAGTAGACGCTGAAAGTGAAGTGAAGTGAAGGTTGCAGTCGTTGGTATGCTACTCTTTTCGTTTTCCTATTTATAGTAACAAAGTAATGATCACTTACATATTTCTGGTCTTCTCCATCCTCTGACATCTGTCACATACTTAAATGCATCTTTCCTCACCATAGCATAATCAATTATTAATTTATTTTTCTATATCGATTCACATCGAGTGTATAGATGTACGAGTGTGTATGTATCTAGAAAAGAGAAGAATTCGAGGTGAATTAATACAGGTTTATAAGATGATCAGAGGAAAGGATAAATTAGACTATAACAAGTTGTTGTTTTTTTCAAAATACAACCACCTACAAGAACAAGAGGGCACATATACGTTAATTGAAGAAAGGTACAGATTGGATATTAGGAAATATTTTTTTAATCAGAGAGAGGTGAACGCTTGGAATGCATTGCCACAGGAGGTAGTGAAGGTAGTGACAATTAATACATTTAAGAATAAATTGGATGCGCATAGCTTTTAGAGCAAGGTGATATAAATGGAGCTGGTTGTATACAGACTCTGCAGAGTCTTCTAAACTAGTAATAATGACGTTAGATTAAATTAAGTTAAGTATGCGCTTGTGAAGGAACTTTATGGTTGTGATAACCAGGTATTGCTCACTGCAGAATCTCAGGAGTCGCTTTCCGTTGTCATTAAAATCATTTTCCTCATATATCCTGATCACGCATCCCGTCTAGAATTATCTTTTCCAGCTGTGGCATTGAAAACTCCAAAAAGGATCATTTCATCATGGCATTCGTCCATTGTTTTTTGTAAGCAGTTCAAAGAATTCGTCTTTGTCGTCTGCTATATCTCCCTCATTCCGGACGTAAACAATAACGATGTTGACTATCTAGCCTTCATTAGCAGCGCATACAAGATTCCGAATATGGTTCAATTAACACTACTGCGAATACTGAACAGTTGTAATGCATTGCCGTCAAATTGGACTATTCCATGTATATCATTATGGCATGAAACTATTAGCTGTCGCAGTTTGTTAGGGCAACCTATTTTTGAGAGGATTTTGAAAAGTCTATTCCTGCTAACTAAATAAAATACCTTTGTCAGGTCGATGAAAGAGACCTAAAAGGGCTTGTTCTGCTCTATTATTTTCTTGTAGCTGTCGTATGGAGAAGATCATGTCGATGTCTCTTCCAGATTAGAAACCGCACTGTGATTCTGGGTATACTCGCTCAGCCAGTTTGCGCAGCCGCAGTAAGAGGACTCTGAGAGACTGCCAACAGCACCGAATAGCGAGATGATGTGCAGTTATTGTAGTCACTTCTATTATCTTTATTTTTGTATAGTGTGACCATTTTTAAATCCCTCATATCTTGAGGTATGATGGCCTCTTTCCAACTCCGCCATATCAGCGTATGCAGCGGTTTCAAGAGTACATCTTCACAGCGCTTGGTCAGATCAGGTGGGACCCAGTCCCTGCTGTTCTGCCCAAGGCCAAGTTGTCAATGGCTCTCTTGAGATCTTCTAAAGATAGTTCGACGTCTAGCTCCTCCATTCTAGGATAGCCTGAACAGCATTAAGAGCCGTGGGAGTGATCGTACTGTCGCACTAGGAATAGTGCAATATCCATTGTTCAATCTGTCTTCCTTTGAGGATGAACAGGACAAAGACAGGCGAAACAGGAAATCTTGGGAAGAATTTGGCACTGGATAAGCCATACACTGTGAAGATCAGAAGTTCGTATCGTTATGCAATCTCAGTACAAACGCTGAAGATATAGATGGATACAGGGGCAGGGGACATACTCAACTCAACGTATGGTTGCCTGTTCAATGATAAAACTGCAATTGACGAATCAGACATACACAGACTGCAAAGAGTTTGGAATCCAATGTTGCTATACATGAAGAGGAGCTTACAAGGATAGATCAAGAGTGTGTACAACCAACAAGCTACAAGAACTGTCAATACATACACTTTCACCATCTATTGGAAGTGGATGTGCATTTCATGATGATAGTTCTGTTCAAGATAATAATAGGAGTATCATTCTCCTTGCTCCAGCACCTTGTCAAACATCAACAAAGCTTATATTTTTGTCAAACATCAACAAAACACATACTTATGTCAAACATCAACAAAACACATACTTATGTCAAACATCAACAAAACACATACTTATGCTAAACATCAACAAAACACATACTTATGTCAAACATCAACAAAGCACATACTTATGTCCAACATCAACAAAACATATATTTTTGTCAAACATCAACAAAGCTTATACTTAGGTCAAACATCAACAAAACATATATTTTTGTCAAACATCAACAAAACACATACTTATGTCAAACATCAACAAAACATATATTTATGTCAAACATCAAAAAACACATACTTATTTCAAACATCAACAAAACACATACTTATGCTAAACATCAACAAAACACATACTTATGTCAAACATCAACAAAACACATACTTATGTCCAACATCAACAAAACACATACTTATGTCAAACATCAACAAAACACATACTTATGTCAAACATCAACAAAACACATACTTATGCTAAACATCAACAAAACACATACTTATGTCCAACATCAACAAAACACATACTTATGTCAAACATCAACAAAACACATACTTATGTCCAACATCAACAAAACACATACTTATGTCAAACATCAACAAAACACATGGAAAGGGTGAATTCCAAAGAAAATACTGCCAAATCTAATAGAATGATGTAATTGACTCACAACAGTTTTACATTTTTAAATAATTTCTAATCACCTGATTGCAAGCTGTTAAAAATAATAGGACCACTGTGACCTTCCAAGCATGTTTGAGGAAACTAATGAGGTTGTGTATGGATGGAGCAGCATCTTCATTCTGTTAGTTGAACAATTGCAATGATACTGCCACCTTCCTGTAAATTAGCCCACTGTGACTAAGAGCACACAAAACATCAAACATCAGAGCACACAAAACATCATCAGAGTACACAAAACATAAAACATCAGAGCACACAAAACATCAAACATCATCAGAGCACACAAAACATCATCAGAGCACACAAAACATCAAACATCAGAGCACACAAAACATAAAAGCACACAAAACATCAAACATCATCAGAGCACACACAACATCATCAGAGCACACAAAACATAATCAGAGCACACAAAACATCATCAGAGCACACAAAACATAAAACATCAGAGCACACAAAACATCAAACATCATCAGAGCACACAAAACATCATCAGAGCACACAAAACATCAAACATCAGAGCACACAAAACATCAAACATCATCAGAGCACACAAAACATCATCAGAGCACACAAAACATAAAACATCAGAGCACACAAAACATCAAACATCATCAGAGCACACAAAACATCATCAGAGTACACAAAACATAAAACATCAGAGCACACAAAACATCAAACATCATCAGAGCACACAAAACATCATCAGAGCACACAAAACATCATCAGAGCACACAAAACATAAAACATCAGAGCACACAAAACATCAAACATCATCAGAGCACATAAAACATCATCATAGCACACAAAACAACATCAGGTCGGGTCAGGTCATCCCGTAACCAGTGAGGTCGTTGGGGCACACATGAAGACATCCTCACAACGCCACGCCACCCTTCTCTGTCAGTGGCCTCCTGCCTGTGACTCTTCTGGTCGGAGAGTGGTCCATTCTTTTATGTTGTCTTCCCATCTCTTTTTAGACGGCCTCTTCGTCGTCTGCCATGCACCTTTCCGTGAAGGATTGTATTTGCAAGACCATTTGATCTCGATATGTGACCATACTTAGCGAGTTCCCTTCTTTTGACAGTTGCCAAGAGGTCTTCGAAAGGCCCTAATGCTGTTATAATTCTATCTCGTATTTCCTAATTTGTAACTCAACCTTTGTACGTGACGTTTAAAAGTCTTCGGAAACATCTCATCTCCAAGGCCTGTATCCTTCGTTGAAGGTCAGCTGTAACTGTCCATGTCTTACAATCACAGAGGAATATTGACAGGACCAGTGTACACATTAATCTGATTTTTGTGCACAGTGCTAACCGTTTATCTTGCCAGATTTTGCTAAGACGTGCAAGTGCCGCTATTTAGTATAGTACCTTTTGTTAAGTACATAACTGACAATTTTTTAATTTAACATGTTGAAGCAGGCAACAGAGGCAAAAACATACTCGACCTAGTTTTTACCACAGAGGAAAATATGATTGAAAACGTTACCGTTGGGGAACTATTTGGCTCAAGTGACCATCAAATCATCCGTTGGGATCTTATTGCAGGGAAAGAAGTAAACATAAACACGCGAACATACGACTACTCTAAGGCAGATGTTAAGAGGATGAAAGAGGCAGCGAACCACATAATCTGGAAAGATATTGTCGTAGGAACAGATGTTGAACAGGAGTGGGAAAGTTTTAAAACAGTTCTAGAAACACTAAAAGATGAATGTGTTCCATGTAGGGAGGTAAACCCCAAGCGTAAAAAGTGGATAACTAGATTTGTAGTGAAATGTAGAAGAGCAAAAAATAAAGCATGGAAAAAATATATAGAGGCAGGTAAATCAAAAGAAACATATGTAAAATATTTGGACAAGCAGAACATATCTCAGAAAGTGAATAAAACAGCAAAAATAGACTTTGAAAAAAAACTTGCTCAGAGGATCAAGACTGATAGTAAAAGATTCTTCTCTTATGTTAGAAATAAACAAAGAACGAAAGACAGAGTAGGCCATCTCATAGACAGTACAGGGAAAATAATAAGTGAGAATAGGGAGGCAACTAATCTGCTCAATCAGTACTTTGGTACAGTCTTCACAAAGGAGGACTGCTCCGAGATCCCAGAGCCTATAGATATTTTTCAAAGAGACATGGATACAGCGGGATTAAGATCAATCTGTATTACAGAGGAAATGGTTTTTAAAAAATTGGAGGGGTTGAAAGTGAATAAATGTCCAGGTCAAGATGGTATTCATCCAAAATTGCTGTATGAAATTAGAGACCAACTAGCAAAACCATTGGCTATATTATGTTCTCAATCACTTACAAAAGGGATTGTTCCACGGGATTGGAAAGATGCAGGAGTGATCCCCTTATTCAAAAAAGGCAAAAAATCAGATCCAGCAAATTATAGACCGGTGAGTTTAACGAGCATAGTCTGTAAATTGTTAGAGTCAATAATCAAATAAAAATTGTAATGCATTTAGACAAATTTAATCTAATTAGAAATAGTCAGCATAGGTTTACTAGAGGGAGATCATGCTTAACAAATCTATTAGAAATCATGGAGGAGGTTACTAAAATCATAGATAAAGGGGAGCCAGTGGATGTTATTTATCTAGACTTTGCAAAGGCCTTTGATAGAGTACCTCAACAAAGATTATTTCGAAAGTTAAAATCACATGGAATAGGTGGGGAAGTTGCCAAACCGATTTAAAATTGGTTAACGGGAAGAAGGCAGAGGGTGGGCATAAATAAGGAGTACTCTGAGTGGTGTGAAGTGAAAAGTAGTGTGCCACAGGGCTCGGTTTTGGGACCAATTTTGTTCTTGATATATATAAATGATTTGGACATTGATATGAGATCCATGATTGCAAAATTTGCTGATGACACAAAACTATGCAGTAGTGTCTCATCTAAAGCGGAAGTGGATATATTGATGTCGGATTTCGATAAAATTCGAGAATGGTCTGTAAGCTGGCAAATGGAGTTTAATGTAGATAAATGTACAGTCATCCACATGAGTAGATCCAATATGGAACATAATTACAGAATGGGAGAAAACAATATTAGAAAGATAGATAAGGAAAGGGACCTATGGGTTATAATAGATCATACAGGAAAGGTGAGTGAGCAAGTTAAGGTAGCAGTGAAAAAGGCAAATGCAATGTTAGGTATGATAAAAAGAAATATTAAACTTAGGAGCAAGGAAGTGATCGTCAAACTGTGTAAAGCTTTAGTTAGACCTAGATTGGAGTTCTGTGTACAGGTGTGGAGTCTTTATCATAGAGGGGACATAAACATGCTAGAAAGAATACAAAAAAGAGCGACAAAGATGATAGTGCGATTCCAGAATTACAGTTATGAGGAACGACTCAGAAAAACCGGCCTACAGTGTCTCGAAGAGAGAAGAATTCGTGGTGACTTAATTCAGGTTTATAAGATGATCAGAGGAATCGATAAATTAGACTATAACAAGTTTTTTAAAATACAGCCACCTACAATAACACGAGGGCATAGCTACAAGCTGACTAAAGAGAGGTCCAGGTTAGATATTAGGAAATATTTTTCTAGTCAGAGAGTGGTGTCTGCTTGGAATGCATTGCCAGGGGAGGTAGTGGAGGTAGGGACAGTTAATGCATTTAAGAATAAACTGGATGCGCATAGCTTTTAGAGCAAGGTGATGTAAATGTAACTGGTTGTATACACTCTGCAGGGTCTTCTAAACCAGTATAAAGACGTTAAGTTAAGTTAAGTATGTGCTATTCTGGCCAACACCTTACATTTTGATCCTTCATCACTGACAATCTTCTTCTTCTTCTTCTTCTGCGTACACAGTCAGACAGTAACCATTATTTTTTCGAAAAAAGCAGCCGTCATCCTGAGGCTGTCGACACTACCATACAGCTTGTCTTGCAGTTCCACTGGCAATGGCCACATCTGCTCTCTCTGATCCTCGTATGTCGGGCAGTTCTGCAGCAGATGTTCAGTGGTCATTTTACCAGTACTGCACGGGCATTCGTCGGTACACCCTATCTTCAGTTTGTTGAATAGGTGGTACCTCAGTCTGTTGTGGCCAGTGCGAAGTCTGAAGACAACGACCTGCTCTCTTCGGTTCAACTGGTAATAGGCATCGTTTTTGGTGTAACCAGTATGTTCGGTTTCCCATTTGGACATGTATCTGGCTTTGATAAGCCGTTTTGACTCTTCGTACGTCATACTGGTATCTGTTTGTGGTAGTCTTGCACCTTCTTTTGCCAGTCTGTCGGCCTCCTCGTTGCCTTGGATGTTGCAGTGTGACGGAACCCACTGTATCACCACCCTTTTTGGTGCGGACTGCTGGCACAGTTTGCAGAGTGCTGCTCTTAAGTCATTAAGCTCAGTGTTTTTCTGGCTTTTTAGCGCTGTGACTACTTCGAGAGCATCTGTCAGCAAGACTATATGGCTCTCATTTTCACTGTGTGTTGCCATTTCTTCCACTGCCGCCCTCAGTGCCTCTGCCTCTGCTCTGAAATTGCTTGTGTACTTACCAGTAGCGAATGACAGTGTTATATTTGTGCCATTCGGTAGGTTCAGGAATGCTCCTGCCCCTCCGTTCTGTGTAGTGTTTGTTACAGAACCGTCGGTGTATGCATGGGCATCACTGACAATCAAACCTAGATATTTAAAATGGTCCACCACTTCGAGTTCCTGACCATTAGTTTTTATTCTGCTGTTGAAGCACTTGGCGTTATTGGTCATTTATTTTGTCTTTCAAGCGTTTATCTCCATACCATAGTCAAGAGCTGTTTCATCGAGTCTTCTGACCCATTCCTGGAGTTCTGCTTGTGAACCCGCCAACCCATCAATATCATCCGCAAAACGAAGGTTGGTAATCATTCGGCCCCCTATCTTGACAGTACCAAGTGCCTCACTCATAATTCCCTCAAGGAATATTTTGAAAAGAGTTGGAGAGAGTGTACACCCCTGTCTCACACCAACTGATGTGCGAAACCAATCCCCTCGCCTCCCATTCACAAGAACTGCACTAGACGCCTTGTCATACAGGTGTTCAAGGACCGTTATACTATTTCCGTTGATTTTATACATCCTCATGGTTGCCCAAAGCGCTTTATGCCATACCCTATCAAACGCCTTCTTAAAATCCACATCTGTTCTAGATATTTCTCGCTTAGCAGCCTTAAATTAAATATCTGTTCTGTAGTGCTTCTTCCCTGTCTGAACCCTGCTCTCTCCTCGGCAATGATGTTCTCTGCTTGGGGTTTCAATCGGTCGAGGATTAATCTAAGCATGGAGATGCTAGGGTGGCTGATGAGGCTTATTGTTCTGTAACTTTGGCACAGCTTTAGATTTCCAGACTTATGTAACGGTATAACCATTGATTTTGTTCATAAGTCTGGCCAGTTTCCTGTTGCCCATATTTTGTTGCAGATGTGTGTCAGACCTTCCACCACTACCTCTCCACCTGCTTGTAAAAGCTCTGCTGGTATATTGTCTTCGCCGGCCGCGTTCCCTCTTCTCAATGTCTTTACCGCTGCAGTTACCTCTTCCTTCGTTATCAGTTGGTTATCCTCTATATTTGTTGGTGTTGGAGGGATTGTTTTCTCAGGTTTGTTTCATCCTTCATAGTTAAACATCATCAGAGCACACAAAATATAAAACATAATCAGAGCACACAAAACATAAAACATCATCTGAGCACTCAAAACAACAGGCATCATCAGAGCACACAAAACATAAAACATCATCAGAGCACACAAAACATAATCAGAGCACACAAAACATGAAACATCAGAGCACTCAAAACATCAAACATCATCAGAGCACTCAAAACATCAAACATCATCATAGAATACTATTCTGCTATCAAGCTGTCAATGCTAGTACCTGACTCAAAGTTTGGAAGGGCAAAGCAGAGAACAAGGGAACTCATAACAGTGACTCATCACACAGACTCATCACAGGAACTTATCATAGGGATTCATCACAGATAATCATCAAAGGAACTCATCACAGGGACATGTTACAGGGACTCATCACAGGAACTTGTTATAGGGACTCATCTGTGGGACTCGTCATGTGGACTCAACACACCATGTTTTTAAAAACAGAGATCTATCATAATGAAAGTTCTAACACAGTGGTCCCAAACTCTAAGCCTATGAGCATCATCACATCGTCCAGTTATTTTGCCTGTTACTGTTCGACCCTGATTGACACATTTCTATTAAAATATTATATGCAATGGTGTGTCAGTTGAAATGATATTTTATTTTAATGCATTTCAAAGTCAAAACCTCAGAAAAGAGCTGATGTGACAGTCTGTGAAATACATGTTAAATTTGTTAACCCTTTACCGTCCAATTTGTCCATTGCAGCCAACTAGAGTAGCACCACTGACAATCTGATTGATCTGAAGTCACATGGTGCATGTCAACCAGCTAATTTTGATTTATAAACAAAATCTGTACTTTAAATTGTAAAACCACTGTTTTAATTTTAAATGACATTTTTTTGTTAACTATGAAACACATAAAATTACTGTTTTTGTTGCAGGACATGGTGAGGAATGAAGACATATGGAAAAGGAGCCAACAACAGCCACTGGAACAACAAATTAAGCAAAGAAAATTGGGCTAAATAGGACATACACTGCAGAAGGCACTGCCCAACATAGCCAAGCAGGCTCTTACATGGAATTCTCAAGGGAAAAGAAAGACATGTAGACCAAAAAATACATGGAAAAGCGAATGTGAGAAGGAACTACGATTAAATTATGACACCTGGAGAGAGGCAGAAAGAGCAGCATAGGACCATGCATCCTGGCGAGATATTGTCAATGGCATATGCACCAGAAGCGACGGACTTTGATTGATTCATCTGTTTACTGTTCTAACACTTTATTCTAAATGGCAGGATCTGATGTGCCACTACCTTGACCTTCAACACTAACAGAATTCCCATTTTAAATGGAATAAACAAAAAGAAGGAATAAACACAATCTGATTAAAGTACAAAAGAAGACTAAATAGAGCGTAAAGCAAATCTTGAATATAAGAAAATCTGAAAAATTGTAAAATGTTGTCAAGAAAAACATTAATGGTTGATTAATAGACATTGAATACATAACCATAGTCAACTCCCCTGATCAGGGACAGTTATCTATCCTGAAAGGCACAATCAATCAACTCTCCTGACCAGGCACAATCAATCAACTCTCCTGACCAGGCACAAACAATCAACTCCCCTGACCAGGCACTATCAATCAACTCCCCTGACTAGGCACAGCTATCTTCCCTGACCAGGCACAATCAATCAACACTCCTGACTAGGGACAGCTATCTTCCCTGACCAGGCACAATCAACTCCCCTGACCAGGCACAGCTATCTTCCATGACCAGGCACAATCAATCAACTCCCCTGACCAGGCAGTTATCTTCCCTGACCAGGCACAATCAATCAACTCCCCTGACCAGGCACAGCTATCTTCCATGGCCAGGCACAGCTATCTTCCATGACCAGGCACAGCTATCTTCCCTGACCAGGCACAATCAACTCCCCTGACCAGGCACAGCTATCTTCCCTGACCAGGCACAATCAATCAACTCCCCTGACCAGGCAGTTATCTTCCCTGACCAGGCACAATCAATCAACTCCCCTGACCAGGCACAGCTATCTTCCCTGACCAGGCACAAACAACTCCTCTGACCAGGCACAATCAACTCCCCTGACCAGGCACAGCTATCTTCCATGACCAGGCACAGCTATCTTCCCTGACCAGGCACAATCAATCAACTCTCCTGACCAGGCACAATCAATCAACTCTCCTGACTTGGGACAGCTATCTTCCCTGACCAGGCACAATCAACTCCCCTGACCAGGCACAATCAACTCCTCTGACCAGGCACAATCAATCAACTCCTCTGACCATGCACAGCTATCTTCCCTGACCAGGCACAATCAACTCCCCTGACCAGGCACAGCTATCTTCCCTGACCAGGCACAATCAACTCCCCTGACCAAGCACAGCTATCTTCCCTGACCAGGCACAATCAACTCCCCTGACTAGACACAGCCCTCTTCCCTGACCAGGCACAGCCATCTTCCCTGACCAGGCACAATCAATCAACTCCCTTGACCAGGCACAATCAATCAACTCCCCTGACCAGGCACAATCAACTCCTCTGACCAGGCACAATCAATCAACTCCTCTGACCATGCACAGCTATCTTCCCTGACCAGGCACAATCAACTCCCCTGACCAGGCACAGCTATCTTCCCTGACCAGGCACAATCAACTCCCCTGACCAAGCACAGCTATCTTCCCTGACCAGGCACAATCAACTCCTCTGACCAGGCACAGATATCTTCCCTGATTAGACACAGCCATCTTCCCTGACCAGGCAGTCATCTCCTTGACTAGGCACAGTCATCTTGCCTGACTAGACAGTCAACTCCCTGATTAGGCACACTCATCTTCCCTGACTAGACAGCCATCTCCCTGACCAGGCACAGCCCTCTTCCCTGACTAGGCACACTCATCTTCCCTGACTAAACAGCCATCTTCCCTGACCAGGCAGTCATCTTTCCTGATGTCTTCAGGTATAGCATAGTGTTTTGGAGGAGATGTCTTATAATATCCTTCCTCGATATTAACCATGAAACTTATGGACACTTCTGAAACGACACAATCAAGCATGATAACCTGAACACACGCATTTATGTATCTATATTAGATGTCATATCTGGAGTTATCCAAAATAGTTATGCAAGTATATCAGGTGTTTAGTCTCATACCCCTCCCTCCAATCCTTACCGCTTGTCCCTCCAAGGTTTGACATTTAACACGATCTTCCAAGTTGTGACCATCTTCATCACCCCTCTCTTCCCCCAACCCATTCATCTCCCCACCCTCCTTAACACCAACATCCACCTTCATGACCCCTCTCTTCCCCCAACCCATTCATCTCCCCACCCTCCTTAACACCAACATCCACCTTCATCACCCCGCTCTTCCCCAACCCATTCATCTCCCCACCCTCCTTAACACCGACATCCATCTCCTTCACCAAACCTTTCCATCCTCCCATAGTCCTCAACATGACCATCTCCCCCCCTGGAACCTGAACCTGGGACCCAAAAAGCGGATGTGCATGAGCAACATGCTTTTTCTTTACAGACAGACACACAACACACCATCGCTTATAGAAATAGATAAATGACTTGACATAAAATTTAGTTGCAAGGTGAAATTATTGAAACACTTTGAAAAATGATGTGGAGTTAGCAACAGTAATTTCAACACATGCGAAGTTGACAAAAGTAACTTTAACACATGTGAAATTAGCCGCAGTAACTTTAACACATGTAAAATTAGCTGCCGTAATTTTAACCGGACTTTAACACTTGTATGATCAGCAGCAGTAATTTTTACACATTTGAAACTTGTAGCAGTAACTTTTACACATTTGAAACTTGAAGCAGTAACTTTTACACATTTGAAACTTGTAGCAGTAACTTTTACACATTTGAAACTTGAAGCAGTAACTTTTACACATTTGAAACTTGTAGCAGTAACTTTTACACACGTGAAACTAGCAGCAGTAACATTTACACATTTGAAACTTGTAGCAGTAACTTTTACACATTTGAAACTTGTAGCAGTAACTTTTACACATTTGAAACTTGTAGCAGTAACTTTTACACATTTGAAACTTGTAGCAGTAACTTTTACACATTTGAAACTTGTAGCAGTAACTTTTACACATTTGAAACTTGTAGCAGTAACTTTTACACACGTAAAACTAGCAGCAGTAACTCTTACACATGTGAAACTAGCCACAGTAACTTTTACACTTGTAAAACTAGCAGCACTAATTTTTACACATGTGAAATTAGCAGCAGTAACTTTTACACATATGAAATTAGGAGCAGTAAGTTTTACACATATGAAATTAGGAGCAGTAAGTTTTACACATATGAAATTAGTGTGACAGATTTAGTCTTGCCAGAAAAACAGTTCTTAGTTTTGCCAGAAACGCAGCAAGCGTAATTACATATTTTCTTTAAAATAGCTAATATAATTAGAGGCGGATTTTCCACAGGACCTGACCACTCACGTCAGCAAATACTGTGGCAGTGCGCGGAACAATCTAGGTGCACCCCAAAGTGGAAGACAGGAAACTACGCCATTTTGAAATTAGGACCGGCAAGATAAATAGTCCGGGTGTTATAAAAACCGAGGCAATCCGGGGGCTAGGACAGTCAGAGAAAGAAAAACGATGAGAGAGTGAACGTTAGTTGTAGCCAAGGACAGAAAGATTCCGACGAGAGTTAGACCTACAGCAGTTGACAATAGAATTGCATCCTCAGTTACAGAAGAAAGGTATTACCGATTTTTTTGAGTGTCAAAGTAATTAGAATTTCATCAGTCACCGTAGATCTCCCAGAAGCAGCCTAGATTAGTGTCAGCTATCTGCTATAGAAGAGAACAGGCCTTCTACCAGATTTATATCGGCTCAGAGAAAATTTCACCAGGTTATTTTCAACCAGCGTCAGACACGTGGGCGACCTGCACCATTTTAACACGTGGCCAACCTGCACCATTTTAACACGTGGCCGACCTTCACCAATTTTGTAGTAATCGCAGAACCATCGTAGATTTTGCAGCAGTAGTCTAGTCTTTCGACATCCACCACGCAGATCGACAGACGTCGTTAAGGAACAGAGCCAAGGACGTTTACCTGGGTTTAAACTACGAATTTACCATCTGTGTAAATCCACAAAATATTTGTATCAATGTTACAGCAGGCCAAGTGTGGAGAGTAGACAGATGACAATAGTTACAGGTTTAGCAGTAATTAGAGTTTTAAGTCATAGATAACCAATAGATAGGAGCTTGTAGTAAGTTATGTATGATAGAAGAGTGGAAGAGAAATTGTAGCATGTAGAAATAAAGAATTTGGTTTTTCTGTTTTGAAATAATGTCCTTAGTTTATTGCAACGTTAGTTGAAGTTATAGATTGAATAGTGCAAAAGTGGAGAGTCAAGGTGAGACATTAGCTGCAGTAACTTTTACACATATGACATTAGCAGCAGTAACTTTTACACATATGACATTAGCAGCAGTAACTTTTACACATGTGAAATTAGAAGCAGTAACTTTTGCACATATGACATTAGCAGCAGTAACTTTTGCACATATGAAATTAGCAGCAATAACTTTTACACATGTGAAACTTGCAGCAGTAACTTTTAAAAAAGTGAAACTAGATGCGGTAACTTTTACACATGAGAAACTAGCTGCAGTAACTATTACATATGTGAAACTAGCCACAGTAATTTGTATACATGTGAAACTAGCAGCAGTAACTTTTGCACATATGACATTAGCAGCAGTAACTTTTACACATATGACATTAGCAGCAGTAACTTTTACACATGTGAAATTAGCAGCAGTAACTTTTACACATATGAAATTAGCAGCAGTAACTTTTACACATATGAAACTTGCAGCAGTAACGTTTACACATTTAGATTTAACACTTGTGAGATCAGCAAGTCACAAGTAACATATTTAGCTTAAGGTAAATGTAAAAACTCAACCAAAATACACTTTCTAAAACAATAACATAGATACTAGCAGACCAATGGAGAATATCTCACCATCAGTCGAACTGTACAATATGAAAAAAACAACAGCAGTTTAACAATTAAAGGTTCTGCCCTTTCCCGCACCCTTCCCTTGCTTCACATCTTCATTGCACTCTTTCCACACCCTCCAACCCATCCATTTCTCAAACCCTCAATACACCCACCCCACCTATCTCAATATGCCCATCTCGTCCTCCTTAAAATGTCCTATTACCCTGCACATCTCCTTCCACATCCCATTCATCTTTGTTCCCTCAACCATCCATTCAAACGTTCTCCAAGCTCAACTCATTTTTTTCTACCACACATCCCCCTTACCCCATCAATCTCTACCCCCCCCCTTTTCCTTTCATACCCCTACCCCTCTATCTCTCTCTATATTCTCCCAGTCTCAATACATCCTTGCTTGTTTCAGATTCAGAACTGTGACTAATTGTTTTCTGCATCATCATTTCATAATTATCGTGGGCATCACCTAGTGCCATCATTTTTTCTGCATCATCATTTCATAATTATCGTGGGTATCACCTAGTGCCATTTTGAACACTTATGATGACATCACATGATTTGATCAGCCAATCAAATCACCCCCACAAATGTTGAAAATACAAACAGATACACATAAAGAGTGGTTTTAGTTTTCACAATAAATCTGAATGCCCAGTGCTGACATCTATTGGTTGCCAGTTTGAAGGCACGTAGTAAGCATCTGCTGCCAAGACAGCCTTGGTTGTTATGGTTTCAGGCACAGCACTTGTAGACTGAAGAGATAAGGAGGCAGCCAGGAAACCATGTTTTATACAGAGGTCCAAGTTCGACCCTTGCAGCATCCCTGCAATGAAGGCTGAGGCAAAGCTGCCTCAGATGTCATATTGATTTCAATAAAAATAAAAATGACAACAGTGCAAAATTGAAGCTAATACTGATAATTATTTTTCACATCTGCTCATTTTAGCCTAAACTTTCTCTTTTAATCGGAGCAGGTAAGAAATGATATTGGCTTCTCAGGTAAATTTCCCACAAGTTCGTGACATGATCGCCTGTTTATGGCCCTGTCAATGTTATTGACAGTGTGTGTTCCATAAAACCTGTCATATTTATTTCATTTGAGTTTGTGATACCACAAGAAAATGTCATTATACATATGTATGGCTGTAGGAGTTTGAGAGTTCTGGTGTTGTTAGTGTATGTATTATTGATTCAGTAAACCAATGCTTTTGAAGACACATCTTGTACAATTTAAAACATTTTTTGTGTACAAACTACCATATCTATGTCAAGTATATATCAAATACTTAATGCTCACAATTGTTATATTAAACACATGCACACT